>JAZGTH010000030.1:5412500-6042500 GCA_036877525.1 Chromobotia macracanthus
AGAGAGACAGAGTGTTAAGAGAAAATAAAGTCACCTGAAACTAATAAAATGCACCAGACCAAGAGTCTGGTAGTCACAGGCAGGTGTGGAGAACACCCCAGATATTCATCAGGCATTTGGTAAAAGAACACCAAACCTAAAAATCTCAGCATTTTTGGGCATGGAGTTAAATATTAATCAATGTCTCAGTAGACTTTGAGACACATATATAATGTAAGCCTGCCAGGCAAAATCTGTATATTAAGTCAGTTTTTTTATATTTTCTGGTTTTGCCAGAAAATACGATCCCCATCCAACCTGAGTTGCATAAAATCCCCCAATCTAGATGTGCAAAGTCTGTTGCATCATACCCGAAAAAACTCAAGGCTGTAACTGCTGCCAAAGGCGCTTTAACAAATACTACTTAAAGACCTGAATATTTTTGTAAATGTGATTTCAGTTTTTTTCTTTTTAATAAATTTACAGACATTTCTAAAATTCTGTTTTCACTTTGCCATTATGGGGCAGAGGGTATATTAATAAGAAAAAAATTAAGGCTGCAACAACAAAACTGAAGAAAGTGGAAGGGGTGTGAATACTTTCTGAATGCACTGTATATTAAACAATGTTCAGGTCAAGCCAAAACAGAAAATATATCTGAAAATTCACTATTACTACACAGATTTGGCCTGGCAGGTTTACACTATATGTCTCAAAGCCTTAATGATTGTTTTAACCCCATGCCTAAAAATGGGAAGACTTGAGATTTGTACACCTAACTTTTCACAAAAGCTAGGTTTACGTTCATATTATGTGGCCAGTATGACAGAAAATGCAACTCACAATAGTTTGGTCTTTATTTTCACAATCTTCTGGTTAAACTGCTGTGCTTGTTTGATCAAACCCAGAGACTCCAGCGTTTCTGGATCCAATCTCTCCTTCAGTACACCATCAGGAACACAGAACTACAGAAAAAAGTCCCCTTAAATCACACATCCTTCTTTTAGACAAACTGTTACAAACTGGCTCCAAGTAATATTGTAAATTCAACAAAATGTTGGAATAATATTTTAGTACAGCTGTCAGCATAGTGCTGCCCACATCAAACCTGAATGGCCTTCAGGTAGATTTACATAAGTCACTAATGACACTGCATAACTTGCTTGCATCTTGCATCTGCATAACAGGGTTACAGTGGTTTAAATGAAAATAGAGCAAACACACTGCAGGTCTTTAAGAGTCAACCTGTGCGCCATTACAAACCACTCTCTTCACAAATTCATTGTGTTCTGTTACAAACACACAAGAGTTTTAATTCAGAGCAGTGCTGGAGGTTTGTTCAGGGACACGAATTGGCTGTTAGTGAGAAGAGTTAAATTTTTCACCTCAGGACAGAATAAGTCACTCAATACTCTAATGCAGCTAATCTTCAGAGACTGGGGATCGGGCCACCCACTTACATATGCTCACAAAGAAAAGAGTTCCTTAATCCGCAGAGCTCATTGTAGTGCTTGAGAGGGGAGGTTCACAGCTTCTCAAAATGCATTACTGCCACAGTGACTGTGAAGAAACACAAGCCCTGGTGCGGACTAATGCAGGCTCTACTCACCAAGCACGCTCCCACCAACTGGGTGAAATGATCGCGTTTGTGCTTCTCCTCCAGACAGCCGGTCTCAATATCTGCAAAACCAGGGCGGGTCATAACATATCAGTTAAAGTCAATGAAGCAGTGGATTACCAAAACTCTTTAACCAAAAAAAAAACCTTTAAATGACATAACTGGTGCAATTTGGATGTCTAAACAACATGTGAACATGTCTTAAATGGATGTTTGCATCAATCCACTGCCATTTAAACCAAAAGCTGCAATAACTTAAACATTTGAAAACAAATTGTTCTTTTTTAAAAAGCATATGAAAGACCAGCCAATGATAATCACATTTACACACAATTAAAACTGGGGTATTAGTTCTGAAAGCATCAGTCCTTAAAAATCAGTGCATGTTAGCCAAACCTCAAATGTAGGCTCAAACAGAGCCAATTCTGAATCAAAATAGAATTTCAAAAAAAAGAACAAATTATTTCTGGTGTTGATGTTTTCAAGGGCTTTTCCTTACTTAGAATAGCCTTCAGCTATGTTAAAACCATAATTTGCTACTAGCTATTGTGTGTCGGTGACAAGTGGTATTAGGAGAGAGGGCATTCTCATTCTCAATAGCTCCATCTTACTGGACAAACTTTGTTCATGCCCATGAGAACAGTGCGAGTCATCTTTCACACATTAAATATCCCCAGAAGAGGATTGTAAATTTCTATATGTGCTGAAAGTGTCAATGCACAGGCATACTGATGAAATCAAAACTAACACAGCACTAACTAAAAGCTTCAGAACTACAACTGAGATTTCATTGGGTCATCAAACTTTTGGAACAAACAAATGTAAGTTACAGAGTCAGTAACAAACCTAGTCAATCTGGTTTTCAACATACAGTGCTTAAAAAAAAAAAAAAAAATCACACTGAGCCCAGCAAATGAACAGTGGTGGTGGTCTCCATTTAGTTCATTCATACACTCAAATTCACAGGCTGATTCATTAAAACATCTGTCATCAATCTATGTGGACACAACTGCTGTTTAACAAGCATGTTCATTCACGAGGATAACAAAGCTGTCCCTCAACGCAAACGCATATTTGTCTTTTTCTAACACAAATAAGACACTTAAAATTGTTCAGTACGCATCTTTAATCTGCACTGAGCATGTCAAGAGAAACACATAGCAACACTTACCCAATATACACAAAACATCAGCTAAAATAGACGGCATGTCATCACGCAGTTCCTGAAAAACAAACAACAGATTCAGTAACATTCCTCAGAACATTCAGAATCTGCTACAATGGCCTTTTTCCTGGTGGACATTGAAGTTCTTCTGAGGGTGGGTGATCTATCACTTGCACATTTAAGATGCGTTCAGAGGGCAGGTTTCATCATGCTGGAGACATCACCACAACTTCTCATCTTAGCAAGACTCATTTTCTTGAACAGACCTGGCAGAACATGGTGCTTTACATAGTGTTTGTTTCTATAAGACGTTGACTACTGTGTCGCAGCCCTGTGCCATTTATAGTTACATCAATGTGTAATCAAACCATCTAACTGAATACAATGTACGTTTGTCCAGTATACAGATCTGACCATGTTTATCTGTCCATCACAGCAAATAATGTCATATCAGGTTAGCAAATAGGTTTCCAGACCATTTGGTCCAGGAGGTCATGGTTAAAATGGTGAGCTTGAGAGATGCTAGACCACATAACAAGTAACTGCATTTGAGAGAGTTGTAAATGCTGTCCAGCTTTCTCCAGGTATTATAAACCTTGTTTGGACCAATGAATTTCAATCACTTATCCAGTTGTTTATAAATACTGACAGAACCAATTAAGAAGTTCTTGAATGCAGCCCAATGCAGGATTTGGTCTGCAGGGCCCCATTGTGTCCCTTAAGAATTAACATAACATTTTCCACCCAAAACCAGAAAAATGTAATAATTCATCTTTGTCCTCAGTAACAAGTCTACAATACAGTGTCTAAAGCACAGTAACCTGAGAATAACATTTATTGTGTTCAGTCTTAATGTCTAAATAAAGCTGTGGTCAATTATATTAATGACAAATCTGACCCCACTTTTTTTTATTAATTATTGCATGATTCATTCATGCATGCGTGTTGTTGTTTTTTTCCTTGTTGTTTCCTTGGTCCTTGTAATCTTTTATTGAAGTGTAATAATGCTTTTGGTCAAAGTATTGGTAACGTTTTCTCCTGCCTTTCTACTTATCACACACAAACAAAACCAAGCACAGCAGCAAATGCAGAGACAGTAAGGATGGGTATTTTTTGCCATTACCCTGTCATTGTTCCCAAACTAGCCTGATAACTGACCTGTTGACTTAAACTTACTTGCAAATTTGTTATTCGCTTAAAGTGTAAAATTTTAAGGCATTTCATTTCTGAATCTTACTGTGTGTAGCATCTGTCCAACAGGCATAATACCAGATGATAATATATTACGTACAAATTGTTCAATATGCAGTTTTATTTACAAAAGTGGGACATTTATAATGGGACTTTGATTAGTAAACCTACAGAGCAGTAAAAAAATATTTGTTTTGTGTTTAATAAGTGTTTTATGTTTAACCTGGGTTGAATGTTATGACACAGCATCAGCACTCACCACAACATCAGCCAGGAGACTGGCAGCCACATCCACCTTCAGATTGCCCTGGATCACATGCCAGCAGAGCTCGTACAGGGCTGTCTGTAGATCTGAAGACAAAACAAAACAGCTTTTCACTTCCTACTGTACTACTATACTACTGCATACTACTCTGTAGTACTTCAAAAGTCTCCAGTAATGTAATTTTCTATATATTAGTATGTAAAAGTTCAATGTTTGTGATTCCCAAACAACTTCATTTAACTACAACTAACTACATTTACAAAAAACAAGTGGTATGCAACAAGTTTACAATTTTGCAGACCACTGTTATCCAAAATTAGGACTGTAGTGATTATTAAATAGGCGTCTGACTGTGGTTGTATGGACTAACCACAATTGTTTCCGATAACCACAATAATCAGATAACCTTCAACATTATATCCAGTGTAAGAGAAATTGAAGGAAAGGGCACAAACACCAGAGCAAATTTAATCCAAGTCTTTAGAAAAGACTTTACTTCACATATCAACAAATTAAGTCTTTTCTTAGGAACTTGTATTGTGATCGTTTCTGTTATTTGCAGAATTTTGTTACATTTCTGAAAGATGTTTTTTAAACGTTAAATTATTTAAGGTTTTTATACTTTTATCATATACTGCAAGTAACAATCTTTAATTAATTACAGTGGAAGTACTGGCACAATCATCCTGATTCAAAATCCTAAATATCAAATCCTTTTCTGGAGATGTAGGATTTGATATGTAACACTTCACATTACGAGATAATCTGGACCAAACATAAGGCCCTGGACCCGACCGGAACAAGGAAAGGAGAAAACAAATGATGGTATATTTTGCAGAAATGTTCAGAAATTTCAAAGGGACTGAACAAATAAAAAGTGAGATAGATAGATATAGATATATATATATATATGTGTGTGTTTCTTTGTTTGTTAATCATGCATACATATCTCACCTTTAACAAACTCAGGAATACCGGATTTCCCTGCAAGGTCCTGACAAAACTGTAAACTACAAATGGATATACCAAATAACAGGTAAGCAGTTGACCAAAACATGATTAACAACACATGGGACTAATAATATGCACTCATTTCTACTACAATATTGACATTGATTGAGATATATGGGGTTGTCTCTGTGTATTTATGGTTTCTATTGACCTCATTTACCCCATTATTGCGGTATATTTTTAAACCTTAGCTATGAAGATGGTCTATCAAATATCTAATAGCTCTGTTATGCAGCGCCATAGTTACCTCAGCATGACAAATTTAAACCTGATAAACTCAAACACTGACATTTATCAACACGTTACTTTCAGCAAGTTACATTTCGGCTAGATCATGGCAAACAAACAGGTGATTCCCTGTAGTTATGATCTCTCAACATCTCCATGAACGTACATGGGTGTCATTTCCAGTAAAAGCCGAAGACAAACAGGAACACAGCTGTATCCCAAAATCTAGGCAACTATACTGTGTCTTTGTCATCAGCTCACTAGGTTTTGAGACCATAATGCTAATAGATATTTTCTAGGTAGGACCCCCAGTACGTTCTGGGATATTGTTTAGAGACCAAACCACATGTGAGTGTTATCTAATCTTCGGTTTGTAAAGTCAACTGCCCTTCACACTGCAGCCACAAGTTCTCTTTACATCATATACCGTAACTGTATGTCTGATGATGGCGTGTGAGCTCGTGTTTAATTCGCATCACACACGACACATACTGTAACATACACTGAAATACGCTAATGCTAACGCTGCTAACTGTTAGTTTACGCCACATTCATGACCATTTCTAAAACACACGCTTAATTCACTTTTAGGCACGCGTACCGAAACCACGGGCATTATATTCATCATTTAGCTCCTAGAATCTAAAGGTTTGATCGCTATTTTAATAAACTTTTTATAAATTAGTTTTTCACGCGCGAAGGATTTTAACATTCACAATAGATCGGTTTTGATGTGTTATGTCGCCTCAAACGCGCGCTCACATCACCCGAAGGAGGCGCACATCACTTTATTTCCACACAGGCTTGGCGTCTGTGCGCTAAACTCTTACTCACAACTCATTTCTGCCGGATTTGTCCCAGTTTTTGAGCCAGTCAAACGGTAGGATCAGCGTCGCCATCTTCCTCCCCAAACACACACTCTGAGCAGCGGGCGCGGGCGCGCGCGCTCCTGCCCACCGGATGTTGAGCACATACACAAGCGCCGGTGTTACGGTTTATCTGCCCCGCATCCCAATTCGCATACTACCCATCCGTTAGTGAAAATTTAAAGCGCAGATCCATGAACGCTAACGGCTGATATTACCCACAGCTCATCGCGAGAAGGTGACGCTACCCTGAATTAATAAACCAAATAAGCGATGCTTCACCGAATTAATAAAGTGAACTATATATTACAGAGGATTTTAGGCATAATGAATGAAGAAGTTCATAAATGCAAGGAGCAGTTGTATTTTTTGTTTGATTTATAACAATCACAATGTTGTCTAGGCATCAACGTCACTTCAGTTGTGGTACGACCCAGTACTTGCAAACTTTTTTGCTACGCACTATACTTTCCCGTAACAAAGACAGTGCATAGGTTAATGCCGTAGTGTAAGTGGTAGAGCCACTTAACTGCAAGCCTGCAATAATAGCTAAAGAACGCATAACGCAGAAATGGGACCAGATGCCGTTCATTTTAATATACACGCTGTATGAACTACTTTTGCAAATAATTTGTAATCATTACAAGAATACCGAAATCATGTAATGAAAACGTATGCGTTTATTACACCGTTCAATATTTATTCGCCTTGTGCTTTCAAAATCAACGAATCTGACGAATCAGTTCATTCAATACTGGAGCCGAGGCCCTGAAACCGGAAGTTGGTCACCAGTTAACACGGAAACCAGATAAACTGTAAAACCGGAATAAATTCTAACACCGGCGTGCTTGAATTTGTTCAGTTTCTGACCCTCATCCTGCCTTATGTAAAGTTTAAATAAAGTGTCATATTTTATGAAACCTTTAAAACTTTAATTACGTATATGTGTATTATTTTTCATAATTCTTAAAATGATTAAATTAGATCATTTTTGGTAAAACATTTTTTGTAAAGGATCTAAAGGTATCGAAAGGATTTTTCAAAAAAGTGAAAGAGGCTATTGTCAAACACATCGTCACCCAAATTAAAAAAGAAAACACACAAATTATAAAATCAGATCTCCAGGTCATGTGATAATGTTTCAACATGCATTAAATTATAGTTTTTGTAGTTTTCACATAGTCAAAAGTGCCACTAATTTGGACAACCACCTGTGAAAACATCAGGGACACCCCTGATCGTATACATGCAGATTTCCTCTTGCGTGTGTCTATAGACTGTTTGCATAATATTCTTCTTCAATGACACATAAAAACGACTTGGTGCAATTTATTACCCTCGATGAAGTAAATATGAAGACTAAATATACAGCTTCTAAATGCAAAAGTACCAAGGTACCTTCCTAAGCACCTTAGTGTTCTTTATTTGTCACCGAAGTTATTTTAAATAGTGCCTTTTCTGAACTGCTAATACTTTATATGCTTTAGAAATTGTGTAAATGTTAACATATATGCGAATAAAAGTTTCTGACAATGACCGTGATTCTATAAAGTATAAAGTACACCTCTTTACTTTTGTTTGAAATAAACAAATAGTGAACAAGCATCTTAAGACTTTGGTTTTGAAAAGTACCGAAACAGATTATAACCTTTATTTTGCCAGATCTGCGCTCCAACAGTCGGAAGCGAACAGGAGTTCCTGTAGAAGAATCGTGGTCACACTGGGAGCTTCAGAAATGTTTTGTAAACTTTTGATAGTTGTTTTCTTTGTTGTTGTTTTGCACGGCACACCATCAAATGGCCAGAAAAAGAAGGAGGTGATTGGATTTTCGTAGTTTTTTTTTTAATTCCTTGCATAAACTAAGCTCATTGGTTATTCAAATGATCTAATAACTCTGATTGTTTGGCTATGCGTATGCTTTTAAATGGCATCCTAATATTTGGAGTCATTAAATCATTGTTGTATAATCTATAAATCACATTTAATTAATTGCTGATTGCAGGTCTATTTAATTAAATTTTTCTACATTTGGCCCAGTATGCAAACTAAGCTACACTTCCTGCTTTACAACAGCCTATGAACTGATCATATTTAATAATTACTTTAAAGAAACTTTATGATTTATGAACAGTTTGTGTTATGGCTTGTATATCAAGTCAATACTGAAATGTAATCAAATTGTTTGAGGCTGTGAGAAGTGCAATATATATTTGATATAGTGTGGTAACTGAAAGACTGAGGTTCCTATCTTACATGGGTTTCACCATTGTGTCAGAAAACTTAACATGGAATTAGAGTGTAGTTTGTTTGTTTTTTTTCAAAAAAAATCATGTTTGCCAAAAATAAAAATGTACTGTAGTATTTGAAGTTAAACATTAAGCTGTGTAATAATGGCACAGAGAATAAAGGAAAATAGAAAACTGTATTAAAGAAAGAAAGTAAATGTAAGTTAATGACATTTTGCTCAGGCTCTGCTCTCAGAGAAGGTGGCTCAGATGATGGAATGGGCCAGTAAACGTGCTGTCATCAGGCTGAACGGAGAAAAGTTCAGGAGGCTTATCAGAGCTCCTCCACGAAACTACTCTGTGATTATCATGTTCACAGCCCTGCAGCCACAGAGACAGTGTGCAGTTTGTCGGTAAGTGTTGAGTAAACATTCTATTCAAACCAGAAATGCATGCAGCAGGACCTTCAAAATCATGCTTTAAATCATGGTAAATTAAAAATCACCATAAACAACTGTAGGCAGTTTACAGTGCAGTCCTGAAAGTTGGATTGATTTCATAGATTTCGTTTTTATTTGTAGTATGTTTTTAATGTTTTAAATGAAGTCATAAGGACCAGAAACAAGAAACAGAAACAATCACATTTCTGAAAACTGCTTTATGACTAAACAAGGGGGTCAAATGGTGACAGTCTACACTATATTTTTAATTGAGTCACATGAATAAACAAAAAAAAGAATAAAATAAAAGATAACAATAACAATACAAGAATCTGGTTAAAAAAAGGGATAAACGTAGCGCAATTCTGAAATGACTATTATTGTGTTTACACATACAACACTGGGCTCTCTGGGACCCCAAATAAAAACAGGAAAGTTGACTTCAAAATAATGAGTGGTAAATTGCATTAAAGATTAGTTAAAAATTCTTTTGTAAAATACAATTTTTTTGTGTTGTGTTTCAGACAGGCGGATGAGGAGTACCAGATTCTTGCAAACTCTTGGCGATATTCGAGTGCATTTACTAACAGGATTTTCTTTGCGATGGTGGATTTTGATGAAGGGTCAGATGTTTTTCAAATGGTAAATAGTTTAACTTCTAATTATTCTAATAATACTTTTATTGTACCATTAAAAACAGAAGGTCAGAATTTGATTGTGTGGTGAGAAGTAGGTGTTCCACACACTTGAAAACAAATTTGCTAAAACAATACCTAATCAAATCATGTTTTAATCTTGTCCCCCAAAGCTCAACATGAACTCTGCTCCAACTTTCATCAACTTCCCGCCCAAAGGCAAACCCAAACAAGCGGACACATATGAGCTGCAGGTTCGAGGCTTTGCAGCCGAGCAGCTGGCTCGATGGGTGGCTGATCGAACGGATGTTCACGTAAGAACAGTTCAGCAAACACAGTTCAGCTTTGCTGTTCAACATATGATCCGTCACGGCCAAATATGCTGTCGTTGTCTTTATCATGTAACAGCAGAACATTGTGTTTTAAACATTCAGATCCGGGTTATCAGGCCTCCGAACTATGGTGGTCCGCTGATGCTGGGATTACTGCTGGCTGTCATCGGCAGTCTGGCTTACCTGCGGCGCAATAACCTGGAGTTTCTCTTCAATAAGAACGTCTGGGCTTTCTCTGCACTGGTGCATTTCTTATTCTGAGATGTTGTACTTGATTATTAATGCAGGTTTATAAGTGTTTCTGTTACATGGAAAGGTTCTGTGTTTTATGATGCAATTATCTTGTTTCCTTAGCATTGACGTTTGTAAGTATTATTTTGCATTTTCTCTCTCTCACTCACTCTGCAGTGTTTTGTTTTGATCATGACATCGGGACAAATGTGGAACCACATTCGAGGGCCTCCGTACGCTCACAAGAACCCAAACACTGGCCAAGTGGTGAGTCCATAATTCTCACATGAGCTCTGACGCAAAACCTGGTGAGCTGTCTACTCATAAGCCCAAGGACTCCAACAGGTAGACAGCAACGTTATGGTGCCTACTAAGTTACCTTTTTTGGACAGATTTTGAGGTAGAATTGTATGTGTGCCTTATTGAAAAGGCAATACCAGAAACAGTTTGACAATTTGACAATGTTAACTTTGTATGTAGGGAGAAATGTCAACTATAATTCTTTCATTACTGAAAAGTATATATACAGGCTTTCTATTTTAACCCCGTATTTATGTGTTAAATAATGGGTATTTTTGTGTTGTTATAGTAATTTAGCAAAATATTAATATCAAAATCTGTTTAAATCAAATCAACCACTGTGTCTAGTCTCTTATGCAGAGTGCTAGTCATGTGACACACAGAGCTGTTTCCATATGTTTTTTACATATGAGATCAATCACTTATGAGGTTATATGTCAGTCAGGAAACATTTCCTTAGAAGCAGGCTGCCTGAGTTTTGAAATAAAGCTTTTGTGTGGCTTGTGACAATTGTAAGACAGTTTACATTTCAAGTCAAGTGAGAACTCAGGCTAACCCGTGTTTGGTAATTTCAGAGTTACATCCATGGTAGTAGCCAGGCTCAGTTTGTGGCTGAAACTCACATTGTTCTTCTCTTCAGTATCCTTCACAGCTACTGTTCTCATATCAGTTACAATATGTCATGTCAGTCACTGAACCTGTCACCCACGTGTTCCTGAGCTCTCTGATTCAGATGGGGCCGTGACTCTAGGAATGGTCTTGCTTCACGAGGCCGCGACCTCTGACCTGGACATGGGGAAGAGAAAGAGTATGATGTCATAAGATATGTTTTTCAAATGCCTGGTGGAGTCAAAGCAGGCTTAATTTCTCCCTCTTTTACTCTAGTTATGTGTGTGGCAGGAATTGGACTAGTGGTGTTGTTCTTCAGCTGGCTGCTCTCAGTGTTTAAGGCCAAATATCATGGTTATCCTTACAGGTAAAACAGTCATGATGACCCTCTAAAACTGCTTGCCATTTATTACAGGTGTTTTTCCTTTGGAAAAAGCACTACAGTGTAGTTATTTGCAGTGGAAAATATATTAATCTGTACATGACAGACAAATGTATTTCAATGTACTAACACTAGCTGTAAAATGATAAACTACACATCTTCTAATTTAAAGTGGTTTGCATTAATTTTGTATCCCTTCATACTAAAACAGTACAGAATTCAAGTTTTTGAGAGAATGCCTTTTTTCACAATATTTTAAAAATAAAAATTACTTTGCTATTTTTTTTAAATTTCTTTTCTAACACGTTATTCACATAACTAAATATTTATCTCTTTGTACAGCTTCTTGTTTAGCTAAGCAGAGACCTTTGGAGGAGCCACAGCAGATATGGACAGTGCCTTAACAGTGCCTTATTGTTTAATATGAGTGATTTTGGTAAACTTCTACTTGACTCTATAGGACTTGCTTTTTATTTTAATTTAGTCATTAACAGAAGCCTTCATTACATTTTAAAGATTTTAATAGATGTTTATGCTGAGAATTTATTTGATTGATAAAAGCATGGTGTCATTTAAGTTTAAAGCAGATACACTATTGCATTGCTTGCTTAGGTTTTAAAGAAATCTAAATCAAATGTACTCTTTAAAATATTACTATGAATTTCATTCACTTAAAATGTTTAGAATTGGGAGGTAATTATAGACAAGCAAGGTATTTACAATTCTACCTCATAAATGTGCATAATAAATGTCCAAAGTCAAATCAGAGTGGGTCTACATTGACCCTTGTAAGATCAGTGTAAGTTCAGTGTACGTCTGGAGAGCTCAGGTAACCGAATGTGTCTTTAATGAGGAGAGCAGTGTTTGGTCTTACCTCTCAGGTGATAATGTCTGTCATTAAAAGTGCCTTGATTGCTTTTTGACTGCTTTTCCTAATTGTATATGCATGCATGCATACATACATAAATACATACATACAGTACATACATTGCATTTAAATCCTAAGGGTTTTTTTTCCAAGGATAATTTGTCTTCATAATCTTTTGTCAAAATAATTGTTTTACGTTTAAAGAACTTTTCTTTACAGCTGATGTCATCTAGGCCATACTGGGTAAAATTAACCAATAATCAGACTTTCACCATTGTTTAAGGCTACTGTAATGCAGCCTAAGGAACAGTTTACCTATCATCATTTTCTCTGTTGTCTTGGGCTATGTATACACAAGATTTGATTTGTTTGATTTTAGATTGCATAACATTTTGGTCTGTTCATACAAAAAGAAAACCTTTTATCACAAGACTTGAGTCTTCGCCTTCTTTGTTGGTTTCTCCAAATTGTTATCCACTTATCACTAGTTCTGGGTCAGAGAGTTGTATATCAAAATCTCACTAGCCAATAAGAGAGTTGTCTGTCAAAATCTCAATAGCCAATAGGAGTAAAGCACAGTTAAGGTCCACCCACAAGTGAGGTTTGTGTCAGAATGTTGAATGTAAATTTGCGGATTGAAAATGAAAACAAAGCGTAAACAAGAATCAAGATTTCAAAATCTATGATTGAAAGTTTAGAAAACAGATTAAAACAACAATAAGGTTTGTTTGAAAACCATGCTACACCTTTGTCATCAAGTTTTGTTTTTATTTTCTTCTTTCAGATTATTTTAGTTTGTTTCTTCAAAGTTTAGTTTTTATTCACACAAAATCCCATAAAAGAGCAAATTGCTTTACAGTAGAGCTCTTCTGAGTTTGTACTTTTATAATAGGAAATCAAAACACGTATCACTCACAGCGTTGGTTTGGTTTCTGTCATATGAGTAAGGTGTGAACTCAAGTTGCGTTATGTACTGGTCCGAGCTGATAAATGATCCGTGCAGCATAGCCTAATACTATGATTTTATCACCATTTGGTATTACATTTCTGGCATTACTTATTACTTTTTGGTAATACAGTTTTGCTAATCTTTCAACTAATTGTTTAATTACTTAATGCTACTTAATGCTATATACTTTAGAATATATTAGTTTCAATACACTTTAATGTTACTTAATATTATAACAGATACATACATCATAAAAAGATATTACTTAGCATAATTACCATAATCATAATTAGGCTGCTGCTGTTGTCCGTTGGACCGTTGAAAATTGAAACGGATGGAACCTTATTTAACCCAACTGCTGGTTTATAACTAAAATTAACCAAACAACAAAAAATGTCCCAACAAATATTAAGATAATTTTTGTATTTTTTATAATTTGTATTGTTTTTCTTATGCCCAAGCACTGAAAGGGCGAAGCTTAGGGCAAAAGCTTAGACATGTACGTGGTGGGGGAGCTCTGTAGCACCCCTTTTGACAAAAGTAATGGGGTTAGTTTTGCCTACAGTCACCAGACTTGGTATATTGTTCTCGTTCAATTTCATTTATATAGCGTTTATAATAATAATAATAATAAAACACAGAACATGTCAGACATGTTCAACAAAGGATACATGGTATTATTGCAAATATTATGTGTGAGATGTATCTTAATACTAATTAGGCATACTAGGTTTATGAAAAAGGGTTACCTGAACCGATAAAACTACCAGCTTACAAAAAAAAAAAAAAAACGTTCCAATAAAATATATACATTACCAGTCAAAAGTTTGGAAACACTTTTCTTTGCTCATATTTTTTTTAATTTATGAATAATAGTAAACTTATCAAAACTATGAAATAACACAAATGTAACTTTAGGAATTGTTGTGACTAAAGATATATGCTAAATATTCTAGCATATTCAATATAGTCACCCTTCATCTAGAATTTACAAAAATTTTCCTGACATTTTCCATCACCAAGTTTCTTTAAGAAATCATCCTGAGAAGATTTTAAAAGAGTTTTGAAGGAGTTCCCCTCTATCCTGTGCTCTTATTGGCTGTTTTTTCTTCATTATTTGGTCCAAATCATCCATTTCAAAAACATTTTTTGTAGTAGTTGTAGTTTCCTAATAACAAAAATTAAAATGTTGGCACAATTCTATTTTTATTTTTAACGTTTAATCAAATGTCTTTAAGAAAAAGAATTTTAGGATAAGAAACATTTCAGTCAAGTGTTTCCAAACTTTTGACGGGTAGTGTACAATAAAAATACCTGAATGAAAGACAATTGGAGACAAAGGAGTAGCTAAATAGAAGAGTCTTTTGGACTGCAATTATATCATATCGCTAGAAGCAGCATTAACAATTTATAAAGCCCTATACCAAGTTACATGTCAGCAGTCTCCCAGTAAGCAAGCCAATAGGGTGACAGTGGCAAGTCACCAAAACTCCAATGGTGTATAGATGGAGAAAAAATTTATAATTATTTTAGTACACAGTACAGTTTTAACTGGCATTTTTTGATGTAACTACATATTGTGGCACTTGACAAAGGTTTGCCAAAGTAGTCCTGAGCCCATGTGGTGATATTGCTTATAGATGAATGACGATTCTTGATGCAGTGCCACCTGAGGGATCGGAGAGCACGGTTGTTTAGCTTAGGCTTGCGCCCTTGTCCTTTACGCACTGAAATTGCTCCACATTCCTTGAATCTTTTAATTTTGTTATGCACTGTTGAAGGTGAAATAAGCAAATGTCTTCCTATCTTTCTTTGAGGAACATTGTTTTTAAACATTTCAATAATTTTCTCACGTATATGTTGGCAAACTGGCGATCCTCTGCCTATCTTTGCTCCTAAAGGACTAGACCTTTCTTGGATGCTGCTTTTGTACCAAATCATAATTACAGTCACCTGTTGACATCATCTGTTTCAAATCACATCATTATTTAACCAATTTACCTGATTACTAGCCCTAAATTGCTCCTGTTCCAACTTTTTTTGAAATGTGTTGCAAGAACCAAAATAGGAATTTTGTTTTTTTGAAGAAAAAACAATAAAAATCATGAGGAACACATTAAATAATGTGCTGTTGTATTGTCTGCAGTGAAATACAATTCAAAGTAAATTTAGAAATCACTACTTTCTTTTTTTATTTGTGTTTTCCATACTGTCCCAACTTTTTCTGATTTGGGGTTGTATATCACAAGCCCTTTAAAGCATTACGTCAGCCCTGCCTCTAGATTATTCTGACCAAGTCTGAAGTGACTTGCTAAATGTAAGTTTATCATTAAAAAAAATTAAGTGACACACTTCCTGTTGCCAGATGACCATGGCTATAACAATGATTCACAAGTCATATTCATGTAATCAGCACACCACACAAAACATATCTGCCAAATCTGATGTAAATCACTCAATGCATGCTGTAGATATTACAGACATCCGACATCTCCCGGAAGTTCCGGGAGTCTCCCAAATATTCGTAGTGGCTCTCTGATGCCCGCAAATTAGATACAATATCCAGGAAATCGTGCAAGCTAGCGAGAGAGACATGTAGTGATATAAGCCATGTTTCATTTCTGAGGCTGCACAATGAGATGCAGCTATAGTAAGTTTTGAATTGCAACAGAATGAGCATCCTTTGATGATTGGTCTCATATGCGCTAAATAGACCAATCAGTTGTCTCTGTGGATGGGCATACAGTCAACCTCTCACTCTCCTGTCAGTTCAGAATTCAAAATTAATAAATTCATTGACACAGTCTGCTATGACTTGAGCCATCCAGTAAACGCTCTTTTGATTTTATATCTAATATTATATCTAATTTTATATCTTTTGACCACCACGTGGCGCTGGCCACAATCTTTGCAGGTCACCTCAGAATATGGTTATGATGAAGTACATAAAGGTTTGTAACAATACGCAATTGTGTTTGTTAAATGCTGCATTTACTGCAAGAATCTAAAGAGACCACTCTCGTAATTATAGACCAAAGTATTTGAAAGTTATAATCACAAATAGCCATTTTTCATATCCCTGGGCCAGTAAGTGGGACTGTGATGAAACTGCACTCTCAGGTCATACCTGTAATGACATGTAACAAATTTCATGTCAATACACCAAAGCGTTGGCAAGATATAGCCTTATATCCATTATTATGTGCTCTTTGTTGAATTTGTTGACACTGTATGACGCTGTATGACAACGGAATGGGCAATCAGGATTGTTAGGACTGTTAGTACATACCAAATTTTATGCAAATCAGATGAATCCCTAGGAGTTCAAAAAACTCTTTTTCAAAAAAACGTTTTTCAAAAAAAATAAAATGTCCAATAAAAATTAAAAGTAAAATGAATAATCAGCCTCAAGCCAAATTGTTTCTCAGGCCGACATAATTAAACATGGCTATGTTCGATACTACACACATGTACTACATACAGCATATTGTTCAAACAGAACGTGGACCAGTATATTTACAGTTGATTTCTGAAATTGTATAGCAAAACGGCAACAATGTACCGGTATATCTACAGTTGATTTCTGAACTTTTATAGCAAAATGGCAATAATGTCAAGAAAATTTGTCTGTATTTCCATACCCTTATGAAACTTATAGCTTGAGTACAATGTAAGGTCCTTTGAATAAATGTTCCTGCCAAATGCATGAGTATAAATGCAGACATTTCACAATAGAATAGAAACAGTAGTAATCTACAATGTTGTCAAAAGACTTTTTAAGTGAATGTTTCATAGTTTAACAAGGGACAAGTCTGATTTTGTATTAAAAAGGGATGACCAGTCGAAAGCATGACAACTGATTTGAACATCTATTGTTCTAGTTCAATGGAAGGTTCAAGTTAAGTGAATTGCATTGTGGGATACAGTACAGCATACAATGGTCTTGGCCGTTACATACAAAAAATGTATATTGTGTACAAGCAAATGTGCACAACATACATACTGTAGTATTATGGTAGTGTTGTAGAATTTTATACAGATTGTGGTTATACAAAACTACAGTAACGTTTGAAGAGGTAGGATGGAACTTAACTTTATCCACTGACTTGACTGGATTGTAAAACATCAGTCCAGTTTTAATAGTTTAGGAGCACACAAACGACTTAGGCTAAAAGCCAGAAAACCCTGTATGTATGAGTTCATGAGCTCTGTAAGGGTGTTGGACCCAACAGAGGTAAAGCAAGTTAAATTATAAACAAAACAATTGTGTATTAAGAACATTAACAGGGTCTAAACACTGTATGCAATTGAAATATTGCTGAAAAAACAGTTAATCTGAAATACTATGAACAGCTTTATTTTCTGTTCAGTTTTTCAGTTAAATACAGACATTTGGCATCAGCTGCTTCTGTCCATAGGTAACACACTGCAGTAAGACCTGCCACTTCCAGTTTTATTCCCCAGCAACACAGATGACGATCATCCAGTTTTACCATGTGTGACCTCCTGCTTACAGTCCTGTACTGAACTTTCAGCATGGGTTGGTTAATGCTTAAAGCTTTTCTAAGCATATTCTGAGTGTGCTGTTTTAAATAACAAAATATTTAGATCATGCATAGTTCATTCTGTTTGAATCTGAAAAAGCCATTTCGATTATACATAATACATAAGACAAATAGTACAATGACATTTTAACTATGGAATGTGTTGTAGATTGTACTGAAAATTATGTTTACACAGTAATTTTCTTTAGTAAATGACATAACAAATAAAACATAAGTAAGCGGTCCGAATGAATGTTACAAATTTGAAAACAATCATGTGCTGCATAGAGGCAAATACTGCATCTAGTAAGGTCAGTTGTGATGTTCACGCTAAACTTTTAAAGCTGTCAAATTAATGTCCATTTTGAACTACAGCCATCATTCATACATACATTTCTTTATCATTTATGTAACAGAGAACACAGAGCAGATTCTGGAATGTCTTGGATCCAGCACAGATGTTCTGAAGTCATCCTGCATTTTACTAAAGATATAATTTAACAATGTTTCCCTCTCACAGATGAAGCTGCTAAATGTTTTGTCTAAAAGAACCAGCCCTCCCTTTCCAAAATCTTGAAGCCCATTCCCTCAACTATGTAGTCCTGCCAAACTTAAACATGATTCTTTAACTGTTGGCACTGGATTTTTTTGTATTGCGGTTGTAATAAATTTACTGAACCAAAAGCCTTTTAACCAGCAAAATGGCTTGTGGGTAAGACATTAGCATCTAATTGTACGCAGGGGGCGTTTTACACCCTCTTCATGCCCCTGCCCATTAAACACGCAAACACGGTCATCACCATCTTGGGTTTGACCTCTACTAAATCGTCAGGCAGGGCGTACACACGCGCACCAATCTTTCTGGCCATGGATATTGCATACCTGCAACACAGACAAACAATAACATTATTACCGTCACTAAAGAGCTTTAACAAGTTACATTTTTTAACTATTCATTCTACTGGCTAATCTTTAAATATGTAAACAAACTACATCAATGTCATGACAATAGTTTGAATTCATTTAAACATTTAATTTGTGAAAATGTGGAACATGCTTTCCCCAGCTGTCCCTGCACACGCCCTTGTGCTGGTGCTCCTTTTCATTGTCAGAATTCTAGTGCAAGTACTTGTCACGCAAACATTAAACAAGGTATAAAATACAAACAGTACAAACTGTTTCAAAAATGCAAAGTTTTCACATTTAAGAGATGGTACTACAAAGTTATTGTTAGCCAGCATTGTCGGTCAAACTGTTTTATTTTATTGTTCTTTAGTATACTGTAAGTGCAACCTTAATACTTTAACTGTACTGTTCAACAGCTTAATGTAAAGTGAGACAAGACTAAAGGGGTGAATGTTTTGCTCCCAGCACCAAATGCCTATGAATGGCACTATATGCTTCACTTCAAAATATGCAGTGTAATAATTAAAAATGAATTTTTTTAGAGAGAATATTATTGACTGCATGTTTCTCAATTTCATAATCAAAAAGATTAAGTGTAACATGGTTTGTTTTATCGCCATTTAAACCCCTCAAACAGGCATTTAAGAAAATGAGGTGTCATCACATTATCTAATGCACAGTGTTAAAAAAGTCTTACTTTGCATTGTCCAGTTTGTCCTCTTCAGATAGACTTCCTCTCTTCACCAGGTCATAGTGGATGCTCCCGGGTTGTATGGCATCAATAAGATCCAACACTGGCAAACTGGAGCTGATCTCTTTGTCCTGCAGCCCACAACACTACAATTACTACTGACATTCAATAAAAACATGGAAGAAGCTGAAAACTGGGTTGCTGTCTAAAGCATGTGTCAATTAACAGTGATTAGACAATTAGTGCAATATGTAATACACAAAGGGTTGTGCACCTTGAAATTTGATATTTTGGTTGATTTTCCTGCCTGTGACAAAGTCTTATTGACCCAGTTGACGATGATGTCATCATTGACCTTCTGCCCATCTCCGAGATCCTGTAGCACGTTCAGAGTGTATCTACATCAGAAGACAGCACACACATTAGCAAAACTCACAGTTATGTTAAAAAAGAGAACTACTAAAACGTCTGTGGTGGAATCCATAAAGTTTACAACTACTTCAGTACAGTGATGTATTTTAAAATAAAACAGGTAAGGAGAAAATGTAGGGCGGAACCTGATTTGATTCTATGACAATTGATTGCATGGTAAAAAGTGATCTCTATATGACAGCTGGTTGTTGGACAGAGGTTAAAAGGAGGGCCTAGTGACAGCACTGAAAAAAGTTAAACAGACAATTTTAAATATCAATTTTAATTTTTGAAATAGACTGGCAGAATGTTTATATGCTAACGGTTGTACCTTCTCATGAGTTGCCACACCAGGGCCAGTGTCAGAGTTGGGTTCCCATCATTCAAGTCTTGCCCCCCGATGCCCACCAGCGAGAAACTGGCTTTGGTTTTCCCCAGTTCCACAGCATAGTTACAGTTCTCCAACTAAACATACATACAGACATACATACTCAAAATAAGGACAATGAAAATCACTGCTTGTATTATATCATATGTGCTTGCTTAATATAATACCTTCCATCTGTCATGGTATTTGACTTAATGTCACATACTGTTTAAGTAGGAATACATTACCCTCTCATAAACCACTGAGAGAGGTACAAGCCTTTGCATGCAGTGGCAGGTATTTCTAATGTATGTCCATTTATTCAAATGTGTTGTAGCTATCATAAGTCAACTTTATATTCATAAACCACTTACAGTCTTAGTATCCCTAATTAGTTTAACTAATATATATCTTAAAACAAACTGTAACATTTGCAATAATACTATGTATTCTGTGTTGTACATTTCATAATTTTCCTGTTTTCAATTTCATTGTATGTAAAGCTGATATAAAACAATGCAACGCTGTAAAAAGCACAACATAAAAATGAAATAGCAGAGTTACAAACTTAAACACCGAGCCCCATGTTGATTTTAAAGCTGCAATCCAAAACATAAAATAAACCTCAATACATGGAATTGCAAGTTATTTGCAGTTATTTTCTAAAAGTGGATTACAGGTTTAAATTCTAAAACAAACGTGTAAAAACAAGCTAAAAATGCAGCAGCATCCTCAGCACCCAAACACAATTTATAAGACAGATTTTTATCTTTCTGTTTACAGATGTGACATAACCACAAGTTAAACCAACATTTCTCAGGAAATTTGACCTGACAGCACAAGTTAAAAATCATTATAAACTTACAGTTGTGAATTGGCGTCTGGTAAGATGAGACTGTTTCGAACACTAATCTGTTATGTACTTGCTCAATAACAGATTTTCTTTCATTTTAACAAAAAACAGTTAAGGATTGAAGCTTTACCCAGGTGTGAACATCAATCAGATATCTATCTCTCCAAAACTCTCCACTACCACATTACGTTTATGCTGAACTCTGCATTGATGTATCTGAAGTATAAAGTATCTAAAATCTACACAATACGTAAAGACTGAGGGCCTATATTAGTTGCACATTTGAATACCTTTTTCATGTTGGCCCCTAGTTTTGGATGTGGAGGCTTGTTGACTTTGTTATTCCAGTCGACAGGAACCTTGATCTTCTCATAAAGCTGCAGGATGACTACAGCATCTTGAAGATCACTGAGAAGGAAAAGTTTAAACCATTTAAATGTAAAAGTGACACTCACTAAAGTATAACATTACAAAACTTGAATGTATGAAATGAGATTTTAGCTATATTCAAGACAGTTATGCGTTTTAGGTTAAATATACCGTACTGATATTGGGCTTCATCAGTCAGTTTCGTAATTCATGAATCAGTTTCGGATCAGAAAGAAAATCAGAGAGTGATTTACCCATATAAATGATTGACATGAGGGTTGACACCCAGAGAATTCATCCAGTTTCTGAATGTTCTCTCCTCTCTGGTCTCTCCTACAGAGATCAAACAAAAGCAAGAATTTATCAGTGTCTGCTGACACAAGCACATGCTTCACTCCAGTTTCACTTGTTCCCAGACCAGATTTTCAAAGGTCCCTTTTGAGGAAATACTGATATGAACTACTTTAAGCCTTGAGCATTATTACAATCTCAAGTCATTAAATCAAACTAGGTTTATGCAAACTCAAAAACAACAACTTACAGTTGAAATGCAAATATGGATTACTCTATACGGACAGTCAGGATGGCTGAGAGGATCATTGGTTCGCCCTGCCCAACCTCCATGATCTCTACACCTCCACAGTGAAAGAAAGTGCTAAAACAAAATCACTTTGGACCCCACACATCCAGTGCACTTTCTCTGAACCGTTACCCTGAGGGAAACAATTAAAGTTCTCATACCTCCACACTACCCAACATAACTGTATATTACTACATAGCATCCCGAATTACACATCTGTAAATAACAATCGTAATCTGTACACCTGTAAATAATATTGTAAATAACATATCTGTGCTATATAACATAACTGTATTGTATTATATAACTTTTTTTTTTTTTATTCTGTACTGGAAGCTCACCAAGACAAATTCCTTGTGTGTAAACCAGTAGTCTCACAGTGGAATAAAAACTCTGACCCCATTTCTCTTTAAATCTCTGGCTGGCATGATTTGCCAGTTCCATCCTGGTTGTTCCTTTCATGATGTCATAAGGTATATTTCTGGAAGTACATGTTTGATGGCAACCAGTGTTGTAGTCAGTATACGCACATACATGCAGTATGCTTTTTCCACAGCACAGTTTGCGTATAACGACTTTTAAGGATTGAAATTCGTGTATACCCTCCATATCCACTTGCTTGTGTTGGCTTCCACTTTAACTGTATGCTATTTTGTGTTTTGTTTTCGAATTCGCAAGTCTTTGTAATAGACCTTTATCACACTTCCTATTTCCGGTAAGTGAAGCAGTGTATCGCTACTTCCAACACCATCGCAACACGGTCAAAACTAATGGCTGAATTCTCTCGCCGGTGTTATTGCAGCATACCGGGCTGCTTTAATTCTAAACATCACCCTTATCTCAGTTTTCATGATTTACCAGCACAAAAAGAACTGAGGAAAGCATGGGTGAGACTAATACGGCGGGATGAAGGTCCTTCTTCTAAAATAATACACAGAAGTACGTACGAACTGTGTCTAACATTGACGCAGCATAAATAAAGCAACATCTGTACAACAGTATGTTGATTTACAGAATTTGAGCAATAAATTGTATGTCTGTGGTTTCTATTCAGTTTACGCAATCTTCAAGGATATAAATGCTAATGCAAGCTTACTCGTGTCATGTTATTAATCGTTATTAATCAAGACTAACTAACTTTTAGCAGGATATGTTTAAAGTTAGCAGTTTCCTATTAGCGGTGTTCATTTCCCTTCTTCCTTTGCATGCAGTGTCAGATAATAGTAAACAGAGAGTATTAATACAGGCAAGTTGCTGCCGGCCAGTGCCAAAGAATGAGGAGCCCCGTAAACTACAGTTGTTCCGAAAGTTTAGCCTCAAGTCGTACTTTAGTCCCTACTTACTAAAACAGCATTCATTAAAAGTATTTAGTGCTCTCCTGTAGGAAGTGTGATAAAGGTCTTTTGGCGCATATCGGAATTCCACGCCCTTTCCTGCGGCCCCGCCCCCAACAACCAACATCAGTTCATCAGTGTCAGCGATAGTGAGAGGATCGTGCTGTCGGTAAAGGAAGGAGACACTGTCCCGCTGATGCCGTCAGATATAAACTGACTGAAGTCAGTGTGTTCACTGGCACCAGTAATGATTGTTCTCTTCTGAACCTGCATGTGAGAGACAGACATTGACTCACGGATGCACTTCTGTAATCCATATATGATATTGCTTTTGCATCGCGATTTATTGATTTGTCACAACCTTTAATACTGGCTTTACAAAAATCATTAAATAACAGATGATTAAATAAAGAAAATTAATTAATTAAATACCTACCAGTTGCTTGTGTTTTTCCTTAATTGGATTTAATAGTATTTTCACTGAATTTGCATTTATATTACACTTCAACTGCTCAATACAAGTTCCAAAATATTTTACTGTGTCTTTATGTAATATGTAAACAGCATATGTGCCTTTGGTATACTGTATTGTGATGCATATACCTGCAGCTATTTGTTCCAACTGCAAGCACTGACAGAGATGAACAACAACCAACTGTATTTGTTCCAACTGCAAGCACTGACAGAGATGAACAACAACCAACTGTATCATAAATCCAACTGCAAACACTGACAGAGATGAACAACAACCAACTGTATCATAAATCCAACTGCAAGCACTGACAGAGATGAACAACAACCAACTGTATCATAAATCCAACTGCAAGCACTGACAGAGATGAACAACAACCAACTGTATCATAAATCCAACTGCAAGCACTTACAGAGATGAACAACAACCAACTGTATCATAAATCCAACTGCAAGCACTTACAGAGATGAACAACAACCAACTGTATCATAAATCCAACTGCAAGCACTTACAGAGATGAACAACCAGCTGTATCAAAAGCAACAGGAGGCACTGACAGAGATAAACAACAACCAAATGTATCATAAATGCTTTTCATAAAGGCTAACATTAATGACGTGCTGTGTTAGTTAGTAATGATGCCTAGTTAAATATGTTTGTTAATAGATTGTTTACCATGTTAGTACAGTCATGCATAATAAGGGTCTAAACACCTCATTTCTCATCTAGAGATGGTGGGTAGACGAAGAGGAGAGGAAGATCCATGTAAATTATCATTTTGGAAAGTAACAAAAAAGTTATAATAACCCATCTTAATATTGGGTAAATGTTGTCTTTTGACCTGTATCAGCAGGCTGTTTATTTTCATTATCTGTGTCTCTGATTATGGACTTTAAAAGATGTAAGATATAGTCGTCTGCTTGCTGACTGAAACTTGTGTGCAGCATACGCAGAGACTATGAAATTTTACACTATAATTTGCTTTAATATCCATTTGTTGACACCACTTTATTTTTTAGGACTACACCACTGATGTCAGCGTCAGACATTCTCATGAGTCATTACGGGTCTTAAGTACTTAGCAAAAATCAACAATCAGGGTCAAAATACCCGCAGTGCTTACCCTCCAGAAGCCCCCAGTTGATGTCTTGATTCTCAGGTTTGGTCAGTGCTGGGTACTTGTTGAAGAGATTAGCCACAAAGGCCAGATTGAGTTTGGGGTTTCCAGACACTACATCAGTAGACGTAACAAACTGTCTGCAGCCCAGCCGCTCTGCCTGCTGAAGCATACACTCAGCCCTTTTCAGGTCATCCTTCTCCTGCATGAAGCAAAGAGAAAAGATATTATAGCCAAACTAAACCCACTGGATTTGGCTGCTGACTAACTTGATCTATCTGCTTCAGTGGGCCACATTTGCTTAAGCCTCAGATGCAGAACTTTCTCTTCTTTAGTGTTATGGGTCAAAGAGAAAAAAAAGAGATGCACCCATCATATTTAAACAATATTACAATGAATGATATGGGAGGAGAACATGTGGAGTGCAAGTTCAAGAGGGTGCAATGTTAGGGTGCAAGGGCAAGATATGTCAGGTGTGCTCTAGAGGCAAGAGCAAACAGCAAGGAGCAAAATTATGGTGCCTCAATGTTAGCTCATTTTTTAAGGCAGTATTGCATTGACAGTATTACAGTGTCCTTAATAAAGAGAAAACAATCCCAGAACACACTGAGACAAGCGTAATAAAATTTTAAAATGTTTTTCTACATAATAGTAATTACAAAAAATGTCCCAATGAAATATTTGTGAGTGCTGTGTATCTTCATGTGCTTTTTAGAGTATCAGATCATTAGTGTAGCAATATGCTATTGGAATGAACTGCACACATTAGCAGTAGCTTGTGTGTGTGCTGGTTGTTTGGCACATGGCTGTTCCTGTACCTTACAAGAGCATTATGATATTTAGAAGTGTCTCATTAAATCTCAGTTGTATAAATGTCAGTAAGAGTTGAAAAGTGTGTTCCATTTTCATAAAAAATACTCTTGTTTCAGTGAATTGGTTCAAAACGCTGATTTCATCAGAAATGTTTATGAATTTCTCTGCATGGCATTTTGCATGTTTTGAATGTTATATCATGCCTATATAGTGTTTTGAATGCTTGCTTTGAATGCAGGCAAATACTTGTGTTGAGATTTGGAAGTGTTGAGGCTTGTCAAGCAAGTTACTTATAATTTAAAGTCGTTAACTGACAGTAAAGCTATCCTACTGAAAATAAGTTAGGTACATCAAAAGCTGCTAACAAGAAGTAGCTATGTTAATGCTAACTACTTTTAATGTCAACATAACATACATTATTATTAGATTATTAGATTTGCAGCAATATTACGCCGTGTCCCTTAGCTTCCTTGTTAGTGCGCCATACTACCCTGCTGACTTGCTTACCGGTTGGATAGGTCAAGCAGAACCAATTACACAATGACTAAATATTCTAACATTTATCTATGATATATATGATATATCTTACGTAATTTAAATAAAATAGTAAAACATGCCTTGATTAAATTCATCTAGATTTGATGCATTTTACTTTTTGGACATTTTGAACCTATTTGGCAGTGACTGTTTAAGTTATAATTATCATTCTACCAATCAGAGGAGAAAGAAATGTCACAATCAATTTTACGCATTTCAGAGCAAATAGTGAACAATGTGAACAATGGCGTACTGGGGGAGTATTGTGCTTCACAGTTCATTACACCTACAACAAAAGTCTATGGGGCAAGCAAACCTGGGTAGTTTAAAACAAGTTTTTTAAAGCACTAATTACTTAATCTAAAAATGTGCTGAGGTGTCAAAATGATTTTCTGTGGTAATCAAAAGCATGTCAGTTGTACAGTAATCTCTGAATCCTTGCTGATGCATTCAGATGAAGTTTCACGCTGCCATGTCACATACAGGCACAGAGACACACTCATGTTTAAACTCCAGGTGCTCAACAGTTGCTTGATATGAAGCAGGAAGTTTCCAGGACACTTCCAGGAAGTTTCCATGGCGTGTCACATCTGAGATCAGACAGATCTGTGCTGCCTGAAGGGAGTGATGCTTTTGATATTCTGCTATGGCTGCTGCACCTTTTCTACTGAGAGCAGCTTGCTGTTAGATACATTAAATAAGACATTCTGAGACTCATCTGTATTGGTGTATGAGGCAGAAATGCAGAATGAACTTACGTTAAAGCCCGACATGTCAATGTCAATATGAGCTTCACCCTCCTTTTGACCTTTAGGTGCGATCTGGTTAAGCAGGTGGAAATAAGCCCGGGAGTCCTGCACATATTAAGAGTCAGAACAGAAAGAAAAGCATTTTAATTTAAAATAAAAACAACATCTGTACACATGGAGCGTTTGATGTGATGCTGATGTGACGAGCATTTAAAACTATTAATTAAAACTGCATTTTCTTTGAGCGGGAGACAAAGAATATTGTTGAAAACAAATTTTAGTCATAATAAAGGCTGTAACTGTGAGTTTGACAAACATTTTGCATGTGCACTGCTGATGAAGAATAGAAACAAAGCTTGCCAATAAAAGCCCTATTTAAACTCTCTGAGGTGACATATTTGTGTAACAAACTACATTTCCCATTATCCTTTGCAACTGCATGAAAAAGCATGAAACGAGTTACTGTAACTGCAGCATAATATGCAACATTTTCTCTTAAATTTAAATATGTTATTTAAAGATATTATCCACAGAAATACAAGAAAATATGAGAAACAAAGAATTATGCATGAACTCCTGAGAAGACAAATGACTTGGTAACATTACATCAATGAAACAAACAAAAGCAATTAAAAAGGAAACCATCATGCTGAGGAGCAAAACTGGCAGTACATGTGGAAAAATACCTTTACAGAGTTTGAAATTCTCTTAACTGCAGCATGGAGGGAGAGTCCAATAAAGAACAGAAATCATTAATTCTGAATGACTTTATTTAGCACTGAATTACTGATTTTATAAGATGCTGTAAGTCACAAGTCAAGCTAGAAATCTTAACAGTTTCATATTATATCAACAGTAAATGATCCGTCACGTTTTTCACCAGCCATGTTCACCTGCTGAAGCATTTGACAGTTAAAATAACTGCCCTGTCACTGGTGACCTGCTTTCAGAGAAAATATAGCTGTTATTTAAATCGATGAACATTTGTAACCTTGTACTATTTTACCCTCTTTAAAATAAATTAGTCAGTATAACTACTGTTTGACTGATATGTTTAAAGGCTAATACATTGGCCGAAATTTGCCAATTTTAAAGTATCTTTGTTGATAGTGTTCACTATTTGGCCAACAAAATTCAGCCAGTCTTTTCTCAGTTTTCTAAATCTTACAGCTTTGTATCATGTCATTTAGCATCCAGTCCATTTGCATTTTAAATTGTAATTTTACTTACAAGGCCTTAAAGAGATTAGCTCATGTAAATTTGTCGTGGTCTTCTATCATGCTGCAAACTAACACATTCTTTAAGATCACAAAAAACTGTGGACTTTTGGTAGTACTTAGAATCACAAAGTCTAATAAAGGAGGCAGAGCATTTGGCTCCTAAACTCTGGACTAGCCTTCCTGACACTGTGCAGGGCTCAGACACTCTCTCCAAATTTAAATCTAGATTAAAGACACATCTTTTAGCCAAGCATTCACATAAGGCATTTTAAACCCTAATATTCCAATTACATTGGATAAAATGCTAAATTATTACTAATACTATGCTAATGTGCTGCTAATGTGTTCCTGTAGCTCAACTGGTAGAACATTGCATTAGCAGTGTAAAGGTTGTGGGTTCAATTTCCAGGGAACACATACTAGCGAAATGTGTAACTTGTGCACTATAAGCCGCTTTGGATAAAAGCGTCTGCCAACCATGTAAATTTAATGTAATGTAAAACCTGGATTACCTTGTGGGAGTAATGTTACGAACTGCAGCTACGCTAATTATTCTTTATTTTCCTCCCGTTTCTATCTCCGGATACCAACCCCGGGGTACCTAAAGATGGATCCAGCATCTTAAGATGACTTCAGAAGACCCAACACTTTGTAGAGAGGATGACGACCTCTGCAAGGACTTCGAATGATTGCCATTTCTGCTTTAATGCATACACATTAGACAATTTGTATAATCTTTACCATTTTACCGACAACTTTCATTTCATTGTGTAAAGCAGCTTAATATGTATTGTGAAAGCGCTATAAAAAACAAATAAATGTGAATTGAATTAAATAAACTGTATGACAACAAAAATTATTAATGACAGATTCATTCCAAACAGCTCAAATGCTGCTTATGAAGGGCTAAGTTTGTTTCTGAATCACTTCTGAATTAAATGCACCCTTTGTTTCACTGATTGACACACACTGTTCCAAAAAAAACAAGTTTCAATTCTGTATCAGCAACATTCACTAATGCGTGGACATGAATGTGTTTCAACTGCCAAAGAGGCGAGAGAGAGAGAGAGAAAGAGAGACTG
The DNA here is from genome assembly GCA_036877525.1 of Chromobotia macracanthus. Taxonomy (NCBI): domain Eukaryota; kingdom Metazoa; phylum Chordata; class Actinopteri; order Cypriniformes; family Botiidae; genus Chromobotia; species Chromobotia macracanthus. The sequence goes on from JAZGTH010000030.1 coordinate 5,441,840, forward strand.
AAATGGAATAATATTAGCTATATGAGGGAGAGTTATTTTTGATGAGTGGATGTACTGAGCCTGTAGAGAGATCAGCTCAGAAATCCTATCAGACTGAATCATGACACTGCACCCTGTCTCTCCTGTAAACTCCAGTCTATTTACTAAAAATGTTTGTGTAATGTAGTGAATTTCTGCTGCACTCAGCAATGTCCTACATTACACTAATGAGCACTAATATTACCTCAATAAGCAGGGAATATTTTAAATCTTAAATGAAATCTCTTAATAAAAGCACCATCATGAAATTGTGACTATGTATATAAAATCTTAAAGCATAAAAACTCATCTCAGTCCAGTTTTCATCTTTCTCAATCAAGTAAATAAAAAAAGAGACAGGAAGTGATCTGTTTTTTCTCTGTGAGGTCCAGCTTTCTCAAAGAGTCATCAGTGCAGATCTGGCGACTCATCATAATAAACACACACAACTGGACTGACCTTAATATCATGGCTGAAGTTGTTGATCTTGCTCCAGCCGGCATTGTTGAGATGGTAGTTTGCCCAGCGAAGCAGCAGTTCTTCTGGAGAGAGTTTCATCAGGTCCTCCAGAGTCTCTCCATCCCTCAACAGAGCAGCCAGAGCTGAAAGACACAGGGTTACACAACGGTCACATAAGTGCACACGGCCACACACTCCCACAACATTGCAGCCACTTCCATCTAACACACATGCTGTTAGACTCCACCCACCTCTCATATATTATATATATATATATATATATATATATATATATATATATATATATATATATACACACACACACACACACACACAACAGAGAGGCTGTATATGTTTTTCAAGATTGCTGGATGTTGTCATCAGTCAAGGCAATATTCACACGTTTGATGTTTGCAGCAGAGATTCATACCCTCATTTCTGCTCAGCTCAATGTCAGCAAACAGACCAATCTTGATGATCTGCCACAGCAGGCCCAGCACCAGATGAGGTTTACCCTCCCGCAGGTCCAAAGCACCAATATTTACCACGTGACAACCAATGGCAGAGGCCGAGTTAAGAGCCAGGTTCAGATTTTCCTGCAGGACAGAACAGTGACCTCTGTTAGATTCCGCCCTCCTCCCTCTCTAATTCACACTGTTAAACTCCACTCACCTTGCAGTTTGACTCCACCCACCTCTCTCTCTCATACATACAGACTCCACTAACCTTGCTGTTGGAACCACCCACCTTTAACACAGGCTGTTTAGACTTCACCTATCTCTCCCTCTTATATACATACTGTTATGCTCCACTCTCTCTACCACACAGTTAGACTCTGCTTACCATGCTGTTAGACTCCACCCACCTCTTTTCCTAATGCACATGGTAATAGACACCACCCACCCCCAACATACACGCTGTTAGACTCCATCCACCTCTCTAACACACTGTTAGACTCCACCCACCTCTCTCTATAATGCACATGCTAACAGACCCCACCCCCCACACACATGCTATTAGACTCCACCCACCTCCCTCTCCAACACATGCTGTTAGATTCCTCCCACCTCTCCCACTAACACTAATAGACTCTGCCCACTTCTCTGTAACACACATACTTTTAGACATCACCCACATCTGTCTAATACACACTGTATAATAGGTAAACCTTACAAAAACATGCACAGGCCATATTTCACCCCAAAATCAAATGAAACAAAAAATGCAAAAAGCTTTCAGGCCCGGTTTTACAGACAGGACTTAGATTAAGCCAGAAGTAGGCCTGAGTTAAATTAGTACATTTAAGTAGTTTTAATAAATATGCTTTAGAAAAAAATTACTGGCGTGCATCATGAAACAAAAAAATGGCACTGATCTATTTAAAGAAATATCGGTGCAAGTTGCTTTTAGTTAAGACAGCTCAAACATGCATTTTAGTCTGGAAGTAGACTTAAGCCCGGGGGCTTAATGGTATTGTGCAAATTAAATTTGTTAGGTAAAATTTAACACTGCATGTTCTTAAATGGTTTCATGAGATTCACCCAGATGTGACATATACAGGCAAAACATTATATTAAAGACACAACCATTAAGGTAATTTTTAGCACTAACCCAACAAATCTGACTGAATCAGAGAGGTATGTTATTCAGACCTGTATTGTGAAGGGTGTAAGTTTCTTCTTGTTGATGGTCCTCTCATCTATAGTGTCAGGCACTGACAGGTTGATCATTTTGCTAACAGGACACAAAGACACATGCGGTTGGGAGGTTCCTTACATGGGATAAACACTAAAACCACATGCCAGATGTCAAGCTGTGTGTTTGACTGACCACAGCACGATGCCATCCCCCACGGCCTTGAAGAGTGCATTGGTGTTGGGGTCCATGGGCAGCACATGTTTGCAGTCAGGGTCGTGTTCCAGCGCTGTGTTGATCCAGTTCACAAAAGCAAACCTCTCCTCCTCTGATTAAAACCAAAGACAACACTATCATGTGCAGTAAACACTAACAAAAGGTACAAAACAAGTTTTGAATGAGGTGGCATAATAATGTCATGGGATTTTAGATGTTAACTATGGTATTTTATGAATAGTCTTTTAAGTAACTATAAACCACTAATGTAAAAGGTTCCTGTTATGGGCAAATCTCTTTTCCAGAGATTGCAGAGATAATTTCTATGAACTTTCATTTCCAAACTCAGCCAACTACTGTGTGTTTCCTTGGCAACTGACAATTGGCAATCATAATAATAATAATCCAATGCACTTTTAAAGCACAGTCTAAATATTATGTTATATACGGTGATGTTTTTTAGTTGTGGTATTTCCATCTGTACTGCAGTACTGCCACATTATTCTCTGTACAAACGACACTAGTGGGAAACACAATGCAAAAATAATTTCAACTAATGGAAGCAGTTGTTGATTTGATTGTGTGAAAGGTGAGGCGTTTACCCGAGAAGGAATGCTGTGTGCCTGCGCTGGACAACTCAGATGTTCCACCAATAGCCAGGATGCCCTCTTTCCTGTTAATGGCCTTCCGGAAGCTCTTGGCAATGTCACTGCTTTTTAATTCCTGAAAGATCTGTGAACAAACACACAGGACAGCATTTCCTTTTGAAACATAATTTACCTGACCTTAGTTATTTTTTTACAGGACTGTTATAATAAATAATAAAGAAATATCACAGTCATGCAGGTGTACCTTCATGTCTGAAGCTACAGCTAAATTCCAGACAAAGATAAAATACAACAGCACTCTTGCTTAGTTATAAAATGGATAGTTAGGGTCTATGGATAGAACGTGTCAGCCATGCTAAAACAGCTGACCCCAAACACCTGTTCACCATATCACAGCACTTGACAACAACTACTTCACAACCCTACTAACATACTAACTAACCACTACTAACTGTTTAATTATTTGGCAGGGACTATACAAATTCAAAACATATATACATTAAATTGTTTAAATAAAAATTGAACACTCAAATATGAAAAAATAAAGGGCACTCAAATAATGAAAATAAACTCGTGCACAGGGTCATGCTATATTGTTAATATTGTCACTCAGCTGTGCATTGTGCCTAACAGCTGCCATTAATAGTGTTAAATACACACCAAACAACACACTCACACATGCAAAAGCAAACAAGCATCTGTAATTTGGAAATACTAACACAGATTTTTTGAAGCAGGAATACACATGCACGTAATGCGATTAGGTGTGGGTGGGAGAGTAAGCTGGTCTTTCTGTCAGTCAGAGAAGACAGCAGATCCTCACAACAGTACAAACAAACACAGCAATTGCTGTGATACACAACATTCCGACTCATGATCTGTTTTACAGTGACTATCCACTGAGGATTTTTGTCCTCTGAAATATAGTTGCCCCAAAAAGTATTTCAACATGCAAAACCCACTTAAAAATGTATGAATGAACTGCATTAGATATAGTAACCAACCATGATGCAGAGCTAACTTCATCTATTCAAAACCATTTCTGCAATGACTTTTAAGCAGCTGATTCTAGTGGATGTATAAAGTTAGATCCCCTGAAGTTCACACAGGTATCTCAGAAGAGCAGCTACAGGTGGAATTCAGCATATTAACTACAGTCATGTTCCATTAGGGTCATTCCATGTCAACTCAACAGGAAGTCCCTGGCTCAAAATCTTTGATTTTGTAAATACATTTTCACAGAAGCAAGACCAATGTAAACCGTGATGAAATCCAAAATTTTTAATGTCATTGATGAATAGTTACTGAGTAATCCACTGATTTATAGAAGGGGGTCAAAATGACAATATTCACATAAAATTTAAAATATACAGCACAATATCAGAACAGTGTGTGATAATGAAATTATGTAAATGTTTTTCTGCTGAAGATAACATTTGAATTGCAAATGTATTTAACTGAGAAAAAAGCATGGTTGCATGGACACTTTTTGTTTCAATTGGAATTAAATAAACGCCCTTTACATGGTCGCCCTGGGACAACATTCCCAATCACTCCCAGCAACAACCCTGTTTAAGATTGAAATGTTTGACTGGTAGTGTGTGATTTATTATGTGAATATTAAAAAATGAATGTATGTGTCTTGAACCAACTGTATGTGAATGTAGTGAGACACTTACAGACACAAACTCATCAAAGCTGATCCTGTTGTCTTTGTCTTTGTCTCCCTCTTCCATCAGTTTCTGAATGATCTCTCTGACTTTGTACCCCGGCAGTGGCAGATTGGCCTCTTTGAACAGGTCATGCAGCTCATAATCACAGATAAAGCCATTGCCGTTCAAATCTATAGAGAGACAGAATTATTCTGTCTAGTGAACTTTGCTGTAACGTCATGCTATAATATTTAGTTTAGGTTGTGAAAAAACAATCCATACATTTAAATGAAACCGTTCATGACATGGTCAAAACATGGTTTTTATGATTACTTACATAGTTTATACATTGGTTACACACAAAAGTTTACAGACTAAGAACCCCCCCACACACACATGCAAATCCTGGACATCAGTCATATTAAGTAAAAGCCATTTAAACAAATATATGGATTCTACTAATGATCACAGCTGACATTAGCATGTGTCTAAGCTAACCTAGCATGTCATTAAACCACAAAAACTACAGAGCATATAAATTATTAGTGAAGTAATTAATTTCTTACTAAAATGGAATTTATTTTGTACATTTTGTAATTAAAATACCTTGGATAAAAATTGTCACTAATCTCTTTACAGTGCATTCTGGAGTTTTTCTTCACCTGTACATACATCTTCTACAGCAGTACAATTATGTTGCCACCAGTCAAAAAACACGCAGATGGGTCATTACATTTTAACATGAGGTCCCTGGCTCAAATGTTAGATTTTTTAAATATTTTTACAAGAAGCAAGACCAACATAAATAGGGATAAAAACCAAAATATGAAATGCCATTGATGAATAGTTACTGAGTAATCCACTAATTTTTTTAGGTCAAATTACTTAAAAAATGAAAACTGACTTGAGAAAGATGTCTGCATCATTATTTTATTTTTACACAGAGGCTGGCAGATCTATTAGTAAGCATTAGTCAGCAATCGTTGTTGTATTATTTGCCAATGGTAACAGTTTAAAATAAGTAAAAGGCACTTTTTTTAAAACAAAGTTTACATGCCTGTAACTGAAGGCATATTAGAGGTATTTTAATGTCCTTTTAGAGTCTTATTCTTAAGCAATTGGTCTTTTGGAAGCTACGTTTTTAAGGCCCTATTTCTTTCAGTCCCAAAGCATGTGAATCTAAATATGGTTCTATGAGTAAACTATTAAATTGCACACATTTTCCATTGTCAAAAAAAAGTGGGTGACTTTGCAAAAATCTGGCACGTCACATCTTTTAAAGAGGAAGAACAAATAATGTTGAAGCCAGAAATGTATCTTCTTTCCTTCTGTCAAAACAACTGCATCGAACATATCCATTTCAGTGTCTTGGAGTTACTGTTAAAAATTATTTGAGGCACATTAGTAGTTCAGAATCTATCAGAATCTATATTTCATCAGAAATCATCAGAATCTATATTTGTATGAGTTTCTGGGAAATTCAAAAGTAGAACCTGGCAAATTTCCAAAATTTGGTTGACTTGACACAGAATGACCCAAGTAATTTGACATGCTACCTAGGTAGACTGCTCACTTAAGTTTGGAACAGAGCTTTTGAAGACTGGATCAAATGCCACATGAATGCTTTTTGCTCATCTCATTACATCTGTCATTACACTAAAACAGACTCAACAAATAATCGTCGCTTATAATCGCAAATAATCAACTGTCACTAGGCTTTTTCTACTACGTGCGTAATGATATGACCAACTATTCTGGTGTAAATGCTATGCCCAGACTGCTGGAAAAATCTGATAAACCGGAAACACACACAAAAGCACATTAGTGTCAAGAGACAAGAACAACATCCAAATCCAAACTCTACAAACTCTAAAACCCACATCCAATATATATGTATATATGAGGACACTTGGGTGCCGGTATGAGATGTCACTATTCCATCCACACATTCTGTCAATCTCAGATAAATATGTCCACATCACATTTCACCCCAAAATCAGAAGAAAAAATGCTACAAAGAATGCTAGCCACTATTTCTTTTAAATTAAATGTAGAATGAAATGCAGAACAACAAATATCATCATAGGATGCATAAATACTTTACAACTTAAAAAGAATACCTGTTTTTCATATATGGTAACAAGAATAGTGAAAATGCATTTAAATGTTACAATGCAGATAATCAACAGACTTATTTTCTTTTAGCAAAACTATAAATATAATTTCTTGTTTTTCTATTTATTTAGTGATGAAATATGACTGGATATGTTCTCATCCATTCCCCTACCATTTTAAACCAGCATATAATTGAAAGCAGTTATTTTTAGTACATGGCTTGTTTTGTAAAACACTTGTTCTGTGCACCAGTATAGAAAAACACAGCGCACTGTTAAGTTGATGGTTTTGAGCTATAACTTAACACTATCTGGCACAGATTTACAGTTTACATCTGTAAATTGACTCTTAATACATCCAAGTCATTTATTCAAACTAAGCAAAGTAACTATGAATGGTGTGAAAAACAGGAAAAGAATGTATGCTTACCAAGACAAGCAAATAAAAAGGATATGGTTGTAAACAGTTACTGGTTTGGAAAAAGCAGACTGTGAGGACATTTTAAGAGCCGGGAAACAGTTGATACAAAAAAAAACATAAAAAAATCACCAACATCACCAACCAATTGTTATCAAACATTTAAAAACAAAAACTTTCTCACTGTGTATACAGAAATATCTGCATTTCCATCTATGCAAATAAAACCATGACAATTTGGTAGATATCATTATATATGTAATTAAAGCAAGAAAAAGGACATTTTCATGGGCACTATTCCACCTTCACACTCAGGAGCAGCATTCTGTGTTGTGATTAAAGTCAGCAAAACTGGTTGGACAGGAAGAACACTCACCAACTTTCTTGAAGGCTTCCTGCAGTTCCTCCAGCTCCTCTTTGGATATCTTTCCTGTCATTTCCCCAAAGAACAACCTATGGCTCTCTCAGTCAAATATTGTGTCTTTTTCTGCAGAGAGAAAAACAGACAGCATTCCACACCACACTACCTCAACTTCAACAAGGCTCATCTATGTTACTATATTATTGCATGGATTTCCAGACTAGAAGTTGTCCTAGAAGTGGGATTGTACAGTAAGATAATAAGACATGTAAATGACATGCAAATGTCTATCAAGCATGTAAGAGCTACAACTAGACTATATATGGTCAAAGCACATGTTCAAAAGGGTGTTTTCCAAGCTAATCCTTTTAAATGCAATGGCACAAACAGAAAGTAAACCTGTGACATGATTCCTTGTAATGACAAAGGTTTGAAACATTAATTACATTAGACGTTAAGGCTACAATAAGCATAGATCGACTAATAAGCACTATTTAGCTATTGTGTAGTTGGTAGTTGTTAAGAAGCTGAAACAAACTATCAGATAAGGATCCAAATGATGAAACAAACTGAAATACACACAAACTGAAATACGAAACAAAAGTTTCGACCCGAAAAGCATGAATAGGTCAATTAATGATTAAAAAGGCAGACATTTCTTTGGAAGAGCAGTGTGGTTCCAAATGTGTTCTTGACTAAAATGTCAGATGGTCGTTTGGCTTTTATTTATTTGCATATGGCTAAACACCAACCATGACATCAACAATTGCATAGACCACCTCACCACCCAAACACATGCACAAAAATCGACATAACATACAAAATCCAAATGCTATACAGCTGAGGCACATATATAACCTGGATATCACTTATCCAACTGTTAATGTGACAAATTTAATTGCATTACTATGATACAGGCAAAATGTGTAAACACACCGTGATGGTATCTAGCCTTAAAAATTGGGGTTGGTGGCAGGGGTGACAACCACTACAGTTATTAAATGAGATTCATAATTAAAAACATCTATAAAGATTAGACTGACCAGTGCTATTATATTAACCAAGAAGGACAAAAAACAACAAGATTTGATTTAAATTTTTTCTATTCAATCATATCACAGCACATCTCAATTCAGTTCATAATATATTAAGTCACAGTGTAATTCCACTAAAAAACACTTAAACAATAAATAAATCAATAAATAATCAAATTCAAACAATTAAATTTTTTTTCAATGCAAAAAACAAACATTAATTACTAACCGTGTCACTCATTAAACTATTAGGCCTGAAAAAATAATTTTAAAAAATTTGAAAGGATACATACCTTTTAAAATGAGGTCACAATGCACAACTGAGTACACATTCAATGTTAAGCTTTAATCAAGCCCTGCTGTAGAAACTGATCTGATATTTTCCTTTAGTGATCATGGCACTGCAGCATTCCATGCAGCCCAAGACCGGTCTTCCTGAAAGCCACTACCCATCAAGATGATTCAGGACACACCCGCATGTCAGCGACACCATTCATAACATAACCGTCACCCTCCCTAGCATTTCTTTTACCACTTTATGTCATGTCATCAGCCATGCCACTCACCCTACCACACCCCGGTAGAACAGAATAAAGTTACAGACTTCAAAAGTGTTCTAAAACCTGAACAACGAATGCTGATATCCCATCAGCATTAGCAAATAATTCTTATTGAGACAGTCCTGTGTGCTACAAAACCTTCAGTAAGTCATCTACTTTTCAATTAAATACATCTAATCATGCTTCAGTAAGCTTCTCCACAACTGAAGTATGGAGGAGATCTGACTAATTTGACTAAAGTATGTTTACTCCCCAAATTAGTGAATGAGTATTCTGACCTCATGGGACTAAGCAACCAGAAAATGCTGTCTAGTCACCAGTTTTTCAGTGTGTCAGGGGACCACAAACACTGCATGAGTGATTTAACCAAGTACTCAAACACATGCAATATTTGATTAAAAAAATGTTCTTTCACTTGATAATCAGAAAGCTGACCATGTGCTCCAGCTTGAAATCTGTGTTAACACAACCCTCCTTTTACTTCTTCAACTGCAAACAAAGGCAACAAATCTGCATGGAAAACAACAGACATTTTTAGTTCGCAGACAAGCTGGGATGAGAATGAGATTAGAAGTTTTCCCCAGAGAAGAATGTTACAGAAAGAGTATGGGACATAGAGAGAGCCAACAAGACAGCAAAGGGAGATAAACATACCGACCTGTGCGTAGAATAGGGCTGTACACTAAAGCAGAGGCAGTAGTAGAGGCAGTGCTTGCTCCACACCCTTTAAGGCTAATCTGAAACACCAGCATTCCTGTCTGTCTTACAAAGACCTTCGGCAACAAGTCATAACACTTCCTCCCAGGCTTCGGTAGTAGCAGACACTGTATACGCTGGAAAGGGAGAAAGGAGGGGTAGGTACTGACAGAGAGAGAGAAATGGGGGAGGGGAATGAGGACGTTTTTGTTTCTTTACTACCAACAATCCCATGCCAGATGTACTGTAGAATAACGCAATAAAATCAAGTAAGGGAAAAGGGGTGGAGGAGAGGTAAATGTGTCTCTCAAATTCACATACCATCATTTAGTGGATTAAAAAAAACATGCAACGTCCTGTTGATTTAAAAAGTCTCGACTAGGAGAAAAAGGAGGAGAAAAAATATAATGCTGCCATGGACAGACGTATGCTAAATCACTTTAAACTCAACCGAATCATTTGGAAACATATGCTGAACATGATATCTCTACATGTTGAAACAATAATAAAGGTCAAACAAATAGGTTATGTTTGTATATAGTTTTAATTACGATCAACATAGAAACTATGAAAATAAACTTTTGTAATATCCTCCCAGTTTATGAATGGTAAGCTAATTTTAAGGATGGGTTAGTTGGTATTTAACAAAGATTCGCTATTCATTTGCTAAGGAAACATGAGAAAACAGAACATTTCTAGTGACAAACTTAAAGCAAGCACAATCAACTAAGAAAACATCAATATTGTTTCAGTCCAACATTAAATATACAGAATTTGGCATTAGCACCATAATCTTGTTTCTCATAGTCATTGCCTAACCTTCATAAATAATATTTAAAAAAATCAGCTGACCTCAATGAATGCAATGATTTGTGAGTGACAAATGTTTTAGACTATAATAGTGGTGAGGAAATGCCAAAGCTGCATATTTCCTCAATAAGAACATCAAATTTCAACTCTCACCAACAGCAAAGGCTTAAAATATGAACAAGATCCAGGTTTCTGAGCAAGTGGTCTGCGCAACTGGCAACACTGATGTTGCCTTTAGAAAACACCACAACTAGAAACCTCATACAAAAATAAGCACTTCTATTTTATTATGAAGCTCAGATCTAAATTACAAATGTTTGGATAAAATAAAGCTTGACAAATATGAAAAGTAGTAACATGATAAAAAAAAATGCTACAAAGTGTTAATTATAGGAACACCGCACACTGCATACCAGATACTTGAATACACCTAAATGTGCTACCAGAGCACTGAAAGGAATTCTGAGAAATTTTGACATTTCTCAAGCTCAGGTTACACAACACAGCAGATCACCTGTTAAACAAGTCAGAACATGAAGATCAGGAACGTTCAGTTTCAAGAGGCAGAAGAGCATTGTCTTATAGTCTTCATGGTCGTATAGTCTTCACCCACTTATTCTTACTTGTCACTAATACTTACTTGTGTTTGGTGCCTGAGGAACAACTGTGCAGAGAGTGAAGCAGCAAAATAAAGCATACCTTCAGTGTCATTTATTCTACTATATTCATTCTGGAGTGTGGTGGGACGTCACACAGAAAATCATACCCGCCACGGATTCAGCTTCTCAGTGATGTCACAGTGACACCACTCACATCATTCACAGGAGACAGATTCGCAGTCACACACTGGAAAATATTTAAAGGTGAGTGTAATATAACAGAGCAAACTGAAGTGTAATCGTAGCAGTGGTGTATGTGTTTAACCATCCAACACTACAGATACACTCGATATACACTACATATACACTAGAGCAGTGATCCTCATTTGGACTCTGATCTGGATCCAGACCTAGGCTTCATTCCATCTGGACTGCAAACACATAATGAACCAAAACGAACAGCATGTCTACACAACGCATGCACTCATTTATGCTGTAAATCTTTCTGCACTATATATGCCCTAATATCTTTATCTAGTGGTATCATTACCAACATGAGAAACTGAAGAGATCACACTTATTTTAACAGCAATAGTGTAGACACAGTGAGCAGATAAGTAAATTGACACTTTCGCTGTAACACTGCAGTAAACGAAAATAAAAGTATTTTTGCTGTCAGTTTTCTGCTTGCTATATATGACTTTAACCGTTCAACTACTGTACACCATGCAGGTTTGTGTTAGGTTATGAAAAATATTTATTTTACATTTAGCATTATTATTAAGCATGTTAAGAACACTTCCTAATGAACAATGTTCTAACTGTGAAAATGATTTACAGATCAAAACAAAGCTGGTGTCGATGGCATAGAAAGGCAACTTAAGTAACTTTTAACTTTAACAGCATTTTAATTGTTATATGTTCTTCAAAAAAAAACAAGAAAAAATTTTATGTTCTCAGTCAGGCTGTACGCTGTGCCACTAAAACGAATATACCGGGTCTCTTACTGTGGCAGTTGAAATCTTGGCAAATAAATATCTTCCAAAATTTGTTGAAACAGATGGTCGGTTGTTTTGTTTTTTTAACTCCTCAGAAAGTAGCCTCTGTGCAATAATGTAAGTTTGAAGTGGAGATACTGTATGTTTGCCTGACAAATAGCAGGGGAAATGTGTGTAAAACCACTTTAAAAACATGAAGCTAGCACTGTAAAAAAATTAGACATTTAAGCTCTTAAGAAAAATAAGACTATTTTGTGACCATTACGATTCACTGGATAATAAAAAATAAGTATTAGAGGTTTTCAAAGTGTGGGGTGTACTGCCCCAGGGGAGCACCAGAGAGTGCCAGGGGTTAAAATATTCTCTGTGCAGCATGAAACTATTAAAGGCCATGTTTGTTCACACAGCAGCAGAATACAGTTGTCAGTCCTGTATTTTAGTCCTTAATACAGGTCGCACCCAAGCGCGTTTGACCCCCAAAGTCTAAGACTAATACGACATCGTCATCTGTAATATTATAAATGAGACTGGTTCACATTACAATAATGAGATTTTTAGAAAACAAAATATTTGTTACAATGCAAAAGAAAAAAAATGCAAAATATATGTTACGCAATATATTACTTAATTTTACCTTTCTGGGTGCAATGTGACCTGAACAAAGTGACAATTTTACTTTGATTTTATTTAACTTGGAGAAACAGGGAAATTCACTTAAATCACTTCGGTTAAATCAGAGAAATCTGATGCCACAGTGTACCTGACACCTCAAGAAAACGTTTTAATCCCTAGCAGCTCCATGTAAGACAATCTTTCATCTGGATGCATTCCAAATATCCAAGTGTTGAAATCAGTCAATAACATGACTGAAGTTATAGCAGCTTTATTTGCATCAAAACAACTTAGCACGAATGTTGATAAGTCTGGGTTCTTTGCAGTATATTTGGAGCAATCAAATAAAAGCAAGAATTAGCTGCTAATCAGTGTTATGGCTTCTTTCCAGCATTCAAACTAATTCAACAATGAAGACAAGAATGTCCATTACAGCCAAGAGTAGCGCAACAATATTTCCAGTGATCAGATTCATACAGCTGTCTTGGGCAGTGAATGTGGGTTTATTTGGTCAGAGGTACAGTGTTTAGTCTACAGTATGAACTGGTTAATCATACATAATAAACCAAAAGTAAACCAGCAAATTATTACAAAATCTGGTCATAAAATATGGTATAAGAAATATAAGAAATGTATGGGTGCATTTCTGCATACGTGAGTGACAAAAGTGTTTACCATTCACACACAATAAACACTGAGATTCAGTCTAACTGTATGTTTAAATAATGGTATTTATATTTATGAATTGAGCTAATGAGCCATAGGAATGTGACAGTGGGCTACTTTCACTAGAATTAAATATAGAGCAATAGTTAATAATAATTAGTCTTATTAACTATTAGTCTTAATAACTATATAACCCTAACAATAATTAGTCTGTAAAATATCAAAACACATCAGGCGCAAGCATTCACAAGCAGACAGCTTTAAAAACATGCAAGGTCTGAAAGCTACACAATTGTATTTGGTTAAGCTGCACATGCACACATTAGTACTGGTTTGCAGGGCAAACTGCTATTGGCAAACTCAGATTTGGTCATGTTATCTGAAGTTCCACACCATAATTCTGAACAAACGTCCAACCTTAGATATTGACCTGAGACCTATATCTACATAATCATAGAGACAATCTTGAACACCTTAGCAATCACATGGCGTTGGCAACTCATCCACAACACCCTAGCATAGTGACGGTGTGTTCTGCAAGAGGCAGTGTTAATCTTTCTGGTTCTGCAACACAGTACAAAAAGGATATTACTATAATCATTCAAGGCCCTTCATTATTTGACCACTAGACTAGCAGATTTGTTAAAAAGAAAGAGATAAAGCAGGCACTTTGGTTTGGGAATCAAAATATTGGCCAATCTTTAGCCAGCTCAGTCTGCATTGTGAGCACTAGCATTATAACGGTATACAGAATGTGAACCTACGTCACACCACGTTGCATGTTGGGGCAGCACCACCATCTTAAGGGATCGCTCTCTGCTGCTGATACTGAAAATATTATAGAAACCTGCTTACCATTTGTTTTAGTTTTGCCTTAAAATTAAATCTATAAATTTTTCATGGTTGCATTTGCAGGAAAGAGAGTCTATTTTATTGCACTGCATGACAATTGCACGACAAATTGCTAATCCTAACCCCTATGAAAACCCTATAAAACTGATGTTCTGGAGATATAGCTAACTCATGTTGGTTGCTAGCATTCTTTAAATGGTTGCTAGGGCATGGCTGAACAGTTTCCATGGTGATAATAAAGATTACTTGCCAGTCAAAAGAGAGTCTTAAGAGACCACCCACCTGTCTCTACAATTTTTTGACACAAAGAACAGACTTGCTTCCTTAGTAGTTCAGACTTCCAACTCGGGAGTACTTAATTTAAAAATGTATTAAAAATGTTTATGAAACTTAACTTCCTGCACCTCAACTGATTGCATTAACATCACAATGATTGTGAGTGCTACTCCCAGGGAACACACATGCTGATAAAATGTATACTTTAAATAAAATGTAAGTTGCTTTGAATAAAAGAGTCTTACAAATGAATAAACATAAATGTGAACTTTGCCCTCAGCCAAACCAATTTGTCTGGGAACAAATAATAGATTGTTAGAAAGACTGTTAGATACCCAAAATGAATTATATCTTATGTTTAACCACAGAAAGACATCAAAGCGAGAAGCACATTTCAGAAGGACTTGCAGAGATAAGGCTGTTCTCGACCGTGTGCTGACTGCCCCACAATCATCTGGAAAGCACGGCCACCTCCGAAAATGTCAGAGCAAATTAAATTAGGCATAATTTGTATAAATCAACCACAGATTTGAAGTTTAAAAAAACATATTCTTACCTAAATAACCCTTAAAATACACATCGTGTCCCACACAAAAGTAGTATTTCAAACATTATGTGGGTTTTCTCTTCAGCTGCGGTTGAGGCAAAATGCATTTTGGGATACTAGGCTGTTTCAAGTCTACAAAGGTCACCTCTCGATGCATTCTTGATAAAAGGGGGAAGCAAGAACACATCCAGTGATTTATTGTGAACTTGGCTAGAACTTTGAATTGGAACAGTACTTGGGCAACAACTGATAACATTTCACAAGTCCGCAGAAACACAGAAAAGTACAGACAAGAACACATATTTGCTTTACAAGCACCACTAATAAACAGTAATATTACATGTTGGCTGGTGGTGACACCGTAAAAGAGTCCTACCTGTTGCAATATTCCCTACTCTGTAAAAACATACAGTTCCTAACAAAGGTATTGTCAACATGTAAAACATTTTGAAGATTGGCAGGCAGGCTTTTAATTCATTAAATGATACCCTATTTCATCACAAAAGTAGTTCAGGCAGCATAGTAAAGTTTCTGCATTGACATCCATTAAAAATAAAGACCTCTGGTCTCCTTCCTTCTTTATGCGTAACAAGATCCGCAGAATTACACCACCCCACCGTGCAGATAAAGCTATGTTGCCTTTATAACATAAGGCTGTATAACTTCCGTTATAAAAGGAGAATCCTGGTACAGACGTAAACATGGAATTTACAGTATAACATGGATGTTACATTAAACACGCAATTTGATTAATGTTTAAATCAAAAGCAGATATTATATGTTTCTGTAAATATGAATGGGCAAGGAGACATTTAAATATATAATCTTCTTATCTCTGCATGTCACGTGAAACAAGTGTAGCATTGTTTATCTACTATGTACTGAAGTATGCAAGACGCTAATGGCATGGTGTTTTCTGCGTCTTCATAAACAAATTAACGTCACCAGAGCTGCTCTGAGAAAAAAACTTTAACATTTCCTAGCTTTATTAGATACAAACCACTGTCAAATACACTCTAAAACTTATTTTGACAACCTGTTAATTAGGTTAATTTGAAAATGACGAAAAATATATTATTATTCAAAGTTATAATTATTATTTTATTTACTATTACAATTTAATTTACAAACACTTTTTTTTAATATTTTTAAAGACTGTCATGTTTGTCCATGTTTTAACTTAGTATACTTCTGTTGTCCAGCACTTTGCCAAAAATAAAAGTTGTTAAATTTTAAAACATTAATTAAATAGTTAGGGTTTTGTGCATTCATTTGATTACCGCTGTTTTTGATTTAAAAAAATTGTATAAAATCCTAAAACACGACCTTTTCAACGTGAGTACGTAATGCCTGAATTCGGGTACGCGCATCGCAGAGCCAAAGGCAAACATTTGTAATTAAAGAGTATAGGGTGTTTCTTTTTTCCAAAAAAGACTGATCGTTTCACTATACAAGACCCTTATTTGTCGCCTAGGGTAGAGAGGATGCATTTGAAACTTCACTGAAATTTTTGCCACCCTTACAAAAAAAACTTTTATTTGAAACTTTTTTTGGAAGTAACAAAACAATGCGGACTGCAACAATATCGCACATGACGTGTTGATTGGCAAACAAACCTACATCCTCTATTCCATCTGATCACACGTTTGTTTCTTTCTCAATGTCATACATGGTGACGAGCAACGAGCAGGAATGACCAGATCAACAGATCAGGGCATTAAATCAAATCACATTCTCACAATTCAAGCTGGAATATTTCCCATTGGGTATAATAACGACATAAAGCTCTCAATCTTGTGAACTGTTCGAATTCATCTAAATGCAGTTACATTATGATTAAACGTTGTTTTCATCTGCAAATCGCTCGCGCGACAGTTTCGAGCTCTAAAATCTTGTGTAAATTAAATGCATCAACTATAACGTAATGCACCAATGTTGGATTGATAAAAATAATAAAAACAAGCTGAAGATGAACAAATTGAACTGCACAGATTAAGCTGAATCAGTTGAGTTGAGAACTTACTGTACCGGCGTGTTTCTTGCCCTGCTGGCGTTTCACGCGCTCACAAGCGCATTCACACACTGAACTACTCACTGTCTCAAACCTACTCAGCTGTCTACCTAGACAGCATTTTTGGACATCGACGATTAAAATTCAACAAGCTGCCTTTCAGATCGCTTTCTGCAGAGTCATAAGCGCCTACGATTTTGTTAAATCATAGATGCCCAAATCTGCTGTTTCGGTAATTAACACATAAGTTCGGAGACAATGACGCCCCAAATTGCTCTCTAGGTAGGTCGCTCACTAGGTTTTGAGACAACTCAGATTGAACACATGGAACTAGTACGTGGCTTCACAGCTGTGATAAAGATAATTTTCTCAAAACGTGAATTTGTCACCAAATAAGAATGTTTTAGAATGTATTATATCCTGTGAACGTGTTTGAGAAAAAAATCATATCCTTACATGAAATACCCTGGTGGTATATGGTAGTGATTATATCAGATAACTAGATAGTAAAGTCTGAAGACAAACTTTATGTTGGCTTCACCCAGCCGGCCTGAAAAGAGTATAATGGTTTAAAATACTTTAGGTCGGACATTCTCTAACACTGTGGTAACAAGTTTAACACGTTTCAGTATATTTCTAACGTTTTAACAATCTAGCATGATTTTAGCATGATGCTATAATATTTTTTTTAAAGCTAACACATTAATAAACATAATATTAATAAACATGATACACGGACATTTTAGCTTGACATTTTAACACGATGCTACGATGTTTTAACATGATAATAGCATATCAAATCAAGTTTGTCACATCACCTCAACACGTGTAGAGGCGAGTGAAAAGCTTGAGTGCAGCTCCAGACAGTGCAAAACAGTATGTAAAGAAGAAAAAACAGACATGTAGCAGTACAAAAATATACATAACAGTATGTAGTACATACAGTAACAGAATAGACAAAATATACATAATTGTGTACAAAATTACAAATTTACAATATACGCACATGGACATGTTGTAGTGTACTTAATATGTACAATATACATATGTAACAATATACAGTTGTACACACAGTATGTGCGTTTACATATATGTGTATACATACACACACACACACACACAGTAATATATTGTGTAAAGTGTGCATACAAGACCAAGTGAACCGGAGCTTGTAATAAAACCTTGTTATGTGATGTGTGAGGTAGTTAAAGTGCAGTGTATGGAGAAGGGTGGGTGGGTTGAGATTATATCAGTTCACATTGAGTAATCGGACAGCTTGAGGAAAGAAGCTGTCCCTTAGTCGGCTTGTGCGTGTCCGGATGCAGCATATTGTGATATGTAAAACATGGGGTTCTGAAATAGCATAATGCTAACATGTTTCAATCATTAGCATGAGGCTAGCCAGGGGCAAGTTTTAATTTACAAGAACACAAGAAAAAGAGCTGAGCCCACCTCCCATTGCTCCTGCACAAAATCAAGTTCAAAACCCACAAGTGTAGTCTCTATTCTGCCTCAGCAGAACCGGGGACCTGTCTAGCAAGGTGCAGCTACCCAGCTTCCATCTGAATAAACGAGAGCCAGGTGGGAGCGGAGTGTCCTTGGTTCACACTGAAGCACATTCCCCATAACGTCACATATTTTTATTTTTAGATTTTTTTTAAACTCACTTAAAAGACACATAGATCTAGTCTGTTTCATTCAGTGCTTGGACAACACATTCCTTCATAAGGAAACTGAACTATCACATTGATTTAAGTATTCGGACCCTTTGCAACAACACTTTAAATTTAGATCAGGTACCTCCCATTTCTTTTGATTGTTGATGAGATGTTACTACACCTTGACTGAAGTCCACCTGTGATAAATTAATTTGATTAAACACAATTTGTAAAACACACCTCTGTAAAAGGCCTCACAGCTAACAATGCATATCAGAGCAAAAACTAAGCCATGAGCTCAAACTGCCTGCAGACCGCAGAGACAGGATTGTTACAAGTCATAGATGGAAGCCTCTACTCAGGGCAAAACACATAAAAGCCCACTTGCAGTTTACAAAAGAGCACCTAAAGGACTGTCAGACTGTGAGGAACAGGAGTTTCTGGTTTGATGAAACCAAGATTGAACTGTTTGGACTCAATTCTAAATTATGTGTTGGGATAAAACCAGGCACTGCTAGCAACATCGTGCTGTGGTGTTTTTCAGCAGCAGGGACTGTGAGATGGGTCAGGGTCACTATCCAACCTGACTGAGCTTGAGAGGATTTGCAAAGACAAATGGCAGAAAATCCAGGTGTGCAAGGCTTGTTGCATCACCCAAAGAGGCTTGAGGACTGAATAAGTACTTGTCTGAATTCTTGCATAAATTTTTTTTTTTTAATTTACAGAAGCATTTAATTGTTTTCACTTGGTCATTATGGGGTACTAAGTGTAGAGGGGTCTGAATACTGAATGCCCTGTGCATAGACTCAAGGCTCTCTTTCTGTTTGCCTATTGTGTACTCCCTGTTGTGTTATTGCAAAACGCGTTCTTTCGTGAAACAGAATTTGTAATTAAGACTCCTGTACTCCTAATGTGCTGTTTTCTACAGTGGCAAGCTCCAAAATATATTTAGCTGTGGTACCATGGTACAGTGGCGGTACACATATCCTTCCACTAAATTCAGTATGTTCTTAGACACAGCCCATAAGTTGTTGTTAGTTGTAATGTGATGCCTTTGAATTGAGGCAATTGCAATTGAGCTTGGACACATTGTTTGCACTAGCATTTGCAGACTTTGAATCCTTACTTATTTACACACTTGCTTTTGTACTGTGATTTGGCTGCAAGCATCATCACAGTAGTGCTGATTTACAACCATAACACAGGCTTTCTCATGTAATTTGCTTTATTCTTATAGTTTAGTGATCAGGCATCTACTCTTAAACAATATCTTTAAACTAATATGCAGTACACTACACAACAATGTAAACACGCACTCGTAAAAACGTGTCTGTGTGCATGCGCACACACAAAGTTGGACAAATTACAGGCATATTGCTGAGCATGATCTGAAAACCCTGTTACTGCAGATTTCATCATGTTGTGGTTTTTCTATATATGTGTATGTGACGTCATAAAGCTCTTACTCTAAACGGCATAATCAGACAAGCTGGGTGTAACTGAGCTATATTATGTTCCGTATCAATATGACATATATATGGGTTAAAAGAACATGGCTTTTGTTTTGTAACATAATTACATGGAGAGTAGTGACTACTAAAAATGGACAGCAGAGTTGAATAACAATACTGTGCAACTGTTAAATAGGCCAAAGAGGCTTTGACACACAGAGTAGTGACTAAGTGATCCTTGCCCGTGCAAAACATGCCACCACATTCTGAGGATTTCTGCACAGTTGTTAAGAAGTTCTCATTGTAAAAGTCAAAAGATTCTTGAAGGCTCTGCTTTGGATTTCACAGATGCCACAGTGATGCAATCATCTGGAGGACCTATGCAGTCTAAAAATGTCTGGGATAAAAACAACCCATTTGGTAACCCAGGCCTTGGTAAATATTGGACAGAACACTTGTTGGGTTACACATCTATCACGCACTGAATTTGTGAGAGTTTGCAGCCCTTACTTAAAACAGGTGTAACCAATGGCTTTGTGTAAAAAGGGGAATTGCTAGGCAGATGCTAAGGGTGTTCTGAGTAGGTTCTGGGCTAAAGTTACATATGCTTAGCCTCACCCTTTCAAGGTAAGTCTGTGGGATTCTTTTGTGAATTATATTGTCCCCCTACTGGTACAGTGCTCATCAGCATGCCACACAATTCAAGGTATTTCACAAATGGTGTGAAACAAGTTCTGCACTGAATTTAAGAACACAGTTAGTGGCAGACCATTGAGGAAGAGAACAATTGGGAATGTAGTCCGAGCTTCTGGTAAATGAAATTAGATACAGCTGTAACCATGATGTTTAAAAATAAAAAAAACATTTGCATTGTATGTAAAACAATGACACCAGTGGAATAATCCATTATGTATATTGTTTGTTGTGGGGTTTTTTTTTAGCTGTAGTTGTTTAAGTAGTGAATGAGGTTTAACAGCAGCTGTTCAGACCATGAGGCACTGACATAAAGCACCTGTCATGTAAGTAAACTGCAACTGCAAGTAAACATTTGTTTTACAGCACAAAATGTCTAATTAACATTATATAGATATTTTCAAATAAAAACAAGTAACAGGATATGGTTGGATGTAACATGGTTGCAGATTTAGCCTAGTAGGGGCTAGCTGTTTTGATACCAAATGTTGATTTATAATTATATTTAACAAAACTTAAAACAGTAACCTTGCTGAATAGCTGAACCTGATGAATGCAGCCAACATTACAATGTGTAAACATTGAGGAAATGGAATGAGATTATACTAATATGCTGTATAAGCCCAAAATAACTGTCATCCCTGGGGCAAGGGTGAGGTGTTTCACTGGCACACTCAGCACAGGCAGACTGACATTAGGTGACTTACACAGGGACACAAAGTCACCAGCAGACAATTCCTTGCAAATGACTATTGTTTTTGCCAGAAAAATAAACATTCTTATCTCTTACCTTTAAAGGTGAATAGCATTTGTATCTTTGTTTCTTCAAAGATTTAATTTGTACATTGTTACAGCTGAATCTAAATAAGGGAGTAGCGTATAGTTAGATTTTTGTTTGATGGTGCGTGACCAATATAGCTAATTCACTGATTAAATCAAATATCTTTTGGTAGTGTAAAATGTTACCCCATATAAAAAAGGATTACTGTCAGTAAATACTACAGCAACACTGTTACGATACATACAGTTGAACATAGGAGAAATATGGAGAGAGGTAGCACAGGAACATTAAACAGCCAAGTAGATTTTAAATCAATGATAATGATATGGTAGAATATATTGACTGAGAATGTCCTTGTAGGTGCAGTAGCTTGTGAATGGTGACCGGGTAAACAAGATGGCAGCACACACAGAGAAGGAAATCTAGATGATGAGCCAGTGAGTATAATTCCACTGGCAAGTTGTTTAAGGGACAAAGGAGACTTGACAAATGGAGAAACACAAGGGGACCGGACACAGGAGCGACCAACAACACATAGCCATTCAAGTAAACAGTTAAGCAAATAAGACTGGACAGTGAGTGCTGGTTTGGTGCGTGCTTATATCTGATGAGGTGATGAGTGCTGGCAGGTGTGGATGATCAGTTCTCGGGTGAGCTGGTATGTCGTGGTGGGTTCTGAGAGGAGCTTGGCTGAACAGTGGCTGGTGATTGGGTATTGATAGAGCCTGGCAGATCCGTGACAAACAGTAATCATTTCCTGTATTTCAGTATTTCATTCTGTAATCATTTACCGTTTGAGGGTAACCTCTTTGACCTTTACTACAAAAATCTTATAAGAATATTTGAGCTTCTTTTTTTAAATAAAGCAATACATGACTGTTTAATGCTTAGGGATTCTTTAGAGAGCGATGAATTTGACTTGTGTCATGCCATATTGACTTATGTTAAGCCATGAAATATGATTTGTCAGCAGGACATGGAGAACTTAATTTTTTCTGTAATCTCCACGTGATCAGGACTGATCACTCCTGTACAGTGTGAACAGTTACAGTGTTAGAATGTCACAGCCAGTGTTTACCAACAGACAGCCAATCAGAAACATTGAGTCATCAGTGCCTGCCCGTAGTTTCACTGTTTTACTGTTTTAGCTCTAAGGTGAATCAAAACATTATTTCTAAATGATCAGATTTGTGTTCTTTTAAAATGGTTGTGTACCATGAGCTACAGTAAATTTGTTAACATTAGATGCTTTGAAACAATGCAACATTGTAGAAAGCACTGTAAAAATATTTTTTTAAATAAAAACATTATTGACCTTATAAATGGGCAAACAAGAATTTTACCATTCCACTGCGTGATCTCATGAAACCTAAAATACCCAGGATTCACGTTAAACACAGGCTAAAGAATGAGCAGTTTAAAACTTTAAAGATTCAATTCAATTTTATTTATATAGCACTTTTTACATTACATTCCATCAAAGCAGCTTTACATGTAATAAAAAAGAATAATAATAATTATTAAAAAAATAAAAAACATGGTACAAAGGTCAGACATGCAAACAAACAAAGAATACATGGTATTTTTGCAAATAATATGTGTGAGATGTATATTAGTACTAATTAGGTAAATTTTTTCATAGGTTTTTGACAAAAGGGGTGCCTGAACCAATAAAACTACAAAATTATTAAGCAAGATATGCTGTTCCAGCTTAGATGGAGATCATATAAAAAGATAACATTTTTTGGGACAGGTGTATAAGATATTTGCAACAGTACCATGAAATACACACAACACACAAAAATAAAATACACATGAAAATATATACAATAAAAATACCTGAAGATTACACAATGAAGGAGAATGGAAGACAATTGGAGACAAAGGAGTAGCAAAATAGACTTTAAAATTAAGTATTTTTTCAGTCTTTCACTATATATCATATCGCTATAAGCAGTATTAACAATTTTCAAAACCTAAGCTAAATTAGATGTCAGCAGTCTCCCAGTAAGCAAGCCAACAGGGCGACAGTGGCAAGGAACCAAAACTCCAATGGTGTATAGATGGAGTAAAAACCTTGGGAGAAACCAGGTTCAACTGAGAGGGCCAGTTTTCCTCTAACACGTTAAAGCTGCAATTTCTAACTTTCTTGGATACGAATGAAGAGTATTTATGGAGAGTAAATATTTATTGATAAGAAACTGTCGGGTCTAATTATATCTGACAATATCAGGCACTGTCAGGCCCTGAGAAATGTTACCAACAGAAATAGCGACAGAAGCATAATGTTACTAATTACAGCTATAACAGTACATTGCTGTGCATAAGCAGGAAACAAAACATAGAAACAAACTAGGCGAAGGTAGGTATGTATATAATGGTAAGTTTACTAAAGAAGTCCATCAAATCGCGATGATCTGTCTAAGGGGCCATACCATCCTGTCCCAGATCACCTCGTCTCAAAGTTCGGATCCAGCTGACTACAGGACCTTGGGGAAATGAAAGACAGACAGATTTAGTGTGGAGCCAGTACATCTGTTCTTATGGGAAGTGTCTCCGGTTCTGGTTTACCTAATTAATGCAACCTAATAAAACTCTTATTGAGTAATAAATCCATAGGACTATATGTAGGCTAGATTAAAGACGTGGGTCTTTAATCTAGATTTAAACTGACATAATGTACCTGCCTCCCGGACAGTACTGGGAAGTTTCAGAGTTTGGGCACCAGACTGGCCAGAATTTTCAGATTGCAGTGAACGTGAAGGACTGTGATGAGAAAGGAGCTTGTTTATATACTGAGGAGCTAAACAGTTCAGGGCCTTTTAGGTAATCAGCAGGTATTGAAGTTTATACGATGCTTAACAGGCAGCCAGTGCAGTGTTAACAGAACTGGGCTAATATGGTCATACTTGTTCATTCTAGTAAGAACTCTGGCTGCTGCATTTTGAACCAGCTGGAGTTTTTGTATTAATCCTGCAGGGCAGCCACCAAGTAGGGCAGTCTTGATGTCATGAATGCATGAATTCATTTTCTGGTGTCTGACTTAGAGAGCATATGTCATAGTTTTGATATATTTCTGAGATGGAAAAATGCAGTTTTACAAATGTTGGAAATGTGGTTTTCAAAGGACAAATTGCTATCAATTGCTATCAAAAATGACACCCAGGTTCTTCACCCAGGACTGCATTTTTTTCAGGTTAATAATGATTCTGGGTTAAACATTTTGTAAGAAATCCTTTGGTTCATCATGTCATGAGATGAAATTTGGACATTTAAAAGTTTGCTTTAAAGGTAGTGTATAGGCAATTTTGGACAGGCTAGCAATAGCAAGCTAGCTTTAAAAGCATAAGATCCCACCCTCCCTTCAGGGCGCTCTCCAAAGCAACTCCTTCTCCAAAACACATGAACATGGTGTGTGGAGGTATGCAATTCGGACCAAATGCAATGATTGTATGAACATTTTGTGGTCTTGTGGTGTCTACAAAAGATATATTTATATAAAAATATGTGCAAAACACTTTATTTACTGATTGCTATGAGGATGTGAAGGAATTTTCAATTTAAAAAAATTATCTACCCTAACTTTAAATGTCTTACAGGGAGGGCTAGTGTACAGAAGTCTGTACATGTTTTTCATTCAGTTTTCAAAGTCATGTTCAGCAGATATTCAGCAGAATGAATTTAGATACTAAAGGTAAAAATTTAATTCAAATCATTAGCTCTATTTGATCATTATACACCAGCCTTAGCCAGAGGCTTCACGGTTGAACTATTCCTATCTTACCTTGCTTTAAGGTAAGGCAGATTTGACTGACAACTTACTACACACCCATGATGCTTGTTTAGAGTGTAGTTCCTCATCCTGTCATGCCTCATTTACTCTGATACACTATATATACAGGGTGAGCTGATCAGCAACATATAAGATGAGATAGAACTAGATGACTTTGGTTTGGTGGTTTTTAAAAAGACCTATAAACTGCAGCTTTTTAAAGAACTGTTTTAGTGTCTGCCATAAATCTTAAAGCTAAGTAGTACACAGCAGGTTTTACAACAATATGCACATAGGGAACATCTGGGAACACCAAGATGACACAAAACAGAGAGGCAAGGAAACAAGGGTGTGATGCTTTTTATGCAAGGGTGTGATTCATTTTATTCAGCCTAAACTGGACCTGTTTTTATCTTGATCTACATCATGTGTCTTATATTCAGAGTCTGCCGTGTGCCTCCTCCCTTATTCGATAGGTGTCCTGAAAAAGGTCTGTTCATGATGAGACCTAAATTTTAGGATATCAAATAACTCCAATTACTCTGGATTAGTCTTAGTATTGAGTGAGTACATTATTTGCTGTGTTGTTGGTTGTGTGGTTTGTGTGGCTTACACAGTGTCCTGTTGAAATAATGAATTATCCCAGCAGTGGTTTGAGTTTGGCTTTGTACATACCCCAGCTAAATTGCGTTTGCAGCAGTTTTTCCCTTCTATGGTTATTTGGAATCTCTTTTGTCAAAGTTAAATTTTCATCCTCCCTCATGCACACAAGTTTCCATTCTTTATTAGGCTTTATCACTACAACAAGAATATGAATATTTAAGACAGGAAGATCCAAATGTTAATCATTTAAAAACCCACTATTATAAATTTCAGGAGAGATGTGTCCCTTCAAGTTCTTCTGTGCTTATGGCACTGATTTACTTTAAGATTACTACTGCGCTAAACAAAACATTTTTCCCAGTAAGTTTTGCCACTTTTATTTAAACAAGCATCCAGACTGATGCTATTGCTCTATTTTATAATAAAAACATGACATAAAATCTTTGGGTAACATGTTGTGGGCGGTATATGTTTAGCCCAGACAGGCGTCGCTGTAAGGAACAATGCATGCCTTTAGCACGGGAAACACCCAGGCACACTACTAAGAGCACTCCAGTTGTGTCCTTATATGGCGTTAAAGGCAAACTATGGTGTGATTGGCTCCCTGACATCTAAACCACAGTATTTGGATCTGCAGTGGCAAATCACCTTCAAGCACCTATTCAAACATGCAAATCAAAGAGGACGATATAATCTAAAAGAATTACTGCAATTGTTTAATTATAACAATTCATTTTCATTGGTAAGTATTGATATTTTATAAAATAGATAAAAGAAAAGAAAAATCCAGATTGGGCCTGGCTCTGAATGCAAACAAAATTAAGTCATACATAAAAGCTATATGAAGCACTAAAGGTTGAGGAAGCTTATGAGCAGTTACATGTCGAGTCATAAACATGCACATAATGTTGCATGAGCATTATTTCAGCATCACATTGTCAATGACACGGAAGGTGTGGCTCATAGATTTTCTGTGACTTATTGCAGTAATGTTTTCTAATTGATGAAATATGAAAGCCAGGCTATCATTTACGTCAGGAATTGAACTCTGGTAAATACAGAAAAGAAGAAAATCAGTAAGATTTTTCAATATTCTATGACTCGACATTTTTGGGTCTTTTTCAACATAGAGAAGTCCACAGAAAATAAACTGCCCCTACATGCATGATGTAAACAAGACTCATGATATTATCAATCATGGTTTAAATAACAGTCCTTTCTATTTAAAAGTGTATAACATTTAATCAGACCTTAATTAGGCAATTTTTTTTCCAGATACTTTTTTGTTATGCTGGTTAATAGTCTCTTCACATCCTGATAGCAATCACTAAATAACTTTTATCTAAATAAATTTATATATATTTTTAATTTAAATCTTCTGTGGAAGACACAGGACCATAAAATATTTGTTGATAGGATGTTCTACTTGCCTGTCAAACTATGTATGAAGGGAGGGTGGAATCGTGTGCTTTTAAAGCTATTGCTAGCCTCTATTGCTAGCCTACCCTACCTTTAAGTCATGACTTTCTAATAGCTCCCTGATTAAAGTAACTTAATTCAATACAGCACTGCTTCAGTGTCACTTTTACACAGTGTAACACTGCTGATTTTGCATCACATATTCCCGGTGCTTTGGGTGGGCCAGGTGTCACTGTAGTCATTGCTCTATGGCACAAGGATGAGCACCTGACTGTACCGTAGCAGGGGCAGTTTTCAGGAGGAACTGGAGCTTGGGTAGATCTGGCGGATGTTGAGTCCATCTGTAGATGTAATCTATAGCTACCCTGGGAATGAAATCCCGGGATAAAAGAATCAAAACAGAGAACAATTAGCGCAGCTGCTGTTCGTAACGTTAAGAGCATAAGATTTTATTTACTTGTCACAATGTATGGCAACTTAAGTTTGTTTTTTAAAGGTTGAAACTAATATGGTGCATTACCTGAACAGTAAGACGAGCCAGGATCCACATATCTTGTGAGACCATACTTCAGCCAGTGGATGTATGCTTTAAAATGTTATACATACATGAAAAACTATTCAAAGCCCTGTGCTCTCATTTTGGAGCTCTAGCAGCATGCAGACTATAATATTTCTGGAGGAGTTTCTTCAACACATTGATTCCTTGAAAATGTTGTAGTCAGTGTTACTGATCATCTGTAGGTCTAGTTGCCAAAAGACACACTAAGGTGTTTATAACACAACACATTAAACACTTCAACCTTTTTAATAAAGATATGTTTTTAAGTATTATAAAGGTATGTCCTCAGTGTACGTGTTTTTAATTTTTGCACCGTATAACCACTTGCGTTTTGAAATTTAACGTTTTCAATTTATTATGTGTACTGTATGTGCACATTTCTGTGTTTTGAATTGAATATGTACATAATAATATGTATTATTCAATATATGAAAGTAATTGTGTATATTTACATTAAATACTAGGCTCCCCATTATTTAATACCTTTGTCATTTAATACCTAAAACCTGTTAAAACAGTATGTTTTATTTATTAAACTAATGGCATGAATAAAAATAAATAGTCAACTGTTGGGTTACTTTTATCCCAGCTGGTTTTAACCTAATTCTTTAGGTTAAAATAACCCACAGTTGGGAAGGTGCTATGCCAATCCAAAGTTATGTAACTTTTATTAGTGGTGCTTGCGAAGCGAAACATCACTATTACTCTCTTGCATACTTGTTTTTCTGTACATAACTGGTCCCGCACGGTTTGTCGTAGACCCATGAAGGGTCAGATTGCCCGGATTATTGAGGAGAGGTTTTTAGGGCATACGAAAAAGTGGGGGGAAATTCCATAGACTTAACATTGGGCTGAATTTTATGACGTTATAGCTCCATATCAGCATGTCATGGAGACTTGGGGGTGGGCTCATATCACTTAGCTTAACAATCAGCAACAAATGGTGACAATGCAACTTCATAGCCATACCCAGGCAACCAGTTAAAGTACCCCAGCAATTGCCCCACTTAGATTTCCATTGAAAAAATCCCATAGACATAACATTGGGCAGATCTTTGTGATGTTATAGCTACGCATCAGAATGTCGTAAAGACTTGGGGGTGGGCTCATATCGCTCGGCTCAGTAAGCAGCAACAAATGGTTACATTTCAACTTCATAGCCACGCCCTAGAAACCAGTTACAGTACCCTAGCAACCACCCCATTGACTTGTATTTAAAAATACAAGTCAGGCATCAGAACCTCGTAGATACAAGTAAGTGGCCTCTTTTGACTCAGACAGGCAAGTAGTCTTTAATTAGCACCATGAAAACAGTCCAGCCATGCTATATTAACATTTAGAGCACCTTAGCAACCAACATGAATTAGCTATAGATCAGTACCAGAAAATTGGGAGTTGGCTCATGATTCACACACAAATTCGTTCATTGGTTTTACCCTGTTAACTGTCTATCTACACCATAGCAACCATTTACTGTACCCTAGCAACAATGTAATAAAATTAATAAGCCATATCTCAGCATTAGAACACTGTAGAGACTTGTGGGTGGGTTTATGTGACTCAGACTGTCAGTAAGCAATAGCTACTGCCTGGCAACTTCCTGACCACACCCTAGCAACCTCATAACATCATGAGTAAGTCATATTTTAGCATGTCTATTATGCTAAATCATGTGCTAAAACATTATGTAACTTCATGCTAGCATCATACTAAAATGTGCTAGCATTATGGTAACTGACGTTAAAACATGTTAGCATCATGGTACATTATGCTAAAATAGTCACGTTAGCATCATGCTAAAACATGGTAGCATCATGCTAATTGATGTTAAAACATACTAAAATCATGCTAATTGGTGATAAAACAAGTTAGCATCATGCTAACTGGTACTAAAGCATTGTTTTAGCATTTTGCTAGCATTATACTAATTGATATAAAAGCATGGTAGCATCATGCTAGTAGTATGCTAAAAATGTTAGCACCATGCTAACATTGTGCTATTGATACTAAAACATAATAGCATGTTGCTAATTGACGTTAAAACATGCTAACATCATGCTAATTGATGCTAAAACGTGCTAGCAAAATGTGCTAGCATCATGTTAATTGATGTTTGCACGGTGCTGACACGTGTTAGCCTCGCTTAGCACGTGGCTGGCATCATATTTAAACGTTAACAATATAGTGAAATGTACCCGACCCGAATTACTTATTACCCTATGTGCATGAATTAATTTTTTAAAAGAAAAACCCAACCCCAGAGAGACCCGATGAAATTAGACCCGGGTCCGACCCGATGACTTTTATTTTCGAACCCGACTGAACCCGAACGAAACGGCATTGTTGTGTACACAGCCTGCAGTTCCGCAGTCTATTGCAGTCGTCTTCTGTATTGTTGTCTGTCACAACCAGACATTGGTTTGCGAGGTTAGTGCAACAAGGTGAGCTGTCTATTATAAAAAGGCACTCCGTTAAAGGGATCGGGTATGATTGGGTCCATTTGGAAAAAGCTATTTTTTAAATTACCCGAGGCAACTAATACCAAATCCGACCCTCGGGTTTTCGGATCCAAGAAGACCTGTACTCTGTACCACAGTCACTACACAGACATCCCAACCCGCAAAAACTAATTTCAGGGAAGTAGCACCAACTGCCCAATATGTGCAGATGAGACCAATCATCAGAGGATTCTCATTCTGTTGCAATTCAAAACGTACTATGGCTGCGTCTCATTACGCAGCCTCCGAAATGAGACGCGGCTTTTATCACTACATGCGTCTCTCTCGCTAGCTTGCACTATTTCCGGGATATTGTATCTAATTTGCTGGCATCAGGGAGCCACTACGAATATACGGGAGACTCCCGCAACTTCCGGGAGAGGGGGCCGTCTGCACTACACCTCTTTCTGAAAACAATAAGCGCTTCTCAAACGGAAGTCTGCGTCCAATGGAGGCTGCATGCATCCTAAACCCAATCCTTCTAAGGACTCTAGGCTAGAGTCTTCAGCTAGAATGAGACGCTATAGAAAGTCGCATGGCAACGTCATAACGGTTTCCCCTCCAGTGGAATATAAAATGAGCAATTTAGCAGTCTGAAGTTAATTTACAACAAACATAACCATTTTTATCTCAATTATTTTTCTATTGAATTTGCTCCCGTAGTTCCCTTATTGCACATGAGCCCATATTTCTGCGCCTGTTCATATGTT
Source organism: Chromobotia macracanthus (assembly GCA_036877525.1). NCBI lineage: Eukaryota > Metazoa > Chordata > Actinopteri > Cypriniformes > Botiidae > Chromobotia > Chromobotia macracanthus. The sequence continues at coordinate 5,473,126 of JAZGTH010000030.1, forward strand.
CATGTTCTTATTATCTGTTATCAATTAAGATGAAAATCAATCATCAACAGTGTAGCGTTGAAGCATTTATGCGGAATATCCGTTACACATAAATTTAAAAATGTACACATAAATCCGTTATTGAATATCCTGTAACAAATTTAGAAAGGAGGCTAAATATCCCGATAAAATGAATGTATTTATTTAGATTTATTTATTTCACATTTCACATAACAATTATATTTCTAAATGCATATTTATGTTCATTTGAGGAATTTAGGATCAAATGAGAATAAAATGTATTATATTCTGGCTGCTATTTTGATCAGGCAGTGTTTCCCACAGAAGCAAAGGTCCTCACTAGTGTGTATGACGCAGAGTAAACGCGCGGAAACTGTTTTCTGTCTGTACGTTTTCAACGTTTTCTAAGGTATTACATGTTTAATTGTACCTTATATAATTTAATTTAATATTAGTTGTTTTGTTTTACAGAAAGAACGTAATGGTGTGATATGAGCGTAAAGCATTCAGTAAACTGTTTAGTCACTCGCTGTTTAGTCACTGTTAAATAAATAAAACCAGTTTTGTCGTATTAATACTGTAAATGTCTCAGTAGGGCTATAGTTAGAAACAACACTTTGAGCAGCAAAGTCAAATCTGAGTCACTTGATTACATACACAGTCGAATGTGTCTATGTTGGCAGCCCGCTAAGGTTTAAGATAGCCACTGCCTCTAATGAACATGATGATCAGACTTCAGATAGCTACGTTACATTCATGGTCCAGGATGAAAGAAATAAGCATGTTTACTTTATATTCACTGTTTGTAAAGTCAGGGGCATTAAAATGTCCCATAACATTTTGCTTTTTCAAATCTCTTTTCTTTTGGCAGCATTATGGCATTTAACTTTGGACAACCAGGCACTGGAGGCTTCACCTTTGGTACTCCCAAAACTACAGCTGCACCCTCTACAGGCTTTGGTCTGCAAACCAGCACTTCTGCAGCAGGGAGTGGTTTCTCTTTTGGGGCCAGCCAGCCTCAGACTCAAACATTTGGTAATCCGCCATGCCAGATTGCAGGACTTCTTGCACAGCCCACACAGAATAATGGCAACACTCAAGGAGGATTTAGCTTCGGAGCCCAGACTCAAAGCAACACCTGTAGTGGAGGCTTTTCTTTTGGGTAAGAATGTCCTCTCTTATCTGCTGCTTATTCACTATTTATGTGTTTAAAGGTTGGATAAACATTTGCGTGGAACAGCGGGTTTGGAGCAATTACATGTATGTTGTCATTATGTTGTCTGTTTGTATTCAGTGCTTCCCTCCCAAAATTCAGCACCCCTGCTGCATCTCAGACTACAACCACAGGTGTGACTCTGGGGGCTTCAGCTGCTACGGGTTTCACTCTTGGAGGTCTTTCAACTCAGACTTCTGCAGTCCAGCAGCCTATGGGAGGAGGGTTCAGCTTTGGGACACCTAAACTTCAGGCAACCTCAACAGCCCCTGCCCAGTCCACCTCTGCCCTCTCGCTGGGGGGCCAGTCCACAGGTAATGCAGAGTGCTTTTACACTTCATGACCCCATTAAAACTAGAATATTTCTGGCCTTTAGATAATGTCTGGTAGCTTTGAGGTCATCTGTTTGCTACTGTGCCAAAATTAGACTAAAATGCTGTTTTTTTGTTTTGTTTTTTAACGGCCTAGTGAGCTTGTTTTAGTTTCTCTCGTTTCAGTAAACCTTAGTGTGTTTTTCTAAATTCCTGGTGACAATAATTTAAAAATAAAACCACAAATCCACTACAGCTTGAGAGCAAATTAAAACATGCTGACACATTAGTAAGTTATGGAAGTACATTTTTAATTCATAGCCATCTTCTCCCCGACTTGTCATATCAGGAGCTTCACTGATCCAGTAATACAGCAGAAAGTAGCTCAGAGATAGCAAAGCTTAAGGAAATAATTTGATAGTTGACCATGTCCCTACCCTGAGGTCTAGACTCCAGAGGATATGGAGAAGGGTAAGCCCCATAATCAAAACTAGCAGGTACAACCCCCCAATAGTTATATGTCCATACATCCCCTAACACCATCTGCCATCACGTCACCAAAGCAAGTAGAATTATTTCATTACCAGTTTTTTAATTTATTTCATTTTGATTGAAAGGTTTGACTCCTACCTCCACAGTCTCAACAACTGCAATTAACTTTGGAATTAAAGCTTCAGGTATGTAAGCAATATGAATAAACTGATAAAAAAAGAAATCTATATGTGTATATAAACTGTATTGTTTTTCAGCCACTCCTGCACCTGCCAGCTCTGCTCTGTCAAGTCTGTCCACATCAGCTCCAGTGTCTTCTCTGTTTGCTGCTCCTATAGCCGCAACACAATCCACAGGATTTACACGTGAGTTCATATTCCACCACATGTTGGAGGAAAACATTATTTACAGCTGAACTGATACCACGGAGAAAGTCTAACGGCCATCTAGTGCAGCCAGTGATGTTCTCAAAACACTTCCTTCATAGCACAAAGAATTCACAGTGTCCATGCTGCATGTCTCCCTATAAATTAACCCTGAAGATACTATAGAGACTATAGCTGAGAGAAACTTTAAGCTGCACTTCCTTTGACTGAAATGAATTGTTTTGAATTGTAATCAAGTCAAATTTATGTACCCTGTTCCAGAATGCATCACAGAGCAATTTATAACAAAAGGTTGGATTTATAGTGTGCATGTGCTTAACTGTCATGTAATTAGTGTCACAATCCACAAATCCACAGTCCTAAAAATCTCTAGATGCAAAATGTAATGTGTCTTTGTGGTGAAATGTGAAGTTTCCCTTTTGGAGGATGCAGACATCAGATAAGATGAGGGGTTTTTTTTCTCTGTCAGTGGGCTCCTCCATGGCCTCAGTGGCCCCTGCAGTGACCTCAGGCTCCAGCGCCCCCACCAGCTTGACACTGAAGCCTCTAATAGCAGCACCAACAACAACAACCACCACAGGTTACTGTCCAACACACAGGCTTCTGCTTATTAACAACTCATACAGGTCTTTGTGCTAGTATTAAGAGGTCTTGATATGGCTGTTTTTAATTAGACTTATTTGAGTGTGTGTTTAGCTGCTGCAAGCACAGGATCCGCCACAGGTTTTTCTCTAGGACTGAAGACAACCATTTCTGCTGCACCCACCACCACAGCTGTCACATCCACTGTGGCTGTCACAACCAGGTACACAGCTTCTCAACACTTACGTGTTTTCTTTTGATAGGCAGCACAACATTTCTTGTGGTCTTTTGTCAGCACTGCTCCAGTGATGTCATATGCCCAGCTGGAGGCTTTGATCAACAAGTGGAGCTCAGAACTGGAAGACCAAGAAAGACACTTTCTTCAGCAAGCCACTCAAGTCAACGCCTGGGACCGTATGCTGGTGGAGAATGGAGAGAAGGTGGAGCACACTGTTTTCTCTCTTTTGCCACATACAGCATTAAATCCTTTAGTTGTACAGTTACTACAACTTGTGTTGTTTGATAAGACTTTTGAAGATTATCAGAGTTTGAACACTAAAGACACTAAACATTATATATATTATTTTGATTATTAGATTTACCTTTCAGTTACAGGTGTAGTGCATGTCGAGGCCCAAACTGTTTAATGAGCAACCCAATGCAAAGGAAACCAATACATCTATTGTTGTGAAAATGCCCATTGTCTAGCTATAAACTGTAAGATTTTGGTACATAACCAGATGCAGTTTTCAGTGACAAAAGCTGTGTTTTGCAATTAAAGTAGCTTCTGATTATTTTTATGTTTTTTTCTTGGTTAGATTACAGCTTTACATAAAGATATGGAGAAAGTGAAATTGGACCAAAGAAGGTATTTTATCTACATTTGTTTTTAATATAACAGTTTTGTTTAGGGAGCACTAATAAGCCATGCTTTTTCAAGTTGAAGTGTGTTTTTGTTAAAACATCAAGGATTGTCTGGCATAGTATGAACACTGTAGTTTTGTGGCTTTGTCATAACACCAGCCCGACTCAGCAACATTGGTTTGGTTTAGAACTGCTTGGTGATGCTAGTGGGGCAAAAATTACACACCAGCTTTAAATTGATTGAATAGCTACTGTGCTACCAGACAGCTTTATATATTGTAGCAGGCCATGCTTGATGTCAACTTTGTTACTGTTTTGGTGTTTGTACCACAGACTAGATCAGGAACTGGACTTCATCCTCTCCCAGCAGAAAGAGCTGGAGGATCTTCTTGGTCCGTTAGAGGAGTCTGTCAAAGAGCAAAGTGGAACCATTTACATGCAAAATGCAGATGAAGAACGAGAGAAAACGTGAGTAAAAAACAGTATGCAGTCAACCATCTATAGGCTGTACATATCATACAATTCCAGTAGTATTTGCATTATCTTCTTTGCATTTTCCAGGTACAAGCTGGCAGAAAATGTGGATGCCCAGCTCAAGAGAATGTCTCAAGATCTGAAAGAGATTATTGAACACCTCAACACATCCAGTGGACCTGCTGACACCACTGACCCGGTGTGTACATATGATCAATGGTCCGTGTTCATGCTTTCATAAATATAATTAGTTGTGTGCTTCGAGCTAAAATGATTTATGTTGTGTTTTAGCTTCAGCAGATCTGCAAAATCCTCAATGCACACATGGACTCCCTTCAGTGGGTGGAGCAAAACTCTGGTTGGTATCTTTTTGCCTTAAAATGGCTTTTAATCCATGTCTATTTGCTGTAGGACTATATATGCTAGTGCACTCCTAAAAACAAAGTGTGTGACATGATGAAACTGAACGTTAGGTACATAAAAATATCGAGACGAGCAATTTTATTTAAGAAGAGTTCTGGTTATGCCTTAAGCTGTTATATATTAACTGGAATCAATCACATTTGCCATTTTTGGCACATTTTGTGTATTTAGTTTGTTTTTAACTGAAGCACACAACTAAGCACTTTGTTTACCGAATGTTTATTTTGAGCTGAAAATTGCAATATACATGATTACCATAATTACCAATTAGACATTTATTCTAATTGCAGTGCATAGAAAAATGTAAACAATTGTTAAGTGGTAATGACTATAAATAAATGTTATAAGTTGTGTTATTCTCAGTATTAATATTGAGAAATAAATATAAGGCTTTTGTAGTATAAAGGTATAGTATATGCTGTATTTAAAATTCTGTGCTTCAGCGCCACGTCTCACAGTTTTGAGTAACGGCAGCTGCTAATCTAAAGCTCAAATATAATTGGACGGCCCATTACATTGCGAGGCAACAGGACAAAAACAACACACTAGTCAGGAAAAAAACTCGTCACTGTGTTTTGATGTGCATGGCTCCATAGGATCTGTCTTTTAATTGAAAAGTGTCATCATGTCAGCATTTGCTTCATTTTAACATGCCAAAGAGATTTTGCTGAATATGTTACTGGATCAACATTTTTGTTGGTCTTGAAACTACATTTTGGTCAAAAAAAACTGTCCAAACCAACAATGATGTAGATCCAAGAACATGTTATGAATTGTTACAAGTTATCTACCTTGTTATGTGCAGTTTTACTTCAGAGGAGGGTGGAAGAGGTCTCAAAGTTATGTGAAAACCGGAGCAAGGAACAAGAAAAGAGCTTTCGCTTAAACTTCCAGTAATCATGCAAAAAAAAAAAACGCTTCAATTGTAAATGATTGTCATTGTTTTTGGTATTTGTTTAAAAATAAAATATTTTGTCCCTGTTACCTATTGTGTCTTAGTTCTGTTTTAATCTGTGCATGGTAATCGCAGCTTTGTTGTTAAAAAATATTTTTGAACAAGTACAGTACAGTTACAGTTGAGAATCAGCTTATAAGGATTTTGAAAAAGTAGGTTTTCAATAAAATGTAAAATAGTGGACAGAAAGTATGGCTTACTATGGACGCACTATGGAAAGAAAAATGGATTTGAAAGATGGATCTCACACATCCACACCAGACATGACACAATGTGCACTATTGAAGAAAGTTTCTAATATACAATCAATTGCAGCTCTTTTTGTATTGCTGTATTGTGATATATATATATATATATATATATATATATATAGTTTGTGACTGTTTGACTGATTTTGATCAGTCTAAATCCATTATCTTTGTATCCAGCAGTAGCGGCTTCAGACTATACATTTAGGTGGGGTAGATTCTGGGTTGTATAGTAGCTTATATTTTTAACTGCTTGTCTGCTAGTGGAATAAGTTTGACATTTAAATGACTGAACGCAACCAGAACAGTCTACTGTCCTTCCATAATTCAGCCTGAGGGTGGCGCTCTAATGTTGATTGCAAGCTCTAAATAACAAAATTGTTTACTTTAACAAAACAAGCACAAGCGAAACTATTTTAAAATATATATTTTTAATTGGTTATTTTATTTCTTTTGCAGTTGTAGACATTTCATAAAGGTCTATTACAATTTATCTTAAAACGATTCACAAAGGCAACATTTGAACTATACTTGCTGCATTTCCCTTTTTTAGCACAGATATACATTGGGCTTAGTTTGATCATTACATAAACAGAAGTCAGGCAAGCTATGCACTCAATTTTCATACATATTTGTCTCACTTTATTAATTTATAATATAAACTCCAAAAATATTTGTTGAATAATGTTTTTTAACACATTTAACACATTTACAGGTAAACAATTTAGGTTTGATTCAGTTTTTGATTTCTATGTTTTCAAGTGGATTAATGCCCTTACAGATGAGTCACGACTGGTATTAAGTTTTCTGAAATATCTGCATTGGTTTTTAAGACAATGATTTGTTTTTTGGAATATCTGCTTTGGTTTTTAAGGCAATGATGCTGCGTTGGTAGGTGTACACCGAAAATAACATGGAGGGGTTTGCAGCCCAATAAGAGCATTCAGACTGGTTTACAGAAACAGAAATTTGATTTAAATAGGATTTTAAACCACATAAAATGTAGTGTGAAAGACTCAAACTTAAACAAAAATTGCTCAATGCATGCTGTAGATATTAGAGACTTCCTGTTTTTCATACATTTACCGCCTCGCCATGACCACACCATTTGAGATATGAAAAATCCCTTCTCAGTTTTGAATCTTCAATGTCTTTGCATGATTCTTACCAAGTTTGTGACAATCACATAAAATCCCTTTGAGTATAAAAAAAGTGGCTGACTTAATATTGGGCGGAGCTAAGGGGTATCAGTGCGAAAGTTATTTGGGTCAACAAGACCTATACACCAACACAAAGTTTTGCACAGGTGTTTGCATGTATGTTTGATATGTGTATGCCACATTTCATGAGTTTTTGAGCATGTTAAAGGCCCAAAGGTCCCGAAAACCTTAAACAAAAAATAATACTAACAATTTGCACTTTCAGTGCTAGGGCTCTAAAAATAAATATAGCTGCAAGCAGTGATGACGGGCCACCTGGTGCTTCTCAGAAGACGATGCATGGTTGTCACATGCATTTCATAAAAAAAATAATGAGGATATATAAGGACTATTTCAATTTGTGTTATAAGCAAGTCTGTTGTAAGTGACAGACTTGCTGCTGCCAGTTGGTAGCGCTTTGACTGTGGCTTACAATAGCCAAATCATTGTGATCAGCCCACAACACCAAACATATTTCCCAAGTTTGATGTAGATCACTTAATGCATGCATAAGATATGGGACACTTCCTGTTCTATTTATTGCCATAAATTGATTGCATCGCCATGGCAACACCATTTGAGCTATCAACAATCCATTCACAGTTTAGTATTTTCAATCTCTTCTTTTTCTGACCAAATATAAAGCCACTTGGGTAAATTTAAAAAGACTCTTTTAAGTGCTTTAGTGACATATTTCTTCCATCTTCAATCCATGAATCCAAGATGAATTGTTTTGAATCCAAGATGGATTCGAGTATGGCAGCCGTGTTGCGAGCTCCGTCGAGACACTACAGTATTTTGTTTATTTATTTGTTTATTTTTTACGTAACCATGTTATCTTTCGTGCGTGATGTAGTCAGTGTAATTGTATATGACAAACAAACACTTTTGGGTATTGGCTCTACTGTCACTCACAGGAAACCAGACTCTGAGTTCTCTGAAGACACTCTGTTTACAAACATGACAACAGAGCCCTTTGTCTGGACGGCCCGGCCGCAACCTTGGAAATGCACCTGTTCCCCACCATTCTACTGGCTAATGTACAGTCACTGGACAACAAGCTCTGCAAATTGAGGGCACGTATCTCCTATCAGCGAGAAATGAGGGACTGCTGCATTATCTACCTTATGGAAACCTGGATGTCTGCGGAGGTTCCAGACTAAGCCATAAAGCCTGCGGGGTTCTCCATGCACTGTGAGGACAGGGCGAAAGACCTCACGGGGAAGAGCAGAGGAGGGGGGGTATGTTTTATGATCAACAACGTTTGGAGTGATCGAAGGAACGTGCACTCAATCAAGTCCTTTTACTCCCCTGACCTGGAATACCTCATGCTTTTGTGTCAACCATACTGGCTGCCGAGGGAGTTTACGGCTGTTATCATCAAGCTGACACAGACCAGGCACTCAAAGAACTGTATGGCAGTTTAAGCAAGCAAGAAACTGCGCACCCTGAGGCCGCGTTCATTATAACTGGTGACTTTAACAAGGCCAACCTCAGGACAATAATACCAAAATTCTTCCAGCATATAACATGCAACACACAAAGAAACCAGATTTTGGATCACTGTTACTCTTCGGTCTGCCTCCGATGGCGACATTGAGGTCTACTCGGATACCATTACGTGTTTCATTAAGAAGTGCATAGATGACGTCATACCAACCAAAACTATCCAGATCTACCCCAACAATAAACCGTGGATAAAAAATTATGTTTCAGCAGCCCTGGAAGCGCGAACATCTGTGTTTAATTCTGGAGATGCGGAGGAGTTTAAATGCACCAGCTATGCCCTCTGAAAAACCATCAAAGCTGCCAAACACCAGTACAGAGAGAAAGTAGAAGGTTAGCTGACAGATGTGGCAGGGAATCAATAACATTACGAATGTAAAGAGAAATAAACACCCCGCTCTGAACACCGCTGGCTCTCTCCCAGACGAAATTCTTTTAACGCTTATTTTGAAGCGTTAAAAGAAGCTGGATTTTGTGAAGCTGGATCCTGGACCTCCTATCAGGCAGGTGTCAGATGGTCATAATGGACAATAACATCTCCTCCCCGCTGATCCTCAACACTGGAGCCATTCAGGGCTGCGTTCTAAGCCCCGTCCTGTACTCCCTATACACCCACGACTGTATGGCCACACAGCTCTAATGTCATTGTGAAATTTGCTGATGACACAATGGCGGGAGGCCTGATCACCGACAATGATGAGACGGCCTACAGAGAAAAGGTGCGCGCTTTGACACATTGGTGTCAGGAGAACCTCCTCTCACTCAACATCGACAAGACCAAAGAGATTGTTGTGGACTTCAGGAGACAGGAAAGAGAACACACCCCCATCACCATCAATGGGTTGCCAGTTGAGCTTCAAGTTCCTGTGTGTTTATATCACTGAGGACCTCACGTGGTCCACTCACGCAGATACAGTGGTGAAGAAGGCTCACAAGCACCTCTTCTACCTCAGGCGTCTGAGGAAGTTCGGTATGAACCGCAACATCCTCAGATCATTCTACACCTACACTGTGGAGAGCATTCTGACTGGTTGCATCACGCCCTGGTACGGGAACACCACTGCCCTCAACTGCAAGGCCATGCAGAGGGTGGTGCGAACTGCCCACCACATCACAGGAGGTGAGCTTCCCTCCCACCTAGATATTTACAACAGTCAGTGTCTGAGAAAGGCCTGGAGAATCATCAGTGACTCTAGCGACCCAAGTTACGGTCTGCTCTCCCTACTACCTTCAGGCAGACGGTACTGCTGCATCTGGTCCCGCACAATCCGAATAAATGACAGCTTTTTCCTCAAGCTGTCCGATTACTTAATATGTAAACTGACATATCCACCCTGCCCTTCTCCATACACTGTACTTTAACTACTTCACACATCACATAACAAGGTTTTATTATGAGTTCCTGTTCACTGGTCTTGTGTGCACACTTTACAAAATATATATACTGTGTGTATGTATGTGTGTGTGTGTGTATATAAATGCACATATTGTGTATACAAATGTAAATTGCTACTTTTGTATATTTGTACATATTTATTAAGTACACTACAACATGTCCATGTGCATATAATGTATATTGTATATTGTAAATTTGTAAATTCTCTGTACAATTATGTATATTCTGTCCATTGTATATACTACATACTGTTATATATATATTTTTGTTACTGCTACGGGGCTCTGTAGCGCCTCTTTTTGACTAAAGTGACAGGATTAGTTTTGCCTACGGTCACCAAACTTGGTACATGTTACATCAGTGTTCCTGTAGCTTGGTACATGTATTATCCTATCTATCTGGACAACTTTTAAATTATACTCATTATACAAAATAACTCATTTTGGATTGTGTGTGGATTTTTTGTCAATTCCAGGCTCTGAATTTTTAAATACTTCTCTTAGGGGATTTATTGGATTCTTTTTATATTTACCCAAGTCGCTTTGTGCTTGGTCATAAAAAATAAGAGATATTGAAAATGCTAAACTGTGAACAGATTTTTGATATCTCGAACAGTGTTGCCATGGTGAGGCAATCAATTTACGTCAATAAATGGAACAGGAAGTGTCCCATATCTTATGCATTCATTGAGTGATCTACATCAAACTTGGGATCACAGCTGACAGAAGAAAGTATGTCGCTTAAAATAGACTTAAAACTTACTTTGAAATAGTTGTCAGTTATTTTTGGAGTGAAATGCTTGTGACAACTATATAGTCCTTTGAGGCTTGGGCCCATCATCGCTGCTTGCAGTTATATTTATTTATTATTGGGCTTAAGATATCATTTATTTTGATAAAAAATTAAATATTTAATTTTATAATAATTGAAATTGAATGGACCACTTCCAAGTCAGTCTATTGAAATGTCTTCGTACTAACAATTATTGGCTACTTCTCCAAGTGAGATGAAGCATTTCCACTCAAGACAAAATCTGCAATCTGCAGGACGTAGCAGGCAATTTGTTTTCTGTTATTTACAGACACGGTTGCCCTGTGAGATTTCTATGACAGAGAGTTTGTCTGAGGTAACTTGACAGGACATACTGAATTTTTTCCTTTTTAAAAACATTACCTACCAACTATGCACACTGTTTGTGAGCAGTTCATTGAATGATCATATTAATAATTTTCCATTTATGTTAACACAGAATACCATCGAATTTTAAGATTATGTTTGTACAACTGGGGGGTGCGAGGACTGGAATTGAGAAACACTGCTGTAATGTTACAGTAATTAACATTGTATCTATTGGTAATATTAGATAAACAGTTTACTTTGTGATCTGCTCTGCAAATGGATTGTGACAGCAGCTTACCACCCTCACACAAATGGTTTAGATAAGAAAACCAGCAATAACATTATGAGGTAAGTCACAGCGTTGCATGCTTGTGCATGTACATATTCTAAATAATTTAGAAACTGTATATTTCAAAAAGCTTATGTTGAAGGGGTCCAATTTTGCCTTTTTTCAAAGTCTTTAAGTTGTTTTGGAGTGTATTAGATTAGGTTTTCATAGCTGATTGTTTAAAAAATAATTTTTTCACATATTAGTGCAGAAACTCTCTTGACAGTCTGTCTCTCTTGCCAATGCTCTGCTGTAGTTCTGGACTCTATAAGCCACTCTTTCTGGTGCGAACACTTACAATGGTATCTGTTTTGCCTTTTCAGTTTGAGTCTGAGTCAGATAATGAAAATAAAGCGGATTGACAGTCCTGCTCAGAATGAATGTTTCACAGTAATGTGTTTTTTTAATCTTTATGTTCGATAACATTTTGTTAATAATTATTAATAAGCCATCAAGATGATTGGGACAACCATTAGTTAAGTACTAATGGTTGAATTAGGCCTTGATTAAGCCCAGCTGTACGCAATATAAAACTAAAAAGCTTAGTATAAATAAAACTATTCCTATTGCTTTATCTTTCAGTGGAGAAGTAAATACTCCATTTTAAGAAAATTATTATTATTATTATTTTGCTGTAGCTTTCACATGTTGTTTTACCAGTCCATGATGATGACAAGAATTTTGTTGAGGACAGAACAAAACAGACATTATAAAATAAAGGGCAGGGGAAAATATAAATAAATCACAAATGAAGCAGCAAGAAGTCTATGCAAAATGTCTACACAAAAAACATTCATTACAAATTGGAGACAAAGTCCTGCTCTATAATGCAAGGAAAGGTGGAGGAAGGAGTGGTATGCTGCAGGCAGATTTCTCTGGACCCTACATCACAAGCAACAGGGAAGTCTTTGTCTCCCATGAATCTCGATGGACATCTTTTAAAAATTAGTTACAATATAAATCATATCATACCATATAACGAAAGCAATAAAAGGGGTGAAAAAAATAGGTACACATCTGGAAGACCCTGAAGATTTGAGAAAAGGCAAGTCAGTTGGGGCAGATGAAGGCAAGGTGGGATATGTAGATGTCAAGAAACTAGCAGCTGTTCACTTAAAATAATAATTTCATAATTTACTGACCCTCATGCCATCACAGATGTATATGACTTCCTTTCTTCAGTTAAACACAAGGTAATATTTTTATGTTTAAAATGTCATCATTTAACATGCCAATTTAAAACTGCACTGATTTCACTGTTTTTGCCCATTTTTCTTCAGCGTTCTCAGATCTTGTTTGTTAAGATTGAATTGATTTTGTAAGACACTGTTAGGTAAACCATAATGCACAATATGCTCTCTGCACCATCCTAGTAAGTGTGCATTTTCTGCATAAATGGTGCTGGGCAATGGTACAGTTTGTTCTGAAGGATTTTGTTTTTAACAACTGAAAACCTGTTTTCAGCATAACAGTTTGTGTCTTGTGTTCTCTGTAGGTAACTGCCATAGTCTCAGACTCTGGGCTGCTGTACCTTCTCAAGTTGCCCAGCATAATCCCTGAAGAGTGAAAAGATTGGAATGTAATATTTTATTAGTGCATCCAATATGCCAGAACAATGGTGTTTGTTCATCATTGTATTTGTTTGCTCAGGATCTTTGATACAGATAACGGCTTCAAGTACCCTAGCAAACATTAGACAATATTGTGTTGTGCCTCTGGGGGATATAGTCATCCGCTCAATGTTTCTCATAGAGAGTATCTTCTACAATTTCTATTTCACAGATATGGTAATGAAGTTGTTTGACAAATTCTGTGTGTACTTTTGTGTGAAAAACACAGCACATTCCTGAAAATATCCAAGGCACCTGATAGAGATGTGATGTTTATTAGTTGTCACATAGTGGATTGCAAACTCCTTCAAGCCCTTGTCTGTTGTTTTGCCCCTAATTATTATTATTATAATGGTGAAGAACAGTTTGCCTCCTGAAGTCTGTCATGGTAAAATGTCCTTTATTAAACTGTAGCTTATTATTAGGTCAGCATGTATGTCCTGTTTAATAAACTGTTAAAAGGACACTTTGAATGAGTGCCCAGCTGTTATTGGTTTTGATTGTGTTATGGTTTGTCACTACACAATCATTTCAGATATAGGAATAGGAGTTAGTTTTTTATAGTAGTTTTATAGTACTATACTTTTGACACCTTTTTCCGGCAATCTTGCCTCTCAGCTAGCTGAACGGGACCTTACTCCCCCTTTCAAATGTGTAACTTTACCAATTCTAGTTACCCGAATGTGGAATCTGTAATGTGCATTGCATGTTCTTAATGAGCACAATGCTTTCATAGTCATGTACGGACATTATATTTTCGACTGTGAGTTACCTCTGAGGGCTGGTACATAAACACCAATGTGCAGCAGGGGTGTTGTTACTAAACGTTTCAGTGCTGTGCAAAAGTCTTAGGCACATTAGTATTTTCACACCCAAAAATGGTTTTAAGCAAGTTATTTAATTATATTTTGTTGTAGTGTCAGTACATTACAGGAGTTATAAGTTTACATTTCCAAACATTCTTTTTGCCATTAATTGTAATAATCCAGGGGGAGTTTTGTATGCACAAGGAGACTGACAACAGCCAGTGCTCCACAGAGAGATCTGTGGAGATCTTCTGGATTTAGTCTCTCTCAGTTTTTTTCTGTTGGTTCATAATGTAATCACAGACAGACACGATAATTGTGAGATCAGATCTTTCTGTGGAGCACTGACTGTTGTCAGTCTCCTTGTGCATACAAAAATCTCACTGGATTATTACAATTAATGGCAAAAAGAATGTTTGGAAATGTAATCTTATAATTCCTACTGACACTACAACAAAAGATATAAATAACTTGCTTTAAACCATTTTTGGGTATGAAAATACTAATGTGCTTAAGACTTTTGCACAGCACTGTATATTATATGTTCCCGTGATTTTTGAAGTTTCCTGCTACCTGGCTTAATTGTTTTCCATTTTTTTCTAAAATATAAAAAGTAAAGGACCTTGGCCCTGGCTTTGTGCTCCAGTATTGCATTTTCAAAGGCTTCTTTTGGTGTTGCTGCTCAATATCTTTGTCTTGATGATCTTGATAACCATGGTAGGCTGGTGGCATGTGTCGTGCCAAATTCTCTGTTGTTTTTGTAAGGTCCAGAGGTAAGAGATTATCTGCAGAGAGGAAGATGACAGCACTCTCTGGTAAGGGATAGTCTGCAGAGGTGAAGAACAGAGAAAAAAACAATTTAAACGATTAATCAAAGTTTACATCATTACTCCAACCAGCAATGATTAATAAACAAATGTTCACTTCCCCTGTAAAATATTTAAATGTTTCTAATACCAAGCACTGAGTTTGTTGGGGCCCTCTCTGGTCAAAGTAGCTGTTTGGTAGTATGGTACATGTAAGTTTTGCTCTCTTTTATTTCTTTTCCAATCAACATGCAAAAGATCAGCATTGCACTCTTGGATGCCCCCAACATGTCTTTGTTAAGATGAATTTGATCACACTGCAAGACATTTATTTAGTACAATCCAGGGGAATGTAGGGGAATGATCCCACATATTATAGAAATTCTATAATCCTGTGGAAGTTTCTTACTGGAATCGTAGGGTTTTTTGAGAGGTAAAGCTATTTAAGAGGCTGATTTGATTTATATGTCCTTCCTCCAGCTGCCCCCAAAATGTATTTAGCTTAGAAATGCCCTGTAATTGTTATTTCATGGTGTCATTATTTATAGGCTAATGTTCTAAACTAATCTGAACTGTTGATCATCCTTCAATGAAGACTGCAAAAAATATAGGTGTTAATGTTTTATTACAACAATTACATTTGTACATTTGTAGAATATTATCAAAACATGCTATTTGGATGATATCGAACGGATACTGTACATCCAGCTAGTTGTTATCGCAGTATAAACACTGACAGGGTGATAAGGACTCCAGATATTTACCATATGTGTAAATAATGACAAGAAACATTGATTTGAAATATCTTATTGCCCCATTTGTAACAAATGCAAACCTTTCTTGAACCCTGTTGCTTAGCAGCTTTAAGCCAAGACATGAAGTTTAGACAAGGTGGCTTGATAATTTGCAAATACAAGCACTAATGTTATTAATTAGGCGTATTTATATGTAATTTATTGGTAAGTGTTGAACAACCCCCATCGAGATGACTTATACCCAGATGAGCCTGTCTTATTTAAATCGAGTGTTATTGACTTGACTTGCTGGTCCTTTATACTGTTTCTCCGTGTCTCTGGAAAGGCATCATACAAAGATGACCACGGGCCCACGAACCTCAAATACCACCCACTCACCCCGGGAACGCGAACGGACCGAGGGGGTGCCCATCAAAGTGCTCAGAACACCATAGTAGCCCCTGGTCTCTGGTTTTAAATTTAAAACTTTGACTTCTTTCCAAAGTCTTCCAGTGTCCCACTGTGGGTAAAATAAAGGTTTTAAATAATATCACAATAACGAGTGAAATTATGAGATCAAAATTGCGCAGTATAATTAGCTACACTAGTTTCCCACCGTTTACAGTAACCCTATTAAGAAAGATTTGGTCTAAGCAGTTTCGGAGTTTTGCCGTTTATCACCCCATGTGTGTGAAACAGAAAACGGAACTAACTTAACCCCGCATCAAAGTTCATCGTCGCACTGTTGTCACAGTTTACTCTGTTTTTCAGCTGCTTCAAATGCATGCATTCTGTGGTGCATTACACAGAATCTAAGTATTCTTTCTCATAATTATTTTGTGCTAACGCGATAGGAACGCGGACGATTTCTTTAAAAAGTCGCTGTAGCTCGCATTAAATTCAGAAAGCGCGCGCGCACGAAATAGGCATAGCGTGCGCCATTTTAGCGCGCCTCGAGACCATCCGGCAAGATGGCGCTCTTGCTTTGTCTGTACTGATCGGCATAAAATAACAGTATACACTGTCATCATGTATTTAAACATTTACTGGTTTAAATGAAAAGAGCTTCTTACCTCGCTGTGGCAGACTGACAACGTCTGCAAGATCTGCGCGTGTCATGAGTACAGAGATCTAGAGGTAGGTGAAGGGATAAAGCCGGGCATACATACATGCATTTGCTCACTTCGCATACATGCCCAAGTGTTGAAACTATATAGTTCATTTTATGACGATTGTAACCCTATTGTATTTTGCGCTTATTTCACAAAACTTTATTCACCTATGCTTATTTTATCCAGCTATGTGAGCAGTGGTCAGATGCTACTAGATAAGCCTTTTCTCCCCCAAATACTCAGCACTTCAGTAAAATGTGTACATTAACATTTTATAATGTGGAGGTATACCCGTGCAGCAAGTTTGTGTTATTGGTGCTTTCTAATAGTATGCGTTGAAATAAGTTAATTAAGCTGTGTCAAAGTTTTCAAAAGGTTACATAAATGGCTAGGAACAATAATCCAGTCAGATTTTATGTTTTTTATTGCTATTGTATTTGTCTTATTGACAGTGTGTTGGTTCGGTTCAGGTATGAACTGACTAAAGGCTAAATGTCGACACGTGACGTCACGTACTAATTTGCGTACTAGCGTCATTTTATTTTTGTCTGTCGTCGGTTATGGAGTGTTTGTGTTTTCCATTTGTGGGTGTAAAAGTTGTGACACAATTCAAATGCTAATGCATACTCGTTTACGGCAGTTTAAAATTTTCATCCATGCCAAAGAATGCCAGAAATCTGCAAGCAGCTTGCAATTTTGAACAGAGATGGCAAAGGAGGCGCAAAAGTTATAGATCATTATAGGTAATTTGTTGAAATAAAAAAGCAAGCATTTAAGAATGTTTAATATAGGGTTGCCCCCATCTAAGGTTTTTTGTAGCTGACTGGTAGTTGTTCATTTAAGCCAATAGTTGAGTAGTCAAACGTTTATGATAATCTAATTACAAAATATATGTACTGAGGAGGGGGGTATTACATAATGGTTTAAGTTTCAGGGATGAGAAAAAAATAAAAGTGACATTTGTACCATGCTGTGTGAGGTACAGCCAGTTCTTAAAATGTGGACTTTTCAGCCAGTCAGGGTTCCATCCAGAGCTGTGATGCTTGAAATCTGAAAATTATGCATTGATATTACTGCATTAATTTTTAGAGTTCTCCTTGCTTTGCCAAACACTGCCTCTCTCTCTGTAAATGGGACACTTGGAACTATGCTGCTTGATCAGCTGCACCTTCCTGTGCCACACTGACGGCCATTGCTGCTTCATCTCCCTCAGCACTCTCACTACTTAGGCCAGCAGCGTCACTGACCAACTAGAACTGAAAATAAGCCTGAATCAATTTTCTATCTCTGCATATTGTTTCATTGTTGAATGCTATTGTAATTTCACATCAAATTAAGTATGACACAATTCTAATTAAGGCTTCAGTATTTATTTTCTGCTGTTTCACGCTAAACGCTAATGTTGCCTAAGTTACCTTTGGTGCTGTTGTCCCTTCCTAATTTTCCTTCCTCATTTTCTTGAATTGTCTCTGGATACTCATAACAGCTGGTGAGTAAATGAAAAAAAAAAGTATGCTAACCTTAGCTAAAGTTAGTAGTCTTTACCTTTCTAACTGTCATATACCCAAAATAGTAGTTTCCGCTTTCATATAGGCTAATGCAAAGCTACTAGCTCCATACATGACATGCGGAAAAAAATACATTGTGGCCAATTAATTATGCGGTTCCTCATTTTATTAATTTGTTCACTCGTTTTAATAAATTGTTCCCTCGTTTTGATTCCCTCATTTTGATTTTTGCCCCCTGTGGGGCCCCAGTGCTCAGTGTGGTGGTGTTGGAGGTGCTGTTCCCGATCCGGACTGACTGAGGTCTTCACTTGTTTTAATAAATTGTTCCCTCGTTATGATTTAACTAAAATGAGGGAATGAATTAGTAAAATGAGGCTAGCGAAAAAATGAGCTGGGTCAGCCTCATTTAGTAAAACATGGTCACAGTAAATATACATATACATATACATATTTCCTGCATGTCTTTGTGCTCACAACATGAGAAAAAGAGTTGCTTTACCTGGTTTTGTGAAATATATCCACCACGTCTCTGTGGGTCTCTGCAGAGCATGTGATGTGAGATTGTCTGTGGTTGTATCAACAGTTCTTCAAGTTCAAGTGGAGTTTGTCATGTCAACACGGTAAATAACATAAAGCACATTAAATAACGTGCAAAAGAATTGCAGGGTGGAGGATGCACAGTTGTCGTTCATAGTTGCTCTGTGATGGAGGGAAGAGAGGCCCCGATGATCTTTTCAGCTGTTCTCACTAGCCTCTGAAGGGTCTTGGGGTCCGAGACGGTGCAATTCCCAAACCAGGCAGTGATGCAGCTGCACAGGATGCTCTCGATAGTCCCTCTGTAGAACGTGGTGAGGATGGGGGGTGGGAGATGTGCTTTCCTCAGTCTTCTCAAAAAGTACAGGTGCTGCTGGGCTTTCTTTGTTATCGAACTTGTGTTGAGCAACCAGGTGAGGTTCTCCGCTAGGTGAACACCAAGAAACTTGGTGCTCTTGACGATCTCCACGAAGGAGCTGCCGATGTTTTGCGGAGAGTGGTCGTTCTGTGCTCGTCTTAAGTCAACAACCATCTCTTTAGTTTTGTCCTCATTCAGAGACAGGTTGTTGGCTCTGCATCAGTCTGTTAGCCGCTGCACCTCCTCTCTGTATGCTGACTCGTTCTTGCTGATGAGACCCACCATGGTCGTGTCATCAGCGAACTTGATATGATTCGAGCTGTGCATTGCTACACAGTCGTGAGTCAGCAGAGTGAGCAGCAATGGACTGAGCACACAGCCCTGTGGGGCCCCAGTGCTCAGTGTGGTGGTGTTGGTGGTGCTGTTCCTGATCTGGACTGACTGAGGTCTTCCAGTCAGGAAGTCCAGGATCCAGTTACAGAGGGAGGTGTTCAGGCCCAGCAGGTTCAGTTTTCCACTCAGGTGCTGAGGGATGATTGTGTTGAACGCTGAACTGAAGTCTATGAACAGCATTCGAACATATGTGTCTTTATTGTCCAGGTGGGAGAGGGGCCAGATGGAGGGTGGTAGTAATGGCGTCATCTGTTGAGTGGTTGGGGCGGAAAGCAAATTGCAGGGGGTCCAGTGAGCAGCAGGGTCTTGATGTGCCTCTAGACGAGCCTCTCGAAGCACTTCAAGCACACAGTTCTTGAGGTCACAGAACTAGCAGTATGAAACGGATAGGTGAGGGGAGATTTTCCACTAGTTAATCGATCGCGGATGGTTTCATTATCTCAGACGGATAAAAAAATTGCCTATAATTTTTGACCAGTAGTTGGTGTTGTCGTTACATTTCTATGAGGTGAACAAGATGTGCTAGTGATGACACACCCAGTTTTCTGTCAATACACCAAAGGTTTGTTAAGATACAGCCTGAAGTCCTATTGGCATACTTGCCTTAGAATTAGTTGATGTGCTATACGAGAAACGTTTGATCAGTCAAAAAGCTTTCTATAATTTTGTTACAAATGGTACATGCTATATAACACTTCATACAGATCTGACAAATTTTGGAGTGTGAAAATTAGGCCTTGAATAAAATGTAATATGGTGAACAGGAAGTATGGTAGAATATAGCAAATTTGGTATCATATGACTCCGCATAAGCCAACAAATCCAGTAATGTAAGTTAAATGACTATGTTACATTTTTATGTAACATTTTCATAAATTTCGTTATATCCCTTGACCACTAGGTGGCACAGACTTAAAACTTTAAAGGTCCCTCAGAACATGGCCTCAAGTAACTATGCTGAGTTTCATAACGATATATGCATGCGTTTGTAAAATATAGCATTTTATGACAATTCAGAATGGCCGGCCAAGTAAAACTGGATATCATTCGATTCGGCATGCCTCAAGGAATGTACCACCCTCATGACTTTAGGACAAAGCATTCAAAAGTTAGTGAGTAAAAATAGTAATTTTTCTTATCTTGGCACCTGTAGGTTGTGCTGTAAAGAAACAGTTAGTTCACGTGCTATATGAGAAGGGATTGGCCGATTTGAATTGTCATGAGCCAAGGAAAGAAAAATAAAAATAATTTTGTTTCTAGGACTTACGACCCCAAATCAGAAAAAAAATTGGGACAGTATGGAAAACACAAATAAAACAAAAAAGTAGTGATTTTCTAATTTTACTTTTTTTTGTTTTTTTTAAAAAAAAAAAAAAAAAATTTTTTTTTTTTTTTTTTTTTTTATTTGTATTGTTTTTTCTTCAAAAAATGCATGAGTAGGAATTTTGTTTTTTTTGAAGAAAAAACAATAAAAATCATGAGGAACACATTAAATAATGTGCTGTTGTATTGTCTGCAATGAAATACAAGTCAAAGTAAATTTAGAAATCACTACTTTCTTGTTTTATTTGTGTTTTCCATACTGTCCCAATTTTTTTTCTGATTTGGGGTCGTACAAGTCAGAAGTTATGAGCATAAACATGAGTGATGGTGGCGCTAGGTGGTTTGAGTCAGAGACTCCAAATTTGGTCCAGTAACATTTCAGACTGTCCTCTATCTGTTTATCTGGCCAAATTTTATATCTTTCATATGTACTGTTCTTTGGGCTGCCATAGACACAATAGCAGATGAAGAAGAAGAATCTGAAAACTAACAGATACAATATAAAATATAAATCAACAGATTAAATATAAATCAACACGATTGCAGCATGTTGCTGGGAAACAAGTATGTACAGTATAATAATGTATAATGTATAGTATGACATATAGGTCTATGACTGGCTAACTGAAGGGTTTGTAAGACACGGTTCTTTGTTAAACTGCTTTGAAATATGTATTGCACAACAAAACACAATACAAAACAATGAACTGAGTGACGTAGCTTTTCTTAAAAATGCAGTGTTATTTTTTGTCTTGTAAGAGTCGTTGTAAATAGACAATAAAAGTCCCCCCAATATGGAGCATTAAATCAAACATTTTGTACTGTTATTGATAAAGCTGTACCATTAATAATACAGATACCATTTTATAACCCAGCTCATTGATTTTATGGCATTCCTCTTTAAGGCCAAGTAGCTATTGGGCGATGGCACAGATTCTTTTATTTTATGAGGAGATGGGAACCTTGACATCTGTATCAACAGACAAATCTTAAAGGATTAGTTCTTCCCAAAAGAAAAATTCTCTCTAAATTACTCACCGCCATGCCATCCCAGAATAAAAAAGCACGTGCATTCATCATTAAAATACAATATAATAGATCGAAAATAGATCTTTTAATTGGCAAATTGGGTTTGTGTATGTTACGGACATATAAAGTGTCCTTACTATTTAAGGTTATAGTTCAGTCAGCTGATACAGAATTTACATTCTGCTAGGTCATGGACCACCTGGAAAGATCAGATAATTCTTTTGTTGTTTAGCTATAAAATATTTAATTTGTTAGAAATTATACAAAGTTAGAATTTACAAAGTTTATATATAGTTATTGCAAATGACTGAAAAAGTTTGTCATATCTACGCATGTTGTGTATGTATGACAAAAGCTTTGAGTCTCACATTGATGACATTTCCACTGGTGAGAATTACTCATGCAGACTGCACTGACTCTTTTTGATTTGATTATTTTTCTGTTTTTTTGAGAATAGATGCAGTTCTGTGAAAGTGATTCTGTGATTAATTATGCCTCAGTCCGTGATAAGAATTTGTCTTTAAAGATTATAGATTAATTAATAAATAATTGATTAATACATTTACGCATTTGGCAGACGCTTTTAATCCAAAGCGACTTACAGTGCATTGAAGTTATATATTTTCTTATATCGAACCCACAACCTCTTGCTCTGCTAACGCAATGCTCTACCACTGAGCTACAGGAGAAATTATAGATTAATAGTAGTTAGAAAATAATAATAATAATGTATAATAAATAATAGATTATAAAAGAATTGCCAATTTATTTAGTATAATTTTGTACTGTAGTATCTGTTAATGACTTTATTATTGGATCATTTAACATTATGGTAATGACAGTGCAATGATACCACCGTTTTGTTGTAATCCAATGTAGTAAAAATTGAGCTACACTGCCCAAATGTGACATCGAATCTAGATTAACACTCCAAAACAAAATATATGTAATGGTTTTTCTCTTTTTGCAGATAAAATGGCCACTAATGACTTAAATGCCTCTGATGAAAGAATGAACGAGGTATGTGTCTACATACTGCGCACATAAAAAATGTCATTACTAGAGAGAGAAACTTTTCAAAGTCGACAGGGTATTAAAGAATCACAGCAGAAGGTCATTGGTACTGATCATATTAGTTGAAAATGTTAACAGTATATAGATGTAGAAGTCTCTACATTCTCTGTGGCCTCATTCACACCTGGTATTATACGTGGGTCTTTGGGCACTTGTGGTCAGACAATGCAGTCCTGTGACCACTTGTAGTGTGGTGTGTAGAGTGATAAAATGCACAGATGCATCAGTTACACACCTAATGCTGTTTATGTTGCGTTTCCCACATCTGCAAGGTTAAATAACTTAGCTCACATCATAATTACCATTTCCAAACTTAAATGTAGACACATCTGCGGGAGAATTAGAGATGAATGCCAGTCACAGAATTGCTAATGCGGCTTAGATGACAGTGAATGTAATTCATACAGATTATATGCTTCAAAGGGAAGGAGATTGATTTTTTTTTCTACATGATTAAAAAAACTAAAGTAATCACTTTAGTGATTATCCTGTGGTGATAATTTTGGAGAGTTCTAAAAATTAAATGACCAGACAAACGTCCATTTTTTTTATAATGGTATTAATTCGTTTTTTTTTTCTTCAGCATGGTTGTTCCTCAGATTTGGCTAAGTCCTCATCTTCATGCTCAAAAAGGTAACTTGACTTTTAGTGCTTTTAGTGCTACGGCTCTTCACCCCAAAATCTATTGATTTACATACATTACTTTGGAAATGTGCTTTATTGTTGTCCTAGATTTGTAGTGGTAGCAGATTGTCATCACCTAAAGGAATTTCAAAATTGACGTTTTTTTAACTGGTTTTCTGAACTTCCCCCATCTGCTATTGGTTGAGCAAATAGATGGTCCTGCCCCAGTTGCAGCTAAAAGCTAACATGTCAGGAATATTTTTAACAAACACATCTGTTTTAAGAGTACCGAAACTTACAAACAGTTTATGAATGACTTTCCAAAATCCCTTTTACCTTCAGTCTTGTTGAATTTATAGCATGATGTGTGCAGAACATTGTCCTTGAAGTAGCAGGATACTAAATAATTATACCAGGATAGGTACATGCACCAGCCTTTGAATGTTAAATTCTTTTGGAAATGTCATTGTGACGAGTGATTGTTGTGAAGGAATTTAGAGTTAAATTGTGTGGGAGGTTGAAGATAATGTTGGGAAAAAACTGAATACCCACTTGATTCTTTCCTCATTTGAAATGAAGAAAACCTTCATTTGTCACCAAGCACATAGCTGGGGTTGAGTGTGAGTTTGCGGCTGACGGTAGAGGTGAACATCCTGGAGCAGGTGGCGGCATGCAGAGCAAGCTACCACAGGGTGAGTCTCTGTTCAGCCTCCTTAAAGTCACATGAGATTAAGTAGAGACATTCTGAACCTTTTGACATTAATGTTTACAGGCACTGTGGTGGTGAAGCCAGAACCATTTGGTAATGAAACTAAAGATGAATTCAGAGGTCCAGAATTCCATAACAGAGGTACAAGTAAAGTTAAAGAGGAAGGTACACGGAAACGTGCTGGTGAGTGAACTTGTGTGCTGTACGTCATCCCAAGTTACATTTAAAGGTCTTTTCACATTGAGTGCAACATGTTAAAGCAAAGCAGTTTGCAGTCAAATTGTTTTAGCAGTATAGTTTTGAATACACTTCTTGCATATAGTACAGTAACGCCTTTGAGATGAAAGACAAAAAGAGCCTCAACAGTTAAAGTGTGTATATAATAGAAAGTGAGGAGCAATATACCTGTCAGATAAAGTTAATATGACTGCACATCCACTGTACATAGTCTTTGTCTTTAATTTACTGTATACATATGATAACCTAAAAGATAAATAACTGTTTTAGAAAAAGTTTTCTGTATCAGGACTGTATCAGGAGTTTCCAGAAATAACAATATTATTTAAATGGGGGGAATCTTGTGGTATATAGTTACCGTGAAATAAAATTTATTTTAATTTCTTCTGTGAAACCTGCCATCGCTATTTCATCCCAACCCATTTCATGGGAATGCAAGTCAAAAATACCTCACTTTGTCAAGGTGCGACCAGGGTGATCACACCCAGTGTGAATAGGTTCGTAGGTAATTATTGTGTAGATTCAAAAGCATTAGCGCATCAAACATTTGTTTAATCGTGCTCAGTGTGAAAGGACCTTAAATTTGTGGTTCTGTTGGGCCACAACCACAACCCTCTTTAAAGTTCTTTATCTTTAAATTTATGCCTTTAAATTGTCTGACACTTGATATTGTGGATAGTATGTAAATGCATAGAATAACATTGTGTTTGTATTTTGATGTCCTTGTGATCTTCACATGATCTTCTGTTTATGATCATGTTGGGTGTCAAAAAATGGAGATATCTGAAACAATTGTTCCAAACAAGCCAGGTGTGAAAAGACTGTTTTGCAGTCTGACTGTTCTGTGGTCTTTATGTATTGTTGTGTGGTCCCTCCAAGAGGAACATCTCCAGGACATCTTTAATTGCACAGCATGTGGACAGCAAGTGAATCATTTTCAGAGGGACTCAATCTTTCAACATCCTGCACTACATGTAGTAATCTGCAAGGTAGAAACCAGATTCAATTGTTGCAGCCAGCTGTGTGTCTATAATTCTTTTATTAACATTTGTGCCTTATTTTTACAGTCGTGTTTTACGTATTATATGAGTGATGACATCAGCAAGGATGATGAAGGGATGGATGAACAATGCAGGTTAGTTTCGTCTTTCTTTGAAACACCAACTCCATATTAGGGTTGCCATAATTCCTTTAAAGGTAAATATTAGTTTACCATGGCAGGGTGGCTTCTTGTATTTCTTGCACACGATACTGGTCAATAGGTTGGAAACACTTGAGTGAAATGTTTCTTATCATCTTAAAAATCTTTTTATCTGAAGCCGTTTACTTAAATGTTTAAAATTATTATTTTAGACAAAATATAACTGTCAACATTAATTTATGTTATTAGAAAATTTTATTACATTTTATTGAAAAAGGTTTCTGAAAATGGATGATTGGACCAAATAATAAAGAAAAAGCAGCCAATAAGAGTGTAGGATAGAGGGGAGGTCCTTTAAAACTCTTTAAAAAGCTTCTCAAGATGATTTCTCAAGATAAAATGTCAAGAAAACATGTTTGTTAATTATAGGCAAGGGGTGACTACATTGAATATGCTAGAATATAACCTAGCCTAATTTATTTTAAGTTATCTTTAGTCACAACATAATTCTCAAAGTTACATTTGTGTAATTTCATAGTTTTGATGAGTTTACTATTATTCTAAAATGTGAAAAAAAATAAGTGTTTCCAAACCAGTGACCAGTACTGTATGTAAACATTGCTTCACATCTACATTGTAGTTAGTGTTGCACGATATACCAATACTAGAAAAGTACCGGAATAGTTCAGAGTTAAAAGTACAAGCTTCAATTTAGTTAATTAACATTAACATTAGTTAATTTACATAGCACTTATCGATCTTTATCAATATAACTTAAATATTTAAATTTTTTATTTTAAAATCCAAATTAACAACTTGTCTGTTAACATTTATTTATGCACTAATTAGGGAACTAATGGAAACAGGCAATAAACAACTGTGTTGGTATAAACTAACTAAATATATTGCTCATTGTTCATGTTAGCAAATGCATTCATGTTCATGAATTGAACTCTATTGCTAAATGTTGGGTTTTTAAGTGGTTTATTGTTCCTGTTCCACTTTAGCAGTCAGCAAACACTGAAATCGGTACACGTGGCAACTTTTGTTTTTTAAATAAAAACAGGAAACAGGAAGCAAAATACAGGACAGGAACATGGTGGTCATGTGAGAGCTTTCAGTATTCTAATTACTAAATAAAACAAACTATTATGTTCCGTGTGTTATTAATGTGTCACATATTAATAAGTTACCTTACTTGTTTGGTATTGTGACAACACTAATTGTAGTAAACCGAAATAATCATAGAAATAATGAACAATATTCTGTTATGTTGTATTGCTTGTAATTTGTGTCTTTTATCAATATACTAGTTAAGTAAGTTTGTTTTCATTTACTTGGATATATAATAGAGGCTAATGGTAATGTAGAATGAAGTTGTTACTCTTAAATTTTTATAATTAGCACTAAATATTTGTTACCCATGCTGGCAAAATTAGTCACAATGAGCAAATTTTTAAAAATTTTTATTTTCTCTATTAAAAAATTAAAAATTGTGTATAATTTGTGGTAATTGGACAGAAAAATTAATGAGCTACACCTGTCTGAAGCACCAGTCGTCGAGAAGAAACAGGAAAGAACTGCAATTTTTCATTGATTATTAAAACAAAGGAAGAATTGAGGAAGGTTCACCTCTCAGGAAACATGCAAACAAAAGACATTTTTAGATGTTTAACTGCTGTTTGCAGCATTGGGAATGCTAGATGAGGGCTTAATGACCTCATTTTTGTGAACCTCAAATTAGCCCAAATCAGAATTTATTTTACTTTTTTTGCATGTAGCTCGTAATTAGCCTGTGCTCATAATTTTGTGCACAGGTTACATTTGGAAGATGTAATGTACCCTTTTGTTTTTCAGGTGGTGTGCAGAGGGAGGTAACCTCATTTGCTGTGATTACTGTAGCAATGCCTCCTGCAAAACATGCATTTTACGTAACCTTGGACGGAAAGCACTGTCTGAAATTATGAGCGAGGAAAGCAAATGGTACTGCTATGTGTGCAGCCCAGAACCACTGCAGGACTTGGTTGAAACCTGTGAGAAAGTTTTGCTGAATCTGGAAACTTCCTATAAAAGAAACAGGGGAGACAATGATAAAACAAAACATGAAGACTGCAAACACAAACACGTCAAACGAGAAAAAGCAGCTGTCAATGGACAGGATCATTCTTCTGAAGGCATATTTGGCTTTTCCTGTAAAACATTGGCAGTTCCTAAGGAACTAGTCAAAAAGACCAGAAAACTTACTGAGACCTCAAATGGTTTAAATCGCACTTTTGTACACTTCCTCCAACGCACATCAACTGGCAATGAAGCTAACATGTTAACTTATAGACACTTGAAGGCCTTCAGTTCAGTTCTGGTTGATCTGAAAAAGGCCCATGCAGCTTTGGAGGAGTCTCTGGAAAAGGAATTTGAGTTGAAAGGTTTCAAGTTTCAGAATGCAGAGGAGCAAAGACCACCTGACAGTGAGACTGCAGATAAAACGGCCGCTAACTTGCACCTTACAGATCATTGTGGTGACAGAGAAGATTTGGATTGCACCAGTAAAGACCACAATCCTTCAATAAAAGGTGATAACCAAGAGGACAGTAATTCAGCTGTTGTTGCAATGGAGACCCTCCTGCTTTCACCACGAGAAACTCAGCACCAGTCTGCAGAAAGTGAAGCCAAAGAGCAGGACATGGTTGGAAACCCTCACTGCAAGAATAGCTTCATGCCAGCTGGTGAAACTTCTCATGATAAAGACATTGTGTCTGTACCACCCTCTGTTCCAGAGGAACTCTTTGAGATGGTCGAGAGTCTGGCTGTAAAGAAAGACGATGATATAAACAACTTTTCTGAATCTAGCAGTGGGAATTCCACACTTAACGCTGAAGTAACAGATTCCACTCTGGACAGAAGAATCTGTCTTGCAAAAGTTAGTAAAAAGCTTGTAGTCAAGCTGACACCTGTTCGTCTTAAAATTACCAACAAACGTGATGAAAGCAAAGAACCATCAACTTCCAAAGACATAAGCAATGAAGTATCGCCAAAGGAGGGTCTCGATAGCAGACGCTTACCCAGAATAAAGACCACTCCCTTACGCAAGTCACAAGAAGCTACGATCAAGTCTAAAACAAGATCAATGCCAAAAGAGGAATGTGGTGGGACTGTAAAGGCGAAAATTGATTTAGACTCAGACGAAATACCAGAGATCCTGCAGACAGCTGGTTTGAAGTCCAGCTCAGACGAGAGTTATACAAAAAACAGTGAGAATTCTTCTTGCAAAGGTAGCAGGATGAAGAGGTTAATTTCATGTTCTGTCGACAAGGCTGCAAAGCGTAAACTCAAACAGGGCTCTTCAGATTCAGAAAACGGTGAAACCACCTTAAAAACAAAGATGACAAACCACAAAAAACAGAAGGGGAACAAGTCTGATTCAAACTTCAACTCAGATCTTAAGAAGCAGATAATAAAACAACGCAAGCTTAGCAGTGTGGAGAAAACATTCAAAGATATCAAAAAGGAAGGGGATGAGTGCAGTAAAGAGGGTAAGAAGGGCCCTAAAAGATCATTTGAACGAATACGCAGGTCACAGAGAGGAAAGGTGGATACCAAGGAAGTTTCATCCTCCAGTGATGAGGAGGAGGAGGAAGAACGGGCTGCTATCTCTGGAGAAGTCAGTGATCAGCAGAAGTTCAAACCAATAATAGAGTCTGTTACGGCTAACATTGATGATTTTCATTTCAGTTCTCAGGTCAGTCTACAAATTAGTTCAAATAGATTATTTTTAATTGTTTATCAAATGTATCAAACATCTTAAAGTGTAGCCAGTACGATCTTTGAACAGGCAGTGAATTATTTAAAAATCAAAAAGCTTTTTGAGATTGTGGATGTTGTTATCATTGTGTATTTTGTATTTGCACTATTGGCATTAATTTTGTTTAACAGTTGGGGTGACAATAAACATAAAATTTATCAAGAGCAATTTTTGAAAGGGACACCAATAATACATCCAAAATTGTACCTGTAAGGATATGTGTACACGGATGAAAGCTTTACTACTATTATTAGTGTAGCATGGAGACCGTGTCGTCATTGCCCAGAAGGTAGTACACATATGGGAACTACTGGAAAGGACCATGTCCACTGAGAGGGTGTCTAGCCACAGCAGTGAGGAGAAGACACAGGGTTTACCGACAGGGTAAACACACTGGGTTACCCAGAGTGGGAAATCCACACGTATGAGACATTGAGCGCTGATCGACAGGCTTACCTAGGACGAGGGCCATGCTCATGAGAATCAAGCCTAGTGGACAACTCCTCCCCTAAGTTGTCTATCAGAGGTGCTAAGAAAGACCCTCAAAATCCTCCAAGCTAATAGTACAAAGTCCTTGACGGTGTCTTCAAACAGGCCCGTCTAGGAGATGGGTGCATCAAGAAAGCGTTCTCTCTCTGCGTCATGCATCCTCGCAAGATTTAGCCACAGATGCCTCTCCTGGACCACATGAATGGAAATCGTCCGACCTAAGGCACACGCCGTAACCTTCACTCAGAGAGTAGGATCGGTTGTGGCGTCCATTAGCATTGTGTAGGTCCTTCAAAGCCTTGGTCTGATGGACCTGCAAAATCCTCACAGCGTCAAGGGCAGAGGTGGCCTGTAGCAGCTATGTAAACCCTTGCCACCAAGGATAAGGAAAACTTACAGGCGTGGGAAGCGAGTCTCAGTTGGTTCCTCCAGGTTGCAGTATTCTGCAGTCACAGATGTACTGCAATTGCACGTTCCACCTGGGGAATCCCGATGTACCCCTCTGCTGCCCCATTGAGGGTAGTTGAAGTGGACAAGCCCATGGTGCACTTCATGACTTTGTAAGCTTGCTGTGCACTTCAGGAAAGAAGGGCACCGGACCGGGGCACCACCAACCCCAGATACCAATCATCGAGCCGCATGCCGAGGAAGGTGGAGGTTTCCACTCAAGCCTGAACATCGAGTAATGTCAAAAAGAGAAAATAATTTAACCACCCATTTTTAAAAACATGTTTGCCTTAATTAAGGCCACATTACCTTAATGTGGAGATTTTCTGTACTTGATGTTTTGGGTGCAGTGAAAAATTTCTTTTTTTTTCATTTCTTTTCTCTTATGTTAATTTTTCTTTTCTGTCATTTTGTCTGGCCAACAACACAAAGCGATAGTTGTTTAAATATGAGGTAGGTTCATAGGTTAACCACATGGTCATATTATAATTATTAAATTATCTTTTGTCCTCCTAAAATATATACTATTTTAGGTTTTGTCTGGGACTGAGGACGTCTCTTACCCAACACAATGGAAGAGCCACAATATTAGCCTAATATCAGTTTACACACCAGCTAAGCATTGTATTAGTTTTAGTGACTGACTTTCTATCCAACAAGCTATGGTATTACACAAGCTACCAAACAAGCTAGGTAATATTATTGGCTAACAGCGGATAAAATAATACGTTGGTTATCATACTTTTGTCATGACTAGTTTATTAAAGACTCCGCATCCTCTGCATTAAAGAGAAAAAAATCACTTTATCCAGTGTTTAAAGTTAATAAAACAGTCTTGACAGACAGTTATTGGAGTTTCACAACTGCTGCAGAACTTTGTTCTCTTTCACTGGACTTGTGTGTGTGGATAAGTTAAATGGGGAAAGCAGAGAGTAGACCACAGCACTGAGGCAAGGGATGGGGGACTCAGAATGTTTCTAAACATACAATGCATTTTTTGCCCCATCTGCGCTTGTATTGCTTTACTACTTAGACAATTATTTTAAGTATATATTTTATTATTTACAATACATAATGTGACTTTTTCTGATATTTTTAGTGCGGGGGCACCCCACAGGGGGTGCTGACCCCCCCAACCCCCCTGCGATTTCTGCCCAAAGTTAGCACCACAGTTTAAATAAATGCAGAGCCCTGAATTTGTACTTTACATTGAAAATATAAGTGAATGCCCCTATGCATTTGTGGAAACTGTTGTTGCACAGAATGCTTATAGTGCCAGTGTCTGCATCGACAGCATTTTAAGTGTGTCCTAGAACGCACAACCCCCTGTTCTCTATCTAAACACAAAGCTCAAACACAGGGTTTGTACAGGTGCTTGAAATGTTTGAAAATTCTTGAATTTTGCACACAAAGTGCTTGAAAATGCTTACATTTATTATTGCTTTTTAAATAATGCAGTAAATAATCTTACTGAAAACTATAGCCCATAGGTTAATCAGTGTCGGGTGGCAAGCCATGCAACTGTGTACCACAAGATTAATGTGATATGGCTCATTAGTTTCAAGCCAGAAAGAAATTCCCTAAATTAACCTTCTATGGTTAAAACATTCATATTGTTTTAAACCTTCGGCAATGTGTATATATCAGTTAATATCTCGAAAATGTGAAAAGTGAGTGGTATGGATATCAGACATTTAAAAATGAATGTTTTTCAGCCTTCTGATGATATGTTTTTGTAGTTATTTTTGGTTCAACTTTTCAACTTCAAGAAGTTCGTACAATCTTTTGACTTTTTGTAGGGCAGTAGGTTTTTTTTATGCTTGTGGTTATTGATGGAGGAACTTTAATTTGCTTCTCATTAAATGTCCACCTGGTATAAAATGGATTGAGTCAATTCCTAAAAATGAAAAGTAATTTATTTTAGGGGTCATGACATGAGGAATCAAATTTTCCTTGATCTTTTTGACATACAGGTGGAAAAAAAAATTACAGCTTAAAACATCTTGCTTGTCAGTATTGAAAGCATTTTTTTTTTCTCCTGGAAAAAAAATGGCTGGATTTGTGATGTCACACCATAGATTTGTTTTTATATGACCTGACCTCAGAGCAAGATAACACATACTTTTATATCATTTCCGCCCACGTTTTTTAGTCACAGAGAACTGGAACACCATCACCGCAACATCCTCTTGTTCATCCTCCTGTTTGGGATCAATCCACTATGACATCGTGCAACAGCTGAAGAGAATACTTTCAGGGAGAGAGTGGATCTGAAGGCCTTGTTGCACTCACTATATGTCTGTGATAGCAGTAAGATACCAGTCAAATGCTGTGCTGTTCCTGGCTGTGCTGTTCATTGGCTAAGATGTTAGCCCATCATTCACGTTGATGATTACACCCAAATGTTCTTAAAGGGAAACACTCAAATCTGTTTTTTTTAATCACAGAACCAAAAACGGTGGATACAGGGCATTTTACAATAAGTTATAATTACTTAATGTGGAATGTTTTTGGCCTAAAAACTTCTGTAATATAACTGGAACACAATAAAATAAAGCATGTCATGACCCCTATCAAAGCACTAACCTGTGAAATTAAATCAAGATTTACAGAGCCCAGAAATTAAATGGGCAGAGTAATTCCAAAAGTTACAGTAATGTTTGTAAGAAATTTATGTTTATGCATGGACTGTCTTTTATAGTCTGTTTTGATCAATAATAGTCATAATTCTTAATACATAGACTTACAATAAGTGTTAAACATCCTGTTCGGACACAGTTTTAACCAGATCCAACTAATTAAGTAGTGGGTTGACTAGAACTATGTGGAACTATGTTTATCAGGGCTTGTGTTTATTGAATTTCATGTCTTTTATATGTGTCTTTCTCTTATTTGTACTTATCAAGGTGATGAGGTGAATTTAAAAGCTGAGTCCTCACAGATGGTGGATGATGACGATGGCCCAGAGAACAGGTATGATTGTACAAGACTTATGTGATGTATGTTTAACCACAAAGCTGTTTCCTCAGAAATGAGGGAGAAAAACCTTTTCAGGGTTGGTAATGATGAATAAAGCCAAAATAATCCTTCCCTTTGGTTCTTGTTACAGTAAACAACTGATATTTAGTACAAGTAGTACAAGTGAAACATGCATGTACATGTTTTTGATATTTATTGTATTGACTCCTGTCCTTCAGATCTCTGCTTGGAAAAAGACAGGCAGAGTAATTCTGAGTAATTCAATTTTCATAAAAATTGTGCTTTAAAAATAAAGTGTTTGAAACTGTCAGATTTCTTGTGTGTGCTTTATTTTACAAATTAAAGGCGGTTGGTAACAGTGTTTTACAGTAGACTGCCCTCTGACTATGAGCAAGCTGGCAAGATATGTGTGTTATGATTTATTCTTGAGCGTTTTCAGTATAATCGTTTAGGGCAGATAATGGAGGAAACATGGTATTGAAGCACAACATTCAGTCAGGGTTATTACAGTTAGCTAAAACGAAATTAAAACAAATTTCTAAAAGTCTAAACAAAACTATGTTGTGTGTACATATTTTAACATGCAGTATTTGCAAAAAGGTTTCTATCACATACTGTATTTAATAACACTGCCATAGACTTGGGTGTTAAGTATTGAAGCACAAACCAAGTGCAATATTAACTATATAATTAAATAAGCATTGTTCACGCATAATACACAAAACCTGCTGTAAAAAGTAATGAATAAACATGGTCCATATTGAGTGAATGAAACAACAACAGAGTGACGTGTGGTACAACCAGTAGTTCCGCATTTATCCATGTGTGTTGCTATGGTTTCTATGGCAGTACAGGTGTATACCAGGCATAATGTGGATATCATTGACAGGCGACAATTGATCTGGGACAGTGATATTTCCTCCTAATTCTGTAACCAAGATCTAAAGTTAGCTAGATCGGTGGGGAAGAAAATCATTACATGCAGGTAGCGGGTGTAGAGTGAATCAGACGTGAGTTTCAAGAAGAAATTTTTCCAGTGGGGCTTTTTAAGTTGAAGTTGTCTTTTTTTAGTTGTTTTAAGTGTTCTTTGACATGCAAGGTGTCATCATGTGTGCACATGTTGAGACACAAAACAACTACATGTTTGTTTTGGGTGGCTAAAATGAGAAAATGTGTCAAACTGTAAACAAATCCTTTTAAAAATGTACTAATTTTAGATATAAGTAAATGATTAAAATGATGCCAGATTTTTCTTACTGTGGCTAAAGTGTTCTGAGCCATAACTTGTATGGAATGATAAAGGGGCCAAAAGTGTTAAAATAAGATATGCGAAATTTGGATGTCAACACGCAGTTTGTCCATGTTAATACGGATCATTTGTTCCGGTGCCAGGGGCCAGAAGTATTAAAGCGAAACACGTTTTTGGTCAATGTGACAATTTTTAACACGTTTTCTTGTATGAAACACCAACGAGGACAAATATATTAAAATGAAATGTTTTCTGTCAACGTGACCATTTTTAACATGTTTCTTGTTACATTTAGATACAAATGTTTTGATCGTCTTTACACAAATGTTTGACCGAGTGTTTTTGTTACGTTAAGGCACAATCCTTTAATTTGCCTTAACGCGATATTTTTGCAAGTTTTGTTTGATGCATGTTAAAATGAACATTTCAGTTAAGTAAAGGCATCTGTAGAAAGTTTGCTTTCCCTCCTAATACGTGGACTCTTACAATCACCCCTATCATCCAGTAAGAAATGGACAGTTCCAAACTTTCCACTGGAGTTGGCAGGTGACAAAGAAGTGCACTGTAGCAGAATTTAGCTTCATGCTGTAAATAGTTTAATTGTGTATGTCTGTGTGTGTGAGAAGCGTTTTATATATAAACGCCACCTATAATTGTGATGACTGGGCTTAATAACATCTAAATGTTTATATTATTACTGCATTATTGTTGTTTAACCTATGTTACTTGGGCCATTTATTGTTATTTTTATGTATATTTGTATTCACTATAAACATATTAAACACACCTTGTTATTATAATATTCAAATCGTTGTTTGTGTGAGGACAATTGCATACAGCCCAAAAATGTACTAAACTGGCAGTTTAACAAAGAATTCCTAAGTGCCATTCTAGAGAGCAACTATACTGACTTTTCCACTACATGAGACAAAATGTTATTGTTTAACAAAGGGTGTTCTGGGATGCATGACAAACCATGACACAATCTGACCATGATCATAACCAACGAATCAATACGCTGTACTCTTAGAACCATACATTTACATACGCACACGCCAACACAATCATGATGTCATTTGCGTACTATTACGTATGATGTTTGCATAGGTATTGGCTTACCTAACTTTGCAAAATCCCCCACGAACAATTTGACGTCTGATGTTTATATGTGTATATGCCATTGTACCATCACATCACAAATGCAAATATATCCTTGAATACAGCAGTGGCATTGGCTGGTGGGCTGTTTGGTGCAAAGACCTGAACAAAGTATTCAAACTGTGCTTTTCAACTTTCATGCGTTTCATTTTAAGATTTTTGGCCCCAATGGCGTTTCATAATATACACATTTAAACGTCAGACGTTGAATCTTGTGAGGGATGACGCAATGTTAGGTAAGCCGATACCTATGCAAACATCAGATGTAATTTTTTAATCTGAATGACATTGTGCGTTTAGAAATTCTTTATTAAACTAATAAGGAATTTATTAAGTACTGAAGCACAAACTAAGTGCAATATTAACTATATAATTAAATAAGCATTGTTCATACACAAAACCTGCTGTAAAAGATAATGAATAATTGTGGTCCATATTAAGTGAAAGAAACAATAACAGAGTGTTGTGTGGTACAACCACTAGTTCCGCATTTATCCATGTGTGTTGCAATGGTTTCTACAGCAGTACAGGCAGAAACCTTGCATAACACGTATATCATTGACAGGTGACAAGTAACTTCTGATATTTCCTACCAATTCTGTAACCAAGATCTAAAGTTAGATAGATCGGTGGGGAAGAAGATCATTACATGCAGGTAGCGGGTGTAGAGTGAATCAGACGCGAGCGGGTACAGAACAGAAGCTGGCAGGAGTGGGATTAGGAGTCTGTTCAGAGCTCTAATGCAATGCTTCTTAACAAGGCACTATCAGCAACAAAGCCAGCGTCTTGCACACCTTCCAGCAATAGTAGGCCAACACAGACACACTGTTTCTTGAATAACAGCAACACTCTCCAGTATTGGGCAACACTCAGGATTTTGACGGGATTGATGATGCAGCAAACAAGACCTAGGCCAATAATTTATGAATTTCACTATTCCAATTGAAATCGCCATTGTGGGGCACATGTAAACACCAGATCGGATTAAATAACTGCTCATGTAAATAGTTAATCAGAATCCTTCAATCAGAATGAGAAAAAAGTGTGCACGTAAACGTGGCTACTGGCTTTTATAATGGAAGGCAGAAATAATTTATTTTCCAGCGGGGCCTTTTTAAGTGGCAGTTGTCTTTTTTTAGTTGTTTTAAGTGTTCTTTGACATGCAAGGTGTCATCATATGTGCACATGTTGAGACAAAAAACAACTACATGTTTGTTTTGGGTGGCTAAAATGAGAAAATGTGTCAAACTGTAAACAAACCCTTTTAAAAATGTATTAGTTTTAGATAAATGATTAAAATGATGCCAGATTTTTCTTGCTAGTGTTCTGAGACATAACTCATATGGAACGCCAAAGTAACCAAAAGTATTAAAATGAAATGCGTTTTCGGTCAACGTGACCAACTCAGTTGTCACCTGCCAGCTCCAGTGAAAGTTTGGAACTGTCCATTTCTTACTGAATGATAGAGGTGATTGGAAGAGTCCATGTATGAGGAGGGAATACTGTCTACGAAGGCGTTTACTCGATTGAAACGTTAGTTTCAATGCAGCAAAAAAAACACGCTAAAAATATTGCGTTAAGGCGAATTAAACATTCGTGTCTTTACGTAACAAGAGAACACATTAAAAATTGTTATGTTGATGGAAATGCGTTTAGTTTTAATACTTTTGCCCCGTTGGCATTCCATTAACTCAGTATTTATTACACCTCGAGTCTGTTGTAAATTACACTGAACAGCACTAAGGCCTGTTTCACATGGCACGCGTATCCAGTGTGTACGCACCAGATTAGCTTTAGCTTAGCTTTCACACTGCATACAGATGCAGTGCGTACAGTCCGTTCCAGGTGTGGTGCAGCAGTGCTGCGATCGTTTCGGCAACAAGTCTATTCTTGCTGTACGGCTAATACTCAATTAAGATGGATTGACACAAAACAGTAGCAATTTTAACGAAAAAGCACACTGATGACATCTACTGTTTTAAAAAGCCAACATATGGGCAATTTAGAACAAAACAAATACCTGAAAACACAATTTCCCTCCAAACTGCAGGTTTAAATAGCTAATTTTATTTTCGTTTAAAACTTAACTGAAAGATTAATTTAAGAAAACAACAAAACATGGTAAATATATAAATATACCTTCAGAGTACATCTGAATGGTATAGACACAACAACAAAAAGCTGTTTATGATCCACGTGATGTCATGTATATAAATTTGCAAGCTAAGGAAAAGGCATGAATCAGTTTCAGCGAAAAGATGGTAATATACACCAAATTCTCTCCTGCGCTGGTTTGGGGTTAAATACGATCTTTGTCTTTTCCTTTAAATACGATCTTTGTCTTTTCCTTGATCCTAACCTTTGCAGTAACATACAGCACGATGAGCTTTCTTCTATCTACAACTCGCACTACATAGAAAACAAGCAGAACCAAAGCAGTGTTGATGAAACAAAGTTGTTTTATTACCAGTGTAGTTCATATTAGCTTCTTGACAAAACTTTTCTCCTAAATGTATTTTGAAATCCAAATAAAGTAATGTGATCTTTACCATTATAGAGTTTTCTCTATACAATTTTGTGTATCAGCTACGCATTGCAAACGCAGCCGGTGTGAAAGCACAATGGATACGCCTGCCCTCCACTCTGCATATGCACTGGATACGTGTGCGGTGTGAAACAGGTCTAAGATAAATCAACCGCAACCTCATGGAAGCCACAATTTGAAGTCTTTTCCAAGATGGTGACTACTGGCTATTTTCATTGCCTAGGAATATATTAACATTCGATATCTACATTTAGAAGTGTACATCCATTGTTAGTTAATGAGCTACATGGGCTGAACATCATGTTTCTGTTTACATTTGACTATGACTTTAAATTAAATGAAACCCCTTGAGGTTGAAGTGGTAAATTGTATCGTATCATTAAGGTTACAAGTTCTGTTGTGCTGCTTTATTCATGTTCCCTTGTGAGTTTATCTGCAGAAAAGATGCCATCAAACAAATACTTGATGTAAGTTTTTATATTGTTTAATACAATACAATTTGGAGATTCAGTGCAAAATATATGTATGATTACAAATTTTAATCCTGGGAGTGATTAATCACGATTAGAGAAAAAATGTGATTAGTTACTTTTTTTTAATTGACAGCACTTTTTCAAACGTATCAGATCTGGCTGGCTGTTTAGTAATGAAAATAATCTGGGAAGGATTGTGATTTTTAGTTTGGATTTATAGATCTAATCATTTGTGTGTCTTCCAAAAGAATTGCTAAGAGGATGCTGCTAGCTCAGATCAAAGCCAACTGTTTATCAGGAGCGGGGAGCTCCTCAGAAGATGAAAACCTGGATAAAGAGGACAGAGGGACATCAAAAAGAGACAAAACCACTGAGAAGCAAGAAGAAAAGGGTAATTTACCAACCAGAGACAGTCATTTATTTGAAATGTAATTTACTTTTTGTGTGGTTAACGTGTCCAGACGAGGAAATTTCAGACTCCGCCTCAGATGTTGATGTGAAGAAGAGTTGGTGCCATCTGTTGCGCAAGAAGCTCACATTGAGTGAGGTTGACTCTGATGATGAGATGATGGTCAAAACCAAGAAGGGAACCACAAACAAAAGCAGACGAGAAGGTCAGTGTCAGCTCTAAACAAAAAAATGAGTCATGGGACTTCATGGCCTGTGCAGAAGTGTTTTAATGCTTTTGTCAATGATGATTTTTGTAGTGAACAGCGACGACTCAGCAGATTCTGATTTTGAGCAATCAGGCCTTGCTTCCTCCAGTGATTCATCAGCCCTCAATGAGGCTGTGAGTATGGATGAGGATGAAGAGAAGAGCAACAAATGCAAAACACGGTAAAAAGTTTGTATTTAGGTGTAATTATAGCTCTTTGTCAGAATTGTGGTGGTGCATGTGCTCTCAAAATGCTGGTAATTTGGTGCCAAGGGATGCAGGTTTTAGTGTGACCTGTGTGTAGTCCAATTTTGCCCTTCCCCTGCTTTCTTACAACAATAGTTTCTTGATTCTCTGTACTCTCCTGTTTAATAAAGACCAAAGCTTGTAATGTTAAAAATGGGCATATACTATACTAGATACTGAACTTTTATGAGGGAGTCCTAATTAGGCTGATTTAGGTCCATGTCTCTCAGATGCCACGCAGACATGATTAAGGATTGTTCACAGAGGATGTGTTTATCTGGTCTGAGTGCAACAGATTAAAGCAGTATCCCGGGGTACTGTGACATTTTAAGTGAACTGTTCTGATAATCTCTAATTGGCCAAGTCAGCCTAAACTAGATATTACTGTGTAATGGGGATAACCTAATTAAATGTGTTACAATGTTTGTAGGTCATACAAAAAAACAGAAAGGACAGTGAGAACAGTTACCAGAAAGAAAAGAAAAAACGACAGCGTATTAAGGTTCAGGAGTTATCGTCAGATGAGAAGGTACTATATAACACCAGTCATTATCAGCACAATGGTTACAGATGCTGTTGATGTCTTTATATGAACATTTTGTTTGGCTGTTGTACAGAGCGCAGTGGAAGGGGAGGAAGAGGCAGATGGCGATGAGAAAGGAACACCCAAAGGCCGTAAGAAGATCCGCAAGATCATTAAAGATGACAAGCTGCGGACGGAGACCAGAGATGCCCTGAAGGAGGAGGAGGAGAGGAGGAAACGCATTGCTGAGAGGGAGCAGTTAAGAGAGAAACTACGAGAGGTACGTATGCTTCTGGTCTGACTAGCATATTTCATTTACATTTAGAGATTTATCAGATGCTTTTATCTAGAATGACAAGTTGAGGAAAACTATACCATGAGAAGTTGTATTAAGGGTTCAGAGTTGTAAAACAGATCTTTTGTAGCTTATTTGATCTTCATATAAAATAGTCTTCAGAAAAATCTCCTTGTTTTCAGACCATTGTGTTGGAGTCGTCGTCTCAGGTTGCATGTCCTATCACCACTAAGCTGATGCTGGATGAAGATGAGGACACCAAGGAGCCACTGGTTCAGGTTCACAGGAACCTTGTGACCAAACTCAAACCTCACCAAGTGGATGGTGAGCTTCTCTCTGTATCTGTTTCTTTTATTTTGGACAGATTGACAATGCCGTGTTTCTTGTCCTTTGAAATGTAAAATAATTGTTGAGGATAGTTACATTTTCTTCTAAATGAAGCTGGGTCAAGACACGATCAAGCTGGGTGATGTTTTCATGTGTCCTGCAGGTGTTCAGTTCATGTGGGACTGCTGCTGTGAGTCTGTGAAGAAGATTGAGAAATCTCCTGGATCAGGCTGTATTCTGGCTCACTGCATGGGTCTCGGCAAAACCCTGCAGGTGAACAGGCTTTATGTTATCCAGAACCACCTGTGCTTTGTCACTCAGTTGTTACAGATTATGTAGTCTCTTGCTGTCATGCAGGTGGTGACGTTTCTTCACACTGCGCTTCTGTGTGAGAAGCTGAACTTCTCCACGGCTCTTGTGGTGTGTCCACTCAACACTGTGCTCAACTGGCTCAATGAGTTTGCCAAATG
The DNA here is from genome assembly GCA_036877525.1 of Chromobotia macracanthus. Taxonomy (NCBI): domain Eukaryota; kingdom Metazoa; phylum Chordata; class Actinopteri; order Cypriniformes; family Botiidae; genus Chromobotia; species Chromobotia macracanthus. Next base: position 5,514,275 of record JAZGTH010000030.1, read on the forward strand.
GCAGGAAGACCTGAAGGATGAGGAGAGTTTAGAGGTAGAGATTTGGTATTGTACAGATTTTCGCATTGCTGTTGTTATTAATCAGTGTGAAGCTCCAGATACAGTATGGATTAAAGTATTACAATTACATGAAAATGACAACTTAAATTAATTGCATTATAAAGTGTTCATTTTCTACACGTATGTATTGCTTAATTATTTTCCCCATGAAGTTTCTTACACCCAAAACTGTTGTTTTTGGTGTCTTTATGTAAATTACCTCTGTGATGGCTGTCTGACCTCTGACCTCCATGTGCAGGTGCAGTTCACACTGTCACTCAGGTCGGGTAAAAATTCGGAGTACTGTGGACACACTTTGATGTTGTGTGCTCGATTATGACAAAAATCATATTAATATTGCCCAATATTATAATAACGATTATTTACCATGATTAATGAATAACTTTGGAAAAAACGTATTTATTGAATTTAAAAAAATGAATACACATAAATAATTTAACACAATTACTCACTGACTTCAAAAACAACATGTATTTATTAAATAAAAAAACAAAAAGTCTTTTTCAGTTGAATCCATTTTTAAAAACAAATAAAACAATGTAAAAAATAGATTTATAACAAAAAGAAATTAGAGAATCCTTGTGAAATGGAATTTGGTACAATAATCGTTTTATCTCGATTATTTTGTTCTTGTAAACATTGAAAGCCATAATTGAAATTGAAAAACGATTACGATTAATTGCACAGCCCTAGTATGCTGATGTTTCAGGTGACTGAGCTGGCCACAGTAAAAAAAGGAGAGAGCATACACTTTACAACGCTGGCAGGAAGACGGTGGTGTCATGATCATGGGCTACGAGATGTACCGAAACCTCACGCAGGGCCGAAACATTAAAAGCAAGAAGCTGAAAGAAGTTTTTCAAAAAACTCTAATTGATCCAGGTAATTGTACTGCATTAGCAGAGTGTTGCCTCTCAGTTCACATGGAAAACTGCATGGGATAGCAGAGAATTTGAGTTTAAAAATAAAATCTGGGTCTGGAACATTAGAATTGTAGAACTTCCTACAGATATTTTCATAATTTTTAAAAATGTTGTTTTAAAAGTGTTCATTTGTCTAGTTTGTCCAAAATCTTTCAATGGTTAAAATAGCACTGTATGATCCAATGATCACGCGTGACTGGAGACGTTATAGTGGTCAGAAGGTGTGGGAATTTCCTGTTCAGTCTGCATACTTTACTAAGCAATAAAGACATAAAAAGGCCAAAAATATAACTTAAGATAGTAATGTTCCTGTAGCTTAGTTGATATGCAATTGCATTACCAAATGAAAAGATCATAGGTTCAGTTTCCAGGGATTGCATTCATGAAATGTACCTTAAAGGTACAGTAAATTGCTTTGCATAAAACTGCCAAATGCATACATGTAGTTCACATTTGATGTAATTTGCAGGTCCAGATTTTGTAATCTGTGATGAAGGTCACGTGTTAAAAAATGAAGCATCTGCTGTTTCCAAAGCCATGAACTCCATCAGGACCCGCAGGCGAGTGGTGCTAACTGGCACACCGCTGCAAAACAATCTCATAGAGTGTGAGTGTGTCTTAGTCATCAAAGCACACTAGAGCACCTACATTGAGAGACAAACATGAGAGTGTAAGGCAGGCCAGGTTTAGAATTTATAAGGTCACAGCCTTGTAATAAATATAGATCCTGTGTATAGACCTGTGTGTCCATGTTTGGTAAAATGTTTTACATAATTTTCTGTCTTGCATCTATTTTGACATAAGACCTGGTCCAGATTGTAGCTTGTAGGAGTAATTGTAGAAAGGAATTAAAAACTATCGTTGGATTTTTAGGAGGAGCTACTTCACTCAATTTTATGTTTTTGTATAGTGTTTTTTTGTATTCATTTTGCTATATGTATTATTTGAAAGCTGTTTAACAAAGAACAGTACCTTAAACCCCTCGGTTATGCTAGCTTGTTATTGCTACACTCTCCAAATTTGTCTACCCTACCTTTAAATCTAAAATAAGACAAATTTGTATTTATGAACAACTGTATATTGCATTTATTACCTGCAACTAACTGCCTCACACAAGATAAATGCAGTTGTAGTTTTCCGACTCACTGGCAGGAAGTGTGCAGCCTGACTCAGGAATGGTGCTGCTGCTGTATTTTTGAGTGTGGGGTGTTAGTGATAGTGTTGTGGTCTTGTTCTCTCTGTAGATCACTGTATGGTCAACTTCATCAAGGAGAACCTGCTGGGTTCAGCGAAGGAGTTCAGGAACCGTTTCATTAACCCCATCCAAAATGGCCAGTGTGCTGACTCCACCCTCTCTGATGTGCGCGTCATGAAGAAGCGTGCTCACATCCTCTACGAGATACTGGCTGGATGTGTCCAGGTAAGCCCAAGGACCACAGCCAGTGAAAACTTATATATTATGCTTTAATATCATATTAATGTAGAGCCTTATAAATTTGGTTTACGCCTACCAATGTCACATTTCTGAGATAATTTTGTTATCTTCACAGAGAAGAGACTACACCGCCCTTACAAAATTCCTGCCACCAAAACACGAGTATGTGCTGGCGGTGCGGTTAACATCCATTCAGTGCAAGATGTATCGATACTATCTGGAGCACTTTACAGGTACCAGTCTCATTTTGTTTATTTGACGTTCAGTCTTCATTAAAGACATGAAAGCGGAATTGGCACAAAATTCTCATCACTCGGGTGAGATATTTTAAAATATTAATATTTAATATTTTTAAATATTAAAAGAAAATGTAAAAAAACTGTAGAATTACAGCCAGATTTTATTTAAATATTAAAAGTAAATGTAAACAAAAATAACAGTGGAATTACAACCAGTGTTTCAAAGTCCAGTCAAAATAAATTCTTGTCCTACATAATGAAGTCTGTTGACAAAAAGTCACTTTCTGGGAGTATGCATTTACAATTCATTTAGGCATTTAGCAGATGCTTTTATCCAAAGTGAGTTACAAGGTGAGGAAAATAATGAAGTGATTAGGAAAACAATGAAGCAAACAATGACGTATATGCTGAAATAAAGCTTTTTAGGTTGAGGTGAAAGCAGTGTTTTTCCTTTGCTTTTCATGTTTAAATGAAGTGGATTAGTGTATTCCTGTTGAGAATGTTCTCGATCTGAAGCTGCTCTACAACTGACGAGCGAGAGAGTGACAGCTGACCGCAGACCTCAGGGCTATTTAAACACATCCCCACGTCCTTACCTAATGAAAAACTTTAGGAGAATTTTCCAGCTCAAGCTCATTAGGGCGGTCTTCCTCTGAGTCGCTGCTGTTGTGACTGTGGGTGCAGACCCCCAGAGACCACCAGGCAGGCACTGTCCTACCGTTCTGCTGTCCTCTAGTGTTTGTGCTTTAGCACAGATGGGCTGTGTTACACAAACCCTAGTCCAGTTTCTTATATTCTGCACATTTCTCACATTCTCATGATTAGACACCACAGCTTTAAAGCTGCACGGGTGTATGGATGGACTTCCTCTTCCACTGGATAAGGGTAAGTCAGGTGAAGAATATTGTTTGTTTGAGGATTTGTTGTGATGCTTATAATGTTACTGTATCATACTGCTCTTCCCTGCAGTATCTGACCCATCAGCTGACTAAATGTTAGCCGATGAGAAAAGTCTTAGTCAAACAAATTTTAAGTAGTCTTTTAGTTGCAGAAAAATGAAAGACTGCAGAGTCACACAGACAGTGATGGACAGATATTTGGTAATTATGAAATCAAAGGACATCATTTTGAGAAGATAATAGTTCACCCAAAAAGGTGACATGCAAATTCTGTAGGCAATTGTTCGTCTATAATTCAAACATCACTTATTATTTGGAATATGAGTAGTAGCCTAGCGTTAGCTACCTTACATAGCTGTGTAGTTTATTGAGTGTGTAGTTTATTCAATGTAGTTTATTGAGTGCTATTATTAGGAGCATATCCCAAATTGCCCAAGTGTGGAAGTATGGAGATGGTGGCCCAAAAAGACGTCACATGGATCACTTTGCCGGTGTCACATGCATTTAATCCTTCCAGTAAGTGCACACACTTACTGGATGGAACCATAGTAGGTAGGTGGGTGACATGTAGGAATCATAGAAAGACAAAGTTTTCTTGGGAGGAGCTACTTTACTCAGTTCAATTTGTTTTGTTTTTTTTGCAATACAGTCCTTTCGGAAAGTATTCACAGCGCTTCACCTTTTCCACATTTTATGTTACAGCCTTATTCCAAAATGGATTCATTAATTATTTTCCTCAAAATTCTACAAACAATACCCCATAATAACATGAAAGTTTGTTTGAAATCTTTGCTAATTTATTAAAAATTAAAACAAAAATCACAAAAGTATTCACAGCCTTTTCTCAGTAGTTTGTTGAAGCACCTTTGGCAGCAATTACAGCCTTAAGTCTTTTTAAGTATGATGCTACAAGCTTGGCATACCTATTTTGGGGGAGTTTTTCCCATTCATCTTTGCAGGACCTCTCAAGCTCCATCAGGTTGGATGGGGAACGTCAGTGCACAGCCCTTTTTTTAGATCTCTCCAGAGATGTTCAATCGGGTTCAAATCTGGGCTTTGGCTGGGTCACTCAAGGACATTCACAGAGTTGTCCCTTTGTTATCTTGGCTGTATGCTTACGGTCTTTGTCCTTCGCCCCAGTCTGAGGTCCAGAGTGCTCTGGAGCAGGTTTTGATCATAGATGTCTTTGTATATTGCTGCATTCATCTTTCCCTCAATCATGACTAGTCTCCCAGTTCCTGAAAAACATCCCCACAGCATGATGCTTCCACCATGATGCTTCACTGTAGGGATGGTATTGGCCAGGTGATAAGCGGTGCCTGGTTTCCTTCAGACATGACACTTGCTGTTCAGGCCAGAGTTCAATCTTTCATCAGACCAAAGAATTTTGTTTCTCATGGTCTGAGAGTCCTTCAGGTGCCTTTTGGCAACCAACAGGCGGTGCCACTCTACCATACAGGCCTGATTGGTGAAGTGCTGCAGAGATGGTTGTTCTTCTGGAAGGTTCTCATCTCTCCACAGAAAAAACGCTGGAGCTCTGTTAGTGACCATCGGGTTCTTGGTCACTTCGCTGACTAAAAGCCCTTCTCCTCTGATGGCTCAGTTTGGGAAGGCGGCCCACTCTAGGAAGAGTCAAACTTCTTCCTTTTATGGATGAGGCCACTGTGCTCATTGGGACCTTCAATGCTGCAGAAAATTTTCTGTTTCCTTCCCCAGATCTGTGCCTCGATACAATCCTGTCTCTGAGGTCTACAGACAATTCCTCGGACATCATGGCTTGGTTTGTGCTCTGACATGCATCGTTAACTGTGGGACCTTAGTCAGGCGTGTGCCTTTCCAAATCATGTCCAATCAACTGAGTTTACTGGACTCCAAACAAGTTGTAGAAACATCTCAAGGATGATCAGTGGAAACAGGATGCACCTGAGCTCAATTTTGAGTGTCATGGCAAAGGCTGTGAATACTTGTGTTTTTTATTTTTAATAAATTTGCAAAGATTTCAAACTTCTTTCACGTTGTCATTATGTGGTATTGTTTGTAGAATTTTAAGGAAAATAATGAATTTAATGAATCAATTTTGGAGGCTGTAAAATAAAAAAAATGTGGAAAAGGTGATGCACTGTATGTATTATGTTTCCGGATGCACTGTATGTATTATTTCAAAGCAGTTTAACAAAGAACAGTACCTTTCAGTACACCCAGAACCCTTCAGTAAACCTTCAGTAAAATTATTATACTATATACACTTATTTCCCAGCAGTGTGCTACAATCATGTGTTGATTATATATTTAGAGTTGTTTTTGGAATATACTTGCACAAATATGCCATTCTTATCTAATTTGCAGTTAGTTAAACTTACTTTATGTTAGTGGTCACCATAACTGTGTTAAATGGGCATTTTAAAGTTGTGAAAATGCACTGAAGATATCAACAGATTACGTCCTGATATAGAGAACCTTGTTCTCACACTCACAGGGGACCACTGGACTTTTGTGAACAATGACAGTGCACTTCATTGATAAAGAATGGAAATTGCAATCATTTGCTCTAACTGTTAAACAGTGAAACAGAAGAATGACACCACAAATGACTAAGAATGTCTAAGAATGAAAATATAAAAAAGTTAACCACACTGTAACGTGGTTGCTGCATGAGACTACTTCTACTTAAACACCTGCACATCCCACATTTTGCACCAAACTGTCAAGGTTATAATTCACAGCAGTCGATTCAAAAGTTTTATAGCCAAATGGCACAAGATTGTCAGGCACATTAAGAATAGTCTATCAAACGCTCAGGAGTTAAGTGAACAGCATGTGGCCAACAAGAATCACAACCCAGGACATTACAACAAGATGGAATTTGACTCTAGAAATGGTCAAGCGAATCCAGCTAAACAAATCTTCACTGACCACTACCCTGGCTCAGCAAAAGAGCAATGTTGCCATGCTGACTGCACAGGAACTTGTCAAACTGCAAAAGCTGGAGAACCTAGGCTAAACTGCAAAAGCTAGGTAAGTTAATATTTTCTTTTTCGTCTCTTGTTCTGTTTTCTCTATCCCTCCCTCTGTCTCGTGTGTGCGTTTGTGTGTGTGTGTGTGTGTGTGTGCGCGCACGTTGTGTTCTTTGTACAGTCAAAGCATTTTAAGGCATGCTGCAAAAAACAAAATGAGAATAGTGCAAAGTAACATAAAAAGGGTGTGGAAGAAATAAAATATCCAATATATTATAAAAAATATAATATATGCATATAATATATAATATATAGTAAATCTAATTAAAACTACAATAATAAATATGAAAGAGAAACATTTTCTCTGTCTGCCATTGTTTTCTGTGTGTGTTCTAGATCTCTGTCCCCAGTGTGTGTGTGAGTGTACATATTGCATACAGGCAGAATAGTAGTGCGTTTTTGTGCAATTCTACTTAATTGCACTTAATTATGAATTCCAATTAATTACTTGCATGTTTACAACATCTTGTGCTTTCCATTGCAGATATGTGACTAAGCTACTTGGAGGAGTCCACAGACAATGATCCAGTCTATGCAGTTAAATTAAAAAAAGGGATCACAGACCTAGTTAAAAGGAGGGACAGCACCAACCTCATATGGCTGAAGATCACTACTGCACTTGACCTAAGGTTTAAAGACATGAATTGTCTTCCCAAAGATGAAAGGAATGAGGCGTGGACCTCAGTAAGCAACCTGGTAATGGCAAAGTACTGTAAAACAACAGCCTAAAGGGACAACAGACCAACAGCCACCAAAGAAGAGAAGAATCTCTGTCTTGTTGTTTTTTTCTGATTCAGAGATAGACAAAGAGGAAGAGTCAATATAACAATGTCTGAACCACTACAAAGCAGAGCCCAAAATGGAAATGGAGTGCTGTCCACTACAGTGGTGGACAAAGAGAGAAGCAAAACATGCCAAGTTGGAAGTCATTGTACGCAAGTATCTGTCAACCCCTGCAACCACACTGTCAGATCATTCAAAAGAAGAGCTACATTGTCCCTTGATTATGTCAGCAGACTGGTCTGTCTCAGCAACTGGCTGAATGTAAAGGAGGACTAAGCCAAATTGTTTTTACTTTCTAGTTAATGTTCTAAACTCTCAGCTATAATATTTTATTTTGCGTACAATTGGTTGTGTTCTTGTTATTATTATTATGATTTTTTTTCCATATTTGCATTGCCTGTGTTGTGGACATTTTCACTTGAACATGGAAAACATTTTAGTTTTTTATTATAACATAGTTTTTTATTTCTGTAAAAAAATATGCCTTTTAAACCAACAGTTAATTTTGAGGATCTTGATCGTTTATTACTGTTGTTCACAGGGGAGCATCTGTGTTACAAATTTAAAAAAGGAATACTAATAAACAATAGAATTTGACTTTAAAAATTTTGGTTTTACATTAATTTACATTTTACATTTAAATATCAAGCAGTATTACAAGGCTTTGTCTTTTAATTGATGAATTGCAAAATAATGCTTAATTTTTTTTAAAATCGATTGCCAGCACTACTAAGAGTATACAATAGTGTTCGAATGTCAAGGCAGTAAACTTTGTTTTGTGACAAGGTAAAGGTTTAGGAGGTTTACCTTAACAATGGACTGGGTCAAGACAGCAGGGGCCATTTGGTATACCATAAAAGTACCGCGGTACATACAGTGGTTGATCGTGGTTTTTTGGTTCAGTTTTGATTACTGTTACTCCCCTAGAATACACACACTGCAAACTGTAAACACAAAACCTGGAGCAGTGGTCAGCACTGTGGTGACCGCGGAGCAATTGTGGGTAAGTTGCCTTGCTCAGGGGCACCTCAGCTGTTTCCTGCCAGCAATGTGAAATGAACCTTCAGTCTTTTGGTTACAAATCCGACCAGTAGATCACAACCGCCACAGTAGGCCACAAATGCCCATTATTTGCCACATTATACATGTAGCAAGGATGGAAACTCTCTCATAATCTAATGAACTTTGTGACATAATATGCAGCCAAGAATTTGTCTTTTCTTCACACCTTATTTAATCAGACCGTCACTACCGTATTGTGAGGAGTGTCAATATTTTTGCAGTCTCATTTGGTGGTACAGAAATGATATGCCTCAGCTTGTGTGATGTGATTTTATCAAAACATTTCTTGCTAAAACATGTTTTTTCTCTCTCTCTGAACAGGTATTGGTTTTGCCTTGGAGGGTGGAAGGAACCGTGCAGGGACCAAACTCTTCCAGGATTTCCAGATGCTCAGCAGAATCTGGACTCATCCGTGGTGCCTCCAGCTGGACTATATCAGTAAAGAAAACAAGGTGGGAATAAAAACAGCAGACTCCTGGGGGAATTAACAACTTTCCTTGAGTTTGCTTTCTGTACCCATAAAGACCAAAAAATGACCAGGGAGCCCCTGGCTCCTAAATATTTAAATATTTTAGTAGGGTTTATAGTTTCTAAATTAATGAAACAATATTGTTAGGTGTGGATGATTGTCCAGAAGTCTTGTTGTCCATGCTTAAGTTAATTTACAGTGTACAGTGTTGTTTTACAATGAGAAACTTTAAAGGGGTCATGAACTGCATTTTTTTTTATTTTGTAATGTTGCCTGTAGGGCTGTCTCAGTAATTGCAAAAGTGCATTATTGACAAGACAGCTGCAGAGGAAGGAAAGAAAATGGAGAAACTGCAAGAACCACAGTGTAGGTCTGTCAGTTGATTAAACGTTAGTCAAAGAAAAAACACTTAGTCTAACAACTTTTAATTGGCCTATTAGTCTAAAATGCAAATCCTGTAATTCAAACATAACCTAACCCTAACCTTAAACATCACCTACTAGAAATGTGAGTGTTAGCTTAACATTAGTCCCGCTAGATAAATGTGCGCTGTTATTAGAAGCATATCTAAGTTTGTCCAAGTGTGAAAGTTTGGACGTGGTCACCAAAAAACAAAAAGCTAAGCTAAGCTTGCCAGATCTGCTAGGCACCTGCACTCCAAAGCTTCCACATCCACAGAATCAGGTGACAACATTCTTATCCCTAAAACTCAAACCATTATCTAATACCTCCAATTCCCCATATTTACGTAATTACATTAATATCATAAATGTGAAACTAATTGACTAATGGTGTAAATGACAACCTCTGCATCAGCATCTTTACCTAAGAGAGTTCAAGCAGATAACAAGCTCACACGCTGCATACAGGAGTAGCCCATAGAGTGGGCTCACACTGTTACTCATTATTACTCACATCTTGTGTTGTCGATATATTAATATCAGATACAGTACAGTCACACTGCATCGTCTTTAATTTTTAGTTTCTGTATTAAACCATGTTTCATTTTTGAAAATAAATCCATGGTAAAATTAAGCAAAGAAACAAACAGTGTCTTCTTGACACTGTTTGGAACTTCATTAAAAATAAAGATCATCCATGCTTTAAGATCACAAGCAAGGCAATGCAAAGCAACTTGGCACTGCAAAATGTCTTGCAATCATCAGAGTATATGTATCATTTGGCTGCTCGTAATCCTTTGTTTGCATCTCACCTCCTACAACGTGTGAATTAGGGAACAGGGTTAAAATGACAATTATGTAGAAGTAGATGTTGATCATTTGCAGAAGTGGAGACGAAATCTGACATGAACCATTTAGGCAGCTCTGTTTCAATAAAATCTGTTTTAGCAAAGAAAGTTCTGAAACTTACAGGATGTTTTTATAGTACAATGACTGTTAATTTGTCAATTCATGACCCCTTTAAATGTTTCTTAGTTTTTGAAAGTTTTGCAAATGTGTATAAAGGTTATAGAAGACAGAGTTTTCACTTACAGTGAATTCATGTTTGGTGACTAATATTGAAGGAGCAAAACTTTGGTCCAATAAGATTTCACTGTGGATAAATGGCGAGTGTGAACACATGACTGCTGCAGACAGAGAACACAAAACTCCAACAAGGTGCAAAACAAATTGTTACAATGCAACCCAAGAGTGTCCCTTATGTGTGTAGCATGAGATGGATAAAAAGGAACAAAACTTAAAAAGCTTTGTTGTCAAGCCCCTGGAGATATTAAATACATTTCATGCATGCAGGGCAATAGGTGTCAGTGAAGAGATCAAAACTATTCAGACAAATAAGATTAAGCTAAGGGACTGCCTCTTTAATTCATTGTTACAATTACATTGTCACATCTGTGAGGATTTTACAAGTCTGTGAGGCCTGACTTGTAGACTGGCTAGGGAGAACCATTTAGATTATTAGGGTCAAGCCCCGAAGGGACCGCAAGCCCTAGACACAAAATTATTTTTTCTCTGATTTCTTGGCATATGATGATTCAAACGCACTCTATGACAATTTTTCATCATGAAATATTACCCGCCAGTTTAAATACTTTGAGAAACCTACATTTTTTTAACTTCTCCTAGAAACTTTATATGGTTCATCCTTACTATATTCTGAGGTGACCTGCAAAGTTTGGGGCAAGTTTTTATATATCTGCAAAGTTTTTATATATCTATAAAAATATATAACCAAATTTATGAAAATGCTTATAACATGTGATTGCAATAACATTACGTTCTTCTTTGTAACTTCTTTAGATTCTTTGGCTCATGCTGAGTACTATGATACCAAATTTGTCATTATATTGAAAACCCACTTTATTAAACTCTTCCTACAGCATTTGTCTGATTTGCATGAAACTTGGTATGTAACATCTACAGACATCCCTGAGAAAAATTTATGGAATTTGTGTCGGTACATGCTAAATATGGGCATGCACAATTTCATGCACAGGTTATATGAGATTTCGTGTAAAATAATCATAATTGTGGTTTTCTAACAAAGTATGCATGCAACGTTACTGTGGTAAAACTGAGTGAAATCTCATCCGTTGTATACCTTAAATTTTCCATTCTTAAAAGGTGTTTTATTATTTTACTGTGGCCATTCAGTTGATGAACAGGTTAAATGACATCGCTGTCGGTCGGCTAACATCACTTCAGAGTTTCTACTCTCGGTGTGAACACAACTGGGAAAATGTACTAAGGCAAATAATGAACTTTCTTGTTGTATGTTTTTAGTCTTAATGCAAACAAATACTCACCATTCCAACAATCTTTGTTTTTTTAGTTTTTTGGTTTTTTTATTTGTGCAGTAACAGTAAAGTAATTTAATGCTGGTTAATGTTACAATGGTTAGAAGTTGTATAATATCAAGTAAGAGGCTGTTATGGATTTTGTTATGGAACACACACTTCAGTTAATATGGACAAAGGCAAGTCACATTATGTTCTCTTTAAATATTCTGTCATTTAAAAGCAAGATCAGATGGGTTGCCATTTTACATTAACTTTAAATGGTCTTGTATGTTTATGGATAATTCTGTGGTTTTATATTTAATGTATTTGTTAGAAATTAAACAAATCGTATATGTAAATACAAAGTCTCTGGAATAAGGTTCCTAATTAAACCTGCTAGCAGCTGGTTTTGCTTTCATTTTGAAAATGATTAGACCTTGTCTTTTTTGTTCCACAAAAAAGTTTGCTAAAGGCTTTGCAATTTGTAATGGAAAGATCACAGAACAGTTATTGGAAACATACAGAAATGTTAGTTATGACCACAATTTAGGAGGCTGCAGTATTGAAAGCTGAATATACCCTGTACTTCGCCACCTCTTGGGTGCATACTTTCCCCAAGCTCTATACTTCTATAAAGTGAATGCTTCCAGATTCCAGATGTGTGTCTGCTGTTGTAAATCTGTCCTGCAAGCAGCTTGTTGTAACTGTGTAGTATATTTTTGAGGGGAGGGCAAGTGGTTCAGAAACATTGACTACTACCGCCTGGATGGTTCCACCAACGCCATGACCAGGAAGAAATGGGCAGAGGAGTTCAATGACACCAGTAATGTTCGGTACACACAATTCCTCTTGAAGTAGCAAACAGCTGTCAAAGACACTTAGCCTGTTCTCTGTCTCAAGCTGATTGTTTTCAGTATGATTATGACTAAGATTTCCAAAACCCATAAACCAAACGTTTGCTGTTTAAAGCCAAGAAAATTGTCACATGTTCTTTTGTTCTCCACAGGGGTCGCTTGTTCCTCATCTCAACTAGAGCTGGTTCTCTTGGGATCAACTTGGTGGCTGCAAACAGGGTCATAATTTTTGATGCTTCATGGAACCCATCCTATGACATTCAAAGTATTTTCAGGGTCTATCGCTTTGGTCAAGTAAAGACGGTGTTTGTCTACAGGTTTTTGGCTCAGGTGAAAAAATTAGAAAATTTGTAGCTATTAGAAATTAGAAATTTGTAGCTATTTATAAGCCATGAATATTTATGTCTGGTTATTTATTCTGACATTCACGTCTGATTATTAGCATAGTCATTTTGCTGCCTAACCCTGTTGCTGTACCATCTAAAAGTTTTAAACATTGTCTTGTTACAGGGAACCATGGAGGAGAAGATCTATGACCGACAGGTGGCCAAACAGTCGCTGTCTTTCAGAGTCGTAGACCAGCAACAGATCGAACGTCACTTCACAATGAATGAGCTGACAGAGCTCTACACATTTGAACCTGACCAGCTGGATGATCCCTCTGAGAAGAAGAGAAAGAGAACTACACCCATGCTTCCCAAGGTGATAACCACTTCACAGCATCTGTTTTTTGCCAGAACAGAATACGTCTCTGTTCTTTGTTACTTTTGATCTTCACAGGGGGTGATAAAAAAAAATGAATTGTTTACTCATGCAGTTGGCCCGCATGTCATTTATTGTTAGGATTAGTTGGAGGAATGCTCGTCAGATCTTGTCTTAATAGCTCTGCCCCCTTCTTTTTTGAGCGGATCGAAGCACGGGTATGTATTCACTGCAGAGAACCCCTGGAGATCTTACAAGATCCCATTGGCCTTTCGATTATTCATTCAGTTGTACACAACAGCAACTGCACATGTCTACCCATATTTACACTTATTTATTGTAGACAAAGACATCCAGATTGCAGATCCTGAAGATGCTGGAGTTTTTAACTGAAGATAAAGACATCCAGTGCGCATCTGGCGTAACATGCCCGCAAACACACACCTGCGCAGATTTAATGTTTAATGTACCATGGAGGGTTTATATTGGGGGTGAAAAAGGCCCCCTTTATCTCTCAGCGGCAGCCCCATCCTGAAATTCTTCTTGAACGTCTGTCTGTCAGTGTTTTAAAAGCTTGTTGTTCTTTCATCAAGCTTTAATAGGCGTCCCAACCTACAGCTCAGCACATGACCACATTTGGCCATATATGCACCAGAATGTAGCAAGTCAGCTGTCGTGGATGGAATGTAGTGCCTGTAATAGTCTGAAGATGAGTTACTTATCCCTTAAAGCCTGCAGTTACATCCCTAATTTTTACTGTGCCCTCGCCAGGTTTATGGAACACAGGAAATATTTCTAAACTTGGCAGACTTCTGCCCATTGCTCTTCTCCTTAACTTCTGTAAAGTGTCTGCATGTCATTTTCTTGACAAATTAGAAGTGTATGACACTGGCAATTTACACAGCATTAATAAGTCCAATGTTATTTGGGGAGAAAATAATTTGTTTTTGTTTATCTGACATGCCTAAACATGTATAAAAAGTAGCTAGTTTGAAATGTGTGAAATCATAAACGTCGTTATAATGTTTAAATGATAATTCTCTGCAGAAATAGGATATTTTAAATTATGTAATTTAGGGTCATGGTTTAATTTAACAAATTTTAATAACCAAAACTGTAATAACTGTAATTTACCACATAATTGTGTATTGTATATCACATACCATCCAGGAATAAACTTCCTTTCTAGAGTCCTTTCTAAAGAATGTCCGACAGATTTTAGTGTTAACTACTTTTTTTATTTATTGGTGTAAGATGTGCTGAACTTGGGTAACAGGGTTGTAAAAATACTAAATTGATATAAACTTTGAGCTAGTGGTGGCAACTGTTCCCACCAATTCCCCCTTTATTGTCTGTTACTACCCTACCCTTTGTGTCCTGTAGCAGCTTACCCAAACATCGTGCTGTAGTAAAGGCCATCTGTTACACTGATTCACTGCTTTGTCTCTGAGGTTTTCAAAGGAACACTGTAAACTTCCCCTGACCTGAAGAGCAGTGATTATTCCACAGCCCTTTTAGGATGTCCTTGTGCTCTTCAGAGAAACTAATTGGAGACAAAGGAATATGGTGGACTTCCACTCTAATGACAGAAGGATGCTGTGGCCCAGACACAAGCCTCAGGCTTTAAAAAGGCCCCTTTAAAGAGCTGAGACGCAGAGTTGGCTTGGCTTGACACAGGTGGGCCAGTTTGTGCACTTCCTGACAGCGCTTCATCAGACGGAAAAGTGGTAATTTGCTTTTGTTCTGGCTCCCCTGCTGACTGGGTCTGGTTGAATTGGCTGAGGTTGAGGTAATCAGCTGCAGGAACTGTTTTTAATAAGTCTTCCAGATGTTCCTCAAGGACTATGTTTGCATAAACAACATTAATCTAATTATTGTCCGTATTCTGAATAAGACAATATTCTAATTAAGGTGCTTACATAAGTTGCTTTTAGAATACTCCTTTCATGTTCCTGTTTTACATGTTGTAGAACATAGATTGATTCTTGGCACATCATTACGTTCGTATGGCAAGCCGTCCAACGTTCACTCCAGAATTTCACATATTACATACTGTGAGTCCTTGTTAGGGTACCATATACAGAGATGTTTTTTTCTTTAATTTTACAAATACTTCAAGTGCAGTTAATTATTTGTCATGCTATATGTGCACCAGTCAAAAGTTTGGAAACACTTGACTGAAATATCAGATTAAACATCTTTTAATCTGAAGACATTTGATTAAACTTTAAAAATGTAAAAATAAAAATATAATTGTGCCAACATATTAATTTCAATTTAATGTTTGTTATTAGGAAACTACAATTAAAAAAAATGTTTTTGAAATGGATGATTTGGACCAAATAATGAAGAAAAAAGCAGACAATAAGAGCACAGGATAGAGGGGAACTCCTTCAAAACTCTTTTAAAATCTTCTCAGTATGATTCTTTAAGAAAAGGACCAAAAATGTGCCTTCTTGCTTGAAACCATGCTCTCGTTTGTCATAAAACAGTAGTATTTGGTATTCTTGGTAGTATTCTTGTTTATCATAAAGTTTACAGTTTTAAAGTACAGTTTTTTACTTAATCAGGTTAATATCGTAATATTGTTGTCCATGTCTTCAGCTCTCAGTTTTAAATATTTGCACCTGAAGGTGTACAAGGTACATAGACATTCTCTCCTAACATACTCATACATACATGGCTGTATAATTCAATCATTCCTATCATTTACCAATAGTTAGAGCTCGATTTTAAAATTTCCCAGATAGTTGTCTTTGGATTTGTGCTACTTCAAAAAAGAGGTTTGAAACGGTGTACGCTTTATGTGATCTAGACTGTGGACCAAAAATGAATAAGACCAGAGCCATAGTAAACTTTTTCATGACATTTGCGATTATCTTGTTTTCTGTCGCCTCTACACAAGATTTGTCATTTGGCATCTAAGTGTGAGATAAATTGACTGTGATTCCTAGACTCTTGACCCTTATGTCAAACGTCAAGAGCTCTTAAGACGCAAACAGTTTATATCAGGGCACTGAGGTTATGTGTATAATTTGTGTGCAGCTGTAGAGAAAGTTTTGCCCATGCTATGGGTTGGTATTACAAATATCTCAATGCTTCACATTCCCTGAGTCTCTTTTCCTGGACCCCTTGGTTTCTTTGGTTTGTGCACCTGCATGTCAAATGCAGTATCTCATGAAATCTGAAACAAATGTTCTTCTCTTCCTTTAAAACTAGTAGATAAGACTTAATTTTTTGTTCAGTGATGCATTTTAGGTCACTGAGGTCGAAGTGCTTTTTGGGTGCCTCATTTTGATAAACAACATTCTCTGCTCAGCTTTGTGTTTTATAGATTAAAAAATTCAGTTTTGACCCAGAATTTCTAGGCACCCAGAACCCAGGTTTCTAGACACCTGTTTGACTAGCTTTTGCTCTTTACAGCCTGTACCACTTACGTTTTCTTCACACCATCCCTGCTAAACATTGAACAGGAGAGATATATACTTGTGGTAATGAGGGAAATTAAATAAAGCTAGTGAATATGGTATAAAAATATCAGTCACAAGGAATTTGCAGACTGAGTTAATGAATTGAATTAGCCACAAGGAGCGTAAAGTTTAATGCTGAGTTTCTACTGATATGTGATAGATGAATTGGTGGATTAATGCTGCACAATACTAAAAGAACATTTTACTAAACCCACAGTATTTGCAAAAAGGCTTTTATAAGTGTGTGTATTATACTATTTATAATACACATAACCTGCTGTCAAAAGTAATGAATAATTGTGGTCCACACTGAATGAATGAAACAACAACAAATTTTGGATTTCTCTGGATTTGCAAATACTTGAACAGAATAAGTAACACTTTGCAGGGCTCCAGACTAACATGTTGTTTTTGCTGACACTGAATTTGGTAGCACTAAGTCATAGGGTGAGGCAAGAAAAAAGAAACACTGAAATTACATTCAAACATATATAATGCCTTAATAAATGTAATGCCATACAAATAAATACTAATAATTTCTTGTTTATACATAAGAAACATCTTTACCATACTTTTAGCATCTTTGACTTATTGTAAACAAAATGTATGCTACTTTTTGCCCCCATGGCAACAGTTTTGTTAATGGTTTGTTTGTTTAATAGTTTTAACTTTGTTTTTAAAAAGATACCTGCCCCCAATGACCCCAATAAATTGAGAGCATGTGATGTTGTTTGCGTCAACAGAGTTGATCTTTGTGAATGCCATCTCGCTTTTGGCAATTTAGGTGTTCATATTACCAATAAGTATTACCAAACACACCTCACACTCTATGAGTGTGAGTTACTGCTGTCATGGGCAGGTTACCTCATGATGAGGAAATGGAGGGGAGGCGAAGAAATGGCCACATTTCTAAACACACCGTTGTTGCCGTTTGGCTTCTGTCGGCGATGTTCAGCTCTGACTCTGCTGCTCTAAATCCTGCTGTGACATAGAGCGCCACTCACAATGTATGTATTAAATTGCATATTTGTCCAAAAACACCATGCAAATTTATAATTTACAATCTTTACATATTACTTATTTTTACCCTTACTTTTAATCGCTTTGCTTAAATGTATTGATTTACTGCTATATTCTGTTGTTATTGTTTTATTGTATGTTTTTGACACCAAAAAGAGCAGCGCTTCTTATTTTGTTGTATGGTTTGTTGTATGCAAAGAAATAATATACCGCCAGTTGTGTATAAAATGTTTTTTAGATACAATATATCAAATTTTATCTGTTAAATGTTACCCGTTAATGTTTCTTGTCTGACCAGCTAATGTTAGCTAAATAAATAATTAAAACTGGCCCATCTTGCATTAGAAATAGACTTTGAACTTGAGCCCAAGCATGCAGCATATTATGCCTGGTGTGTGATGACTGTGAGTTGTACTGAAAGCAATGTGTGGTGCTCATCTGGTGTGCGACCGCCTTGACTGCTGTGCCGTAGTTGCACTTAATCACTTGCCCAATAGAACATTTCTGCGTATTAAAATAGGTTTTGCAGCCACACTAGCGCAACCCCTGCTATGCAAGTGGTTTTGGGTACTTTAATAAGTATAAAATCTTACATATTGTACCTTAAAGTAAACAAATTGGCGTTGTTTGCCAAGTAGTTGAGCAGAGCTCCTAAAGCAATTTATTTAAAGGCTGTTTCACCAGCCATGATGTGGGACCAACATTGGTGTTGTTGCACTGACAAAGAGAATGCTAATTGTCAATGTTTAATTGATTAGTCATTCTGGCAGTTTAAAAAATACTGAGGGCAGTCGAGACACTGCGCCAAGTGCCATTGTTTAGGCAGTACTTTAAATGATTTTCCCAGTACAGAAATGATATATTACTTTACAAACACTAAAACATAAATAGAAACAGCCAGCTGCCTTATCACCTGCATTATCACCATTGAAATGGGCACACTTAGCTGTTATTCATTCTGGCAGAACCAGAACTGTAATTTATTCACCCTCATATCATTACAAAACTGTTCAACACAGCAGGAGGTAATTGAATGAATATTAAGTTGGGTGGGATCAATACAATGGCAGCAAGAAAGTCTACATGGCTTGCTGACCATTTGTCAATTACTGTCACCTTTTCAAATAAAAAAAAATCTAAATCTAAAAATAAATAAACAAATATATCTAAAATCTAAAAGTGCTACGACACAAGTCATCTTGTATTGTTTACTCTACCAATTCAATTTGTCAATGTAAAATGTCAATGCAGGATAACTTTAGATGTCATGGAGGTCAAAACATACTCTTAATTTGTGAATGCAGGTACTTGATATTAAGCGTTGCATTCCAATGGACAGGGCGCAGTTCATAAGTGCCCAGTACATTTTAAGCATTGCTGCGAGAGATAGTAAACTGTCTTCCGTGGTCAGTTTGTTTCTTAAGGTCATCTACTGGTTAGAACACAATTACACAGTGTCCTAACCAAACGCAATGTCACAA
This sequence comes from Chromobotia macracanthus, assembly GCA_036877525.1. Taxonomy (NCBI): domain Eukaryota; kingdom Metazoa; phylum Chordata; class Actinopteri; order Cypriniformes; family Botiidae; genus Chromobotia; species Chromobotia macracanthus. The sequence goes on from JAZGTH010000030.1 coordinate 5,533,426, forward strand.
GATTCCAGCGACAAGCAATTTGTCATTCCATAACAGAAGCAATACTGTGATGCGACAAAATCAATCACAAATCAGCAAATCAACAAAATAAATAATCCATCAAATTATTAAAATAAAACTTTTTAACATTATTCCAAATACATGTGTGCTTGACAATCTTTATGGAACTTTGTTTACATAAGGGTTATCCCTGTGGACATTCTTGTTTAGTTAAAATTATTGTCCATATCTGAGGTAATATATATGTTGTTGCTATGGTTAAAGGCATGGACAATTATATACCAGCTCAGAATAAACCATTTTACTATGATACAAATCAAACAGTTTGGCTGTCAGCAAATCATTCAGTACATGAGCTGTCAGCTTCAACATCACAGAAATAGAAAATGTTTTAAAAAATAGAATTAGTTGTCACTCGTCGTGTATAGCTGTTGCGGCTGATGGGGAGAAAACATGGAAAAGATTTCTTCACGTGGTCTGGAAAAGTAACGCTTTGAAACAAAATCTTGCTGAGAAACAATTAAATTGCCAAATGTAGCTTGCTAACATCCAGTTTAAGGGCAACTCTGTTACCACCTAGAGTACTGAGGTAATCTGAAAATGTAGGTTATGTATCTACAAGTATGCCACCAAACATTGGCTATGAATTTACGTCTGTTTATGTACTTGGCAATTTTTTATGTTGTCTGTGACTTAGGAGTTTTCCCCATCTGAACATGAAGTCAAGTGAAAGAGCTCAGTGTGTATACATGGGCACACAAAACTGGTGCTCTATTCATCCCAGAAACAGTCTGACTTAAGCACATCCATGCTTTGATCAAAAGCAAAGAAAAGAAGAGAAAAGAATAAACAATCTGCAGACAACTCATTTTTTCCCCTTTCAAGAGTCTACTCAACCTGCCTTGCTCCCCCCCCAACCTTTTTGTAGGGGTAAAATGATAGCGTTTTTGTAAGCCATCATTAGGCATGGGGTTAGCTCACAGTATGATATTGCAAGAGTTCTTGTTACCATCATTAGTGCCTTTGGTCAAGATGCACATGAAGGGCAGGTTATGGAGACAGATGAGACCACCCGTTGAGCCCCAACCTGGGGATTAATCAGGAATCCCAGCATTCCATGCTCCTCTGCACTGCTCTGCTGTCATTTGATCCAGCGGCTTGGTGACCCATTTAACCAGTTCAACATTGGACAGTGTTCAGATAAGCTCAGGCCTGGGTTGCCCCCTCATATTTAAAATGTGCTTGTCAGAGACTCAAACAACAGCTTAATTATCTAATTGCCTTTACTTCAGAGACAATCAGCTCACACCTCAATCCCTAGTTCTGCACGCTTTCATGAAAAAGAGATCATTTTTTCCTGTAAACATTGAATAAATTAATCACATCTCAGCTTAGTCCTGTATATTCCAAGGAGCAATGAATCATGGGTCGAAATGTAGAGCGATCCTTTTGAACTATACTTGTTAGTTTTCTTATTATTATTATTATTAGGGGTCAAGCCCCATCTTGAAATCGTTAGTTTTCTTATTATTATTCTTGAAGTCTATGGCACTCATGAAGTTTATGGCAGCCCAACTGTAAGTTGGAAAGTTATGAAATGTGGCACACAAATAAAGGACAGTCTGATTTGTAGCCCATAGCCAATTTGGAGTTTCTAACTCAAACCCTCTAGCGCCACCAACAGTTCAAATTTTTACTCATGTTTATGTTCATTATTCGACTCGTAAGTCCTATAAACAAAATTTGAATCCTTGCTCATGCCCATTCAAATGCTATGACGTAATTTTTCTGTCATGGAAATGTTTCCGCCATTTTGAATTTTTCAGGAAGGCAGTTAGTCCGATTTGCATGAAATTTGGTATGTAGCATCTAGAGACGCTGTGGACAAAAAGCTGTCAAATGTTTTTTGATTAAACCAAACGTTCTCAAATAATGAGGCTGTATCTTTGGAACGCTTAGGCATATTGACACCAAACCTGGTATGCGTCATTACAGGCATGACTTGGGGGTGCTGAAGTCTGCAAGTGCACTTTCGAATAAAAAGCTATTTGGCATCATTACTTTTTTTTTCCTGCTGGTTCAATGTTGAAATCCAATCGCATATGAATACTAAATTTGCCATGAAAAATTGCACCTTATTTCCCTCATTTTTTCGCACCATAAATTGAATTTATTCAAGTCCACCTAAACTTTATTCAAGAACTCCTCCCACAAAATTTCTCAGATTTGTATGAAATTTGGTATGTAGCTTCTAGAAACACCCCTAAAAAGTATTAAAAGCTTTTTGATTGGTCAGACTGTTTTCGTATACCACAACTTTGAAGGTTAGTCTACCAACAGGACTTGAGGCTATATATTTGCAAAACTTTAGTGCATCAATACAAAACTTAGTGGGAATCAAAACTAGCTCATCGTTTTTACCTTATATAAATTTGCTGACAGCACCACCTACTGGTCACAAGTTATAAGCAGTTTTATTGTGTTTTAAGGGCTTTTACCCTTTTTATGTTTTTTAAACTGATTTTCAAAAAATTTAAGGATTCTTCTAAGTCTGTGGCAGCCTATATAACCATACATAGGAAAGTTATAAAATTTGGCTCACTGATAGAGGACAGTAGGAATATTAACAACACCAATTTTGGAGTATGTATCATCTACAGGCATCCTTGACAAAAAGTTATTAAAAGATTTTTGATTGGCCAAGCCGTTCTCGTATAGCACGTCAACAAATTCAACAAAGAGCATGCAATAATGGATATTAAGCTGTATCTTGGCAACACTTTGGTGTATTGACAAGAAACCTGTTACATGTCATAACAGGCATGACCTGAGGGTGCATGCCGTTTCATCTATAATTATGAGCGGTCACTTTAGATTCCTTGAGGCATACCAAGTCAAACAATATTTGATGTTCCATGCTCGGCTATTGTGGGCGTCACCCATTTTAAATTATGTCATAAAATGCAGTATTTAACAAATGCAACTGTGTATCGTCACCAAACTTTATATGGTTCATTATCACCATATTCTGAGGTGACCTGCAAAGTTTGGGGCCAGTCAAAAGATATTACAAAATTTACAAAAATGCTTATAACGTGATTGCAATACAGCTTCATATATTCCATATTTTTTTGACTCGCTCTTAACATTGTAAAAAAATACCATAACATTAATTAACAAAAATGTTTAAAATGATGGAAGTCTGTGGTGCATGTTAATGCAACCAAATACAAGTTATAATTAGGGATATTATTTCGATTAATCAGTAGGTCTGAAAAACGAGTATTTGAGTATTCTGGGTGGGGCATGAGTGGGGGCGGGTCATATACATCATGATGATAAAAATTTTAATTTGAACACCTTTACGTAAATAAATGTAGAAAACCTATGACTGAAAGTAACATTGCTAGATTAATAATAATGCATCAACAGTGTTTTTGAAGAGAAACATTTGAGAGTATCCATTTTGAGAGTATCCAACAGATTCTGTCACTTTGGGTTTTTCTGTTCAGACTTTGTGACCTTTATGATTAATTTTGTTTGTAGCTGTGGTATTGTTGCTGCTCAGTAAAGTGATGTAACGCTGACCAATTTGTCTTGCGTTTGGGATCTGGTGGTATGCTGGAGATGTTTCTAGATCCTTTGGACCTTTTTAATGTAAAGCTGTGACAAGGCAAAAAAAAAAGCAAACATTTGCTGTACAGAGTAATTCAAACCACATTTGTATGAGGTCTGGATGTAAATTGCTCTCCACTCAGGTATTGTTTTCAATAAAATTGTTATCATGGAGACCAGAGTTGCATAAAAACGTCTTTTTAATTATGTCCCCCTATGAACACTAGTTTGGAGACCATCTTTTTCTAGCCTTGTGGCACAAACCAGCTACTGATTTTCAGCTTGTCATTTCTCGATTGTGTACAGTTTCTTTCAATGTAAATTTATGAGTAGTTTACCACAAGAAGATGAGTTTGTTCATGAGTTGATTAGTAATTGTGCCAGTATGAGGAATTAATCAAAGGTTAGATGCATGTGTCTGTTGACACAAAATGTTAACCACCCCTCTCTCTCCACAGGACCCTATCTTGGCTGAATTGCTCCAAAGCTTTAAAGATCAGATTGTTGGCTACCACGAGCACGACTCCTTGCTGGATCACAAGGAGGAAGAGGCACTGAGTGAGGAAGACCGCAAGGCAGCCTGGGCTGAGTATGAGGCAGAGAAGAAGGTTTGTAGCAGCGCAACACCCTTTACCATTTAATATTATAATGGTCAGAATTAGTAACACAAGTTGAGGTAAATCTTAATGTGACGATGATAAATGTTTTTTAAAACATTTCTGTTATTTACTGTTATCTGACATACCCATAAGCAGGGGCGTAGGACAATTCCACCCCAAACCCAGAGCCAATGTTGATGTTCCTGGTTAGTCAGGATGTCCAAACAAACAGCAATGTTTTATCAATTAAGAGCTATTCATACATGCTAGTTATCTCAGGGTCATTCTTCACCCGGATAAATGTAATCTAAATGTAATCAATCTTCAAACTCTTTACTTGATGTCATGGGAAAGTCAGAAGAGATCAGCCAAGACGTCAGAAACAGAAATGTGGATCTCCACAAGTCTGGTACATCCTTAGAAGCAATCTCCAAATGCCTGAAGGTGCCAGGTTCATCTGTTCAAATGACAGTATGCAAGTACAAACAACATGGGACCACACAAACATCATATCATTCCAGAAAGAGACATATTCTCAGTCCTAGAGATGAACGTACATTGGTGCGAAAAGTAAATATCAATACCCAAACAACAGCAAGGGACATTGTAATGATCCAGGAGAAAACAGATAAAAAAAGGCATATTTTTCAACAGTTAAACGTGTCATATAGCAAGGAAGACACCATTGCTCTAAACCCACCATAAAAAAAGCAAGATCACAGTTTGCAACTACACACGGGGACAAAGATTTTAGTTTCTGGAGGAATGTGCTCTGGCTATTTGGCCATAACGACCATCATTTTGTTGAGAGAACTTTCCATCCAAAGAACACCATTCCAACCGTGAAGCACAGGGGTGAGAGCATAATATTATGGGGGTGCTTTGCTGCAGAAGGGACTGGAGCACTTCACAGAATAGATGGCATCATGACAAAGGAAATTTATGTGGATATACCGAAACAGCAACTGAGGACATCAGAGAAGTTAAAGCTTGGACAATGACCCCAAGCATACTTCAAAAATTGTGACAAAATGGCTTAAGGATAACAAAGTCAAGGTTTTAGAATGGCCATCACAAAGCCCTAATCTCAATCCAATCGAACTGAAAAAGCATGTACGAGCAAGAAGGCCTACAAACCTCAAATCACAGTTGCACCGATTTAGCTGGTGTAAATCACTTTGACCAGCATTATTCTGAAATTTCACATATATAAAAATATAATTGTGATCCTAACTTTGGTATAAGAGGCAGACATAGATAAAAGAGAGGGAGCTTCAGGATCTGCCGTTGCTAATTTAAAAGATGTATTTATGCCAGTATTACTACATCAGCGATACTTTTGGATATGTCTACTGAGAAAATTGAATGACGCTGACTTCTGGAACATCTTCACAGTCAGATTTAAGCATACCTTTTCTGAAAATGTCATTTTAGTTGCCAAGAATATTCCCTTACATAAACACCTAAAGCTTCGGTGCAGTGCTGTGGGTACAGTGCTGAGAGACTGTCTCTTTTAGCCTTAAAGATTCCTGGAAACACACTCAAACAGCCCCAGTCATTGTGTTCAGATTATAGACTCCACACCTCCGGTAGTGCAGATCAGCAACTAATTTTTTGTTTATTGTTTATTGTATTATTGAATTTATTGTACAGAAATGACTGGTTGTCTTTAGCTCACTGTTTAAATTCATTGTAATTATTAGTCATTCTGTCACGCTTGTCCTGCTAATTCATAATCCTAAATTCTCCACATTTCTGTGGGCAGTTAACCAATTACAAACTTCATAATAATTCATACCATATTGATACATGCATGTTCTTTCAATTTATATTAGTTGTTGGCAAAGAACTTTAATGTGCTTCAGTAAAAGTAATTTAATCAGCTAATAGAGAGCCATAGCGCTTGCATTGAAAAAAATCACCTGCATTTGCTCTTCTTTCTCCAGTCAATGTATAAGAGTTAAAATTTAAGAGTTCTATCTGACCTTTAGCCTGTTAACAGTGTCTAACTCATGAAAGCGGATTTTGTCTAGCCATTTTCAGTAACTGGAAAAACATATAAGGTTGTGCCGACAGTTCTTAGTGGAAAACACCCATGTAGTGAGCACCATGTTTTGAAAGAAGATAAAATGAGAATATTCCACGACTGTGCTCTCTGGCACACCTCTGTGATCCACACCGCCTGCTCATTTCTGCCGCATACCTGCTTCTGTTAAGTCCGAACACCGGACGCTCATCTGCACAGTATTTACAAGATGCATGAACCGCAGGCCCAATAGATCTGTCTCTGTACCTCATCTACTGTATGTACAAACACCATGGCGTTTGCTCAAATGCAACGCCATGGAACGCCATTTGCTCTTCAGGAGGAGAGCGTTGTGTTTGGAGCTGTGAGACAAACACAGCTTGGGTTGGACCCTAACAGAGTTTCATTTAAGTGCACATCAGGATTTTATGGATATTCAAGTGATCTGTTGACTTGGAATTATTGTTTGTCTTTACCAGAACGTAAACAAATCATGTCAAAGTTGATAATCAAGTGGAAAATAAAGTCCAAAAGCAACGCTTTGGTTACCCTACAACAAGTGTTGGTGCAATGGGAGAGTAACTCATCTCTCAGACTTAAAGATTATTTATCATTTTGTACTTCGGTCAACCTCGTCTTGAACAAATGAAGTTTCTGTGGTTCTGTCTGTTGTTTCAGGGTCTGTCCATGCGTTTCAACCAGCAGTGCTATTCTCACACAGGCATGGGGATAGCACCAAACACCTATTTCCCCTTCAACGTGGCTGCCCTGGCATCCATGTCCAACCAACAGCTGGAGGTCAGTAAGGAGCTTCACATGCACTCTTCACATTCCTCAAGCCATCAGCTAATCGTGACATGCATCCCTGGGCAGTGACAGTTTGCAACCTGCCCTGCCAGCCACTATGGATCTACACCACCTTTATTATGTCCAAAAAAACAGATGCCTTTAGGTCTAAATTTGGAGACTTAGAGAGATTATTGTTTTCTTTTTTGAATTATTTAGTCCTGTTTTCTCTTTTTTTTCCCTCTCTCACTCGCTTTCTCCTTTAACATAATAAAGGATTTGATTAACCAGGGCAGGCAGAAGGTATTGGAAGCCACCAGCGCTCTGAAGATGGTGCTCAGGGAGCCTCTGGAGGACATCATTGCTCAGCTGGTAAATAGCGACACAGAGGGGATATCAGGGGTCACCGCAGTCCTTACAGTGAGGTGCTTAGCCAGACAGCTGAGTGTGTGCTTAAGCCCAGGACACATAACTGTTACAGGTCCAGTGTTGCTCGCGTGAGCCATCATGGCCAATCACACTTTCTCCAAAAGAAGGAAGATTTTGGCTTAGTGGTAAAGTAATGGTCCTTGCTAACACCCTAGTAGAAAAGTTGCTCATTCTATTTGAGCAAACTCCTAAGCCTAGGTTAAGGTTGGGGGTTTGTATTAAACTTTAAAATTAAAATTGTATTAAAATCCCCTATCCTATTTACATTCGGAATCAGGTTCTTTAGAGACATGTGCTTGGTTGCCAGTAAAACCATGCAAAACCCCCTGTAACCACCTAGCAATGCCCTGGCAATTTTTGTTCCTGTGTTTGTTGAGGTCTATGGAGTCTAACAGGTGTTCTTGTTTTTGCTAGTGGAAGGAGAATCCCAGTCTACCGGAGGCTCACATTCAGTCAATGGCTCTTGGGCGACAGGCCAGCTGTGAACTGGAACTCAAGCACAGGGAAGCTGTTTACCGGGATGTGCTCAGCAAACAACAAACTGTACGTTTGCTCTTTCTGTCTGTCTGTGAGTTTAGCTGTTTAAATTGCAGTGTATATATGTATATACATACATACAGTGCATCCGGAAAGTATTCACAGCGCTTCACCTTTTCCATTATGTTACAGCCATATTCCAAAATAGCTTAAATTCATTATTTTCCTCACAATTCTACAAACAATATCTCATAATGACAATGTAAAATAAGTTTGTATAAAATCTTTGCAAATTTATCAAAAATAAAAAATAAAAAAAAATCACATGTACTGTAATATTGTATTTGTTACATTTTAAATATCTGACCATAGCAACAAAAGCAGGCATAAAAGCACTGAATCAATAAAATTTAAATGTTAACATTTGTTTTAAAACTTACAACAGTTAAAAAGGCCATGTGTCTTGTTTGTTTTTGGGCAGGTTATGTAGTAACAAAAAAGTCTTAGGCCACCTTTAGATTTCCGCAGTGGTGTTTAAGCAATGATATAGTGACCATATAATTTTTGCTGGCAGATAACAACTGAAGTGCCCTTGAGCAAGGCACCTGATTGGTCCCTGGGCACAGCAGTGCTGCCGACTGCTTTGGGTGTGTGTGTGTGTGTGTGTGTCTTCACTCCTCACCAGTGATGGGTTAAATGCAGAGATCACATTTTGGGTATGGGTTACCATACCTGACAAATATGTCACAAAATTGACTAAGAAATTGGCAGATCCCTGCCACATGGGCCTGCACCACTTTGGTGGAAAAGGGCTATTTTACACCTTGATATAATGTCACATTGATGAGACAACCAATAATGCACAAGAATAACGTATGGTCTGTGTTTCCTCTTTAGCTGATGATGTATGTGCAGAAGGTGATCACCAGTCGCAAGGTCCAGGAGCAGCAGATGGCTATGGCAAGACAGGGTCTTCTGTTCAATCAGCTGGCCATGCAGAACGGCCTCAAAGGACCCATGAGTCACATGGAGCTGCTCGGATTGTACCAGCAGCTTGGGGTGCTCCAGGGCCTCCCAACCCCTCAGCTGAGCAAGAACCCTGGCCCATCTAAGGGTCTGTAGAAGCCTTCTTCTGGCACACTGCCCCTCTGTGTACTCATGGCATGATGCATCCTGTACCATTAGAGGGAATCCGTGGACTTTGTTAAAGGGTTTTTTGGCAGTCCAGTTTGTCAGTCTGTGTCTATAGCCTTAATGGTATTCAAGTTGATTTTTTTAAATCAACTTGGTTTTCTTATTTAAGAGTAAAGATATTCTCCCAAATGCTTTTAGGCATTGCAGTTCTTTTTCTCTTACATAAGAGGTGTGCATAAATAAATAATTATTTTGTGGGGAAAACAGCTAGATTGAAGAGGGACCATAGTGTTGCTCCTAACAGATTTCTGTTCTATAACTATAGAGAAGGTTTTGCTCTAGTAATATCAGCCTGTGTTAATATCAACCTAGTAGTGCCCCAGAGACACTGTGATCAACATCCTTAGTAACATCAAGTCAGATGACTTTATCAAGCATCTAGTTCTCTTCTGATGTTTTACCCCCCCTTTTCTGTTTTGCTTTTAGGTATTTAAACTCATTGTTGCTTATGCTATGGAATGTGTGTGTTGGTAAAACTGCTTGCTGAAATCCTTAAACTCTCGTTGTAGTGTTGCCTAGCAGTACTGTTTGTGAGTTGTGAGTACTGTTCATATTTTTTTTAAATTTTGTTTCTCTTAATTTTCCCCACTTGAGTGGGTTTGCCCTTAAGCCAGTGTCTGGCAGCAGGAATTAACAGTAGGTACAGTACATGTTTATGCGGTTTAACCAAGTTCAACCTGTTTTGATCTTATCTGATTAATGCTAAGACTTTCCTTATCAGGTTGGTGCTTAGGCTGCATTGTTCTCTTCTTTGGCACTTCACTTTGGATGCTGAAGTAGATGTTATTTCTTGGCCTTCTGATACTGACAGGGTGTCAGTCAGAAATGTGGAGGAACTTATTCCCTTCTGAAAATGTTCTCATGTTAGCATATACACCAACAATTTCTGCCATTTAATATAATGTGCTACTTAGTTTTTTAATATCACTGTTAAATAAAGTGACCAAAAGGATGAGGTACATGCAGATCTTGCATGTTGATCTTGCATGTTGATGTGTTCTTTGTGTTTGTGGTTTTGGTCTCTTCAGTTGAGAATTTTTTATTTTTTGTAATTTCTGTCTCACTCTGAGAACTAAAGGGAATTTCACTATTTGACTATTTGACCACACAGGTTTTCTAACAACATGCCCTGTTTGCAGTTGTTTGGACAACTGGATTCTAATGGTCAGACCAATTAATCGTCTGCTGTTGAGATTATTGGCATCAGCCGATAATTGTTTGAGTGTTAGCTTACTTTAGGTAAATTCCACAGTCTACCAACAGCTAGAGCAGCACTGCTGCAATAATTATTTTGTAGTGCACTAGATTTGTAGATTTACATTTAATTGCTATTAATGCAGAGTAACACCACAGAATGTTACTGTCCAACAGCTCTACCTATAGCCTTGTCAATGGATAGTGCAGATTTTCAAAATAAGCACCCAAACACTGGGGTGTTTGCACATAGTTTTGGCTATGTAAATACAATAAAAAACAAAGTGGATCAGACTGATCACCACAACACCATTAGTCTTCAGGTGTGTTTGACTTGAAGCAGCACTTCACAGACAAAATCTGTGTGTAACATCAAATTACCTCAACAGTAATTTGATTGCATGTAAAGACGTGTCTCGACTTGCTCTTGTGGTATTAGTTGTTTGATTGGGTGTCGAGAGCAAATAACACCAGGGTTTCTCTGAAATTGCGTTTCGCCCCTTTAAGTAAATAGTGTGTTAAAAGTGTTGTGCAGTTTTATGAAAGTCTGCTTTATTATTAAAAATTGTGTCGAAATTGTATTTGCCACCAAGAGCTGAAGATACTGTTTTGTATGTACAATGGTGTTTCATAACCAGGCCATATATAAGGTGACATAAAATAGCATGCTTTGAATGAGAGACAGTATTTTAACCTCAGTGCATATTCTGACTGGTCTTGCTAAGATGTCCCACACCCTTCCATAATGCAACAGTCCAGCTGACAGACAGCTGAGGTCACCAGAAGACTACAAACGATTTGCTTCTTTCCCCCTCAGTTGACGTAGAACTGATACTAGAAAGTTTACCTGTTTCTACTTAATACCTAGAGTAGTTTAAAGAGGGGGTAGTTAAATTACTACTATTTTTGTAAGGATTTTCCTATTATTAGGGATCAAGCCCCAAAGGTTCTCTTTGGTTCTCATACTGTCAAATAGTTTGATGGCAAGCATATAAAATGGAAATCAGGCTGTATCTTTACAAAACTTTTGTGTATTGATTTAAAACTTTGTGTCTCGTTGGCACAACATCCTGACGGCCTCAAAAATTTGGTGGCAGTGCCACCTATTGGTCAAAAGTTATAAATTGTTTTATTTTTTGTAATCGCTTTTACCTGTTATCTTTAACTGCTTTTATTAATCTAATTATCAGAGGTGTCCACAAATATTTCTCTTTCTGTCTTTGATGGACTTGACCCCATAATTGCTGCTTACAGCTATATTTATTATTAATCTACTGTAAAACTGATTGTGAAGACCAAACTATAATGGCCTAGAGACTTGAAACTTGGCCAGATGGTCTCAATTTGGGGAGAGGTTGACACAATATGACCCCAGTCGACCAATAAGGGACGCATTTAAAAACCTGAAAGTGTTCATAACTCTATCACCATGTCATAGCATGAATTAAATTCTATTTATATAGCGACTTTTACAGTGTTATGTTGCTTCAAAGCAGCTTTATATACAACCCCAAATCAGAAAAACGTTGTGACAGTATGGAAAACACAAATAAAAAAGGAAGTAGTGATTTCTAAATTTACTTTGACTTGTATTTCATTGCAGAAAATACAACAGCACATTATTTAATGTGTTCCTCATGATTTTTATTGTTTTTTCTTCAAAAAAAACAAAATTCCTATTTTGGTTCTTGCAACACATTTCAAAAAAAGTTGGAACAGGAGCAATTTAGGGCTAGTAATCAGGTAAATTGGTTAAATAATGATGTGATTTGAAACAGGTGATGTCAACAGGTGATTGTAATTATGATTTGGTATAAAAGCAGCATCCAAGAAAGGTGTAGTCTTTTAGGAGCAAAGATGGGCTGAGGATCGCCAGTTTGCCAACAAATACGTGAGAAAATTATTGAAATGTTTAAAAACAATGTTCCTCAAAGAAAGATAGGAAGACATTTGCTTATTTCACATTCAACAGTGCATAACATAATTAAAAGATTCAATGAATGTGGAGCAATTTCAGTGCGTAAAGGACAAGGGCGCAAGCCTAAGCTGAACAACCGTGCTCTCCGATCCCTCAGGCGGCACTGCATCAAGAATCGTCATTCATCTATAAGCAATATCACCACATGGGCTCAGGACTACTTTGGCAAACCTTTGTCAAGTACCACAATACGTAGTTACATCCACAAATGCCAGTTAAAACTGTACTGTGCCAAAAGGAAGCCCTATGTTAACAGTGTCCAAAAGCGCCGTCGACTTCTCTGGGCTCGGAGGCATCTGGGATGGACCATCACACAGTGGAAACGTGTACTATGGTCAGATGAATCTGTTTCAGGTATTTTTTGGGAGAAATGGACGCCGTGTGCTCCGGACCAAAGAAGAAAAGGATCATCCAGACTGTTACCAGCAACAAGTCCAAAACCAGGGTCTGTCATGGTATGGGGTTGTGTCAGTGCCCTTGGTAAAGGTAACTTGCACTTCTGTGATGGCACCATTAATGTTGAAAAGTACATAGAGATTTTGGAGCACAATATGCTGCCTTCAAGAAGACATCTTTTCCAGGGACGTCCATGCATATTTCAACAAGATGTGTGCAGAATGTGGTTTTGCATTATTACAAAGTCCTGGCTGCGGAGGAAGAGGATACAGGTACTTGACTGGCCTGCCTGCCAGTAGAGAATGTGTGGCGCATTTTGAAGCGCAAAATGCGACAACGAAGACCCCGTACTGTTGCCCACCTTAAGACTTGTTTGCAGCAAGAATGGGACAAAATTACACCTGAAACACTTCTTCACTTGGTGTCTTCAGTCCCTAAACGTCTTTTAAGTGTTGTGAAAAGGAATGGCAACATTACAAAGTGGTAAATGCTTTACTGTTCCAACTTTTTTTTGAAATTTGTTGCAAGAACTAAAATAGGAATTTTGTTTTTTTGAAGAAAAAAACAATAAAAATCATGAGGAACACATTAAATAATGTGCCGTTGTATTGTCTGCAATGAAATACAAGTCAAAGTAAATTTAGAAGTCACTACTTTTTTTTTTGTTTGTTTTCCATACTGTCCCAACTTTTTCTGTTTTGGGGTTGTATAATAAAAAACAGAAAAATTGTCAAACATGTTTAACACAGAATAATCATTGCAATTTATATGTGCAAGATGTATATTAAAAAAAACTAAATGGGGGTACTAGGTTTGTAGTTGGTTTATGAATAAAAAAATTCACTGAACCGGTAAAACTACAACAAATTTGGACCATTTGAACAAATGGACGTGCAACAGAAATACCTGTTATTATGTGCAAGGGCTCATACCTGTCAGTGGTCTATGATAGGGTAATGTATTCAGACTGCCTGATAAAACAGTATGTACTTCTGAGACTATGCAACAGTGGCAAGGAACCAAAGCTCCAGTTATGTATATAGATGGGGGATAAACCAGGCTCAACCAGACAGTTCTCCTCTGGCACGTTAAGGCTGCAATCTGTAACTTTCTTTGATATAAACGATGAGCTGATAATACTAATTTATAATTATATATCGATTTAAAGCGGTCTGAAACGGTCTGATTTTTTGAAAATATGTCAGGCACTGAGTAATGTTACAATCAGAGATGGCGACAGAAGCATGATGTTAATAATTGCAGCTTTATCATCACACTGCTGTGTCTAGGTAGAGAACAAAAATATAGAATCTAACTAGGCTGGAGGTAGGTTAGTAGGTAATAGTTAATTTAATTAAGAAGTCTATCATATTGCCCCGATCTGTCTCAGGGGTCGTCCCATCCTGTCCCCCACTATCAGGTCTGAATAAAGTCTGGATCCAGCTGATTACAGGACCTTGGGGAAATGAAAGACGGGACTGATTTAGTGTGGAGCCATTACATCTGTTCTTATGGGAAGTGTCCCTGGTTCTGGTTTTGTAAGGTCCGCCCACAGGTCCAACGACGGTAGCCAATGGCATGGCAGAAGGATTCTTGTGTGTTATTGTCTTTCTTTTATGCAACATAACAGGATTAATTCAAATACATTTTCTTCTATCTATTACCTCTTTGTTTTGTCTGACTCCAATAATAAAACATTTTTAACTGTTATTTGATGATTCTTAAATTTAGGTGCATGTTCTAGTTTACTTCTTAATTTGTATTATACTGGTTCATCCGGATACCATTGTCGCTTAGGGAACTCGTGTCGGCCGTTTTACACGGATCCCACGATCACAAACTCGCGAGTTTTGGTCATTAGACAGAGGTAATTGACTATACTGTTTAGAGGGTTGCTCCCATGCTCACTCACTCTAAAAGTACTTGATTTAGTCCCCATAGATCTGTGTACACTTGAATAAAGCAACGTTATCTCTACTCAGAGGTCATGACCATTACTTCAGATATAAGCCGACCAATACTTTCTCTAATAGTAATTTTGGTATAGTCATGCCATGGTTCCCCATGTACACTTAACTAGAATAACATTACATTAAACAGAGGTAAGGCTCACCCTATTTAGGTTGGTCGGTCAACATCTTGTACCTAAACGGAAATTCCCTTTTTAGCCTTCACAGTCTTGTAGTACACTTGAACTAATGCCAAATGTTAGGCGGAACTCTAAGATCTACCTGGTGTGTCCCACTCAAAGCTAGATCCTAGTCTGTTACTAACCTAACGCAGATTTATGGTAACAATGGATACAACGTGATCTACTTCAGTCAATAATCTAGAGTAAGTCAGAATGAATAAAAATGTAACAATTTATTAACCAGGTAAAAGAACAATAATTCAAAATCTAATTCAGAAAGTAAAACATCAATCAATCAAATACATCATAAATGTATTTGATTTTTTAGAATATTTACCTGGCAATGAAAGGGCTACACACGGCAATCGTGCGGGAGATCTGTGTACAGATTCCCTGAATTTCCTGCCACCATCCCTTAAATACTCATTCTTTATTATCAACATTTGGGCATCTCACACTAGGGGTTGCAACCTGTGGTGAAAGTTCTTCTTTGATTTCTGCGAGAAGATGCATTTCATTTGCATACAGGAGGTAATTTGTGTGAGAGAACTGGGTGAAGTTTTTCTCCAGCTGCATACAGATTCTAGCTCAATTTATATATCTTAATTGTGGATTTTCCTACATTAAAAGGAATGAGACCCTTTTACCATACGCACTGAGACCTTTAAAATGTTACTAAACATGTATGGTTATGTTCACATCTACAATGGTTGAAATGGATGGTTTTAGGTGAGCTTTTTGCATCTTTGCTTTGGGATGCGAGAAGGGGGAGAGAAAGAGGGTGAGGGAGCAAGGAAACAGATGTGGACAGTCATTGATGAGGTGTGATTCATCTGTCTACACACAGTAGGGCAGTTGTCTTGGATGTGGTGTGAATACTTTGAAGAGGTATTCAGATGTTGAGAAGGTATTCAGGTGTTGATTCTCGTGGGGTTCAGTCTTTCTCTCGGGAAATGGTTTTCTCTGGGCTCAGTCATTTTGGCACCAGTCATACAGTTTACCTAATTATACAGCCTAACAATCCCTTAAGGGATTTGAATAATAAATCCATAGGGCTATGTGTGAACTAGATTGAAGAGATTGGTAATCTAGATTTAAATTGGCATAGTGTGCCTCATCTGCCTCCTGGACAATACTGGGAAGACTGTTCCAGAGTTTGGGTGCCAAATATGATCTACCACCCGCACTTGATTTTGAAATTCTAGGTATTATCCACTGGCCAGAATCACTGTGAACTTGAAGGACTGTAATTAAAGAGGAGGTATTGAGGAGCAAAATTAGTCAGGGTCTTGTAAGTAAACAGCAAAATTTTAAAGTTTATATGATTCTTGATGGACAGCCAGTGCAGTGTTGACAGAACTGGGCTAATATAGTCATACTTGTTCTTGTAAGAACTCTGGCTGCTGCATTTTGAACCAGGTGGTGTTTTTGTATTAATCCTGCAGGGTAGCCACCCAGTAAGGCATCGCAATAATCAAGATGTCATGAATGCCTGAATTAATTTTTGGTTTCTGATATTTTGGTCTCTGTACAACGCATAAGTTGTAGTTTTGATATATTTTTAAGATAACTCAGGAAGGGAACGAAATGTCACCGAACTTGGTACACGTGTAGGAGTCTCATCTGTGGTCACCTGAAGAAAATGTGGCAATTGCCCTTAAGTTAGTTTGATCAACCTGGAAATTACATGCAGTGTTGGGTGTCATGACTGTCTATGAGGACATTCGAATATTTTGAAAAACATGGCCACCATTGGCAAATGAAGTTTGAACATCTATTAGACAAGGTTAATGAAGGCCAAGTGTAACGAAACTCGTAGGCATGTTTGACTTATGACCCCAATGGTCTGTGAGAATTTTGAAAGCGGCCACCAGAGGGTGTAGTCTTGTTTTTCATGTGGGTTAATGATTGCATATTATGCAACAGTTGACAGACAGACAAAATATTGCTATTATTTATTAGATGTCCTAATTCTGAACAACTTTGCATCCAGAACAACTTCTGTCAACCGAATACCTCTTTAAATATGTGAGAATATCTTGTAAAAAAATAACTACTTTTTCAAACTAGACCTAGGTTTTTTACTCGGCATTAAACCAGCACAGTATAATCCTATGGACTTTCTAGGGTCAATAATTATAAACAAAGTGGAAGTTTTGAATTTGAAATGCTATAACAGGGTCGTTGTGTGGGTGTGTCAAACGGTGGGTGTGTCAAACGGTACCAATAAATCTATATTTCCTAAAAGAAACATCAGAAGACCACAAAACTAAAGGGGCTCATGCATCTTGTGATTCTAATGACGTATTCAAAATTCTGTGTGGATCGGGCAATAAGTGGTGCTACAGCAGTTATAAATGTTAAAAACTTTATTTTTCTAAGAAAAATTAACAGAATTTACTGAATATTTACCTTTTCATCTCTGTTTTAGGTGCTTACAGGCTTACTAAATAATAGATATCTATTTAAATTCTGATGTGCCTGAACCCTGATAATGTCTGTATTGTAAATAACATGGCTGTATTTTGCTTATAAGGAAGTTCACAAATACTTTTAATATGTGAAAGACAGGCTGTTCTGGGGTAACATGCTATTTTTTTAAAATGGTCAGCCATTTCATCTCCTATGTGTATTCTGCAGTTCTATATCTTGTCCACTAGAGTGGATTCTTATGATAATAAATCTATTAAATATATTTTAAAAATACTTCAAACCAGCTGGTAAGATGACACTTTTTTTGTTATCTGCACATAAGATTTAGGGTTATCCTAATTCATTGTATTCTTTAAAACATACCTTGCTGTAATTAGATTTAAATGCTTTTTTGATATGGAAGACAGGACATTGTGAGGTAATATACTAAGTTTAATGAATATGTTTAAAAGATCAGCCACATCAACCCAGATGAGGGCTATAGTTATGTTTTGTCCCATAGAGGAAGTTACAGGATAAGAATTCATTCTAAATCCTTGTAAGCCATCAGTGTACAAATGCATAGAACTTCATTTGAAGAAAAAATATAAAATACATGAAATAAACACAAAGAGTTTCATAAATGGTTTGCAAAAAATGTCCCTAAGTACAAGTGTATTTTGTTCATGAAGACAACACATTTTTCGTAACCTCAGACCAACTCAATAGAAGTGGCAGTCTGTAAAGTTATTAGTTTTAAACATATTATCATGTAGATTTTTTTTTTACATTTCTATGTGGACTATGAAATTATTGCTACGTAATGCATATCCTTTTGCACATGCAGTTAAAGGTCTTAAAGAAGCTTAAACCATGATAATGGTTGCTTGCAGCTATATTTATTATTATTCCTTATCTGCCCTAAAACTGTCTGGGTGTCAAAGATCGTAAATGGCAGAGACCTACCACTACTCATGTGCATCTGCATGTAATCGATTAAGCTGCAGATATAATCAATTAAATCTTTGGCTATGGCCCACTTTCACTATCTGGCTAATGCAGGGGTGGCGAACCTCGAGAGCTCTTGAGGCTCTTTCACTGCTCTTGTGCGGCTCTTCAGTCCACATGTTCTGTGTTTACAATCGCAATTTAAATTGCCAAAATGCCAAACTTTTGCAAAAAGGGGTATGTATTTGAATGCATTTGCAGAATCTAATTTGGATTATTAATATGCATTATTAATATTATTTTATTTTTAATAATTTACACAATCTCTCACGCAATTTAACATATGTTATCCATTTGACTAACATGATTGAGGTGAAGTTCGTTAGTATCAATCGTCGCATACAGCTAAGTGTAAATACGAAGATGAGCACAGAACATTTTGTATGTGAATGGGAGGATTTATATTTATTTGGTTGAAAGAAATGGAAAGCCATTCTGCTTGATATGACAGACTTCGTTGTCGCATTTTAAGGCTTCAAATCTTGAGCATCATTTCACCTCACTCCATCCTACCATAGCCCGGGAATTTCCCAAATCAGTGAACTTCACAAGCACAAGGTAAAGACACTGAATTGTCAGTCAGAAAAACAAACTCAGCTTAAAATTTACCAAGCATTCAGAGATGGTCACATTAGCGTCATATCAGCTAGCATGAAACATGGCTCATGCAAAAAAGCCATACCTTGAAGGGTAATTTGTTAAAAAGTGCCTCAGTGATGCTGTTACTATTCTTTGTTCCGAAAATGCAAATTTGAAAAGTTCAATAAAGGGCCTTCAACTGTCACGGCACACTGTTGAAGAGAGAATATTGACAATTCAGCAGAGACACATTTATTATCAGATATTCAGAAATGCCGGTATTTCAGCATTTTGTTGGATGAGTCTTGTGATATTCAAGACAAGCCAATTGGCAAAATTTGTACGGTTTGTCAGAAGACTGCACAATTAGGGAAGAGCTGCTTGACATTGTGCTGCTGAAAGACAGAACTCATGGCATCGATCTGAAAGAGACACTGATGACTGTTGCTGAGAAAGCAAATCTGCATTTATCCAAACTAACAGCAGTAGACAGCCATGTTGGGATCTGATAAAGGTCTTGTAGGGCTGTGTAAAGCTGATGATTGTTTTCCAGAATTTTGGACGTTTCACTGTATTATCTATCAAGAGAACTTGGTATCTAAAAATCTGAACTTAGACCACAGCATGAAACCTGCGCTGGAAATTGTCAACTTTATATGCACACAGACAGTTCAAAAAATCTCATTATGAACTTCATGAAGATTTTCCATCTGATCTGCTTCTTCACTGTGCTGTGAGATGGCTTTTAGGAGGTAATGTGCTTTCTCGTTTCTTTGGGTTTTTGTATCCAGTGAAGCTGTTCCTTGCAGAGAAACATAAGGACTATCCTGAGCTAAATGATCCCCAGTGGATTTCAGATTTGGCTTTTTTTGTTCGACATGCTGCATTATCTGAATGGACTGAATGTGGATCTGCAAGGGAAGTTAAAGATGCTGCCTGACCTGGTGCAGAGTGTTTTGACATTTGTCAACAAACTCAAACTGTTCAAGATATCTACAAAAGAGAGACTTCACATATTTTCCATCCTTATTTAAGGCAAGTGGACAAAAGAAGAGACTCCTGTGTAAAAGGGAGTACTGCACAGTATGCAACACTGCTTGAAAATTTTGAACAAAGTTTTGAGGACAGACTCTCCAACCTACGGCAAAAAAGACCACAGATTACATTTCTGATCAACCCATTCACTGCTGACTGTTTAAAAGTCCCTTTAGTGGAAAATGAAGCAGCATTTCAGCTTGAAATGATCAAACTTTCTTAGGATGACAGACTTAAAAGTGTTCTGAGGGAAGAAACCATGGAGTTTTGGAAGATTGTACCTGTTGAGAGATATCCCAATGTCAAACGGGCTGCACTCAAACTATTGTCAATGTTTGGGTTTACTTACATCTGTGAATAAGTTTATTCGACACTAAAACAAGTGAAATCAAAGCATCACTTTGTTCTTACTGACACACATGTGAAATAGTTACTACGAGTAGCCACAACTGAACCTAAAAAAGACTGTGGAAATCAAGGACTGTCAGGGGTCCCACTGAGTCAAGTAAAAAGAGGTAGGCTGATTTAAATCCATGAAAACTATTGTGTTATGTAGCATAAGTTATTGTGATATATTGTAAAAATTGGTATACATTTTTATTGGTGGATGTCCTAACTTATTCTATTTCACTTGGATGCATAAAAAACATGGCCAACAGTAGCCAATTAATTACAATCCTTGTTTAAGCCTTAGGTATGGTATGTCCAATTTTATGTTTAGCAATAAACTTTTTCCAGATTTTCACTTTTAATAAAGCTACAGCATTATGCTAGAACAGTCACCATCTTATCACTTGCCTGTTCCCCATTTTCTCAAACCTGTCTGGACCACCATCATTTCTGCTTGTGGCTATGTTATTATTATTAGGGGTCAAGACCCAAAGCAAAGACCTTATTGTATCCATTAGTTTTCTTATTCTTTTTGTTGTGCCATGTGAGTCCATAGCAGCCCATAGAACAGTTCATAGGAATTTATAAAGTTTGGTACATAAATAGAGGACAGTCTGAAATGTTACCAAAGCAAATTTGGAATCCCTACCTCAAACACTATAGCGCCACCAACAGATCACATGAGCACATGTTCATAACTGATAAGTCCTAGAAACAAAACTGTTTCCTAGGATTCCACAGCTCATACCGATTCAAACGCTCCCTATGTCATAATTTTCCATCCTTTGTCACCTATTTTTTCAGACCTGCTTATTTTACTAAACTCATCATCAGTAAACGGCCACAAATATCTCCCTTTGTGCCCTTAGTGGGTTTGACCCCATATATGCTGCTTGCAGCTATATTTATTATTATTATTATTATTATTAGGGGCCAAGCACCAAAGGTGCAAATGCACCTATTGTATTTGTTGCCATTTTTCTTCTTTTTCCACTCTTGAGTCTATGGCAGCCATAACCATAACCGTATGGTTAAAGGTTGTGAAATTTGGCGCACTGACAAAGGACAGTGAACATTTACCACATCAATTTTGGAGTCCCTAACCCAAGCCCTCTACCGCCACCTACTGTCCAAAGTTTCACTTACGTTTATGCTAATAACTTGAACTGTAAGGGCTAGAAACAAAATTCTTTTTTGGCTCATGCCGATTCGAGTGCACCATATGATGTCATTTTCCATCATGAAATTTTTGAACTCCTCCTAGGGTATTTGTTCAATTTGCATGAAATTTGGTACATAGCATCTAGGGACACCTCTGACAAAAAGTTATAGAACTCGTGTTGATACCTCTTACTGTTCTCATATACTGTGTCTAAAAGTTTTTTGGCAATCACACAAGAATAAATATCTTGGCAAGGCTTTGTCTTGGCAACGCTTTTTTCGTGTATTCACACGAAACTTGGTACATGTAATCATAGGCATGACCTGAGGGTGCATGCACAGTTTCGTCACAGTGACGGTCGATGTTTAGCCATTTTGGGCATTGCTCATTTTCAATTTGATCATAAAATGCCATATTTAAGAAACGCAATTGCATATGGCTGCAAAACTTTGTGGTTCATCATTGCCATATTCTAAGGTGACTTGCAAAACTTGGGGCCACTTAGTGGTCAAAAGATGTAACAAAATTTATGAAAATGCTTATAACTTGAGATTGCAATAACATATTGTTATACAACTTCTTTCTTTAGCTTCTCTGGCTCATGCAGAGTACAATAACAAATTTGTCATAGTCAATGCTACATCTTGTCAGCCATTTTGAATAATATTTAAAACCTACTTTTTCAAACTCCTCCTACAGCTATTTTCTGATTCTGAGTTATGTAAAATAACTACTTTTTCTAACTCCTCCTAGGCAGTACATCCGATTTGCTTAAAATTTTCCATGCATCATCTACATCATCCACTCCTATATAAATATTTTTGATACATAAATTAGATAAAAAAATATCTGAGGCTGTAACTCTGAGGCTGTAACAAAGCAATACTTTGGTGTATGAACATGAAACAATGTGTCACTGTGACCACATCCTGATTTCCTTATCAACATTTGGTGACATAACCACCTATTTGGCAAAAATTTTATGCTGTAGTAAGTGGTTTAGCACACAGAGGGTAGTCTTATCTGCTACCATGGCAGATTTGAAGTCTCTACCTCAAACTCTCTAGTGCCACCAACAATTCAAAGTTTCAGTCACGTTTATGCACATACCTTTTGACTTGTAAGTCCTAGAAACAAAATTCATTTTCTCCTGATTGCTTGGGTTTTACTGATTCAAATGCACCATCATTTTCCATCATGAAAATTTCCCTGCCATTTTAAAATTTCTGAGAAACCTACCTTTTCAAAATCCTCCTACAGTGGTTTGTCCAATTTGCACAAAATTTGGTACGTAGCATCTAGAGACAGTAATGACAAAGTTATTCAATGCTTTTCAATAGACCTAACTGTTCTTGTATGCTGCACGAATTTGACAGTGACAATTTGGTGACAGCACCACTTATTGACCAAAATAATTTAATTTGGCTGTAAGTGGTTTTACTTTTTTAGGTCTAATGTTTGAAACTCATCAACAATGATTTTCACAAATATTTCCCTTTGTGCCTGTAGCTTGACCCCGTAATTGCTGCTTGCATCTATATTTAGGTGTCAAGCCTCAAAGGGCAAAGACACCATTGTATCTTTGAGTATTCTTATTATTAGGAGTCAAGCACAGAAGGAGCAAAGACCCCTATTGTATCCGTTAGTAGTGGTGTTCTTCCACTCTTGTGTCTGTGGTATGTAGGGAAGTCATTAGACAAATTTGATCCAGTAAGATATAAGCATCTATGATTCAAACGCTCTAGCACCAAGAACAGTTTCACTCATGTTTGTGCTCTTAACTTTTGACTCGTAAGTCCTAGGAACAAATTCCCTTTTCCTTTAATTCTTTGGCTCATGTCAATTCCAACACACCCATGACATCATTTTCGTCTGTCATTTTGAATTTTCAAAATGTTTTTAATAAAACAATATTTTAATAAAAGATTTTTTATTATAAAAATTTTTATTATGAAATTAACAGATTGATAATTCGTGCAGAATACAGATCTGTGACCACATTCAAAGTCTGAAATTACAATATCTTAGCGGGCACAAATATCACAAAAAATTTCCTTTCTCTGGACAGTTCTCAGTTATCATACCCCAAAAATCTATGATCGTCTTCCTACCCCTCTTCAGTCTTTCATCTGCTGCTGCTTTTTTCTTTTTGCCATTAATTTCATTTCTTTTGCTGCCAAGCTCTATGTACCTCTTTTACATTTGCCCCCTCCTTATCGCAGATGTTGAAATGTTGATCCCATTCTTCATATGGCTAGATTACCATTTTGCAAACTCTGCAGCACATCCCCACAGGTCACAATGCAGCTGTTTGCTGTTCCAGCCCCCCCGGCGTTAACCCTGCTTCCGCTCACATGCTCCAAAAATATGCAGCATGCTCTGTGTTTGTGCTCTGAAAGTATTTAAACATGTTGGCTGAAATGCTATGAGTTGATCATTGGAACACAGCTGAGCCAAGGATGTTGTCAGGCGTTGGCAATGGGTGGGGTTGTGAATGTTTATAAATCTGGATTGTCCTATGAATCTAAATTGCTTATGCCTGGTGATGTAAATGGAAATGAAACCCTATAGAGTTAATTCAGAGAAACATCAGTGCTGGTCCAGATTGTCACTCCGCCACGAGAGTTGTGTTGCTATTACTTCATTATTTATTATTTCATATTTATGAACATTTGTTATAGGTATACATATGTTATCAATACTAGGTAGGTAATTAATGTTACTGTAGTGCCAACTTTTCAATAGATTTGATGCCCACCAATGCACCATGTTCCTCTTCATTGTTTTGCTTTCTGTAGGGCACTGATTTAAACCTTAACAGTCTGTTTCGATTAAACCTTTCCCACAACTTTCCAAAGCCAAGAACCATCTTCTTTTATCATCAGCTAACATCCACATCTCTGGAGAGTGGGATTATTTGAGAGAAAGCATACAGATTGACCACCCCTGTGTCAGGTGTTTACTGGAAGACTGTCTCAGATTGTTTCGTTTCAGGTCGAAAATAACATGAAAATTGAATAACATGAAAATCTTTCATCCTGCTCTGTCACTTTGGCATCATTCCCTCTTTTCTTTTCCTCTCCAATCACCTATTATGGTTACAGGCCATTTTCACAAACAATTCCCAATAGAAATAATAAAGTTTTCATCATGTGGAACTAACAGTTTCATGTTGAATGTAATGACAGTGCTTTCACAGACTTAAGACTTTAGCATCTCTTGTACCTTAAAGTTAGGGTAGGCAGTTGTGGAGAGACTAGCAATAGCAACCTAGCTTTGTAAGCATAAGATCTCTCCCTTTAGAGCACTCTCCAAAGCCATGCCACCTTCAACACACGAACACATACATAGTTAGACAGGCAAGAAAGCAATTACTGGACGAACATTTTATGGTCCTGCACCTTCCATAGAAGATATGTGTGTATGTAAATACATTTTGACCATTTGGTTATTGCTATCAGAATGTAAAGAAAATTTTAACCAGCATAACAAAAAGGTTTCTGGAAAAAATTGCCAATGCTGCCTTCAAAACTTTAGGTTTAAGTTAAGAAAATTGAAAGGCTTTATCTATCCTTACCATGCTGTGAAATCCTCCTTAGATGTTCAGCCATGGATATAATTTTAAAACTTAATGTCAAACTTAATTGAATCAGTGTTTCGCAGATTTTAATTGGTACCAATAATCTAAATATGGTCACTGACAATAACACACTTGATAGCAGGATAGCATTTTATTGTCAATGATTCAGGTCAAATTGTTTAGCCCTACTGTATATAATTTCAGTAAAATAATTTTAGGTTCATTACAAAATAAAGTCTTTGAAATAAATAAATATATTTATTATATATATAGATTTATAATTATACTTTATATGTAGACAATAAATATATTGTACATCTTAAATAGGTTCATCCATATTTACACATCCATCTTTCACTAACATTTTAATAATGTTCCTGACAGTTGGAACATTAAGTCACTCTTAGTCAAATGACCAAAGCCTCTACTGTAAGCACCATACATTTCCCTTCTTAAATAGAAGGTAATATCCTAAAATCTGTTTATTTGAATTGATCAGAATTGTTTCTACCACATTGAAAGGACTGGATCTTTAAAAGAAGCAAACCTCATTAGCATATAGAAGAGTGATGTAAGTTGTGTGGCAAGGGGGAAGTGTTTGTTTCCACACCTATACAAGCCTTAAGACTTTCCCCCTCCTCACAATTGGTGCTTTTTCATTCAATATTGATGTTGTTTCAGTAGAAGCTGGTTATTTTTCTTTAAAGCATTTTTCACTTCCTAAGTCCCTTAGAAGTATGTTGATAAACCTTTTGCTTTGCATATGTCTTCAGGTATGTTATCCATGTCTGTCTTTTTGGCAAGTGCTGTTTTATGGCATCAATTTCCTGCCTGATGTATTGCATTCACGGATCAAAAAATAAGCGTATCTAACATATAACATTTAAATGAACTTTACATTCATGTCTCAGTTTTGTGCAATATAATTTAAAGTTTTCTGAATCGCACACAAGTTGTTTTCCTTACTCTGTTTTTGTGCTCTCTGACGTTTTTTTGCTCATGTTTTTACTTGTATGTTTTTCTGCCTTTCCCCTGCTCTTGTTTCCATGTTCTGCGCTTGTTTTTTCAAATTTTGTAGTTCAAGTTTCATGTATATCAGGGCAGCCTTTATCACTACCACTAGACCACTAGTTCTAGATTGACAGCTCCTCTTCTAGCCATTCAACTGAAGAGGGGAGCTGACGTCACTTCAATGCAACTCATGGCTGCTGGTGCTCACTCGTACAAAAGAATGATGTTGGACTGACTTCAAAATAAACATGAACAAAATCTAGGCTAACAAAGCTTTACATCTGGAACTTTGACATTTCACTGCTTTTAAAACTCATTTTACTTTAAAACAAAATTACATTAATCTTAGTCTGGCAAAGTTTATATTCATAAGACAAGAGTAACTCAAAAAGCCCTTTTATATTACCATTTAGAATGGTGCTAAGTACACTGACACCTTTTCAGACATTGAAACGCAAAATAAGAAACAAGAACAATAAAGATTTTAAAGATTTTCAAATATATGTAACTGCTCCGTTATTTATCTATGACTATAACTGTGTGTATAAATATGTTTGTTTTCGCTTTGTATTTTTGTTATTTTTACATTTTTTATATATTCTTAATTGTACAATGTTGTTCTATATTGTACAATGCTTTGCACTCTGTACATTGTATATGACTGTTACAGTATTGATTAAACTGTGCAAAAATAGCTTACACATGAAGATGAATAATCACTAGCTGGCAAATCCCAAACAATAGCAAGTAAACAAATATAATATTAGATATATACATATATCTTATGTCTCATATGATTATTCTCTACCAGCTCTATGAAGTAATGTGTGGTCCGAGTAGACTTTTACATAGTCCGTTAGTGGAGTCTTGGTTATTTATACCTTTGGTAAGGTGATTTCAGGGTTTTATATTTTATTCATTTGCAATACACTTGCAAAAACATCAATTATTATCACTATCTATATCAACTATTACCAGATCATCATAATAGGGCAATGAACAGATTGGTAAAGGTAGAAATGGATGTGAACTATTTCAGCATAAGACTGCAACATAAAAGTGTACAAAATGGGTCGGACTACTTATACTGGTTTACCTATTTCTCAGAAGGTTACAGCCAGGATTTCTCAATACAAGAAGTCAATATTACACCCAAAAAAACGCCTTTATTGGCGCCTTGATGACCGATCATTTAATACTAATTTCAATGAACTAATTTTGTCATAGCATAATTTTGTCACAGACTGACTAAACCCAGTTAACAGACAAGATAAAGGTCTGCTCAGACAACATATTTCATAGAGAGAATATTCATAACAACATAACATAAGAAGTGCATCTGTCACTCACTAACTATATATATGTTCAAATACCTTCAATTGTCTAGGATTTGCCAGCTGAGCTGACAGTTTTCCATCTTCATGTGTACGAGTGAGCACCAGCAGCTATGAGTTGCTTTGGAGTGATGTCAACTCCTGTCTTCGATTGATTGACTAAAGGAGGAGCTGTCAGTCTAAAACTAGTAGACCAAGGCTGCCCTGATTTACATGAAACTTGAACTGGAGCATTTGGAGTAACAAACGCAGAACATGGAAACAAGAGTGAGGAAAAAAGCAGAAAAAGCACGCATAAAGTAAAAATATATCCAGTTAGGATCCAGAGTAAGGATAACATTATTTTGTATGTGATTCGAAAAACTTGGAATTCATGTCTCAGTTTTATGCCAAACAATTTATTTAAGACGCATCTAAAGTTTAGATTTACACTTTTATTTTTTGATCCATGACTACAATACTTTAGGAGGGAAATTTATCCCATACTGTTTTTACCCATCATGACCTTCCAACATATTCAGCACCAGGGTCCATGTTTTTTTTGTTTTTTTGAAGGCCAATATTATTGGTCAAAGGGAGTTTTACTCCTGTAATCAAATTACATCTAGGTGCTTGTTGAGTTTAAAACCTATTTTTATCCAGTGAGAACATTTTTTAAAAGTGTGGTTCCCATGCTGACTGTCTGAAGAAAGGGTGATTACATAGCATGTATGTGTCATGTGGCCCTGTAGTCAACACCTTATTCTTAAAATATCTTTTGTCACCAGCTTTGGATGCAGGAATGTTCCCTTTTCTCTGAGGTTTAAAACTCATTAAAGTGAGGAAACAGAGGCATTCAGGACACACACAGTCTATCATTGTTGGAGAGAGGTTCCATATTTTGGACTAGAACCTAAATATAAACTGTTGCCAGGTAAGAAGGGGGTCTTGTATTTCTTATTTTTCAGTGTCTGTCCTTCCCATCCAGCACCTTTACTGAGCCTCTCCAACCCAGGAACTCTGGGTTATTTTCTGGTCACCTATGTTGGAATAAGTCTCTGTAGGCCTGGGGTATCTTTTCAATGTCAACTGGCCTGGGCAGGAAGTGAGTCAACTTTTGATGCTTTTTAGTCCTGCCACCTTCTCGAGGTGAGCCATCCTTGTTTAGGGCCACATAAAAGAATCTTCCAGTGTCTGTGTGCTTATAGAGTGTCGACGCATATGTGTTGTACCAGTTCTCCTCGAATTGTTCACGGAACACGCACTCTGCTGTCAGTTTCTTCTGCAAAATAGTAGCCAGAAAGAGATGAGAGGAAACATAGGTTAGATGATTTCTGTTCTGGTAATATAGTAATGTGCACAGCATTAAAATGGTCAGTTATAGTAGCAATGTTGAAAAGACCTTGCATCCTGCCATGATGATCAAAAAACATCCTGAAGCAAACATCATGTGGTGCGATGTCTTTATGCTCTGTGTATAAAGAGAGGCCAGCTTGTGTAAGCCCAACTGACCACATTACATTACAGCTAACATGAGCCTCCCGTCTCCTGACCTCCAGATGCATTGGAAAGCATAAGGGTGTGAACACGTGGTACTGTTTCGTTCTCACAGTGCACAGTTTACCCTTGTCACCATCACAAAATGTGCAAATGTGCATCTCTGGCCAGATGGCAGGTGCTCACTGCAGCAGAGAAGGGAAAGTCATTATGGACTAGATTTGCCGTTTACACCCAAAATCATTCTTCAAAACTGTTAACCTTTTTTGCCTGGTTTAAAAAAACATCTTCCCCCATGATGCAATGAGCTTTATTCTCACAACCACAGCAGCTTAAGAGAGAGCCTGTGTGGGCTGCTACTACTACACCGCTGACAGAGTGGCCATGAGCAATGGCTTCAGGTTAAGCTGGTGAACTTTTGCTGGCTGACTACACTGCTGAGAATAATGGAGGACACCGGGGCTACATCATGTTTCCTTCCAAAGAACAGTCAAGCAATGGGCCAGCCTCAAATCTTGGTGTCAAGGCAGAACATTTAAAATGAGTGTCTGATATACAGTCAGCCTTAAAGATTCTGTTTAGTAATGGTTTAAACAGCTGGTCCAATGAATTTGTTTAAAAAAAGAACATGTCACAAAATACAGCCAAAGACACAAATGATTAATCTAGAACTGGGTCAACCAGTAACTATAAAGTCTGAGTTCATCTGTTTTCTGATTCAAAGATTGCACCCAATATGGCCTTGCAGTAAAGTAGTGCACCATTTGGAGCAAATACTGCTCCATCCATAACTGTGTGAAATATCTAATAGCTGACAACTAGTTAAGGTTTGATTTCATGCAATAGATATTTATTTGTAAGTCCAGGCCTGAGTCACCATGTGCTTTGAATTGCGACTACCTACCAACCTAGGTTTATAGTCTGATTTTAATAGGATGTTGTTACATGTGAAGGCATCTCAGCTTGCTTTAAATAGGTTTGTTTAACTCAAGATTCACAGAATCTCCCTGGGCCCCCACTTATTGTCTGCAGAAATCTGATAGCATGTTTCTTCCACAAGCATGGCAAGGTCTGTGGAGGGGGGAGTCTAGGCACATTTTCCTATATATGGTTCTCTATGCTAGCATGTAAATAGTCAAACTCTGCTACACTTTTATCTCCTGGACTTCATTACAATTCGTGCACTCCAGCAGAGCAACAGCCATTTCTCGCACAACTGTGCGCAAATATGCAAAACCAAGAGCTTTTTCAGCTCATATAACCACAATATGTGGGTGTGTATACATTACGTGCTTGATGTGTCCCTGGAAAATATGTAAATATTTTAAGTGTGGAGCAAAATGAAGAGGCAGTTTTTCTTTGAGATGGAACACTCTTTCTGAGGTAGATCTTATGCAAAAAATTACAAAGACAAAAACAAGGTGAGCCAGATGCACTGGACTAAGCACAGAACCACTGCTTCCCCGCTGTAACGTTTTGTCTGGTTAATTTTTTCTGCATCTCCATCATATGGGAAACAGACTATGGGCTGGTGGGTGGGTTGCCGTTAACTCCCCATTCCAGTCCTGCCTGCATTCCTGTTGGTACACTTCATAGAACAGAACCTTCTGCTGGTGGATGTTGTTGGTAATATGTACAAGCACTATAGAGGCTTGACTTACCGACCCATAGAGTTCACCTTTCTCATTCATCCCCAGATAGAGACCAGCATCCACACCTCGTATGCTCACCAGCCCAACGGCCAGACTGATAAACTCCAGAATACCTGCCACAGAATAACACCAGTCAGACAATGACCCGGCACCTTTACAACTGCAGCACAGCTGTGCTTCCACTGCTAGTACTGTAAACCAGCAACATGTG
This sequence comes from Chromobotia macracanthus, assembly GCA_036877525.1. Lineage (NCBI taxonomy): Eukaryota > Metazoa > Chordata > Actinopteri > Cypriniformes > Botiidae > Chromobotia > Chromobotia macracanthus. Next base: position 5,564,101 of record JAZGTH010000030.1, read on the forward strand.
GGCAGCTTTTCCCATGAGCTGCCAGCAAAGGACAACCTTTTTCTTTAAACTACTGTTTAAATAAGAAATTTCTGATGTTTTTAGGAACCCTAGGTAAAATCTCAGCATGTCTGGGCTGGTGATTGTCACCTCCCTTTGTGATTGTGTTTTTGTCAGATTAATTACAAACTGATTGCACTGTGAGGATTGTTTATTTGGAATATTAAAAGCATTTTTGTTCCTGTGACCCTACAAATAAGCTTTCATCACAATATACAAGTTAAAAAGAGACGCAAGCTACAAATAACCTAAAAACCAGAAACTTAAGTATTATTATATTTATTGTTTTCTCACAAGAAAGCACAACAAAGACAATAATCTCTTAAATGTTTGGTTAAACCTCTTTGAAGTTGATAATGAATTGTTTTACACTTAAAAGTTTCTGATAGAATTAATTGTTATGAATTATTTGTTATGAAGTGTTATAAAATCTCCATCATGGTGCATTTGTGTCAACATTCACATACAAGCACAATCTTGCCCAAACCAGCTGTACACACACCCTTGATTAAAGACTAAAGCAAAAATACACCTAAATGGCCTTTTACCACCACCTGGATCTAGTATGTTGTGATTTAGATGCCAAATGATGACACAGAAAGTTTTCTGAAGCTTGGCTAAGCAGAAACACATCTCATATGTGTTTAATCAAAGACACTGCCAGCTTGCAACATTGCCGACAAACGCCTCACAATTGCCAGAAGGATGCCAGAAACATGACCACAGACCACCCAATCCAGTAAAGCAGCAGCTTGTTTCTGTATAAAAACAAACATTACCACTGGATTCCACAGTGGTCATGGTTTAATTTAGAGCTATTCTTGTCTTCCAAGCAGGGGCTGCACCTGCACAACGATTACAGATTAGAGCAATGCAAAAAATTCTCATGTCTAAGCTCTGCTATCATTTGTTTATCATTGTAATAACAAGCACTCCTTGACTGATTTATTAGCGGTGTAATTAGTAGTGTCTGTTTCTGCATTGGCCAGGGTCCTTTGAACATGTTTTCAGACAAAAACAGCCACATGCTGGGAGCTTGTTTTCCACTGCAGAGAGACACCTGTATCCACTGACCCAGAGCTGCAGTTCACTGAGGGTACTTTTAGTATGAGACACAGAGATCTGCTGTCCTTGCATAATTTAGTAGTGGATATACATTGGGGCCTAAACACAGGTTTTTTAGCAGGTGTAGTTCATCACATTAACTGTGGGCATGGTTTACTAATGAATCATAAGGTTTTAGGTTAGGTTTAGGTGCTATTTTAAAGTGTTGACCCTGTTACGATGATTTTGTGTAGGCCATTTAACCTTTGACTGTTGAGTAATTAATATCTGTACAAATCACAGCACTGCATGACCTTGAGCACAGCGCTGATAATGTCAAATTAAACCGTTAAACTTTCAAATCCTGTTACCACCATACCTGTTCCTTATTAAAATAATGACATCATTTTTTTAAATGTTAAATCTTCAAAAATAAGACAAGCCGTTGGTTGTATATTATGCGACAAACTGACAACGTTCCAATAATTTGTAAAGTTCTAAAATTCTCTTTAAATATGTCCTTCAGTTCTCTTTCAGATAAGAAGCTTTCTTGTGACCTTGAACTACTATGTTAAACTAAACCGCAAAACTATCAAATCTACTCCTAAAGCATATTTCCAAATACATATGTACTTAGAGACATTCTCTGACTAAAAATGCTTTCAATTCTACATTATTTCTTTTAAGAAATAAGTTTTCTTTTAAGAAAAAAAATCGTTTCATAGAATCGCACAGGTGCTTTAGCACCGGGTTTGATGGACGGACTCATACCAAATCTGCTGTGATCCTGTCGGGTTCCGTGTACCGTCCCGTTGGGAAATATCTCCAGCTGGAATCCTGTGCGGCAGTACAGCTGTCTCCTGCGCAGAATACCTTTCAGGTGGCCAAAATCCGCGAGCGACCCGCGTTGCAGTCTGCCCTCAATCAAACCGAGTCTCTCATTTAGACCGTCCGACAGAGGAACATTCCCCAGTGCTGGAAAAGCCTGCAAATCCAGTTCAATGTTGCCGAGAAACCCAGACACCTCTGCCATGACGAGAAATATGTGCGTTTACAAACCAGACAGAGAGACGCTCATTTAATCTGTGATCAGACCAAAGAAGTGATTTATATAGACATCCATATCCTCCCCGAGCCACGCCTGGATGACATCCCCGCTACTTTACCTTCGGCATGTCAACGGAGTTTTCCCTCAAACTTTAATCACTGATGCTGCTTTAAATCTGATCTTTCCGTCTGTCTTTCAAAGTAGTAAACCGTGACAGAGCGCAATCTGCAGGTGTGTAAAATAACGCGCAACAAACTGTAGCGAATCCTAAACAGAAATCAATGAAACAATATCTAATACACGGTGCGCATGAAGATCTCTCGACGATCTGTTTCTTCTGAGCTGCGACAGTGTGATAGTCGATCGCAGCGCTCACAGCGCGTTACAAGTCACCGGAGAAGTTTCAGACTATCTCCAAACCTAATTAACTGTCTACCTAGACAGCAATGTTTATCTCGCAGACACATGTGACACTTTTGAGCATCTTAATTGTGTAGGTATCATACGTGGAAGCAGCAACTTCAAAACCTAGAGATGTGCCCGTCTTTTTGGGCCTCGTAAGTGTGTACAGGATTTTTCGGCTTTACTAGTCATTGCAACAGCTGTGGGTAACTTTATACATACGTCATTTTTTATACAATATGGATATGAATTAACTTGTATAATCTACCTACCTAGATACTATTTTTAGGCATAATAGGACTATTCAGCAGTTTTGAGTATAACAGGTGTGTAAAGCATCTTTAATGTAATGTAGTAAGCCTAACACCATTTCACATAGAACATAGTGATCTGCTATAAAACCTATTGGGCTGCCTATCTTAGGCAACATGTTTGGCCATCATACTGTAGGTGTGTGCAGCATTTCTGGGAATCACCCGTGCATGTAACAGTTTTGGGCATCATTATACTTACATTGGTTTTGGAGGGCATAGCCTTGTGAAGCAATTTGTAAAGTCCTGCTTACGTTTGCCATGTATGGGAAGGCAGGCAGCAGTGGCGTGCAGGGGAGGGAAGCTGGGGGTGCTTAAGCCCCTGCCCCATTTGTGTCATAATGTAAATATGCCTCCTCTCTAGTCCTCTCTAATATACTCTACTCTCTAGTAAATTTTAATAATTATTAATAAATAGCACTACGCCTCTATAGCGAATGTGAACCTATGTCACACCGATGGCACTGCCATCTTAGGATCGCCCTCTGCTGCTGATACTGAAATTAATACAGAAACCTGCTTACCACTTAATTTATTTTTGCCTTGAAATTAAATCTATACATTTTTCATGGTATCGTTTGAAGGGAAGAAAGTTTATTTTATTGCACTGCATGATAATTTGATGTTTTCACTATAGCTTTGTAGAATTCTGTTAACAATGTATCTGATTACCATGAAAACACTATCATGCTGGCACTCGCTACTGCTTCAGCCATCATATGGTAGAATACCTCATACCAGATATGCATTTATGATAATTTGCAATTTCATGTTTTCCCGAACTCCTGAATTCACTTTCCTATGGCCATGGAGAGGAATCAGAGACTGATGGTCACATTCAGTGAACAGACATCAACACTGGAATGACCTACAGTGGTGACATTTTTCTTAAACATGACAGAAAATCAAAATACTGCCTATACTCACTAGCACAAAAAGCAGCATGATCCCCCTAATATGGCATTTGCCCAGAATTCAACAAGGCGTGACATGAGTTTCACATTCTCTATACCATTTCCAATAACAATGCTAATACAAATATAAATTAAAATATTAACACACAAGTTAAAGGTGGGTGATCATTTTTTGACAAAAGCAAAAATAGTAAAATAATGGTATTACATGTTTATCTTTAAAGAAGTCTCTCTTTTCTGTGTCTCTTCAAACCATTTTGTTACATCAGTTTTTAAACGTGATCATACGGTTATTTGTTTATAGGTTATTTAATTGATAAAACATTCTTTATAAAGACCTCCAGATCACCTTATAAATTTGTTTTGCCGTATCAATAATTGAAAAATGTAATTTGGACTGGAAGTGAAGACTAGGGACAACATATGTTCACATTGAGTTTTAAAAAAGATAATCAGCCTATGTTAAGGGCATCTTGCACTAAATTCTTAAAAAGGAGTAATCACTGTACCATTGCATTTTGGAAAATCATGGAATTTTGCAATGTGTGGGCATGGAAAAACCTTTACATATCAGAATTGTCCATCAAAATCTCCTTAGCCAATAAGAGTAAAGCGCAGGTAAACCTCGTCCAGATGAGAGATTTGTGCCAAATTTGTGGATTAAAATAAAAACTGTGAAGTGTAAAAAAAAACTCTGTCAGTGCATAAAACATGACATGATTTGCAAAAAAGGAAAGTTTTTATTTTCAGAGTTTTTCTTTTCTCTTTCTCTTTCTTTCACAATATTTATTTTTGTTCATTTCTTAAAAATGTGCATTCATTTTTATAGGCACAAACATAATCCCATACAATGAGAGTAACATATAGTTTTACCCATCTTCATGTCATTAGCCTGGGGAAATACACATCTTGCACTTTTATCCATATAATGCAAATTTACATTTTTCAGCGTTACCAAAACTGAACATAAACATGATTACCTTCTTGATTCCCACTGTTTTGTTTAGGATAGAAAAAGTAAATAATATTTAGTAAAATTATCATCATTCCCCTATTTTTGCTTGATGTGTTATGCATTCTGTTTGTATCAACATCTTTTCATAGAATGTCAAGGAAAGATATTCCAATTAATTGTGTGGAAATCATTACAATATTTAATAACAACAGGTGATTTTTCATAAATAATTTAATATTCTGTAAAATGTTGTAAAAAAAACCTTTAAGATCTGTAAAATATACATTTGGTTATGTTCATTTTAGTATTTTTTGCCCTTTTTGGTTCTTCCTCTGAGGTGGTGTGTGCAAACCACTGGTGTGGAATATATAGGCATGGTGTGAGTCAGCAAAATTACAGCATTATAGTGAAGCAGCATTTCTGGAGGGGTGGGGGTTGTATTAGGTGTGCACATTAATTTGGAGCATCACAGGTGTGTGCATTAGTTTGGGATTGACCGACAGGTGTGTGGAGTAGTTTTAAGCATTGTAAGCATGTGCATGCTATAAAACCATTAAGGCACATAAAAATCACAGGTGTGCACAGCATTTTTTAAGGTCCTTTCTGTTATATGCAAAAATGCTACATGTGCTTGCAATGCCCAGAATGCATTCTAGGTAGACTAGCTCACTAGTTATTGGGACACAGTCAGAGTCTAAAGTTGACATAAAGGCATTTTCTCCACCTCCTCTGTGTAAGCAGGTGTTTCCTCCTCCTTACCAAAGCAGCTGTTAGATGTGTATTGTACAAATGAAAGGAGCAAAGAAATACAAAAGGTTGATGAGGTATTTTATTAAAGTTAGGCGGTGCAGGGAATGCACAGCAGACAGAATTTCATAAAATGTGAAATGCATGCATCACATGATATATATGAATGAGAAATACATTAGATAACCACAAACTTCATCTGGATTCTTTTGTGGGAAATGAAGCATGCATAGTTCAGCCAGAGGCGACCAAGAGCCCATGTCCAGGGCTGCATCTATAAAAGATAACAACACACCTAATGACATAGATGTCAAAAATATGGGATGCTCATTCCTGTGTGCATGAAGCATGCATGTAAGGGGCAATTGTTATCCATGATAATCTGCAATACATCCCAGTGTTACTGTTGACACCATGTTTAAATATCTGTCTGATTTATTCTTAACTGGAATATCTTTTGAACAGTAAATTATGAAGGAAGTCAGTGTAACAAATAACAAGCTGAATGAACCTGTGAGAATGGACCTATGCACATGAATTCCTTTTAGTAAACGCTATTAATGCAGCAATGGTCTAATAGTTGATCTACAAGAACACATTTTATATATATATATATATATATATATATATATATATATATATATATATATATATATATATTATATATATATATATATATATATATATATATATATGGATTGGCTCACCCTGATCCAGATACATGCTTTTTCAGATGACCAGATCTGGATTACTGTATAAAATGTATAAAACTGTACCATTTATCTCTAATGACTGCGTGATTAGTAAAAAATACATACAATGACAAATACTTAAATATTGACATCTGTTTGGGAGAGTATTACATTTTGATTTATTGGCTCATAGGTTTATAGGCCATCTTCAAATATTTTATCATTATAATGGTTAAACTAATTTAGAACAAAATAAGAATAAAATATAAATTTATATAATTATATAAATAATATAAATTTGTTTAATGGTATATTTTTGAGTAATTGTATAAATCATACGGGCAACGGTCTCCCAATCTTACTAACAAGTTTAAACAACACAAACTGACAATTTGATCCAGATCAAAATATAAACTGGATTTTGTGATCTAGTCCAAATTCAGAACCCTGTTATGTTTTAAAAACCCATTTTCAAAATGTAGGGGTCTGGAAGACTTAGTCTGGGGTTTAGGGCATCTGGTTTAGGTCTTGGAGAGTTTGTTATTGACTAAACTGTTTCTGACTGAACTGAACTAAACAGTCAAAGTGAGCTGAAATTTGGGAAGAACATTCCTTCATCTCTATGATATCATTTGTTCTTATTTTACGTCTGTGTCCAGAGCAGTTCAGAAAAATGATCCGTGCAGTGAGATGTTTGCAGAGCTGGATTCTGTGTTAATTTTTTCCATCAGTGAGACATAACAGGCTGAGTCTACTCTCATGCAGGTGGTCCTCAAACTTCAGTCAAGGACAAGAAGCATGAAGACCTGGAGCTGAGTAAAGACATGGACAGATGCATGTGAATTTAGGTAATGGTGTTGTGTTTCAGCCTTTGTTTCCATTGGCCATCCCTTGTAAAGATAGTGTTAATCAATTTGTTTGCTTTGCCTTAAGCTATAACGAATCAGGATCTCCAAGCCTTGAGAAGTCATCAGTGGGTGAGGAATGCTGCCTAAACCAACATTTGTTATAGAAATTAGTTTCATATGCTGCAGGTACAAACTGGGGGGAGCCACCCCATATTTCTGCTCCTTAAACACTTTTGCACCTTTGTCCGGTTGAGCCATTTTAATATGTTATGAGCATGGTCGCATGAGAATTTGAGTTTGCAAGTAATTTTTCTGTACTTAACTTGCAGGTTGCCCAATTTCCTTCAATGTCAAGACAAATTTAGGAAAACAAACTGAGACATTGAAACTGATTTTCCTTTGACAGTTTTAATGATTGGTTTATGGTTTACCTCATTGTTTGAAGTATGATTACGATGTTTTTCATCCAGGTTATTACATGGTATACAAATTGCCTGTTCCACAGCATAGAGACACCTATCATGATGGAATATTTGATATTTGTGGAACAACTGGTACAACAGATAAATTCACAGTTGTGAAAAACAATCAGCTGGTTCTTCTCCAGTGTTTTCCTCTAGACTATTCCTGGAAAAGCAAAACATATTCTTTCGAATAATGAGCCAACGTATTACTGCGTTACTCCAGGGTTGCTTGTTTTTGATGCAACCGTCTCTATGCATTATTATGAGAAAGCAACTCCTTCCAAGCAAGAGTGTTTTTCTTTCTCAAACACAGAGCAGAAATGTGCCGTCAAACAGATGTTAGGAGCCCTTTGTAGAGTCCTGGCACGTGTCCAGACTCTACCTATCTAGACAACTATTTACATGGTAATCCAGCTGGTCACGCCCTCTGTTTCTCTCCCTTTCTCCTTTTCTTATTCTCTCCTCTTCTTACTTTCAACCTCTTGCATTAATTACAGTAATATATTTCTGTTCAGAAGCGACTCTAGTACATATTATATTCAACTCTACTATTCTACTATGCTGCTCATTAATTAGTACTAGGCCCAGACAGAAATTACATTGTTATATTATATATTACATTATTGTTTTAATTGTTTAATTGTTTTCACTGTTCTGAAAATTCGTAAAATTCTGTGAAAAGATTCTGTAAATGAAAATGAAAATTCTGTCAATGTTTACTGTCCATGGAACAATTTTAAAAAATCTTCATGCAGTCAATCTCCAAAAATATATTCCTAGTCTTTCGAAGCTGTCATTGCAAAATAAAATCTTGCTATATTATTGCCTTACACAGTAGAATGTGTTAAAAAGAAATTACTCAGATTACTATAGAGATTACTACACCCGTATTGGCTGCTGAAAAGCATAATCAAATAAGCATAATCAAATGTATTTATTATTTAATAAATAAACACACAAGGAGTTGTGTACAACATTTGTATGGCATCAAATCAAAGAACAAAAACAATGATGGGCATAAATCAAATAAAAAAAGTTTTAGCAAATTATTTGCAAATTGGAATACTTCATACGAATGAATGAACGAATAAATGAATAAATAAATAAACAAACAAATAAATAGCTAAATAAATATTTATAAATTACACCCAACAAATTACATTTTATGTATTATTTTAGAAGTGTTTTCTTGGCTACAGGTGATACCATCTGTTCTGACCACTCACTCTACCTTATATGGCCCTAACCTGCCTGACACTTGACTCTCAAACACTAGAGGGTGCACATTTTTTTCTGGACCTACCAAAAAAATAAATCAAATCCTCAAACTACCCCAAAATACTACCCAACATTTGACAAATAGACACACATTAGTTAATTATACTTGAATGTTCAGATAAGGGTGATGTAAGTTTTTCATGTTGCCATTTTATTTTTAGAGAATTCAGTGTATAACAGTAGAGCCAAGACCAGTCTGCACCATCCTGCTCTGCTTGGATGACTTTTCTTTCAGCATCTTTAATTATTGCCTACAACCTGACTGCAGCTTTTTTTCATTGTTGATGAAAACTAGATGCCTCACCAGAATGTTGGCTCTTTATCTAAGCTAAATGCATGATTCTATGCACTCTGTTGTTTTGTGAGGGAATGTAGGAGAATGTAGGTTTATAGTTTATGTATACGTTTATATGTTCCATGGTCCTAAAATATGCACGTTTGATGCCGATAGTGCTAAAAGTCTCTGAAAGTACATAAGTTTGGCTCTTATGTAAGTCTAAACATTTCCATATTTTGTACTAAGTGTTAATCTTCACTGTTATGTAGATAAAAAGGCTTGAGAATTTTAAAGGCAGGTGGTGGATATTAAGAGTTGCTCCTTATGTAACGAATGCCACGGATCACTGCAGCAGGTGTCAGATGGTGAGCAGAGCAACATTCCTCTGTATAGTTCCATTAACAGATGCTAAAGCAAAATCTGCAATCTTCCACTCCAACAAAAAGGAAAGCACTTTGTAAAGGCAATACCATTCTTTCATACAATATTCATACAGGCAGATAGTTGAACTGCATCTGTCTTTATGAATGATGTTTTACCTAAATAGTCTTTAGTGAATGGCACAGTGGCCCTAAAAAGTGTTTGGACGCTTGAGATACACTTTAATGGTCAAAAGGTCATTGCATTAGATTAGATATCCTTATCCTTATTATATATAATATCCTTATTATATATAATATCATTACTGTTTGAGCTATTTTGCAGTAACCTTTGAACAGATGGCGTCAACGTGATTTGAAGTTCACACAGGTGCAGAGTAGCCACAAGTGTAGTTCAGCACATGGCACATTTCATTAAAGAGAAACAAATATGAAAATCTCTGAATGTTTAAAACTGAACACTGGATCTATTAATAAAACACGTTTACAGGCTAAATATGAATATTAGATGAATATTAAATGTATGCAGGAAAGGGTTGCAACCACACTCACTACGGACTAATGCATTACAGCGCTGTTTGCAGGTTAATGTCATTTTACATTAACTGGTGCTAGATGTTGTAATTCATTCTTTAAAACACGTCTGAGCATATTACAGTTGAGATTTGTGTAAAGGTCAATGTGATGATTTTTCCCAGTCACCATGTTACAGTTACATTCTTTAGGTTAATCAGTGTAAAAGATAATGAAAACAGACTTTTCAGAAGATTTACTCTCTTGAAAGGTTGTCTTAGTCAAAACCCAACTATGTTCCTCTGATGTGTTGTCTAACAAGGGCTCAGAGTTGAGGTAATCATGGATTGTAGTCTGTCCTGGCAGATCTTGTACCTTATTCTCTCTGTTCAGTGGAATAAAATTACTCTTTAAAAACTTTTCAAAGCCAGAGAAACCTGTCAGCCAGATGTTTTTGCTGTAAGGAACAAAGTATATGGTGAGGTAAGCGATTTGACCAAAAAAAAAATTCTCAGAAAGACATTAATCATGTCATGGACATGACTTTCCGTGAGCAAAATGCAATTGTTTCTCATGCCAGCGATTAATCTTCCTGTTGATTCAGTGGTGTTCTTTTGTACAGTTAAGATGGTACCATACTAATAAGATTCCTAAATTAGTATTTACCTTTTATTTGTGGTTTAGATTAGGCACCTCAATGTTATTCAACTTAATTTTTATATTATGTCTCATCTCTGCAAAATATGAGGCATTGTGAGGCTTGAAAAATGCCTCGGGGTACACTGTAACCCTTGTTCCCTGAAAAGGGAACAAGATGCTGCATCATATAACACTTTGGGGAATGTCCTCATTGTAATAGTTTCTAAAGCATGTGTGAAACTAGTCAGATCTTGATTTGCATTGTGTCATGGCGTAACGTGACGATGTACTGTGGAAGCATAAAAGGATGCCACCTCATATAAAAGTTAACTTCTGATTGGTCAAAGGAAGTCATTCTCAGGTGCTTAGGATGTGTGGCAAAGAGACACAACATCTCATTCCCTTCTCAGGGAACAAGGGTTACACTCGTAATACCCACTGCACCACACCGATGTTTGAAGCTTGTCCAGGCACAACTTAGGAGGAGAGAACAAGAGATATTGGTGTGGAGAATAGAATCAGGCTATAGAACCTTATAAAGGTGTGTGGGGATGTCTAACTGGCAGCATCACAGTCCTCTTGCAGGGAGATTTCCGACAACAAGGCTTCAGAGAATTCCTTTCCTCTAGTTGAATGAGCCTTTACCAGCAGAGGTGAAGGCAAACTGCGCGCCTCGTAAGCTGAATTTTGCGAACCTCAAGAACTTCCTGTGAGAGGCAAGGATTTAAATGTGGAAGCGTCTTACCTACCAGCTGTATAACCAGATTCCCTGTCAGGAGGAGGAAAACATTTCATGGCTTCCTTTGCCAAGAGAGACTACACTTCCAGATCTAACCTCAACCCTGTTCATTGCTGATCGCAGTCCAAAGCACCACATTGAATTTTGGATGACAGTGCCCAAATTGAATTCTGTAGCCTTTATCCACTACACTTAGGACTAAGTATAGATTCTTCCATTCTTATACATAGATTCTTCCATGTATCTAGATAATTTACTAGAGGGATGAACTTCTCCAAGCTGACCTAAGGTGGGTGTGTTGCGTACAACACATTCAGTATCCTGAAGCGACTGACTGGCAGAAGAAACACTAACAAAATTTTCCACAGGCGAACTTGCAAGGGCTGCAACATTTTCAGGTGGGCATTGCAATTTGCATTTTCTGGAAACTGCTGCTTCCTTAAAGGCACAGGGTGGTGGTAAGTGAACATTGATTTCCTGAGGGCTATGTGGAGAAGCAAAACACTGTCACGATCATCCTCAGAGGCCTCTGCCTGATGTCAGGACATCTTTCCCAAAGAGAGAATAACAATCTGCAAATCTGTTGTCTCCTGTAAAGTTTTTGGGTGAACGTGCTGCTTTGATCCCCAAGCTCTCAGAGGCTATATGAGGAACTGGCGGCTACTGTGTGAGGTTGCTCTTTGGCAGCAATGAATGAACCTCTTAAACAATTCTGACTGGTGTTTTGTCTCCTGAAAACTCTCAATGACTAAGTTTACAGCATTGTCGAAGAGGCCTGAAGGTGAAAATGGATCATCAAGAAGGAAAGCTTTATCCCTTTCCTTGATACCCAAAAGACAAATGTCACACAGATGTCTCTCTGTGTGACATTTCTCTGTGTGATATTTGCCAACAAATCTGACATGGAGCAGCTGAAGACATGGCCCGTCTCCTTAGTGGCCTGGAGATCAAGGTCTGTGGCCCAGTGCAGTTCTTTAGTATTGTCGGGACCCAACCTCCCCACCCTCCTCTAAATCTTTAAGGAGGTCAGCTTGGTATGGTGGCAAAATAACAATTGCATGCAACCACACCCCAGCATGACCCACCACCTTATATACCTTTCTTACCAAAGAAGACATTGTAAATGGCAGCAGCTCACAGTATGCAGTTTTTGACTGCCAACCATGCATGTTCCACTCCCAAACAAACAACACAAAGCTTACGTGTATCTTTGACCATGATGTTTCTAGGACAAGGAGGAATATGTGGCTTGATTTGCTTGTTACTCTCTATTCTAAGTAGCCTTTTTGTTGACAAACAGTACAAAGACACAGACAATTCATACAAAGAATGCTTGCTGAAAACCAGGAAGCTAACTTTCCTATGTTCTGGCGTCCTTTCATGCTTCCGTGGTATGGCGTTACATGTTATGTCATGATACAACACCAGGTCATCTAAAAATGTTTAAAGAAATTTTGTTGCAAATATTTAAAGCCATGTAACTTATTATTATCATTGTGTCTCTTTTGTGGCCAGAGAAAACTTTTTTGTGGCCAGAGAAAACACTTTTGTGAGGGTGATATTATGATGATCCATTCGGATGGCTGGCAAATGAGGGACCTGTGTTAAAATTTCAAAGAGCATACACAATGTTATATTCAGAACAGCATATTGTCACATTACAAACATACAATTGCTGTTCCTCTAAATATACATTATGTAAGCTGTCCATAGCAGGCTTAGCAGTTTTTCATTTGACTGGACTTCTGAGAGTTTTTGTGCTTTTTTTTACTTACAAAATGTAATTAAAAATGTGAAAATAATTGCAAAATAAACATTTTTAAGATGAAAAAGTCACTCACAGAATTTAACATCAGAGCAACATAAGTACACCTAAAAATGTATTTTTGTTTAAAATATGCACATAACACATAGGCCCGACTTTCCGTTGTGAAATTGAATATGACAGTGGACATGGACTGTATTTGTATATTTAGCAATGAACCATTCCTATGAATAATATGAATGTTTACTTATTATGATTAAATGATTATGATTATATTGACACAGACTGTTCCACAAACTATATACAATCTGTAGCAGTGCTGTAATCCATTTTGTTCATCTTTTCAACACGGTGTGAGACCTCATTGCAACCTGATTAGCTATGGAACAAATAGGACATAAATGGGAGCTTTCAAACATGCAGCGTCTTTGGTGGGGCCACAATAATGAGTTTCTACTCTGTGCACTGTAAATGGTGTAAAAGTTCCCCAAGGAACCTCTAGGACCAGAGTTGAAAATGCCACAGTCATTTGTCACCATTGTAAGTTCACTTTACAATCCAGTGGAATGAGAGAATCTTGGCTGACTGTGGAATCAGGATGGGACAACAGGCTCACACCCCTCAGCTCACCACTACAATCTCTCACATCTCAGACAAATTCCTCAACATTCACTAAATACATTTTCATCCATGCCAGTGTGTGGAGCTCAAATGACATTTGAAACACATTTCAAATGGAAATGGTAATTGCCATTTGAAGCGTTTACAGTGAGTGTTTACAGTGAGCTTCTCTGTGTTGGATGTGTAATTCTATGTCTAGCTTAAGATTAAAGTTTGTCATGAGCAGATGAATAGCTTCCTCACAATGTTAGAGAGTGAGTGTTGTGAGTGCTGTGAGTGCTATAAGTGCTGAAAGTTGGGTGGTCTGTCCTGCAGCCCCAAATTCGAAGGGGGAGACTTATGGCTGTATCACTTTCAAAGAGAGAAACTTAAAGCCTACTGCCTTGTTCTAGGCTTTCTAGACTTCCTTTCCCTTAAATTTTGACAAAGGCACCTGTTGTTTGAATGATGGATTAATTGGCCCGCTTCAGGAAGGCTGACAAACAGAGATTTTCTTTAAATTAACATTTTTTTGAAGCACTCATGCACAAAAAAAACTAGAAGGAGCCAACAAATGGTATTACAGGGTGTGTAAACAGTACTGAATTGTAATCATGTTGGTTTGACAAATAATAAACCCCTACGCCCGCACCATTTTGTGTAGATCCATGAGTAAGGGGTCAAATTCACCAGCTTTTTGAGAAGAGGCAATGTCAATTCTTTGCTATGTCTTTTATAAGTGATTGGGTGTTTGATGTATTAAGGGTGTTTGAAAAAAGTGGGCCATAGACTTCCATAGACTTAACATTGGGCTGAATTATGTGATGTCACAGCTCTGCATAAGAATGTCGTAGAGACTTGAGATTGGGCTTATATCACTTGGCTTAGTAAGCATCAACAAATGGTGACTTTATGGCCACGTCCTAGCAACCACCCCATTGACTCCAATTGAAAAGGTAAGAGGCATCAGATTATCTTAGAGACAAATGGGTGGCCTCATTAGACTGGCAAGAAGTCTTTAATTATTATCATGGAAACTATCCAGCCACGCCGCCCTAGCAACTGTTTTGAGTACCAGACGCAACAAGAGTTGGCGCTTTTAATTTGGACATACACCCTGTCTATTAGTTTTACCCTGTTAACTGTCAATCTACACCCTAGCAACTATTTACAGCACCCTAGCAACCATGTAATAAATTGAATAAGCCATATCTCAGCATTAGAACATTGTAAAGAAGAGTGGGTAGGCTGTCAGCAGGCTTTATGTATTGCCCTGGCAACTTCCTAGCCACAACCTAGCAACCATTTAGATCACCTTGGCAACCTCATAACCTCATCACAAATAAGCCATATGTTAGTACATCTATCATGTTAATTCATATTAGCATCATGTGAAAATGTGCTAGCAGCATGCAAAAACATGCTAATATCATGCTAATTGAGGTCAAAACATCTTAACATCATGTTGAAAAAATGCTAGCATTATGTTAAAATATGCTAACATCATGGTAAAATGTGGTAACATCATGCTAATTAATGTTAAAATATGTTAGCTTCATGTAAAAATGTTTTGGCTAGATAATGCTAAATTGTTAAAACGTTAACAATATACTAAAATATTTTAAAAGTCACCATAATTTTAGAGAATGTCAGACCATTATACACTTCTCAGGCAAGTCTTTCAAGCCAACATAAACTTTGTCCTCAAACTCTAATATAGTTAATGCATTACAAAAGATTAAGTCTTAATATACCTTACAACTAATTAGCTTTCCTTTTCTCACCTTTAATTTATATAGTTTACTTTTAATGGCCAAGAAACAAATGTAAACATATCATGTATTTTACCTAGTCACAAAAATATTTTGCAAATTTAGATGACAAACTCTCTACTTTGTGCTTTGCAGGGATTCTGTGAAATGAAATAGTTTATTTACCAGACAGACCTTATACTGTACAAGCAGCTTTCCAGGTCTGCATCACAGATTTAGAGGGGGATGATAATCAAAGTCATTTCATTATTTAACAAAATACAAGTCTTTTGTAATTCCAGCTAATGGTAACTAAGAGTGAAAAAAGTTATCAAAAACCTTTCTTGCAGAAAAAACTTTTTAATGTTTTAAAATGTTTAGTAATGTTTGAATAACATTCTTATAACCAAGTGATATTGTTATTACAACATCTAAAAAACTGGATGTTTTGAACATTCCTAGAACATTTAAATGAACAATTTTAATGTTTTTGTTACTTAATTTGGGAAGTATGTTTCAAAAATATGTTAGCTGGGGAACAAGAAAAAGCACTGACTGAATTTTTCAGTGAAGGAATCGTCATACTGATTCAAAGTGGTAACTGCTTGTTAAAACACCTATTCAAACAAACCTTGCACTGGTGTCTTGGCCATTTTCCCAGGTGAATGAAACCAGAGGGATTATACAGAATGTAGTTTATCTGTAGTTTATATGTGACCACTTGAACATATAAACTACAGAATTTGAAACTAAATATGGCAGCTGGTGGAACTCCCTATTCACACTACAGATGGGAACAGAGACCAGGTTAGTAGATAGCATAATCTTTATTGATGGAGGTAAGTTCAGACAGATGAATATCGATAGCAAACAGAACTGGAATCAGGAGCAACAGGTGAGTATGAATCCACAGATGAATGAACTGTAACTTAGCTGAATGTAAACAGTTCTTTCTATTTTGTAGACTATCATTGAAGCAGACAATGGAGAAACCATGAAGACAGGTAAACAGTCCAACAGGTAAGTGATCACATCAGGAGTCAGGCGTTGAGAGGTGAACGTCTCAGAGACTGGACAAAACTGAAGTGCCAGAGCTTCTATAGAGAGTCCTTGAATAACTGTGGATGTGCAGAGAATAAGTAGCCAGGTGAGAGGAAACGAGTGGACAGATTTGAGATGTCTGGTGTGGGAGGTGTGGCTGGCTCAGTGACAGTACCCATCACATGGGCATCTCCCCATGCATGAAACGGACCATGACATGGACAACCTCTGTCTCTATGTGCAAGGGCAGTCTGGATGGTTGGTTTGTGAGTAATGACGGATCTAGAATAACATCTTCACTGACTCATAAGCATTCCTCTGGATAATACCCTTCCTAGTCAACCAAATATTCCTGACAACCGCCCCTCCGTTGTGAGTCTAGGATGATGTTGACTGTAGATTTGGTCATCCTCCAATTCAATAGGAGGAGGAGGTGGTACCGCTTCTGCACCAGAACCTGTAGCAGAGAGAGACAGAGGGTCAGTGAAAGGTTTTAATAGAGAGACATGGAAAGAGAGTGATATCCGATAGTTGGAAGGGAGGTTGAGATTGTAGGTGACTTCATTTATTTGTCATTGGATAGTAAACAGACACATGTTTTGAGGACTCAGCTTTTGACAGCTTTTTGGCAGAGGCAAATTCCCCTGGTGGAGAGCCAGACCTTTTGACCAGGGTGGTAGTGAGGGGTGTCCGCTCTCCTTGCATCGGCCTGGTTTCTCTGCCTCTGCACAGCCTGTTGCAGATGGATATGAGCAGAGTCCCAGACCCTCTCGCTCGTATGGAACCAGTGGTCCACAGCTGGGACATTGGAGGGCTCACCTGACCAGGGAAACAGGGGTGGTTGGTACCCGAGCATGCACTGAAAGTGAGTGAGCCCCATGGATGATAAAGGGAATTCTGTGCATACTCTGCCCAAGAGAGGAAATGGTTCCAGCTTTACTGATGTTCATGTCAGTATGACTGCAGGTATCTTCTGATCTCCTGGATCTTTCACTCAGTCTGGCCATTGGACTGTGGATAATATCCAGAAGTTAAACTGATGGAAACCCCCAGTAACCGGAAGAACGCTTGCCACACATGTGAGATGAACTGAGGGCCTCGGCCCAAAACAATGTCCTCATGGATTTTTCGAAGTCACGAAAGATCTGGTGAAAAAGAGTCTCAGCAGTTATCATGGCAGTGGGTAGATTCTTGAGTGGCAGGCTTTAGTTTACAGGCTTACAGATTCTTAAGTTTACAGTCTTTAGAGAAACGATCAACAGCAATGAGTATACATGTATATATGTATACATACATATATGGGACCAGGGTCTACCTTCTGATAGGTGACAAGGTATTTTGGACATGGCACAGACTAAGCAACCCTTGACAAACCTGGAGATATCCTGGACCATTCCAGGCCACCAGTACCGATCCAGAATGAGCGAGAGGGTCTGCTGGCTGCTTGGGTGTCCAGAGCAAAGAGAAGAATGTGCTGAGTCCATGAGGGTAACCCAGAGTGATGATGGTACATATCTATGATAGAAATTTGCAAATCCCAGGAAACGTTGTAATTCTTTGACAGTCTTGGGTTGTGGCCAGTCCTTCCCTTGGTCCATCTGGATTCTATGCTGGTTCATGATGTAACCCAGGAAGTGTATGATCTTGAGTTTGGTGAGTACGAGTTTGACGTGATGTTGATGTTCAGACAGATCTTTGTAATATATGAGTATATCATCAATGTATACAATAACATAGTGTTGGAGATACTCACTGAAGATTTTGTTCATGTAACCTTGGAACACGGAAGGGGCGTTGGTAAGACCATATTGCATGACCTGGTATTCATAGTGCCCAGATGGAGTGACAAATGCAGTTTTCCTAAGTCTAATTTAGTAAATATCCAGGCACCACATAGTTGTTCCAGGGCTGCTGGAACCAGAGGAAGGGGGTATCTGTACTTGATGGTTTGTGAGTTGAGGGTTCGGTCATTGATGCAAGGCCTCAAACCTCCGTCCTTCTTTGCCACAAAAAAGCAGGTAGATGCAGCAGGGGAAGTAGATGGTTTGATGAACTATTTTAATGCTTCCTGGATGTATTCATCCATGACCTTCTACTCCAGGATGGACAGAGGATATAGCCTACCTTTAGGTAGCATTGCCCCAGGCAGCAAGTGTATAGCACAGTCCCATGGACGATGTGATGATAACTGGGTAGCCATCTGCTTGCTAAAACATCTTGGAATGCCTGGTACTCCCAATCACCCAAAGTAATTGTAACCATGGGCAGCCCAGGATGATATGCACGATGGAGCCCTCCAGAACCACAACAGAGATGAATTTCTGATGAAGCTATCCTCTCTGCCAGAGGGCAGAGTTGTAAACAGTCTGTGTTGGGGGTGGGTAAGTTTTTTAACAATGAAGCTGGCTCTTCTGTGAACCCTGCTATGATAGTAGGGTTCTCCTGTAGCTCAGTGGTAGAGCATTGTGTTAGCAGCGCAAGAGGTTGTGGGTTCGATTCCCAGGGAGTACATGTACTAAGAAAATGTATAACTTCAATGCACTGTAAGTCGCTTTGGATAAAAGCGTCTGCCAAATGCGTAAATGAAAAATGTAGTTGTTCCGCTGGGATGGCAGTGGTGTTCCAATGATCCTCTCAGCATTCTTTACCACTTTCTGCAGATGCCAGCGGTCCCCCTCTGTGGTGTTTCTATACCACACAGTGATGCAGCTGGTCAAGATGCTCTCAATGACACTGCTGCAAAAGTCGCTGAGGATCTTTGATGCCATGTCAAATTTCCTCAGCCTTCTGAGGAAGTACAGCTGCTGCTGTGCTTTCTTTACCAGCTGGGTGGTGTTGTGTGACCAAGTGAGGTCATCACTGATGAAAATGCCCAGGAATTTGAAACAGCTCACCCTCTCTACCTTAAGCCCATGGATGATCAGTGGCCGATGAGTTTGCCTCTTCTTCCTGATGTTAATGATCATTTTCTTGATTTTATCTGTGTTGAGGGTGAGATTGTTTTCCTCACACCATTTCACTAGACTCACTGCCTCACTCCTGTATGCTGTTTCATCACCACCAGTTATGGGTTCAACAACTGTGGTGTCATCTGCAAATTTCAGGATGATGTTATCCTTGTGATTGGCAATGCAGTCAAATGTTAATAGTGTGTAGAGCATGGGACTTAGAACACAGTCTTATGGGGTACCAGTATTCATCACAATGCTGTCTGATGTGTTGTTTCCAATTCTGACAGACTGTGGGCTACCCATGAGGAAATCTAACAGCCAGTAACAGAGTGTAGAGTTTAGTCCAAGTTGTAACAATTTATCATTTAGTTTATGGGGGGTTACTGTATTAAAAACAGAACTGTTGTCAATGAAAATGAATGTCAATGAATGTTTTTGATTTCCAGGTGTGAGAGGATTATCTGTAGGGCTGTATTGTAAGGGGTCCAACATTTCCAGAACACTGCTCTGAATGTGGGTCAGAACCACTCTCTCAAAACACTTCATGGAACACTTCAACCTGACTTGTAGTCATTCAGACATTTTCTGAGATGTTAATAGATACATAAAGGTTACACATAACTTAAATACTTACATTTCATTAAGTGAAAACTGGTTATTTTTTGTGTTTTTAGAATCAGAATTGTTCTCCTGGGTTAAAAAGAAAAGTTGCAGCAACACTGAATATGTTGTGTATGCATTATTTCGGAGTGGAGATTTAGGCTGCAGTCTGTGTCATAGTTTTTAAGCATTTCTCCACATTGTTCATGAGAAAACTAATTTAATCTCTGTGCCATATTATGCATGAGCTATTATTGCAGTTTTATATATGAGACAGTATCTATTGAAGCGACCAAGTTTGTGTGTAGCCAGTTAGTTTTTTGTGTTCTACCAACACAAAAGGAAAATGTGTTTTTCGGAGAGATTTCTAAATTTGGGACTGGTAGAATTCTGTTTTGCAGATCGCCTTCTTTTAAAGAAAGATTCTGTACCGATTTCTTTTCATTTAACTGTCTCCACAAATTTGGTGTTTGATTCAATATTGTGTATTTTTGTGTATTTAGAAGGGACAGGAGTCTGTTAGCACACAAACCTGTTGTAGGATTTCAACATGATGCACATTTTATAATACTTTGAAAAGGAATATAAAAAAATGATGTGATGTTTTATTTACAGTTTTATGATGGTAAACGTCCAATTGCTATTGTACTTTTTAAAATACATTCAGTACAAAAAATGACCAGTACAAGACTTCTTCTATCTGTATTTCATCAGGTTCATTCTCTACTTCCACACAGCTCTCAGAACTACTGTAATTGCTGCTCTCAGTATCACTTTCCACCTAACCAATTTGTTTGTTTGCATTGTCAGTGTGCAAATTAGCTGTCTTTATGTGCTTAGTTGAACACCTATTTTCATGCAATCTCCTCTCTCTTTCCACACTCTACATTCCCAATTTATTACAGTTAAACACGCCCTTTTTTGGAACACTTTTCAAATCAGAGATGTAAAAAACACTGCTGAAACACAAGGTGTTATGACACCTTAAGGATATCATGCAGAGAGAGCACCCCACGTGATCTCATGGAGAGGTGGATGGAAACTCATGTGGTATGTTAAAAACCAAGGCAATTTCTCCCCAGCTCTTCTCTTTGTCTGTACAGTTGTGGTATGTTTTCTAAGACACGTAATACAGGCAGATGGGTTGTTGTCACCCTTCCACAAGTCATCCTCCATCTCTGCTGTCCAAAGGACCCATGAATCCTGATTCCTAGAGGCCACCAAGCACTGCTTGGTGACTGCATTACTTCTGTTGCAGCCACCAAAGCAGACCAGGAGCTGAGCTCTTATGCCACTAATTGGACATAATAAGCATAGTCTTTTTGTTCTGGCAATACAGCAGAGGATAGTACAACGGCTTGAAGTACAACGGGCTGCCCAGCTGCGGATGGCACCTTCTGAATATTGTCCAGACTAAGGTGCAAAATAGCTTTCACCAGCCAGGGGCAAAGTCTAGAAAGAGGCAGGCGTGCAAATCCCCTAATCTTTTAAGCAATTGTATTGCTATAAACAGAGCTAATTAATGAGTCAGGCTTCTTAGCAGCTGACTCTATAGGCTCAAATAAAGCCTCTGATTATCTGATTATCTGAAAGGTCCCAAGGAGAAATCCACGCCTGCCAGATAGGCCTCAGCCGTTTGGCTTCATGCAGAAAATTAGTTTCCCAACCAAAGCTCAATCAATAGGTTTGTACCTAGCAAAAATAGCGGCCACATAAACCATAACAGTAGCAGAAGTTAAACCTGCTGAGAGACACTCTTAAAGGAACATTAGCACTGCATCAGCAGGGCAGGGTTGTTGATACATGTTTGAAATATTCTCTAAGAATTGAAAATTTAGACATTAATCTTACTTTGGCACAGTCCAGATTAACTAGAGTAATTTTTTAGCTAACCAGGAGACTACCTGGATTTAATGTAATGGACTTTTGTCCTCAAGTACACGGAAGTCACATATTTGCACATATGTCATCTTTTCAGACTGCAACCTTAAATTAGTAGACTTCACAGTGTAGATGTGTTTCTAGGAATATTTTCATGAATTTATCTGTGTTGATTACAGAAACATCAAATGATGTCTGATGACCTAGGTTTGCCTTTTAAAGAAAAAAAATGATCCTTTACGATTGATTAATTTGCTATGATGAGAGGTTAATTTTCCATAATTTGCCTACTAACTAACTAAACAATTATGTGTTCTATAATTAATATTCCATTCCTTTTGTCTGGTTTCACATGAACACATGATATTCCAGTCTGCTGTCTATTAATATCTCTTTCCATATGTGTACAGAGCTCTCATCAGTGTTTATATGCCAGCAGTGACTTTTCATGCAGCCCTAGCCATAGTTTTTAGATGTTGTCAGAAATTAGTGATGTTTAGTTCAGCTGAACCTCCTGCCCTTCTTCTGCTCTCTTTTGGAGACATTGTCATTTTTCCACCTGTTCCCAGTGTTTTCATTTGTTCATTCCATTTCATTGTGCTTTGAGAAACCCAGAAATGTTTTAAAGGATACTGGAACAAGAACCTACTTTACTTGCACTATATAGACTTATTAAGTCTATACAGTGCAAGTGAAACCAGGTTTCTTGTTTTAAGCCTGGTGATGTCAGTGAAAACACCAAAAAAGAATACACAATGGAGGATGTTACAATTCACCAGCTTTGTCATCCTCTAAAAATCATCTACTCCTGCTCATAGCTGCGGCTTTGCAACTGTATAAATTAATAAGCCTGCATTACAAAGTACACAGGGAGAGCTGCCAGCCACCACTAAGAGATGACTGACAGCCAGCTCAAATGCTCACTGACTTGATACATTATAAAGAAAAAAGTTTAGTATGGCTATGTGTGTATTTATAGTAGGAATGTGCACTTGCACAAGCTGAATGTGTCAGCTTACAAATTTCATACCAAAGATATTCATGATGTCCCAGTCTTTCGTGAAGTGAGCAGTAGTGCACTGCTGATGGATCACAAAAAAATAACCAAAATGACAGTGGATCTACTCAACTAACCGCTGCTCTTAAAGAGCACTGAGTGCCTCTGCCAGAGAACTTGTGTAGTCACATCAGTGCTGTGCAAATCCTGCTGATAAACAGCTTAAAGTAGCCAGACCTGTTTTTTAGATAGACTCTTATATTGTGCTGCAGTCCACTTCACTCTTTAAGAGCAATCTTTAAGAATCCCTGGACTTTCTGTAGTGCCTGGGATAGTCATTAGTCCACTAGAGGAGGTAGCACATTTTTGCATTTCGCTTATAAACTCTGAAATAGCCTTCCTGACACTGTTCAGGGCTCAGGCATGGTGTTTCTAAACCCATTTTGGATGAAGGACATTTTTACACACTCACTTCAGATCATGAAGCGCATTACTAATGTGTCTTGTGCTATTCCGCTGAATCACATCAGCCCAATAAACAATGTCCAACATCTGATGAAGTTATTGTCCAGGTATTGTTTATGGATGAGAGACACCAGGAGTTTGTAGTTTGTGATCTGGCAGAAGTCTAGGAATACCTTGCACGATCTTCATACAATCTTCCCCTGGGGCGGAAGAACATATCCTCTGCTGTTACTGCCTCTATCAGCTGGCACTACACTGGATGTGCAGTGTATTGGTATGGAAGTCGCTCCCTGTAATTCTGACTGTGTTCCATTGCACACTTCTTTCAATAGCCTATAGACTTGCTGGCCTATAGTTACTTTATGGTTAAAGGTGATTTAACATTCTTTCTCTTATTCCTTTAACACCACAACTACAAGTAAACCAGGTTTGTAGGTTGACTTCCAGAAAAGTGGCTTAGCACAGGGAGGAAGTGTTGCTAAACAACACACTTTTAAGGACATAACCCAGACACAGAGAGCACTTTATTAAAAAAACACACCACAATACAAAAACAGGGCTAACACAAAAGGTGGTTAAAAGGTTGAAGTTATAAGTCAAAAAACTGAACTGGAGGTTACCACCATATATGGCAATGAGCCAACAAAGTACGGCAAACACAAGGAAAGGAACTAAAGAGGGTAACGAGGGGAACCAGGTGCAGGGCATGAGCTAATAATGGGATAATTAACAGGGAAACAAGAGGGTGGAGTTAAGATGTGACACAGGAGATGAAATACAGATGACATCAAGGGCCTTGAGCTTACAGCCAGACAAAACCCGGAGCATTGACACAAGACAGGACTGTCATGATCCAATCACAAGAGAATAGACAACTATAGGGCTGACAGCACTGTGACACTGTAAGAAAGTTAAATGCTTATCCTTTAAACATTCCTAGAAACTACACTTTCTGTAATAGTTACGCACTTGCCTCTTATAGGGTGAGTTTTGTGTTGTCAGGCATAGGTAGATATGCTGAATCCATTCCCAATAACACCTTGTACAGCAATTCACCTTCTTTTATTGAACTTAAATTTAAGAATGTTGTCCATGTAAATGACCTTTCCATTCAACTCGTTGTTATTGTTGTATGTCACTGTGTTCAATTGACCCTACTTTTTTAAGTCACTTGGTTTTGTTATTTGTTTTTCCCAATATACACTTGTCTTGTTTTGTGACTTTGTGTTAGGGAAAAGAGGACAGGTAAGTATGTCGTGTCAAATGATGTGCCCCATGTAGGATTATTCCTTTGTATAGAAACACTAAGTTAGGAGTGAGTAGTACCACCCTCTGTATGTTTTGTGTTTGGATAGTGTAGATTAGGCAGTGAATGTCAGGTAGTGAAGATTTCTCTTGTTGTTTTGTTAGAGAGTTTAGAGGGGTCTTTGTTGTTTTAGAGTTGTTTTGTTTTATTTTCTTTGATTTGGTGCCACTCACATCCCTTTTCGCCTGTGTGTTTGTGTTTAATTTGTAAATATTGTAAAGATGCCACCTTTCACTCGTCAAAGTACATGTAAATAAACCAACTTATTTGCGCTTGCAAGTCATTGTCTGTTAATTGATTGCCACGCACTCAAAAACTATTTAATAATCAATTTTATACCCCTAAACATTTAGCATCGTAACACTGTATTTAGCAAATGTAAAAGTAATAATTATGTACAATGCAGTGCTGTCTTCACACAACGTGTTGAAAACCATTGGCTAGGTCCATTGGTGTGAACAGCTTGCACAGTTACCTTTGAGGCAATCTTCTCCATTGTTGGAGAAATTTACTTTCATTTCTTACAGCCTGGTGTCAGTTTATAAATTGACTAATGTTGGAATTCAGGAGTGGCCTGTTGTCACTTTTAACAACCTGAAACCCAACATCAGTCATGTGAGTTTAATGGTCTTCATTGTAACCTTTCCATGCCTTAAGCTCATGTCTGCTCTCTCTCTGACATGAATCTCAAAGGAGGTTTTGTTTTACTCTCTGTTTTTGTTATTAATTAACTTCCTGTCGTTTAAGACATTGTGTTGTATTTTATAGGGGGAATGATTTGGAGGTAATCTGGAGTTTACCTTGATCACACCTAGCTTCAGACAGTAGGAGGCTGCAAACCTTTTGATGTCAGCACTTTTAAGTGATGTGCATAATGCTATTTTAGTGCTATGCTTAATTGCAAACAAGTGTGAAAGGCACAGTGTAGGCTAACTTGATCTATTGACTCTGCTTGGGTGGCTTTTATGGTCACATGATTTCTCAAAGTTATTACCATAATCAGCTTATTTTTATTATGTTCCACATTAACCTCATATTCATAGGAAATACTGTTTTACCCTAGGTTATTTAACTTTAAACCTTACAATATTTATGTCAGGGTCCAAATTACACTTTCACAAACCGTTTCAGCCATAGTTGACAAAACTAGTAAGAGAAGTTACAAAATAGGTTCTGAAAGACAACTTTTTCACTTTATACTTCTATTCTAAATACATCAAGGTATTTTTGGCTGCAATCTGTGGACATTTGTTTTACATTTTTGTCTTACTAACAATTATCTAACAAAACTTTTGTGATAATTTCTTTACTGAAATTGTAAAAGCTGAAAATATGCTGCATTGTAATTGTAGGCTTTTTCTGCATATTAATTGTGATGAAGTGAAATAAATTGACAATGACGCCCATTTTGCACATTGTCTGAACTACAGATAACAGTGTGATCAACTGAGAAAAATGTCTTTCATAAGTGGTTAATGTTTGGAAGGGGTCCACACATCTATTAACATGACAATGAGTCCGTATTTTTGCAAGTGATTAAGCTTTATGCTGGCCTGCAAAGTCACATAAATTTAGACTTAAGGTTCATGTTTAGAAGCAGTGTTGAGTGAGGCATGATGTGCGCGTCTGCAGCACTATGTGTTGACTAATATAACAGATACGGCATGAAAGACAGAACAGATGTTGAGAGCTGTTTCCCAGCAAGCACTCAACAGATGCAAGGCCTGGGCTTTGCATAAACCCGTCCCCTAATGTTTGCTCTCATCCCAGACAGCACTAGTGTAATGTGTTCCATTACAGAATATGCAGAAATAATAAGGCTGGTAAGGGTGTGCATTTATTGTTTGTCTTTGAGTAAACATCTGAATTGAAGAAGTTTATATATGTTATTACCATTTTATACACAGTATGTGTTGATTTAATGATTTTTCTGCTGTTTGATTTGATCTGAACTGCTGTTTAATATAGATGCTCAACTGATGACAATGTCAAAGATACTGTGTTTCCTGTGAATGTGTGATCTACTGAAATTATGATAGAAAACACTGACTAATATCACAATAATCTCACACACATTTGCCAAAGATGTTGGGCCTGAAAAGTCACAATTTTTTATCTTTAAATGCAAAGACTTTTCTCAAGTGAAACAACCTCCATGATAAACTGCTTAAATCTTTGTTTAGTAAATTTTAAAAAATCAAGAGAAATGTAATGTTAATAATAATCATGACTTTTTGTAGTAAAAAAACAATACTTTGGCTGATTAAATTTAATAACAGTTACACAATCATTTTAAATTAAATAATGTCTTTCATTCATTCTTGCTCTTTTATGACCTTTATGTAAGAATTTGTTCATCTTTTTGTTTATTCTTCAATTCTTTTCCAACTTCATGTTTAGTTATTGTCTTACCTGAACTGAACTTCTCCACCCAAACCATAACATGATTACATAGTCCTTT
The DNA here is from genome assembly GCA_036877525.1 of Chromobotia macracanthus. NCBI lineage: Eukaryota > Metazoa > Chordata > Actinopteri > Cypriniformes > Botiidae > Chromobotia > Chromobotia macracanthus. The sequence goes on from JAZGTH010000030.1 coordinate 5,591,209, forward strand.
GCTTTCATTTAACTCCACAATTGTCAATGTATCTACCAGCTTCTTTAACAGTCTTCGTTTTCCTAGAAAACAGTAAAATCCCTTGTTACCGTTGCACATACCTCAACTGATGCAAGAAAGATGCAACATTATCTGTGTAATAACTCGTAAATTATTAAAATCATAACATAAAATGATAAAAACGACACTTCTGACAACAACAAATGTTATCATCAGGACTTTCCCAACATCAAGTTATATAATAATATGGCATTTTTCCTTTTATCAAGATACATGCAAATAATCTAGATGAAGAGCTTTACAGTCACTGAAGTCAACCTTTCGAAAGTTCCCACACCCTCACCCTGTTACAATCTTCTGCATGTTGCTATTTTAACAACACAGTCAAATCAGATTCTGAACACTGATCAGTTGATTATTCTTCGCAATAGATCTGTGTGCTGGAAACACCTGTTAATGCTAATAGTTTCCAAAAAATATGATCCAATGATGCCATCCGGAATAGATTTTAATGGCATTTGATAGCAATAGGGATAAATATCAGCCCTACATGAACTGTGGATTTGAACTAAAAAGAATGCGGAGTCAATTTATGTAAATGTGTTTTGTAGTTACTGAGATCTGATATATTTTATATAGTGATAAATGTGGAAGAGAATCATTCAGAGCTGTATTATATAAGACCAGCATTCTTTGTTCTGTTTTAATAAACCAAGAAAAAGATATGGACATTTGTTGTTTGGTTTGCATAGAAACTTGCCTATATTTATTCAATTCAATTCAATTTATATAGCGCTTTTTACAACGCTACATTGCTTCAAAGCAACTTTACATATAATTAAAAAATATATATAATAAATAACAGAGCAAATGTCAGACATGTTCGACAAAAAATAATACATGCAATACATTATTGCAAATAATTTGTGAGATGTATATTAATAAGATTAATTAGGCATAATATGTTTATAGTAGGTTAGAAAGGGTTGATTGAACCAATAAAACTACAAAATCATTAAGCAAGACATGCCATTCCAGCTAACATGGAGATAGCATTTAAAACGATAACATCTTATGGGACAGGTGTATAGAAGATTTGCAATAGTACCATGAAATTCACAAAACACAAAGTAAAATGCATACATAAAATATATACAATAAAATACCTAAAAGTTACACAATGAAAGAGAATGGGAGACAATTTGAGACAAAGGAGTAGCAAAATAGAAGATTCTTTTTGATTATAATTATATCATATCACTAGAAGCAATATTAACAATTATAAAACCCTAAGCTAAGTTAGATGTCAGCAGTCTCCCAGTAAGCAAGCCAACAGGGCGACAGTGGCAAGGAACCAAAACTCCAATAGTGTATAGCTGGAGAAAAAACCTTGAGAGAAATCAGGCTCAGCCAGGAGGGCCAGTTCTCCTCTGGCACGTTAAAGCTGCAATTTTGTAACTTTCTTGGATATGGACAGAGAGTTGATTACAATGACTTATATTTATTTACTGATAAGAAACTGTTGGGTCTAATTACATCTGACAATATGTTAGGCATTGAGAAATATTACCAACCGAAATCGTGTTCCATAATAGTGTTAGAAGCGTAATACAAAATGTTAAAAATAGAAGCATAATGTAATAATGTAACTAATTACAGCTATAACAGCACACTACTGTGACTATGTAGGGAACAAAGTATGAAAACTAACTAGGCTGGAGGTAGGTAGGTATGTATATAATGGTAAGTTTACTAAAGAAGTCATCAAATCCCAATGATCTGTCTCAGGGGACGTACCATCCTGTCCCCCTTCATCTGGTCTCAAAGTGTGGCTCCAGCTGACTACAGGACCTTGGAGAAAGGAAAGACTTAGTGTGAAGCCAGTACATCTGTACCTATGGGAAGTGTTTCGGGTTCCGATTTACCTATTTAATTTTTACCTATTTTAAAGGATTTGAGTAATAAATCTGTAGAACTATGTGTAGGCTAGAATAAAGAGGTAGGTCTTTAATCTAGATTTAAACTGACATAATGTATCTGCCTCCTGGACAGTACTGGAAAGGCTGTTCCAGAGTTTTGGCACCAAATACGAAAAGGATCCACCAACAGCTCTTGATTATGAAATTCTGTGTATTATCAAATGGCCAGAATTTTCAGATTGGAATGAACGTAAAGGACTGTAATAAATGAGGAGCTCGTTTAGGTATTGAGGAGCTAAACCATTTAGAGCCTTGTAGGTAATCAGCAAAATTGTGTAGTTTATATGATGCCTAATAGGCAGTCAGTGCAGTGTGGACAAACTGGGCTAATAAGGGCATGCTTACGCATTCTCGTGAGAATTCTGGCTGCTGCATTCTAAACCAGCTGAAGTTTTTGTATTAATCCTGCAGGGCAGTCACCAAGTAGGGCATTGGAATAATTGGTCTGACTTGGAGAGCATGTGTCATAGTTTTGATATATTTTTGAGATGGAAAAATGCAGTTTTACAAATATTGGAAATATGGTTCTCAAAGGACAAATTGCTATAAAAAAATGACACCCAGATTCTTGGCTAATGAAGCAGGCTTTATAGAGCATCCATCAAGATTGAGACAGTGTTCTGGATTGTTCTGTGTAGAACATTTTGGTCTAATAAGTAAAACTTCTGTTTTGCCTGAATTTAGTAGTAGAAAGCTGCTCCAAGTTTTGATATCGACTATACATTCTGTTAATTTGGTGAATATATGCATCTCGTTGGACCTAGAAAAAATGTACAGCATAACAATAACAACAAAGTATCATCAGCATAACAATGAAAACTAACTCCATGTCTTTTAATAATTGCGCCTAGAGGTAGCATGTACTGGGTGAAAAGTGAAGGCCCAAGCACTGAGCCCTATGGTACTCCATACTAACTTGAGATTGGTATGACACCTTTTCACTCAAAGCAACAAACTGGAATCGGTCAGACAGATATGATTTAAACCATGCCAGTGCAGTTACATTTATGCCATCGTAATTTTCAAGCCTATTTAGTAGAATGCTGTAGTCAATAGTGTCAAAGGCTGCACTACGGTTGAGTAACACTAGAAGAGAGATGCAGCCACTATCTGCCGACAAGAGCAGATAATTTGTCACTCTGATGAGAGCAGTCTCTGTATTATGAAGTGGTCTAAATCCTGACTGAAAATGCTCGCATATCACCACCTTTTCCAGTATTTTTTAAAATAAAAAGTAAATTTGAGTTGGGTCTGTAATTTACTAGTTCCCTAGTAAATTACTAGTTCCCCTGTAATTTACTAGTTCCCAAATAGCCAGTTTGTAAAGTTTTGGGACATATTCTAACACCAATGATGAATTAATGATACTATATAGAGGATCTATAATTTCAGGAAGCATCTCTTACAGCAACCTGGTAGGTATATGATCTAGCATACACATTGTTAATTTAGATGATTTAATTATTTTTGACTGTTCATCCCTATTTATGTGACGTGTCTGACATGAAAGTGGGTATTTTTTTCATCTTGCTTTGCATTTTGAAATTCAAACAATTTCCAAGACTGTCTGATCATTAATTAGATACTGAGGAGATGAAGAGGATAATTCTCATGTTGTTGTTTTTTCTATTTTGGCTGTCTTGTTAATTGTGTTTCACAAGAGTATTTTTTAAAGGCACATTTTTCTACGTACAAATATATGTATACTGGAAAACATTTTTAACATTCCATACACAACACTCTGTCCTGCTGTGTGTCATCCACACTACAAGCAAACATGTTTCATGAATGCATGATCAGAGTATTTATGATGTTTAATACAGTTGTGGAGCAGGTTTATGTACAGAAACAAAGTTTCACATAAACATAAAAGCGATAAAAGAGACACCGGTAAAACAAGAACTATATCTATTTGTCTTGTTTACGTTTTAAAATGCAGCCATTTCCAAGATCATTCATTAGACACACACACACACACACACACATTTTGTAACATACTGCATAAGTGTGTGACTGCTTCCACTAGGATACAGCTTGTTATGTTCTGGCCTCTTACTCAATGTTTAAACTCTTTATGTTTCAATGTTTAAAGTCTCCTTAGTTTTCCAAGACAGACCTAATATCATCTGTCATTTAGCCTCTTGGTAGTATTCTCACATTGTTTTGTCTCCTTTGTTCTCCTTTGTTGAGATTGGGAAACAATTCCTTCTACTCAGTGTGAGACAGTGTTGACAGTGCCTGGCAAAGCAAGTAAAAGGCTCTGGTTTCAAATACCTGTTAAGGTAATAAATACTCTCAGTCAGTACTCAAGTATATGAGCTAATTTGAGCTAATACATATATATGTACACACACATAACCACAACAACACAATACTGAGACTAATCTGCAAAAACAAAAACCTGCAAATAGCTTGAGGTCAAGGTTGGGCCCTGATGGTAGATAACATAACTACACCCAAAAAAACATTGTCTTTTATCGATGACCAATTAAAAGGCGTAGTACATTCTAACAAAATAAAATATATAAAATAAAGCAACATATAAATCAGTAATATTTTATTTTCCCATAGAAATACTTAGATGTTTATGTAGATATTTTGCCACCATTTTTATTGTTTTGAGGTAGAAGATGGAAAGTCAACAAAAACAACATTTTGACCTTTTTGTGTAAGAAATCTGGAGTATAGATAGATAGGCCATTTTTATACTGTTCTTATCACACGCAAATCTGCATATGTTTTATATCAGTTCAACAGCAATTGGTTCCTCTTGACCAGTGCCATTGCATCCCACACACCTGCAATTTATGTTACAGAGTGAATATACAGGGTTCAGAGCTGTGGTTGAGCTTTACAGACATAGTAAGCGAGCACATGTGAGTGCAAGCATACCCCTCCCTCCCTGTAGCAGAAAAGCTGACTGCTGCTGATGCTAAAACTAGATCTCCCACAACTAAGATACAGGCTTGGGAATTTCTAAGAGGCCTTTGCTGGTAGCAGATACAGGGATTAGTCAGCTGTCTGGCTGCATATAGGGCTAGAATGAAAAGATCAAGTTAACTGACCCTTGACAATGGCTGTGGATGCTAATTGAAACACCAGTAAGTCAGTACAGAGCCTGGGAGTTCAGATAGCATTTAATTTAAGTAATCAAAGGGAGTTGTTAAAGGCAGTGTTGTTGGTTAACTTTAATTATAGTCACACACACAGAGTCTGTAACTAATCCTAACCATCAGGGGTACAGGAACCCCCTAAAAAGCTTAGATGTTACAATACAAATTATACAATAGCAAACTTATTAAAGTTTCGGCCCTCCTGGATTAACCAAAGGTTAGATGTCATGATCTACAGTAAGTGATCACAACACTTATTGAGAACACTTTTATGAATAACCCCTTAAAAACTTTATGGATAACCCCTTTAACCCACGAGTTTTGAAAATCAGGTTACATCTGTGTAACAATGAATTTATTCTAAACACAAAACAGCCATGGACACGAGAAAATGAAGCAAGCAGAAATAAAACAGTAGAAATCCAGACAGGACAACCTGGTGTTGCAATTTGTTATTCTTTATAGCAACTGTTTTCTCATTTGTCAATAAATTACCAAAATTCTCCCATCGATTGACTTCATGTCCCATCTGTGAAGGCCATCGTGAGAACTAATCCCTTTTATTCCAGGAGTTTTCTATCTATTTATGAAACATCCATCACTGTTCATGCTTCTTAATCCCCAGGTTTTCATTATTCTTGGGAAGCTAGCAGTCACCATAGAGATCGAGAGAGGGGAAACAGTACAACAAAACAAGAAAGAGACAATCATAATAGGGGGAAAAGTGGACAAAGAATAAAGTAACACAGAGAGGGTAACAATTAGGAAATTTCACCAAAGGTCGAAAGGGCTGGTTTGAAAAAAAGGCAGCCATGAAAGTGTCAATGTGGACTGTGTGTGACGCACTGTTAAAGCTGGGTTTGCCTGCTGTAGCAAATGGGTCTCGTGGGCTCTTTATTTCTGAAGCTTGACTGCATTTTGGAGAACAACTACAATGGTCCCATGCAACAATGTGCCAAAGTTGACAGCCTGCTGGAGGAGTGATGGGGGTGGACTTGTTTGTCCCATCCTGTGAGTCGATATTCAGGGGTGTTCATCAAACCCACTCTGCTTGATGTTAGCGGCATCCTCTCATGATTTATTCCCAGGCAGGGCCTGGTCTCTATTGATAGACCAGTAAATGTTTTGACAAGAAAAGTGTTCCTAATGAATTGTGGCCATAGAAACCAACAAATCAAAGCAAGGGCTGAAAACAAATTGAGTTTGGGGAAAATCAAATAGGATTCAAAGTGCTGAGACAATTTCCTTTGATTGTTGTGTTTCAAACACAACAATCAAAGAAAGGATCAAACAGACTGGTGCCATAATCCCAAGCTGCTTAATGCAAAGTGTTTATAGATAACATTGAAGGCAACATGTGACATGTTTATTAACAGCAAGCAGCCTTACACAAGAATAATTTATTTTATTGATATATTATTAAGTGATTAGTGAAAAGATTTACAATTACTTGTCCCTTAAAGGTAGGATTGTGAAATACCAAGCTCCTCTCTAATGAGAACAATATGTATCTTCAATAAATCATTCTTTAGTGGTAACACACTTGTATTTGGCAGTCTAAATAATCTCTATCATCCCTCTTTCAAGATTACACGGTTTTTAATAATCAATATGCATTCATATTGTCCTAAGCCATGTCCTTAGATAAACATCAGCATGTAAAGAAAATGCCAAAAGGCTGTAGACACAATATACTTCAATGATGAAAGTATACTGCCATCATGACTCACATATGTGCATTATGCATTAAATAAACAGGGAAAATATGTGCTTTTGCATGGATCTGAACTCTTTATTTGGTCAAATTAGTGAGAAACGTCCCTGGTTACGTATGTAATCTCATATCCTGAGAAAGGGAACTTGACACTATGTCTGTTTTGATGTTATGGGGAGCATCTTTGGTGTGACCGGTGTCTGAATCTCATGTCTAATTGGCCTGTGGCAGTGTTTGATGTGCATCAGATGCACCTGCTGGTACAGGAGCCAGCTGATCGCTAGCTGCCATTGTCCAGCATGACATCCCCTTTGCCATCCAGAAGGTGGAAAGGCTGAGGATCCTGTATCAACCCCCTGTGCCATGGGGGTGGGGGGGTGTTCACCTCTGCCATTTCATGGGAGCCAGACTTAAAAGATTTTGGCTGACGCTTAATGCAATGGACCCCTAGCTGACCCTGACATCTAACCTCAATGAGCTACAACTCTTCAGCACATCTTTTCTCTTTAGAGCTTATACAAAGGCAGCCTACCAGCAGAACTCCAATATCTGGGTTGGCAGCACCACCCTTATTGCTCATGCAATTGTAACAAGGAGCTAATAAGCCCTTGCTGAACCATAAGAAAGACTGACCCTCAGGGCCTGTTGTAAGTGCTTGTGTGACTGCACAGGACATATAGGGAGGGAGTGAGACGGGGCTACTTCACTTTTGTATGATCCTCAGCCTGCCTGTCCCTAACACCCTGCCTCCTGTGCCTAGCATTGTGTCACTTTTGTGCTTTGCTCCAAGAAGGAGGGAGAGACAGAGAAAGACAGGACATGCAGGGAGGTATCAGTCTTGTGATTGTGCCCTTGCCTTTCTAAACTTCTCGACCACCATCTGTACAGATATGCCAAGGAGAAATTTCCTTTCTCCCTGATATGAACCAGACTAATCCTCAAATGCCTCTCCGTGGCCACAGCTGCAATGTTTGTTTGGTGGTCCTGAGACCTAAATCTGTGGAGCAGCGCAGCTCAACCACCATGTCCAAGGAAAGCCCCTCCCCCTGATCTAGGTCCTTGTGCGGATTGGCTTAGTATGCTGCAACACTGTCATGGTGTGCAGCACAGCACCAACCTGACTTGTTGCTGCATATGCCCTGTCATTGAGCCACAATGTGACCTGGAGCAGCCCAGTTGGCAAGGTGAAAGTCTGCAGGGGTGATGCCCAGCTCAATGAAATGCCCACAAGCTTCTCATCAATGGGAGACATCTCCATATACCAGTTCTCTCTCGCTCCCTCTATATTGACGTAACTTGCCCACAAACCCATAAGGAAAGGCAGACTCACAGGAAGCTGTTGGCCATGACCAGCCAGGAATCGCCGCCCTTTGAGTTCTTTCCAGCAGGGTCCTTCGGTGCTTCATCACAAGAACAGACAAAAATGGCTCCTGAAGACAAAAAGCTGATGACAAAAGTCAAAATAAGCTAAATTGAAATTTCTTGGGAAATCAGACTCAACAGCTTAAATTATAAATCAGTAATATACATAGCTGCAAGCAGTGGTGACGAGCACTATAGTGCCACACACAGCTTCTCTGAAATTTTAAAAGACACTTCCTGCTGCCAGGAAGTTCTTGGTGGCGCTATAACTGTCATTCACAATAGTCACATCATTGTGATCAGCCAACAATTTCAGCATGCAGATGATATGACATACTTCCTGTTCCATTTATTGCCTTGCTATGCCAACACTATTTGAGATATCAACATCTGTTCACAATTTAGTATATTTAATATCTCTTCTTTTTTCTGACCAAGCCTAAAGTGACTAGGTGGACAACAACACACTTACTTCTGCCAGTTGGTGGCGCTACGACTGTGACTCACAATAGCCACCTCTATGTCATCAGTCCCTAGGACCAAACATACAAGGATATAAAATTACTCAATGCACGTAGAAAATTCAAGTCAATTCCCATTTCAATTTTTTGCGTCACCATGGCAACACCATTCAAAATCATATCAAAAATCCCTTCACAATTTAGCATTTTCAATGTCTTGACATAATATTTGCCAAATTTAGTGACATTCCCATAAATCTCTTAGGAGGAGTATTTAAAAATTCAGAGCCTGGAATTGTCAGAAAATCCACATACAATCCAAAATGGCTGATTTCCTGTTGGTCAGAGCTAATGAATGTAATATTGAAAGTTGTCCAGCTTGATGAGAACAACACATGAACCAAGTCTGATGAATGTAGGTAAAAATAACCCTGTCACATTAGTCAAAATCCCTTACCAAGAGCTCCCTCACCACACCCATGTCTAAACTTTTGTTGACGCCTAAAGGCTGACCACTGAGATGTGTGTGTCAGATTCAAAATCCCTCAATGCATGCTGGAGATTCCACTTTGTGCCATAATTTTACTGCTTCACCATGGCAACACAGTTCGAAATATCAAAAATCCCTTCACAAATTTGAATCTAAAATGTCTTGGCATGATGCTCACCATAGCTGGTGACAATCACATGAAATCCCTAGGAGGAGTATTCAAAAGTTCACGACATGCGCTTTTCAGAAAATCCAAAATGGACAACTTCCAGTTGAGTGGAGTTAAGGGGTGTAAGGGCAAAGTTGTTTGGGTTGATGTGACCAATACACGTAGCAAGTTTCATACAGGTGCATGCATGTTTGATATATGCACCATATTTTTGTGCCCCCTGCCCTGCCCATGTGATGGTCTTTGCCTGGCCCTGATGTGTATGCCAAGTTTCAAGAGTGTAATAATAATAATAATACTAAGGAAAACAATAGGGCCCTTCACACTTTCAATGCTTGGGTCCTAATAAATAATCCTAAGGAAAAAAATTATTAAAAATGAATATAATAAATTATAAAAAATTAATTTGTTGTGAATTTTGGTAAGGTAAGGAGGCATTTATGGACACTCATCTGTTATATACATGCTCAATAACTGATTTTAGTTTATTTTTAACCAATAAACTTGAACTTACTCAAATCTCAAATCCCTTAAGGGATTATTAGACTGCATTACTTAGGTAAACCGGAATTAGGGACACTCCCCATAGGTACAGATGTACTGGCTCCACACTAAAACTGTCTGTCTTTCATATCCCTAAGGTCCTGTAGGCAGCTGGATCCAAACTTTGAGACCAGATGATGGGGGACAGGATGGTACGACCCCTGAGACAGATCATTGGGATTTGATGACTTCTTTAGTAAACTTACCATTATACACCTACCTGACTGCTAAGTTAGATGTGAGCAGTCTCCCAGTAAGCAAGCCAACAGGGCGACAGTGGCAAGGAACCAAAACTCCATGGTTTATAGCTGGAGAAAAAACCTTGGAAGAAACCAGGCTCAACTGGGAGGGCCAGTTCTCCTCTGGCATGTTAAAGCTGCAATTTGTGACTTTCTTGGATATGGACGGAAAGTTGATTATAATGAATTTATAGATATTTATTGATAAGAAACTGACAGGTCTAACTACATCTGACAATATGTCAGGCACTGAGAAATGTAGTAAAATGGCGTAATGTTACAAGCATAATGTGCATAATGTAACTAATTGCAGCTATAACAGCACACTGCTGTGACTATGCAGGGAACAAAGTATAAAAACTAACTTAGCTTAGGGTTTTGTAAATTGTTAATGTTGCTTCTAGCTATATGATATAATTACAGTCCAAAAGACTTCTATTTTGCTACTCCTTGGTCTCAAATTGTCTCACATTCTCTTTCATTGTGTCATTTTCAGGTATTTGTATTGTATATATTGTATGTATGCATTTTACCTTGTGTTGTGTGGATTTCATGGTACTATTGCAAATCCCTTATTCCCCTGTCCCATAAGATGCTATATTTGCCATCTCCTAGTATGACAAATTAGTCTTAAAATACAGTACTGTGCAAAAGTCTTAGGCACATTAGTATTTCACACCCAAAAATGGTTTTAAGCAAGTTATTTATATCTTTTGTTGTAATGTCAGTAGTGTTTTTTCTGTTGGTTCATAATGTAATCACAGACAGACACGATGATTGTGAGTTCAGATCTCTCTGTGGAGCACTGACTGTTGTCAGTCTCCTTGTGCATACAAAAATCTCACTGATTATTACAATTAATGGCAAAAAGAATGTTTGGAAATGTAATCTTATAATTCCTACTGACACCACAACAAAAGATATAAATAACTTGCTTAAAAACATTTTTGGATGTGAAAATACTAATGCGCCTAAGACTTTTGCACAGTACTGTAAATTTCACAAATTATTTGCAATAATACCATGTAATCCTTGTTGAACATGTCTGACATTTTCTTCTGTTCTTTATTATAATTTTTTTTTATTATATGTTAAGCTGCTTTGCAGCAATGTAACGTTGTAAAAAACTATATAAATAAAATTGAATTCAATAAAAGTTACTGACTGCACCTTTATTTAGAAATATGCTTTTGTCAGACTATACTGGAATCAATTGAATCAAGTCAAATACTCTAGAACAGTTGTGTGTCCAATCCTGCCCCTGGAGAACCAGTGGACTGCAGGGTTTAGCTCCAACTTGCCTCAACACACCTGCCAGGAAGTTTCTAATCTGAATAGTAAGACCTTAATTAGCTGCTTCAGGTGTTTGTTTAGGGTTGAAGCTAAACTCTGAAGAACACTGGACTTTCAGGAGCAGGACTGGGTACTTGTGCTTTAGAATATGCTAAGACATGGCAATGCTATTACTATGAATAAAGAAAAGTGCGATGCTCAGTATATGGCCGCTTTAGTGAAGGAAGTCACTTCTTCCAGTTAAATAAGCCGATCATCAGTCATTACTGATTAATGATTCACTGGGGGAGGGGCTTTGATCAGAGTGCTGTGAAGTACTCACCAACCTAAATAAAACAAAATTTATGCCACAGTTAATGTCAGGTATAATTTGGTCGAAAATGTTATTTTATTGTAATCTAAGCAAACGATTTTAAAGATATTAATCTTCCCCCATTCAGGTAGATTCAAGTAGAGGACTTAATTTTGTCTGACTGAAATAGATGCTGGAAGGTATTGCAAATATAGCAGCTGAGTGAAGTGACTTTCTTAAAGGGATGTTGGCTGAGTCTAATATTGGCCGAAAATTGTGTGGAATAGTGTTAATTGTGTTGAAAAGAACTGACAGTATTCTATTCAGTCAGCATTTAATTGAAGTAGAGTTTTAATTAGACACATTACACATGTTCAGTAGACACAATAAAGAAAAATCTAAAGAAAATCTTTAACTGAGCTTATAGTCTCCACTGTTTCATTCCATTCTGTTATATTTTCTTCCCAAAAAGTCCCTATAAAATCCTTAAATAGCTAATACTGGCCTCTGTAAAATGCATTAAACTGCAGATGACAGCAGATATCATTCAGTTCATCCGCTGGTAAAAGGAGGAGCCTACAGAGAAGCTTTGTGATTGATGCTATAGAGAGTATTATTAGACTCTTCAATACACCAGATTAATACTAAGTGAAACTAAATTAAACCATGTCAAGACCTTCTAATTTCCCCCACAGTTTTATTCTAGACATTTCAGATATCCGTCAGTCTTTTAGTTGTTAGTGCTTGCTTTCCGTCATGGCAAACAGAACAGCCTTTTCCTCAGAAACAAGTACGGGATATGTGTACTTGTTAATCATGATTAACAAGTACACATATCCAAGGCACTACATTCCTTGGAAATCCACTGTGTTCTGTGGATATCGTCTCGTGACTATCGTAGGTGACTACTGTAGTGTTGTCCACCCGCACTAGGACATGGTAGCCCCCTAACTGCTAGAGGAAGTATTTCAGGGCCAGAAATACAGCTATCAACTCAAGGCACTTGATGTGCCAGTCGAGATGATGACCTACCTAGATCCCTTGGGCTGCACATCCATCCAGGAATGCACCCCGGTCTGTATGGGAAGCGTCTGTCGTAGCATCTTGCAATGACAGCATGCCTAGAATGGGACCCAAGGTGGGAAACCAGGGTCTGAACCACCTAGAAAGGGTATGAATCCCTTAGTGCATAACCCTAACCATCCTTAGTGGATGGCCAGAACTGAAGTGGTAAGCCCAGTGGAATCACATTGGCTGCTGCTGTCATGAGTCCTAACAGGCTCTGAATCTGGAAGACTGTAAGTTGCTGGCCTAGCCAAACACTGCCCACAACAGCAAGGATTGACTCCACACATGCAGGAGACAATTGTGTCTGCATCGTAATGGAGTCCCAAATTACCCCTAGAAAAGTAGTTCTCTGAATTGGAAAAAGCATGCTCTTCTTAAGGTTGAGTAAAATCTTTCTGTGGCAGGGGGAATTGCCCCAAAACCTTTTGGGGAAGCTACCCCCTGCCACGGAAAGATTTTAGTCCTACTGTGTAAAACAGCTTGTTTCACAATCACTATTTCATAAGGTCTGTCTCTCACCTCACTATCTTACTGACTGTTGTGAAAGTACTGACGCAATCATCCTGAATATCAAACATTTGATATGATCGGAGTAGCCCCAATGTTTCTCAGAGCAGATCGGCAGGTGTTGGATTTGATGTGTAAATGCCTCATTTTACCAGATAATCTACACAGAATAACAGACCCAATCGAGGTCCTGGACATGATTTTTTCAAATATTCTCAGAAAGGAAAAATCAGGGTAAAATTGGGTAAATTGTAAAGAGTAGTTTCCTATGTATGTTTCCTATTGACAGAATAAAACCTTTAGAAGCCAAAATGTAATGAAGATTAATTTAATTTTTAAATGGCAAATTCAAAAATTGATTTACAATCAAATATATACACAAACATATTTCCTGAGTATGTGTGTGCCTGGGCCTTGTTTGTTAGCAGATGAACTAATAGCTGGTCACAGTTATACCCAAACACATCCTTCAGTTGTCTGATACAAACATTAAACTCTAACATGAGACATTGTGTTGCATGAGACACTGAAGGCCCACCAGTTCACATGGGAATCCATCTGCGATGAACACATCAGCAGTAACACCCGCATGGAATGGCACACTAAAGAGCATGCCAAATCATTAATTGGGTTTGAGGAGCATTAGCTGTTGGCTGAACTCATGATGATTCCCTGAGTGCCACTTAAAAACAATAGTGTAAAAATAACTTTACCATTTAAAACATTTGTGGAAATAACATACGCGTATAATCTCTGGCAAGAATGGAAAACAGGTGGGTTATTAGGATTATTAGTTTTTTTTTTGTTTTTAGGGCCCAAGGACTGAAAGTGAAAAGAGTTCTATTGTTTCCCTCTAGGAATATTTTTTTTGTTTCTTTTTAAGGTCCAAGCACTGAAAATGCAAAGGGCTCTATTGTTTCCCTTTAGGATAATTATTGTTAAGTTAAAGATTTTTGGGACCTTTGGGCCCCTTAACTCAAAAAGCCTTGAAACTTGGAACACACTAGGTCTGGAGTGCTCTGGAGTTTTGACCAAAGTGATGGTGTTAGTTTTGCCTATGGTCACCATTCTTGGTATATATATTGTTCTCATCAAGCCTGACAACTTTCAAAACTAAACTCATTAGCTTCTCCCAACAGGAAGTCAGCCACTTTGGATTGTGTGTGGATTCTTTTGTCAACTCCAGCCTCTTCATTTTTAAATACTCTTCCTAGGGGATTTATGTTATTGTCACCAAATGTAGTAAATATTATGCCACGACATTGAGAATGCGGAATTGTGAATGGATTTTTGATATCTTTAACAGCGTTGCCATGGCGATGCAATAGGTTAATAACTAAAAACAGAAACAGGAAGTGACTCATATCCTTTGCATGTATTGAGAAATCTACATCAAACTTGTGAATTTTCATGTGGTGAACATAAATATTCAACTTGGTGAACATCATGCCAAGATATTGAAGATTCAAAATTGCGGAGGGCATTTTTCTCAAATGGTGCCACAAACTGACAGCAGGAAAATGGACTTTAAATATTGCACTTTAGTTAAGCAAGTTAAATGCAAGTGCCCACTGTGCATTGGTTTTAAGAGAAGGCCCTTGTGATGGCGTCATAGTGCTTGGGCCCAGATGGCAACATGGGTCGTTGCCAACTAAAGAGATGGAAATGGCAGGAAATGTTTTGTAGAACATAGGTTATAATCTTTCCACAACCATGACAACCACAATCATTCAAGATGTTAAGTGTACAAGAATGGAGGTGATGGTGTAGTGAAGTATAGTGTTAGGAACTGTGATGAATTAGACAATAAAGCATGTATTTACTCATTAATGACTTAATAAATCCTCACACAAAGCTATGTGCGTGTATGACTTCATAAGACTTAGCACATAGCACACAAGCTGTATGGACTACATTGACTTTTGGTGATTTTTTCATACAAAAAAGGTTTGAGTGTGAGTTGATGTTTGCATTTTTGGCTGAAATATACCTTCAAGCACAGTTGGTACTGAGGCTCTCACTAACCAACTGTAAGAAGTGTTAACAGTGAAAACATGTAAAGGCAACACCACACTGTGTGGCATACTGTGGTCCTTTAAATACAGTTGTCCTCAAAACTAAAGCCTCCATCAAACAAATTTTTAGGCCTTATGTCGAAAAACACCCTGAAAGTATATGACATTATCTTTTTGCATTTGGCAGACACTTTTATCCAAAGCAATTTACAGTACATTCAAGTTATACATTTGATCAGTATGTGTGTTCCCTGGGAATCCAAACCACGACCTTTGCGTTGCTAACACAATGCTCTACCAACATGGCTACAGGAACATTATGAAAAATAACGACTGCCTGTCAGAATATGGCCTGTTTTGGTATTGCACATTGCTCTAAAGCATGAATGAGGCACTGTGAGTGCTGAACTTTGTAGTGCACACAAATGAAATCAATGTTGCCGTGTTTCAGGCTGTTAAATGAGGGAATTGTGATCAGGCTAATTTTATGAGGCCAATCAAACCATGACGGTGTATGGCTTACAAGCAGCTTTACATATAATTAAAAATAAAATACAGAAAACAAAAAAATTGTCAAACATGTACATGGAAAACAGAGTACATGGTATTATTGTAAATTTTATGAGATGTATATTAATAAAACTAATTAGGGATACAAGGTTTGTAGTTGTTTATGAATAAAGAGTTGACTGAACTGATGAAAACTACAAGAATCATGTGAAGGCTCGTACCTCTCTCAGTGGTCTATGAGAGGGTAATGTATTCAGACTGCCTACTAAAACAGTATATACTTCTGAGATTATGCGAAAATTAGTTAATTAACTTGATAGACGATAGGTATCATAGTAAGCAAGCTATGCTGGTTCAGCTTACATGGAGATGGTGCATAGAAAGGAGGTAACATTATATGGGACAAAGGGATTTGCAATAATACCATATACCTGAATATAATATACCTGAACATCTCATAATCAAAGACAATGGGGGACAAAGAAATATCAAAATAGTAGAGTCTTTAGGACTGTAATTAGATTATTATGCTAGAAGCAATATTAACAATTTACAAAATCCTAAGCTAAATATCAGCAGTCTATCAGTAAGCAAACCAACAAGGCGACAGTGGTAGGGAACCAAAACTCCAATGATGTATAGATGGAGAAATAAACCTTGGAAGAAACTAGGCTCAACCAGGAGAAATACGAAAAGGATCTACCAATATTCAAATATATCCTAATATTCAATCACGTTTAAAGTCAATGAAGATATAGAGCGATACAGTTTTAAAAGTTCCACACTTTCATTATACAGTAATAGATTTGATACGAAAGACGAGAAAGACACAGCGTCAGCATTAGTGTGCATCTAATAGAAAATGAAGAACCTACTATAATAAACTTACTCAAAACAAGACTTTATGATTGCCACCTTACAGCACCTGTCACATTTATAATCTACATCTATAGTGATCTGTACATGTATTAAACTGACTGCACATTCATGCATATGAGTATTGTTTGTATCTTGGATAGTTTAATAAAACATCAGAAACAAAACATCAATCTTTGAAATCCTAACGGTATTGCATTACAATGTTTTAAACCCCAAATATTTTACTAAAATGTTAAATAAAATGTTAATCATTAACAGTTATTAAGTTATTTGTAATATGAGTGTTATGTTAAAAATAAAAAAGTAGTTTCAATGTAGCTAGCTACTTTCTGATAGTAACTTGTAGTGTACCTACCTACTTTTTCAAAAGGGTAGCTTTAACTTGTGAGTAGCTTGTAGCTTGTCAGACTGCAGTTTTAGGGCAGCTTCCCCAACACTTTACATTTGACAGCTAGTCATGAGACATGCAAGAACTAATGAGATTAGAAGTCATCGACTTGCAATCATATTTGAATTTAGCGTGCTGATCTGCTTGTTTATATGCATATGCAATGTATTGATTGTAAAATAAGCTCCAAGTATTAATTGTTTTTTTTTTCTGTTTTTTCTTTAAGGAAACAACACTGCAAGTACGTTGCAATTTTATGTTTCAAACAGAAAGGGCAAAAGAGACACTAAACTTGTGGAATAAAACTGTAAGTTTATGTTTGAGCAATAACATAATATGTCTCATGCTGTTGAGCTGCTAACTGTTCCATGTGTGATGTTTGATATTTTTTATTTATAAAACAGCAGTGGTAAGTTATGTTTTATTCACCTTTAAAACTATTAAATGGCTTTTGGAAGACTTTATTTTCCACTTTGAATTTGCCTATTGCCCTATCACCAGCACAATGTTTTTTTCAAACTGCACAACAGCTGCTTTTTCAGGAGAATGTCCCTTTAAAAATGTGTTCCACTCTTTGTATCAGAAATATAAAATACCCACCCATTTTTGTCATGTTCGATTCGTTTTCCTCCAAGTATGACATGATACACCTCATCTGGATCTAATTAGGGTGGGGTACCCTGCAAAGAAAGAATGAAAACAAATGTTCTTACACAACCGATAAATCCGACACATGATAAAACTGTGTTAGTTGATTGCACACTCATGATGCAAAAAAAATACACCATGCCATATATCTTCCTGAAATGGTGTTATGTAAATATATATGTAAATTATATATAATATACAGTATAACTGTAAATCATATTACATGAGCAACAGAGACTTCTCAAATTGCCTACTGCGACAAAGACCCAAGGGATCTCACATGTGTTTTCTATAGAGTTTTAGAAGAGAAGAAAACTCAGCAAAGTCTCAAACTGTCATGATACTATCAAAAGGTTCAAAAGTATCACATATTTCAATATGACCTTTTAGAACCACTACTAGCACTAGAATAGCAACAGAACAGTAACAACATCAGCAGCTCAACAGTAATGGCTTATGTCTTAATCCCTGAATGCCTCAAAAAACCAGCAACCACACCATTGTCGTCCTGAGATGAGTGCAGTGAATGCTGAACTATCCACTGGCCAGTGATTAATTGCCTGAATCCTTCCATCACATCACCAGGATCTGTTATTTTAATTGCCAAGACTAATTGTTCAAATTAAAATAAAGTTTTGATTTGACCGATCATAAAAATTAGAAGTGAACAGCTCAGAAGACATGCGTAGAAAATAATGGCATGTTTGTAACTGAATGCTGGCATGTTGGTGTCTCAGCCACATCACACATCAAATGTTCCTAACACCTAACAGATATCACATAGGTGTCCCAAGAAATCGCTTGTGTCTCTGTGACAGCACCAGATTCTTTAAACAGCAAAAAGAGTCAGTGGACCAGCATCTTTTAAGAATTTTTTAAAAACCTAATTCAGAAGACTAAATTAAATCAGATACACTGTTTTGACTTTAATAATTGTTGGCTGACAAATTTCTGGAGGGGTTTTTGGCATGGCTGTTGGTCCAGGACAAAACCAGCTCTAACCAGCATAAACGGCACAAGCTGGTCTTTTCAGCAGAATACAGTAACACTAGATGGATCTTGGTTTATAGGCAGCATGGTTGCAAATTGTAGCAACCTGGAGACCTCAGAGATGAAATTGTCCAAAACAGTGAGTGAACAATAACATTTAACGTGCCATTCGCAGTTTCATTGCACCAGTAATGTGCACTTAAACCTACCTGCATGGTTTAATCTTTGAGACCAGCATATGTTACTGGCAGGATCAACCAGGTAGCTAGGGTTGTGTAGGCTGCAGTGCATGGACTGCCTTCAAGCAGGTCTTGCTTCCTGCCCAGAAGCAGTTGAATGGCCAAGGAGTAGTACATCCTTTGGATTTCCTTTGGATTTCCCAACAAAACTGTTCAGAATTCTTCACATAAAAATCAGTCTACAGACTTGCATAGACAACCTAGGAAGTTGGGGAAGATCTAATTTTTTAACTATTGGTTACAAGATTTTCATACATTGGTGATTATTATTTGACATTTAATTCAAACATATAGTCTCTTCACAAGTGATTAGCACAAAGGTAGAGATGAGGTCAACACTGCTTGTAACATACACATTTGCATAGAGATAACTCTAAAACGCATGTGTGAGTCAGGCATTGATAAAGGGTGACAGTTTTCATTGTGCTTAATCTCCCACTTCTATTTCCGACAGAGTTATCAGTTTTTATACGTTTGTACACTAACTTTTCCAGACCACACTGGTATTTACACAGAAGTTTAACATGAAGAGTTTTCAGTGAAGCAGATGACAATGTTCAAATAGCTTGGGCTGCACACCTTTGTACATGTAATCATTTATTCTAGCTGACACTGTAGCATTATTCATTTGCTGACATACATCTCATACATCTCCTCTGATTATGTTTGAGAGAGGGTAATGAGAGACATCAGACTTGTTTTTTGTCCCTTAAGTACATGAGTCCCAATGCGAGATTCATTCTCCTCATGTCCTTACTGCTGATGCCAGCAGTAAGCAATCAGCCTAATTTGTGATGTAGATGTGATGTAGAGATATTTATCTGTGCACAGCTTGGAAAAATAATAATAATTAAGATGTTAAAACAGAGATTATGATAATTAGAATTATGATAATTATGACAAGCCCTTTACTCCTGTAACAGTACCGTCATAAGCAGTGGGATTAAATCACAGATCCAAAGATAAATTCTGCAGCTAAGCATATTTAAGTTGAGAAGTACATTTTTCCACATTGAAATATCAGTGAGTTCAACAGGTAAAATTGGAGCGTATTAACATTTTTGACACACTTAAAAACTGGAATGTGTAGTCACACTTATCAGTGCAGTTGTTTTCTTACAATAATTAATAATGGATCTCAGTTCCTTACACAGGTGAAAAGCAAATCATCATGGAATGCTAAGTTTTCATTCAAAAACCTTATTCAGTTTTAGTTTACATCACAGCCTGTCAAAACCATAACTTGCTTACTTGCTGTTGTTAGTTGAGGACAGGTGGTATTGGGAGGGACATTC
Organism: Chromobotia macracanthus; assembly: GCA_036877525.1. Lineage (NCBI taxonomy): Eukaryota > Metazoa > Chordata > Actinopteri > Cypriniformes > Botiidae > Chromobotia > Chromobotia macracanthus. The sequence continues at coordinate 5,611,403 of JAZGTH010000030.1, forward strand.
TGAAACTAAAAAATGCTTTATTAAACAAAAAATTGTAGGCAGACTTGGGAAAGTCATCTATATTTATTTTTTATTTAAATGTGTACACTATACCGGATCTTGTTTGTCAGCATTACACCGAGCCTCAGAGATAATAGACATGTACTAAGATCCTCAAACATGGAGTTACTGTATACTTTTCTGATGGGAAGTAGGAACTATCAGACTCTGAATGGCTTTTTCCAGCAGAATTGATAGCTGAAACTTGGATGGCTGGATTTTGCCATTCCACTCCCATCCCCAACTGCTGTCTGCTACAATCCCTCCACACAGCTCTCTCAGATGGCTAAGTGCCATATAGGAACACAATAGATACAGTACACTTCTGCTGCCTCTATTACTTCAACTATATTGGCCTTTTGACATGGTTACTGAGTATGATCATTGTGTATAATTTAAGCTCAAACTGCAGTAAATAAATGTAATTTAGGTGTTCTGGGTTGTTATCTACTGGCCCAAGTCAGAAGTCTCTCTTTCAAAGTAAATCTTTGGCATTTTGTTTTATTGTCATACGTGTTGTCATACTGTTATGCTGATGAAACTCTGTTATAGAATATAATAGCGAACGATTCTACGTATTGGACCAAAACACCTGTAAACAGATGCTTCTAGAATACTTTCAAATAGAAAATATTTCATAGAATGTAATAGTACAAATAGAATTTTTATTACTTTCAAATAGAAAGTAAACTTCTTCCACCTTAGAAACATAACTAAGCTGCAGAACATGTTATCCGTTTCTGATGCAGAAAAGCTAGTTCACACATTTATAACCTCCAGACTGGACTATTGTAATGTACAACTAAGTGGTTGTTCAACATCCTCAATGAACATGCAACAGTTAGTCCAAAATACAGCAGCAAGAGTTCTTACCAAATCCAGAACAATGATCATATAACCCCAATTTTATCATCTCTACACTGGCTACCTGTTAAGTTCCATATTAAATATAAGTTACTGCTACTTACTTACAAGGCCTTAAATGGATTAGCTCATGTATATCTTTGGTAGTACCTAGAATCGCAAAGTCCACTAAAGGAGGCAGGGCATTTGGCTCCTAAACGCTGGAAAAGGCTGGAAAAGGTCTGAGGCTCAGACACTCTCTCCAGATTCAAATCTAGATTAAAAACACATCATTTAGCCAAGCATTCACATATGACATTTTAAACTTAATATTACAATTACATTGGATAAAATACTAATGATTACCTTGTGCTAGTAACGTTACGAACTGCAGCTACATTAATTATTCTTTATTTGCCTCACGCTTTAACTCCAGATACCCATCATGGAGTAGTTACAGATTAGGCCAGCTCCAGTATGGATCTAGCATCTTAAAATAACTTCAGAAGATCCAACACTGTGTAGAAAAGATGACGACCTCTGCAAGGACTTCGAATGATTGCCATTTCTGCAAACATTATTAGCCAATTTACATAATCTTTACCATTTTACTGACTCTTCAACTTTCATTTTTCTGTAGCAGCTTTGAAATGAAATGTACTGTGAAAAGTGCTATACAGATAAATGTGAATTGAAGCTATATTAGTGTGAGCTTATTCTATATCCTTGGTCAATCCTGCCTGTTTTCTTAGAAATTATGCTCTGACAGACAGAGAACAATATTACTCTTCTACCTGCAATGGACACACTCCATTGTAAGCTCCACATAGCAAGTAATTCACAAACGCAGCCTGAGACAGATTTAAGTTTGAATTGAATACCTTTGCCCTGTCTAATATCCTGAAGATACATGACCTTGATGTATTATATTAACAACGATAGTGGTTCTCCTTCACAAAAATGCTTAAGTCAAAGCTATGGGTCTGAAAACTGTCTCCCTGGTTATATGGTTGCAGTTGCGCTTCCAGAGGCCTTATCATGACATCACCGTAACCAGATCATCAGGATCAAATGAGCCTTGTTACATTCACCCGTGGAAAGTCCTGCAGGAATATTAGTGGGCAACAGACACCATAAATTGTTAGTGTTTATTTGTCCCTGTAAATGCCATTTATTTAACTGTTGTGAATGTGAAGCAAAATAAACTTTAAAAATGTGAGCGGTGCTTGCCTGTGCATAAGGATAAGTGGTATTTTGCACATTGGTGGTTGCTGGGGCATAACAAGGTAGTTGCTTGGGTGTTTTGGGTGGTTCTAAAGTGCTGCTAGGTGCTGAGTGGATTTTAACAAATAGCTAGATGATTGTAAGGTTAGTTTCTTACTAAACTAAGTCAAAAGAGCCTTTGAGTTTCTCCATTATATTGGTTTCTTGAACAGATTAATGTTTAAGATTGTGCTTTTTGTCATTTTTGGAGCTCAAAAGCATCAGTCTCCATTGCCTTTTATTTTATGAAAAATATTAGCGTGGAAATCCTCCTCAAAGGTTAGTAATGGAAGAATTTAGCAAGACATGAGCAGGAGTAAATCATAGAATTTGTATTGTTGGCTATTTCTTCCTATATGCCTGTGTTTTCAACAGCTTCATGACATACTGTGTAATGTTGACTTTTATGCAACAACTGGTGAAAGGTAAAAGACAATATCTGTTTTGTCTTTGCCTGTTTTACATGTGCACAATAATGCAAAGCAACCAATTCAGTTCCAGTTAAGGTCTAGTAGAACATGAACTTGTAAAGTTCAACATTTGTATATTCTTTTAGGAATGGTGTTGATTACAAGGGTTGTGTTATTTCCTCATTTGTCTTAATCTTCATCATATTCACAGCCTGTATGTCAAAAGTCAGTCACAGACAGGACTGTCATTGTGATGTGTTTGTTTAATTAAGTTCACCTCATGACATCAGCAATGTGGGCTATCTGTAAACCTCCAGTATAATGCTATTTCCATCAACCCAACCCCCTCTTTCACCAATCCACTCTCCTCCCATGCATCGGCCACTCGGTTGCATGATGAATACTTCCTCATCATTCAACGCAACTGTGTGTATTAGTGATACCAGTGGCATGTATGGAAACATGATCAAGGGTGTTGAAACTGTGATAATTGGGCAGATTTCTCTTGTTCCTCCACCCAATGGTCTGTCTCCATGTGCACGGGAGATTATATTTAGGCCTTATTTTCCAACTGACCTTTCTATTTCTGAATAAACTGTTAAACTGATGTGTGAACAGGTTTTGGAAAAATGGCAACATACACTCAACCAGTCAAACGCTTGGACCCTTGACTGAAATGTTTCTAATGATCTACTTTTGATCCAAAATTAGTTTTGTAAATTTTTTATTTACAAAATGACATTTTTAATTAGGATTTTTTTAAACATGGCCAATTGAAAACTGTTTTAAAAACATACCAGGATGCTCCTATGAAGTTTGTTACAAGAATGCCCAGAATCTGCCACAAGGATGGCATAATTGAATAAGATTTTAATTTAATTTAATTTAATGCATAATTCTCACACTTTCAATTGTGATGTTCATTATTTCATTGCATCATTACTGTTATTCTGAAATGTAGAGGATACTGCATTTAAGAAAATAGGTGTGTCCAAACCTTTTACTGGTAGTACATGTATCTAACAGTCGGGTCTGCTGGGAATAAACTTGAAGTAATACACACAAGCTAACATAAAGGCATCAACATCTGTTAGTTAAACAAAAGAAGTTGACTGAATGTCTGTCTTTCATTTCCCCAAGGTCCTATAGTCAGCTGGATCCGGACTTTATGGTATGACTCCTGAGACAGATCATCGGAATGTGATGGACTTCTTTATTAAACGTATTATTATGTACATACCCACCTCCAGCCTAGTTAGTTTCTATATTTTTGTTCTGTGCCTAGTCAGAGTAGTGTGATGTTATAGCTGCAATTTGTAACATTATACTTTTGTTGCCATTTCTGTTGGAAACATCATTCTCAGTGGCTGACATATTGTCAGATATAATCAGCCCTGGCAGTCTTAAATCCATAAATAGTTATAAATCATTATTATCAGCTCTCCGTTCATATTCAAGAAAGTTACTAGTTGCAGCTTGAACGTGCCAGAGGAGAACTGGCCCACCCGGTTGAGCCTGGTTTCTCCCAAGGTTTGGTTCTCCATCTGTCTGTTATTGGACTTTTGTAAACATTTTTATTTTGTAAATTGTTAATATTGCTTCTAGCGAAATAATATAATTACAGTCCTAAAGACTATTTTATTTTGTTATTCCTTTGTCTCCTTTTCTTTTCCATTCTCCTTTATTGTGTCATTTTCAGGTATTTTTATTGTATATATTTTGTGTATGTATGTATTTCACTTTTGTGTGTTGTGTGTATTTTATGGTACTTTTGCAAATCCCTTATATCCCTGTCCTATAAGACAATATTTTTCTATGTGCCATCTCCATGTAAGCTGGAAGGACATATCTTGCTTAATATGATTTTGTAGTTTTAGCAGTTCAGTCAACCCTGTATAAACCTACTATAAACCTAGCATGCCTAATTAGTTTTAGCAGTTCAGTCAACCCTGTATAAACCTACTATAAACCTAGCATGCCTAATTAGTTTTATTAATATACATCTCACACATATTATTTGCAATAATACCATGTATTCTGTGTTGAGCATGTCTGAAATTTGTTCTGTGTTGTATTTTTTATTATGTATGTAAAGCTGCTTTGAAGCAATGTAACACTGTAACAAGCACTATATAAATAAAATTCAATTGAGTTGTATTGTTAGACGTGAATGTGACCAGAGATGCAGGAGCAGAGTAACCATTCCTCACAGTTCTTTCATTTACCTTGCCTTGCATACATATGGTGTTGGGAAAGGAAAGCACTTTTCAACAGTGTTTGAAAACACACCATCAACACATCTTATTTTTAAAATAACTTTTGGCAGGGTTAATTATAACAAAACCTCATTGACAGGAAACTTACAGATAGACATAAACTTATCGATGTCAGTTCATGGACTATATTCCACAATAAGTTGTCATGGGATGTAGAAAGTGATAGAAAAATCTTTAATACAACCATTGACCGTCTTTGATAGTTTGTTATTACAGTATGCCAAAGCAAATGTCAGTATTACTCACGATCATACTTGAGTTCAACATGTCTTTAATCTATAAATCCCCAGTATTGTAACTTCTGGTGCCTTGATTGTTTCTAAAACTAATCAGACTATAAAAACAGGTTTAAAAATCCCATAAACCTGTTGAAGAAAGGACCAGAATATGACCTGGGTACAAAAGAGGTTGGCCTATTTTGATTTGGGCCAGTAAGAGGCCACCTGCAAATTACCCACAACACCCCATCACCACCCTAGCAACCACCCTCAACACCACAGAATTGTGGTGGTATGTTGGCCAGTGGCAAGTCACTCACTTTGTCTTCAGAAGTTTAAAGTAAGCTGTTTTTCAGTCAGGTTTAAGCTGCACTTGTGCCCATTACCACAGACTTGTGTCTGTTTGTGACAGTTCATTCATTTGATTAAATGCAGCCCCACTGTATTAGCTGAGGGGTAAAGGGAATGTAATCTCAGTATATGCAGAGCTAATGTTGCTCCTTTATTAAGCATATTCTTAGATATATATATTCATAGATCTGTGAAGCTGTTTTCTCTCATCACTGTGAAGTCGTGCTTGTTTTTATGCACCAGTCAGTTTTGTAATTAACATTTTATTTACATATGCAACTCCCTTTTACAAACTAGGAGAGACTTCAGAGGATCAACTAGAAGGAAAACAGGAATACTTTTTCTAACTGCACAGATCAGTGACTTTGGCCGTGTGATGAATGTAGTTTCCAAAATGTATTCCATCTAGACTTGAAAACGTAGCACAAATGATGAATTTACTGTCCAGACACTTAAGCATGCAGGGAATGAAATGGGAATGCTATCAAACTCTATACTTCATTTCAGCATGATTCAAAAAACACCAGCCATGGACCCACTTCAGAGGACAGGCCTGAGTAGTCTGGTAATGCTATTAGTGGTAGACACAGGCAGACACATGCAATACACTTTATTACATTTATTTTCATTAATTCATATGCTTGCCGATCTCTCACACACCAACAAAATAAAAATGCTATTTGTGCAATATGAAAAAAAAAGCAATATGACAGAAACATAACCATGTACAGTTCATATTTTATCCAAAATTACAAAAATATAGAAGTGATATTTTTGTTTAAAGATGTTATCCCTAGTTTTGCCTTTCTAATGGCATCTCTGTATGAAACAAAATCATAGATTCCTTTACATACTTTTCTTTATGTTGAAATCAAATGTAAACAAACTGACATTTCCTGGGAAATCTGACCCAACAGCTCAAATTCTAAATCATTATTAATGGTTGCAAATGGTAAGGTAAGGACACCATGAGCAGTGATTTATTTGAACAGTGATTTATGTACATGCTCAATAACCGCTTTTTAAATGAAAACAAATTACATAAATCAAGTCCATTTAATGACTGTTGCATTCTTTTTTTCTTTTTGTCACATAAAATGCTAATATATGTAACAATATAATTATTTCCTTTTTAATTGTGATTTTTGGAATGCTGTATAACATGGCCATTCTTGTTTTTGTGAGATTACTTTTAGCATGTAATACAGTGATTTAGGGGCCACTGTTAAACCTGACCCTACAACCCTACACCTCATATTGCATTCTCTGCCAAACGGTCTGGTCTCTGCTCCTGTTGTCTGCCAGTGCAGTGTGAAGCAAACCATAAACATGTTTCATTCCAAGTGCCAGAGATTTTCCCTGACCTGAAGACACGAAATGTTTGTGTTTCACTTCCCTGTGTAAATGTTTTGGTCGTGACCCAGTTACTATTATGATAGTCACAAGCTCTTTGTATTTCGTGCTGACGGATGGCTGCTGTTAACAACGCCATTACAGCCCCCTCTACAGGTGACTGCTAAAAAAAAACAGCGGCACTGTTCAGCACACAACACTGCTGCTACAATTACTTCTGTAAAAGGCTGCACACTACACGTAACACATAGCCCTAAAACTAAAGCTCCTAAAATGCATTTTTATATGTGCACAATACAATTCAATGGTCAAAATATGAATTTCCTTTATAATGGTACTTCTTGGATAAACTTCCTGGATTTCAGATAGAAAGAGCTTTAATACCAAGTATGTTTACACACACAAGGAATTTGTCTTATGACAGGAGCTTTCAGTGCAGAATTAAAATAGGAAAAACAATTATATAATAGAGTAAAGTGCAGCAATAGTAGTAAAAATAAAAAAGTAAAAGTAGTTTTTTGAATGTACAGAAAGGTTATTGCACAGATGTTATTTACAAAATTATTTACAGTGTTGTTTTAGATTAATAGAGCATATCATACACAGCAAATGAAAAAATAGGAAAATAAAAGTAAATATTGTAGAAAGGTAAAGATATTACCCTAGTGTGATTTGTGGGTGTACATCCAACTCAATCCAAGTAAACTTGTTTAATGATGAGCATCATCATCTACATCAGTTTTTTTTCATAATGTTAGTTTTAACATTAGTAAAATCAAAAGTAAAATCTGTTAAGCAAAGAATTGGTGACGGGTCATTGAAGTGTGAAGAATAATCTACACCTGAGGTGGTAATGCAACCACAATGTGAAGCAAGCGCATTACGGTTGGGCAACATTTTTGTAATAATTCAACAGGCCTTTCTATAAAACTTTCTATCCACTTCTCCCTAACCCCACCCCTAAACCTAGAACTCACAGAAAACTCCTGACATTTTTAATTAAAATAAAAACACAATTTAGTATGTTTTTTAAGCCATTTGGTTTATGAGAATGTGTCCAATGTAAACAATGTTTACATTGTTATACATGTCATTATACACATTTGTCCCACATTTGTAAATCATATTTACCAGTTCACACACACAAACACACAAAAAAAAAACATCACAAAATGGTTCTACACACACACAGGGAGAAACAAAACAAAATACCTTTACATTGATGGTAGGCAGGAAAAAGGGAATAAGGAACAGAGAGCAATAAATACAAGGACAAACTAAATGTTAACCAAACAATAATTAAAACTAAGGAAATGGAGGAGGGGCTAATTAACTGAAACAAGAACTGATAATGACTAATTAACTTAAAGAAACTAGGCACAAAGACAATTACATATATGTAATATACTAATTTCAAAACATCATTTTAGAACTAGTAACAGAAGCTTGAGCATTGGTATGCAGTTATTAGAGGGAAGAGAGACCTTGTACATGTGTTTGCAGTAATGAGAGTATCAATATTTATTTATTCATCATATTCTACTATCTGGAATAATAAATAACGAAAAACCCTGTGAACAAGTAGGCTTGTAGTATCAATATGTATGTATTTACTTGTTATGTTTTATATTATCAGTATTAAGCGAAAGAAAAAGTGAACAAGTAGCCTATGCATGTTTTATTAATTCATTCGGTTTTGTTAAGGGTAGTTATTAAATGTATTATTTTATTAATTCATAAAATTTATTACTAGATTTAATTTATTTTATTATGATATTAAACTACAAGTTTATATCCGTTGTTAAGTTGAAACGGTGGGTGCTGTTAAGTGTCTAGATATATATCTTATGCCTAGATATAAACAAAGGCTAAAACAGGAAGCTCCGATCAATCGGTGGCCGCTCTGTAAAATGCTCTGGATGATGCAGACTGAGACACGTTCAGGTACAGCTCTGATGACGTCAACATGTTTACTGAAGCGGTCGTGGGATTCAACGGGAAACTTGCGGATGATACAGTTCACAAAACGGTCATCAGAACATTCCCGAACCAGAAACCGTGGGTGGATAAAACCATCCACGATGCTCTGAGATCCCGCTCCGCTGCCTATAACGCGGGGTTCTCCACCGAGGACATGGACAAGCATAAGGCTGCATCCTACAATGTGTGCAGAGCGTTGAAGTAGGCAAAGCAGCGCTACAGGAAGAAAGTAGAGTTCTAGTTCTAGTTCACAGTTCCAACATAGTGGTTCTAGATGCTTGTGGCAGGGACTAAGGAATATAACGGACTATAAAACACTATCCAGTATGCTAAACGGGGACGCTTCTCTGGCAAATGAGCTTAACACCTTTTATGCTCGCTTCGAGGCTGCAGCTCAGAGCGCTAACGGCGTTAGCAATTCTACAGTGCTATAGACTACATACAAGCGGAGCATGCTGGAGGAGAAAACACGTTCATCATCACGGAGCACGACGTGAGAAGGGCACTCAGGAGGGTGAATACCAGGAAGGCTGCAGGACCAGACGGCATCACAGGTCACGTTCTGAGAGCTTGTGCTGACCAACTAGCCCCAGTGTTCACTGAGATCTTCAACCTCTCCCTGGAACAGTCTACAATCCCTTAATGCCTTAATGACTACCGTCCAGTAGCCCTGACCTCCGTTGTGATGAAGTGCTTTGAGAAACTGATCAGAGACTTCATCACTTCTTCACTACCGGACACACTGGACCCACTTCAGTTTGCGTACCGTCCAAACAGATCTACAGAGGATGCTATTGCACATATCTTACATACAACGTTGAACCACCTGGACAACAGAATAGGAAATTGTCAAAATGCTATTCGTGGACTACAGTTCAGCGTTTAACACTTTTAACATAACGCATTTAACATAATTCCCTCCACTCTCACAAACAAGCTGGAGGTCCTTGGACTCAGCACATCCTTGTGTCAATAGATCTCCAACTTCCTGACAGACAGACCACAAACAGTTTCGGGTGGGCAAACATGTCTCACCCCCTCTCACCCTCAGCATTGGAGCCCCCCAGGGGTGTGTTCTGAGCCCACTGCTGTACTCACTGTACACATACGACTGTGTGGCCACTTCAAACTCAGGGGTTCAGGGTTGAGCTTTATTGTCATTCCGCTATATTGGGACTACAGTAACAATCGCCTCACAGACCACGTCTACATAAATACAGACATACAACCTAAATATAAATCTAAACACAATGCTAACAAATTGATTATAAATATACTATATATAAATATATATAAAGTTGCCTATACATAAACTATTAAATACAAACTATACAAATTTCCACATAAATATAATCAACACTGTTCCTGGCTGAAACAGTACAAGATGATCTGTAGTGCATGGGCTTGTAAACATACATGATCTTTTTGTGGGATTATGTACCCTCAGTTGTAAAATGTCTAGTCACATAAAAGTGTGTTTCTAAGGTGGTCTGTCGCCTACTCACCTTTTACACACTAGACTCACATAATATATATATACATTTAAAGGTATGAGGTTTTTCAAGGGGCCGTGCTTGAGTTCAGGGCTCTCACCCTGGGCTGTTGACGTCTGGCATCGCTCTGATCTCGGTACCGTTCCTGACGCAGGACTGAAAACTTAGGTGGTGGGGTCCCACGATCTGGTGGCTTTGTTGAGCATCTAAAGGATTCCAGGATGAAGAGAGGCACCGATGATCTTTGCAGCTGTGTTCACTGTCCCTGAGGTCTTCGGTCTGCCCTGCGTTCCCAACAGACATGATCAGCTGGTCACCCTCTCAATGTTCCCCTAATTAGATTGGTGGAGGAACTTCTCTTTCACCGAGAAAGTTCGCTGTTCCTTGGATACGTGGTGTTGGTGGTCCAGGTAATCCTCTGTGATTCCCCCAGAATTAGTCTGCTGACTCTCTACGTCCTCGATGGTAGTGGGGTGGTCAGTGGAGTTTCTCCTGAGTCCATCACAACCTCCTTTGTCTTCTCCACATTGATCAGGTTTTCCCCACACCTCCCTAGCTGTCCCTTCCTCTCTTAGTCTCATCGTTGTTGCTGATAGACCTACCACCGTTTCATCAGCGAACTTATATGTGGTTGGACTGAACTTGGCAGTCAGTCGGGTCAGCAGTGTGAAGCGGCTGAACACACCTTGTGACCCTGTCTCAGTGTGGTAGTGCTCGGTGTTGTGGCCGACACGGCTGCTGGGTCTTTCATAATCAAATAAGAAAAGGCCCACAGGTGTAATTTATTAATGAGCTGTTGTGGGATTATTGTGTTGAATGCTGAGCTGAAGTCAATGAACAGCATTCTTACATAAGTGTTCTTCTGGTCTAATGGGTAAACCAGGTGAGGGTGGAGAATTCTCATCCTGGCGGTTTGACGGTATCAAACTGACTCGAGTTGTTGGAGGCTGGTTTTTATGTGATTCATACTAATCTCAAACACTTCATCATATTAGTCAGTGCTATGGGACGATATCATCAACGCGGTGATTTCTAGGTACCTATGATGTGTGGACTTGAGAACTGGGACGACTGCCTGGCTCACGAGTTTGAAGTATCTGTTAGACATCTTCCTGTCACCTCTCTCAGTACGCCGGTATGTTGTCAGGACCCGTACCTTCTTAATCCTAGACAGGTCTTCCTCCTACGCTGGAAAGACAGACCTGTCGGTGAGTGTGGCATTTTCAGGTGTTCATTCTCATTTCAAACCGTGAATAAAACTGGTTCATCTGAATTGTCGTCATCACGGCTGTGCGGGCTTTAGTCAGTGATGGTCTGAATCCTCCACCTCCTGATCTCTCTTCTTAATGGTTATTATTTTTGCATATGACCGTTTTCATCTTGATCCACGACAGGCTTCTTCTTTTTAGGGCTCTTTATCTCCTGATCTGATGCCTCTCTCTGTCTTTACCCCAACTTCTCTCCACGTTTCACTGTATGTCTTTGTTACTTCCATCATCAATCACTTCTTGATATATCACTCACTGTTTAGTGACTCATGCAGGTCAGTCTTTGTTAGGTGCTGCCTCTTTAAACATCTCCAGTCTTTCTAACTCCTGAGTGCTGAGGTAGCTCTCCCCAACTGGATAGTTTTAACCTTTGGTGATTTAATGATTGTATGCTGGGATTAGCATAACAGAGATGTGATCGGAGTACCCGAGGTGGGGCGGGGTTCAGCCCTGTACGCGTCTTTCTTGTTGTGTAAACAAAGTCAGTGTGTTATTTCCTTTACAGTCACATTTTAAACTTTGCAAACTGTCTTTAAGTTAAACTCCACCACCATCATTAAGTTTGCTGATGACACTGTTGTGGTGGGTCTGATCTCAGACAACGATGAGACGGCCTACCTAGAGGAGATTAAAAGCCTGAATAAACATGGTGTCAGACCAACAATCTCCTCCTGAACGCCAGCAAGACAAAGGAGTTGATAGTGGACTTCAGCACGAAGCAGGAGAGGAACTACCAGCCCCTCACAATCAATGGGAGTCCAGTGGAGAGAGTGAACAGTTTTCGGTACCTACGTGTTCACATCATGCAGGACCTGTCATGGTCCTGTCACATTAACACCATGGTGAAGATGGCCCGGCAGCATCTGTATCATCTAAGATGCCTATAAAAGACTTTACATTGCCACCTCAGGTGCTTAGGAACTTTTACACCTGCACCATTGAGAGCATCCTGATGGGAAGCATCGCAACCTGGTTTGTCCTGGCACCAAGCAGGACAGGCGAACTCTTCAGAGGGTGGTGCAATCAGCCGAACGTACCATCCATATGGAACTCCCTGACCTGGAGACTATCCACAGCAAGCGGTGCTGGACAAAGGCCAGAAAGATAGTGAAGGACCTCAGTCATCTCAACAACGGACTCTTTTACCTGCTGCGGTCAGGGAAGCGCTTTCGCTCCTTGAAAGCAAACACTGAGAGAATGAGGAGGAGCTTCTTCCCTCAGGCCATCCGGACTCTCAACCAGAACACATAGCACTCTGACTCTTTCTGGTTTCACATACATTTGGACACTTAAAACACAACAATACATGCACACACGCACTATTATCTGCACTTTACAAACCACACATGTATTTGGACACTGAAATTATATATTTGTATATATATATATATATATATATATATATATATATATATATATATATATATATATATATTTTTTTTTTAAATTACTAATTCTTTGTAACTACAAGTGGGGCAGTCATGCAATACATTTCACTGCATGTTGTACTGTGTATGATTATGTATGTGACAAATAAAATTAGAATTTTGATTTTTTTTGTTATTGATCTTTGTGCTGTTTTTTCTCTTTCCCAGTACACCCAGACACTCAGCCACCATAAGCTGGATTCAAGGCCTCTGAAGACCCTTTGGGTCCAGCCCAAAGTCATGTACCTTAGGACAGGTCATAATGCCAGGATGTGCAATGCCATAATGCAACAGTGCTATTTCAACAGACAGGGTCCAGATGATCAGGAAAAATTAAGTCCCCACGAACTGTTCAGCAGCTCCAAAGCTTCCTGGAACTACTAAACTACTGTAGATCATGGATACCTGACAGTGCTATTCATGACAGGCACCTGAGAAATCTTATTGATCACAAAGCTGTGCCTACACATCTCTATACTAGACTGGTGAGGCTGAAGTACATTTTAATGCAGTCAAAACAGCCATTACAACAGCCCCGGGTTTTGGGCCAACTGGACTATGATAAGCCTTTCTACTTGCATGCTAGAGAGGCAGAGGACGTGGCCCTTGGCATTCTGTTACAACAGCATGGTTCCACCTATAGACCACTGGCATACCTATCTAAGAAATTGAACAATGTAGCCTCAGGTATGCCCACATGTCTTCATGCTGTGGCTGCAGCTGCTCTGATTGTGCAAATGGCTGAGAAAACAGTTCTGTCACACCCATTGACACTATATATGTCACATCAAATAGGAGCTATTCAACATAACAAGCAGACACAACATATGACAGCACAGCGGCATTCTGATTATGAGGTTATCCTCATAAGTGGACAGCGAGTGAGGTACAAGAACATCTCGACAGACATCAGACTGAACAAAAGGAACAGTTGACAGTTAAATCGAAGCGTAATACTGCTGTGAGAAATGCTACAGTATATACACAGTCACCTACAGAGAGTGAGATCGCAACTCATGGTTCCCCTGTCGTGCCATCTGATGAAACTAACGCTAGTATTCAGTCTTTTCCACAGAATGATGATAATTGCATGAAGACACTCATTAATTTACTTGACCGTGCTCTTTCCCAGAACAGTCAAGCAGAAATGAGACATCCTCGACCAAGCCAGCTACCTTTGAGAGCATGTAAGGTATGCCGTTTACACGAGCATTCAACCTTAGCTCACTGTCGACGACACCGATTATGCCTTGCCTGTTACAAACCTGGTCACATACGGAGGAATTGTGCAAATATCCAGCCCAGCAACAGCAATCCGCTTGCACAGTCACCTCAAGGTTCACCAGCTTTAAATTAGGCGACCCACACCTGGTGAGGGGACGTGTGGGTGGAGTGGAACAAACCCTCGAAAGCACAGATATTAAGCACGTTTACGAAAGTGCCTGTGAACAAGCTCCAGCTGAAGTTAAAGTGATTGCACAGAATATGCAAACTCTTGAAGTGTTTGATGAATTGTTTTATGCACTCGTCTGTGTCAACGACAAATTTCAGATGATGGGAATGTTGGACTCAGGATCTATGGCGTGTACTTCCAGTGAAGCAGTAGAGAGCAAAATGCTGAGTGAAGATGTGTTACCGAAGCCCACACAGATGTCACAGGAAATAATGTTAATAGGATGTGGAGGTAAAGCAACTAAACCTAAATGCATGTATGAGGTTGAGCTGAAAGTGTACGGTGAGAGATGTATAGTTCCTGTTCTAGTTGTGCCTGGACAAAGGGATGATTTGATCATTGGTACCAATGTGATTAAGTTCCTCATGCACAGAATGAAGATCAATGATGATTACTGGAGGATCCTGTCTAACAGTATTTCGGAGCCGTCTTCATTCTGTGAACAATTCTTGGACGTCATGGCGAATACATGCCTCTGGAGAGGTGGAGACCCACCAGACAAGGTTGGGACCGTTAAGCTTCAGCAGTCAGTGACCCTAGCAGCTAAACAAGAGCACCTTGTCTGGGGACGGCTGCCGAGTAATACTGCCATGTCGCCAGGGAGCACTGTAATTGTAGAGGCCACTTCTTCCAGATGTGGATATCATCATCGGCCGTGTTGTCACACCGTTGTGGGGAGATCGTTGGGTCCCTTTCAAGATTACCAACCTTTCAGACAAACCAGTAACTCTCAGGAGCAACTGTAAGCTCGCAGATGTGTTCTCGTGTCTGGCTGTTGAAGATTTTGAGCTGTTGCAGGGTTTTAGTCATGTCCAAGTGCCCACATCTGAGAATTCTTATCAACTTGGTGTTACAGATAATCTTAAACAGAGACTAAAGGCTGTAGGCCTCAGCGACCTCGATATTGACTCATGTTCTGTTGAAGATTCGACAAAAGTAAAGCTTGTCCAATTGCTTGAGAAGTACAATGACGTATTCTCCAAACATTCTCTGGATTGTGGGGATGTCAGAGGTTTTGTCCATCGAATCCGCTTAACAGATGATCGTCCATTTCACCAGAGTGCCACCTGCTCACTATCAAAAATTACGTCAAGTTCTTTCAGAAATGGAGGAGCAAGAAATAATTTGGAAATCAGTGAGTGAGTATGCTTTGCCTTTGGTTCTAGTATGGCAGAGAGATGGTAGCTTGAGGTGTTTGCGCCCGACGAGAGTGCAGCTTTGGAGTGTTTGGAGGTAGTATTCCAGCGATTGAGGAGTCACAACCTCAAGTTAAGTCCAAAGAAGTGCCATCTTATGCAGGCATCCGTTAAGTTCTTAGGTCACATCATTGATGGAGATGGTGTTTCCGTTGATCCTTCTAAAGTCGAAGCCATAGCTAAACTGTCAAAAACTGACCTCATGGAAGAAGATGGGTGTACTCCCTCTGTACGGAGGATTAAGTCTGTTCTGGGGATGATTCTTTATTACCAGCACTTTATCCCAAATTGTTCCTCAGTAGCCAAACCACTCTTCTCTTTAACGGCTGGACAAAAAAGGAAAAGTCAAAACCGAGGTTAAAGCAGGCACATACAGAAAGTTGAAGTCAACTGACTGGACTCCAGAGTGTGATGATGCCCTTTCTAAACTGAAAGAGAGTTTACTGCATAGCGTGGTCTTGACACATCCTGATTTTCACTTCCATTAATCTTGTCAATTGACGCTTCTCTGGATGGACTTGGTGCTGTTTTATCTCAGATACCAGCAGGTGAGGAGAAAGCCTGTCCTATTGCATTTGCAAGCAAGTCCTTAAGCAATTCTCAGAGGAGGTATCCAGCACACAAACTCGAGTTTTTAGCCTTGAAGTGGAGCGTGTGTGAGAAATTCAGTCATTGGTTAAAGGGCCACACTTTCACTGTATGGACAGACAATAACCCACTCACTTATATACTAACAAAGGCTAAACTCGATGCTTGTGAACAGCGTTGGGTGTCTAAGCTTTCTGCTTACACTTTTGATCTTAAACATATTGCTGGAAGGAAGAACACTGTAGCTGATGCCTTGAGCTGTGATCCTTTCGCAAAAACAGTCAGTCAAAGGCTCATTACGGAGCGATATGCCAGTTTACTCACCGAGGCTGAAGTTGTCAATAAAGATGGAGTTCAAGACACTTTCCGGTTGCAAGTAAACAGTCTTCAAGTGTCATCTCATTCGAATCCCGTGTCCTGTGATCACGCAACGGTTAGATCTCATTTGAGCCTCCATAATCAGTGGGTGACTGAGCTAAGGGCTATGCAGACAATTCAGTCCATTCAGAATACAGCAGTGTCTGTATTTGATACAATCTCAGCAATTCCCTTTGAGGAGATCCGACAACATCAAGAGTCAGATCCAGTAATCTCAAAAATTATACCCTATTTGAGTCAGAAGAAGCGACCATCAAGGCGAGAGAGGGCTGGAATGGATTTCAGAGCTCTAGTTCTCCTTAAGCAATGGGACAGGCTGAAGATTCAAGATGGAGTAGTTTATCGTGTCTCTAAGGATCCTTTAAGCAAACATAAGAGGTTCCAACTCATTCTTCCCTCCAGTCTTAAGACTAAAGCTATAACTGGTGTACACGATCTGGCTGGACATCAGGGACAGTCAAGAACTCTTCAGCTTTGCCGACAACGCTTTTTCTGGCTTAGGATGGAGCATGACATAAGGGAGTATGTCAAGTGTTGTCAGAGGTGTATATTGGCCAAAACACCAGAGCCATCTGCACGAGCACCACTTGAGAACATCAGGACGTCAGCCCCTATGAAGTTAGTGTGTTTGGACTTTTGGAGTGCCGAAGACAGCAAGCAGCATTATGTATATGTATTAGTATTGACGGATCACTTTACAAAGTTGGCCCGTGCCTTCCCGTGTGTAAACCAGAAAGCAAAACAGATTGCGAAGAAGTTGTGGGACCATGTTTTTTGTGTTTTCCTTCACGCATTCATACGGATCAGGGAACCAACTTTGAAAGTACTCTCATAGCGGAACTGCTGAAGCTGGCAGGCATTGAGAAATCACACACCACAGGATACCATCCTATGGGAAATGGTGGGACTGAGCGCTTTAATCGGACCCTGGGCAGTATCCTTCGTTCTTTGCCTCTCAAGGAGAAACACAAGTGGCCCGAGCAGATACAGACTCTGACATTCGCATATAATGCCACAGTACATGAGACCACAGGTTATGCCCCATTCCAGTTGATGTTTGGTCGCATCCCTAAGCTACCTGTTGATGTCATGTTTGGACAGGTGTTGCATGACCCTATGATTATTGACCATAGCAGCTATGTGAAATCACTTATGTCTTACCTTCATGAAGCAGCACACATTGCTCAGAAACACGCTGAAAAACAACAGAAAAAGCAAGCCAAGTATTATAATCGGAAAGTCAAGGGCACGTATTTGAACATCGGAGACCGAGAGCTTCTCGCAAACAAGAGTGAAAGAGGAAAGAAAAAGCTTGCCGATAAGTGGGACCCTACTGTTTATACAGTAAAGGACCGGAACCTTCAGACAAACATATACAAACTGATTGATGAGGAAGGCAAATCGAAAGTTGTGCATCGAAACTTGATTCTGGATATCAGCTTTTTACCCATTGAGCCACCTCAAGATGATGAGAATATTCAGTCTAATACTGATGATATGGAGAGTAAGTCTTGTCTGTCTGAGATGTCTGACTCATTGGAAGAGGAGAGTTCTGATGATAGAACAAGAGCATGGGTGCTTGATGATCCAGAAGAAATTGAACATCAAGAGTCTATGGATGATAACGTTCTGGAATCTGATTATTCAGTCCACAGTGAAAGAAGTGTCTGTGAACAGAATCCCAGTGAAGATGAAGATGTTGGGGGTTGTTCTGATCAAGTATCTAGTATAGAGACTGAATCTCCTGTTAATGACCCTAAACCACAAACAGAGACCATGATTGACTCGCATGTTAACAGTATTCCTGACACACAAGCACAAATTTCTACTGACACACAGGGTGTTAGGACCCGTGCGGGAAGGGTGGTCAAAAAAGTTAGTCGTTTGATTGAGTCCATGTCACAGAGACCATTTTACATGCAGAGAGGGGTCATCTTTAGCAAAGAGATCAGGATCAATTCTTTCTTTGTTTTAAATATCCTTTATTTTCTACAACAATACTGTGAAAAGAGTACATGCAATATGTGAATTTCATGAAGTTTAATACAAGCCAGATTATTGTATGTTGTACAAGGCAGCATACCGTTCTGAGAATGTCCAAGACTTGATCAACCTTGGACTTTTCTTGACCTGTCAAGCGGGTAACCTATTATGTTGAACTGCGAATGAGATTCGTTGAAATCTGGTTCTGTGGGATTGATTTTGTGTCATTTGGTCAGGATATTAGTGAAATTCAGGAGGCGTGAATGTGACAGATATTAATAGAGTGCATGCTTGGAATCTAAATTAATGCATTTCACTAATTATCCTTCCTTTCAATTTTTATGTATTTACTTTATATTAATTTGTTCACAGAAACGTTATAATTTTGTTTTGTACTCTATTTCTGTTATTTTTGGAAAAAGAGTTTTGTATCTTTACCGCGTCATGACGTCATTCCTGTTCAGCCCGCGCTGCGTGTTCAGATCGCGTTAAGCGCGCTGAGGAGAGGTAAGCAGTTAGCGGTGCTCCTTCAATATAGGCCCATATAAGTTATCAAAGTTTGAGTAAGTGCATAATATGCAGAAATATCGTTCTCAAGAGTGTTATGAATGTATTAGAAAGCGTTTAATATATGGATGGATGAGATTTAAGAGCTTTATGACCATGTACAGCGGCTTGAGTATATGTATGTGTGTCATCAGAACACAGTGATTTTAGCTGATCGATTAACTAGTGTTTAATCTGTACAGGTGGAAAAATCACAATAAGAAAACATTTCTCATTGCTGTATTTGCTCTGTTCTATCCAGCTGCACACACACTTCACATCTGTCCACCAAAATAAACTCTCCAGTCAGCCGCAGTCCCGGTATTCCGTCTCTTCATTATTACACAACGCAGACCGTAGCAGCGCCAGAGTTAGGCCGGTTACAATTGCATTGCTGATGTGCACAAGACAGCCAAGCTCATTATAGATTCATGTCTTGCATGTGTGAAGGTAAATATGTAAGAGGCCAATTAAGCATGAGGCGCTGCCTCACCCAGAAGCACCATTCCAGAATGTGCAGATTGATTTCAAGCATATGCCACCAGTAGGAAACTTGAAATATCTTTTGGTATTTGTAGACAGATTTCCAAAGTGGCAAGAAGTGTTCCCATGCACAAAAGAGGATGTTTAAGTTAATATGTAAACTAAGGAAATAATTTCCATATTTGGCATACCTACTACCATTGAGAGTGATAATGGGATGCCATTTATGTCCAAGAAGACACAGCACTTAGCCAAGGCATCGTCAACTGTTTGGCACGTTAATATTCCATACCATCCACAATCAGCGGCAGTTGTGAAAAGGATGAACAGAACTATTAAACGCAGGCTGACTAAAGCCTCAGTGGAGACAGGGAAGAAATGGGTAGACTTATTACCGACAGTATTATCAGAAATAAGATTCCGACCACATGAGTCAAAGGCATTACTTCCCTAGGCAACTTAGAGGTGGTGCAGGAGGACTACGTAACTTCTCCAATTGAAAAAGTCAATTCTGTATTTGATGATGTTTCTTTGTGTCTCCCCTCAGAAAAGCCTACTCACGCTTTTGTTCCAGGCCAGAGTGTGCTTATAAGAAGCCTGAAACCAACGAGGGTAGGAGAACCGAAGAACCTCGGTCCCGCTGTGGTGATCGCGGTGACCAGGACAGGAGTCCTGACAGACTATCAACACAGTGGATACATTCGTCAAGGTTGAAACCTTCCTAAAGGAAACTTCCTAGGAGAGCGGAAAAGCTCAAATTTAAAATAGAGTCCTAATAGAGGATTCACCTTACTGCCTAACAGGGAGGGGAAAGCACTGACTAAGCTGAGAAAAGAACTACCTCTGATAGTGAGGTGGGGCAAGCCCAAGGCTAGATGATGTATGGCCCATTGAGCCAAACAGTGCTAACATCTTACACAACCCTGTATGCACTAAGGCCAATTTCCATTAATGTATATATACACTAGGAAGTTTTTGCTAAGGAAGTCATAGGGTTGTTAGACAGTTTTACCTCGTGCACTGTTGCAGAAGCTGTCATAGTGTTTAGTGACAACATTGTCAACGCAGCTAAACTAATAGAGCTTACAGTTACACTCAGTATGGAAAACTCAACAGATGACGACAGAGATGATATGCACTGAAAAAGGTAATTGTGATATGCTAAAGCAAATGTCCATGACAGTTCAGATGACTGATAACCTACGGGCAAATAGAGCACTGACATTTTCCCAAAAGATCTTCTCAAAAACTGAAAGCACCAAGTAGGGATGTCAGATTGAAGAACATCATAACTATAGGTGAAACAACAGTGAATAAGCATAACTGTACAATTAAGTACCAAAACAGAAGTAGCAAGTTTTAAGTGTCCTTTCTCACATCTACATAGCTCTCCAGGAATGATTTGGAATTGTGGAGGAATGGCATATTACCATCTTTATGAAGGAGATTGGCAAGGGTGTTGTTACCTAGCTCTCATTATTAGCATGACTACTGTTCTCTACCAGTATTATACTGGTATACTGTTATATACCAGTATTATATTGGTATATAATACTGGTAAAGAACAGTAGTCATGCTAATAACGAGAATATGATATTACAGGTAAACTACAGTCGCCCTAAATACAATCAATGGTTTAGCATGGCAAGTTTAACTTCCAGATAACTCAGACAACATTGTGGACATTATAGTCCATATGAGAGAGTCCATCGACCCAAAGAAAGTCGACAACCCATGGTTCAGCTGGCTCAACAACCTCTAGGATGGATGGGGTATCTGGATTTTCAGCACTGTTGTACCTATAATTGCATTAGTGCTGATCCTGCTATTAATTGCATCATGTATAATGCAGTGTATTAATAATTCTATCATGCGTTCTATTTCAGCTATGGCACCCAAAGGAACTTATCAAGTAATGCTAAACGTTCAAAGTAGACTGTTAGATTATCAGACCAGGTAGATACAACAGATACAAATGAATACAATGATTTTGCCCATACCTACGAGTTGGAACAGACTTGTCCTGTCACATGTACACCTACTACCTGACACTTAGGGGAGTGTTGTGCTGACTGCTCTAGTATGTCAGTAGGGTAGTGATAGAAGAAGTTAGATTGGTTTGGTGCTACAGCATGGATGATGGTGTCTGCGTGCCACTATTATGAGTCCTGACTGGGAATCTTTGGGATTGTCCGTTCAGTCAATGTAAGGTGTTGTTTTCTCTTTTGTGTTTTATGTATGGTTATTTTTTGTGTGTTTATTTACATATGGTCTCATGTCAATTTTGTTTGCTTATTTGTAGAAGGACTCTTTAGTCCTTGTAAACAATACCAAGGAGGATTATTCACCAAAAAGGCTATTTAACCTCAGGACATATTACTTCTAATCTGTGTGTGATCTTGTGGGTTGAGTCACTAGGAGAAATGTAAGATTTTACGCTATGACATTTGATGAATTATATCAGCCGGATTCAGTTCACATCACTCCAAGACTTTAATTCACTGATTAACAGCAGCAAGGACTTCATCATTATAGACTATCGAGATAAGATACATTTCACCTGTGAATAGTGTTTTGATGTGTGATCTTCCCATTGGGAAATGCTTCAACTCCAGTTTTTACATGGTTACATGTGATCTCATATCCTGTATTGTTAATTGAACATATTTATTTTGCTCTTTTTCAAATTATATACTTACTTTTGCATCTATTGTTTACCTTACTGAGTATTTTGGCTTGCACAGATCTTTGCCGGTGGTTCCCTTCCTCATAATCTTGTGGCAGTTGGTCTGGCTTTAAATATTAGACCCAATGTTACAGAGTTAGAACCTGACGGGCATAGTTCAGAATCAGAGACAGAAATTTGAATATGTTTCGATGAGAAGTTTTAATAGCTTGCCATAAGATCAGGCTCTATCCCCTCAAAAACTGCTGAAAGCAATTTTTTACTGTGTTACGGAACAGGGTGTTCAATGAGTAAGACATTCTGTCTTTAAGTGGCCATTGTGAGATTTTGGAACACAGTCGTGCTCTCAGTCATGCTCTAGCATGCTCCGCCCCCAAACAAAAAACACATGGCAAGGTGGCACACATTTTCTAAAGTTTTTGGAAGACATAATTCTTCTAAATTCTTTCTAATCTTATATTTTCTTTTTCCCTCACTTTTTGCCTGGCTACATGCAGACTAACAAGCTTTCTGAACACATAAAAGCTGATGTATTTTGCAGGCGCTTTTTAAAAGCTTTGTGGCATGCAATGATAAGTCACTATGCGCTTTTCCCCATAGTGTCAAGCTGATGCAGCATTGAGGTTCCTAAAAAAGGATCTTGAGCATCCAGCATGACAACAGGAAGACAAAAAACAGCACCTCTTCTTTTATGCACTCCTTTGAGCACACTGCTACGGAACTACATTTTCCCTAAATACATGACATCTGGACTACAAAATTCTTAACAGAGCTTTCCCACAGCACTGGGTTAAAATAAATGATAACATAAAAGGATAACTTAGAGCAATAATAAACTCACACACATACACACGCACACACATTGCTACTGTCTGTCCGTATTTAAGATCTGTCCGTATTTCAAAAAAAATATTTTTTTTTAAAAAGTGATAGTAACACTGTTGTTACCAAACGGGGGCTCTATGTAATTGCTTATATTGTTTATTAGTAGGGCCAGCACTACACACATTTATTTATACATTTACATTGAATGGCTGAGCTGTTGAGCTGTTGTTCAAAGAAAAATAAACATATCTTGCTTAAAGTACATTAAGCTGCCCCTTTTTCCAAATTGTGCCCTTCTGTTAACTGGGTTTCTCATTTACAGTAATCAAAATAATTTGGCCTTAACTTAATTTTTACACCCACTTAAATAATATATTTAAGATATGAAGATATAAGGTATAAGACATACATTTTATTTTTTATTCATAGCTCAGACACAATTAGTCCTGCCCATCCCCCAAACTCACTAGCAACACTCTAGCAACCACATAGCAACAATCTAGCAACCACCCCAACTGCTTTAGCAACAGCCTGGGAACCACCTCCAAGTACCTTAGCAGCTGCATAGCAACACATTAGTGCCATTATGCTAAAATGTACTAATGTCATGCTAATTAATGTAGTTATTAGCATCATGTGTTACATGCTGTAATCATGCTAAAACATGCTAGATATATGTTATGTTAATATCATGCTAACATTTGTTAGTATCATTTTAAAATGTGTTATCATCATGTTAAAATGTTTTAGTGTCATGCTAAAGTGTCCTTGGTAGATCCAGGTAGATCCTTTCGCACTTGGTGCCAAAACTCTAAAACTTCCCAGTACTGTCCGGAAGGCAGATACATTATGTCAGTTTAAATTTATATTAAAGACCCACCTCTTTAATCTAGCCTACATATAATCCTATGGATTTATTACTAAAATCCCTTAAGGGATTATTAGGATGCATTAATTAGGTAAACCAGAACCGGGGACACTTCCCATAGGTACAGATGTACTGGCTCCACACTTAAATCTGTCTGTCTTTCATTTCCCCAAGGTCCTGAAGTCAGCTGGATCCAAATGCTTTTTTTCTCCAGCTATACACCATTGGAGTTTTGGTTCCTTACCACTGTCACCCTGTTGGCTTGCTTACTGGGAGACTACTTACATCTAACTTAGCTTAGGGTTTTGTAAATTGTTAATATTCCTTCTAGCAAGATTTGATATAATTACAGTCCAAAAGACTCTTCTATTTTGCTACTCCTTTGTTTCATATTTAACTCCCATTCTCCTTCATTGTGTAATTTTCAGGTATTTGTATTGTATATATTTTATGTATGCATTTTACTTTTTGTTTTGTGTGTATTTCATGGTACTATTGCAAATCCTTTATACCTGTCCCATAAGATTTTATTTTTTTAAATGCCATCTCCATGTTAGCTCTACTAACATAGACTCCACCAAGCAGGGACACAGACAAGATATTGCATGCCATGCTAAGTTACTGTGCTTGTTCTCACTACCTCTTGCTAATCTCTTTTTCCTACTACTAACATGTGTTTCAATTATAACAGTATGAATAAAATCCACTGTTCATAGCAGACATACAACTACACACACAAGAAGACAACAAAATCACATCATCTACACTTCCTCAGAAAAGCCTTTCCACAGGCATCATCTTTAGTTACTGGATTGTGAAACTGCCATTCGGTCGTATCAGTCCTCTCAACTAGCTTTTCTTTCACAAACACTCCTTGTTCTAAAGGGCAAAGAGGGGGGACAGGTTTGCTTGAAAAACACCTGAAAATTCACTCCAGTGCCTTCTCTCTGCAACAAAACAGCATTCGAATATCATGCAATTGTAGTCACTAGTCCAGCAAAAACTCAATTTGTTGTCATCCATAACCCTCTAGGTCAACTGGGCAATTTCTTTGAAGAACTCAACATGCTGCTATCATCTTTTCCACAAGACGGCACTCCAGTGGTGGTTCTTGGTGACTTTAAAATCCACCTGGACAAACCTTAAGCAGTTGAATTCCTAGCTCTTCTGTTCTCATTTGACCTCTTACAGACTAACACCTCCTACAGACTAAAACCCCACCCACAAGAGACAACTTGACCATATCTTCACTTATAATTGCACCACAGATAATCATCGTTACCCCTCTGTATGTGTCTGACCATTTATTCATTCAATTTATTGTTACTCCTCCATGTTCACCACCCATCCTCACGTCTATTTCTTTTTGTTGTAACTTTCGTGCTCTCTATGGGTGGCTTCCCTTCCCCATAACCCATTTGTCATCACTCAGTGCTGAGGCAGCAACTGACACTCTTTGTACAACTTGAACATCTTGTCTTGACAATGCATGCCCTCTTAATTCCAGTCCAACACATGCAACACCTTCCAGTTCCTGGCTTTCAGAGACCCTGCATAGCCACCAGACCAATCTTAGGGTCATGGAGAGAAAATTTATGGAGTCAAAAGTTCCTGCTGACCTTAACACGTATTTATCTCTCCTCTCTTTCTTTTCTGATAGCGTCTTCTCTGCCAAAGTTACCCACTTTCAAAATAAGATCAGTAACACTGCTAACTATTTTTCCAAGTTATATCCCCCACCATATCTCTGAATGCAAATGACTTTGCCAATTCCTTTCCAGATAAGGTGGCAACCATCAGAAACCAATTCTTAGCACTGCACATCCCTAACCCAGCTCTACCTTCATGCCATTTGACACTCTTCTCTTTTTCTCCTCTCACTTCTCCAAGACATCTCCAATATTATCTTTTCCAACCATCCTAACACCTGCCCCCTTGACCCTATCCCCTTACACCCTATCACCCTTACACCTTACTGCAAGCAATCTCTCCATCACTACTGCCCGACCTCACACACATTCTAAACCATGTCCATCTCTACAGGATGCTGTCCTTCCACATTCAAGCAGGGTCAGGTAACCCCACTTTTTAAAAAACCAACACTAGACTCAGTGGTCAGCAATTATAGACCAGTCTCACACCTACCGTTCCTCTCAAAGGTTCTTGAAAAGGTTGTATTTAATCATCTCTCTTCCTATATCTCACAGAACAAACTATTTGACGATCAAAAGTCCGGATTCAAAAAGGGCATTCCATAGAGACTTGCGGTCCTGTCTGTTGTTGAAAATCTACAGCAGGCAATAGCCAATTCCATGTAGTCTGTCCTAATTCTTCTTAACTTCTCTGCTGCCTTTGACATGGTGAACCACCAGATCCTACTGTCATTCCTCTTCAACCTGGGCATTCAGCACTTAGGGATCTGCACTCAGCTGGTTCAGTTCATAATTCACAGACAAGATCCTTCAAGGTATTTTGGAGATGGAGAGGAGTCAATGTCACATCAGTTGACCACTGGGGTTCCTCAGGAATCAGTGCTTGCTCCTCTTCTCAATATACAGCTTCTCTGGGTTCAGTCATTAAATCTTATTTTTTCTTTCACCATTGCTACACTTATGACACACAGTTGAATGACCCACCATCTCTGCACAAATGCTCGCCTTTTAGACATCTCAGCATGGATAGAAGGAACAACATATTCAGTTTAATATCAGAAAGACGGAACTCCTGGTAATCCAGGCCAATCCATCCTGACAACATTTCACATCTTTACAACTTGACAGTTCAACTTGGATCATCAACCTTTGAAACAATTCTTGAAACACTTGAACCATGGGGCAGTGTTTAATGACTAGCTGAAATCTACTACTCGCATTGTAACAATCTCCCCAACAAGCATGTACATCAGGTAAATCAGACCTTTTTTTGTCCAAGCATGCAACGCAGCTTCTAGTCCAAGCATCATATCAAAGCTGGACTACTGCAATTCCCTACTAGCTGGCCTTCCAACCAACATAACTAAACCCCTGCAAATGATCCAAAATGCTGCAGCATGTCTGGTCTTCAGTCAACCGAAGACAGCCCACGTTACACCCCTCCTGATCTCACTCCACTGGCTACCCATAGCTGCCCGCATTAAATTTAAATCTCTGACCTTGGCCTTCAGGATGGTCACCGGAACTTTACCCTCCTGCCTCATTGCACTCCTTCAGATATATGTCCCCTCCCGCCAACTACGTTCTGTAAACAAGCAACGTCTGATTGTTCCCCCACAACAAGGTACTAGATCACTCTCTAAGAAATTCAACTGTTCTGTTCCTCCACAGCCTCCACCCGATCGGCCAACACCATCACAACCTTCAAGAAACAACTTAAACCACATCTGTTTTGCACACACCTGACTAATTCCTAATGCTCTGGTGTTCAACCTCATTTCACATGTCTAAAAAACATTCTACTGTTTATCCTGTCCCTGCATCAGAACTATTCCCACTTGTAAATGTAGCTTTGTACACTAGGCTTGCTCTCTGTCTTTGTAAGTCGCTTTGGATAAAAGCATCTGCTAAATGAATAAATGAAAATGTAATTAAATGGGCCCCAACCTGAAAAGGTGAAGATAAATTGCATGCTTCATAAGCTGCAGAGATTGCCTCAACAATCCAACTGCTAATTTTTAGTTTGTCCCGATGGACCCTCTCTATTACTCCTGGGAGCAGAGCAATCATGGGAAAAGCGTACAGACATCTCTGAAAGTGTTTCACTGTGAAGGCTTGACCTAGCCGATCCCTTAAACAGCAGCCAGGATTGACTAGGTACAAGTGGGAGACAACTTTGCCACATCATAGAGGGAAGAAAATATGTAGGTATGTGTCCTTTAGATCTGTTGTGACAAACCAGTCCTCTGACTTGCTTTGATTCATGTTAAGCAGATTAGTCAACATATTAAACCTAAATCTTCTTAGAGAATGATTCAGAACCTGCAGATCTAAAATTGAATGCAACGCCCCATCCTTCTTTCAAACTATGAAGTACCAACTGTAGAACCTGGCTTCTCTCTCGAAAGGAGGAAAAAATTCTATGGCCCCCTTTGCCAAAAGAGACTGCACAGCTCCAACACCCAAAACTGCTTGGTGTTGTCTACAGTCCAAACCACCACACTGAACCTCGGAGGTCAGTGCTCGAATGTAATTCTGTAGCCAAAGTGTCGTTACACAATGCAACACAAGTTCCCTTGAAAGGGAACATACTTTTTAAATGCCTTCTACAGCATTAGTCTGATTTGCATGAAACATGGGGTGTAGCATGTAGAGACACTTATGGTGAAAAGATCTGGAATTTGTGCTGGTAACCCTTTCCGTTTCTTGTTGTCAAATTGTTGACATACAAACATGCCAAAATGGACATGAGAGGGTATCTTAGAAATGTTTTCAGTGTACTCACATGACACTTGGTATGTGCCATCACGGCTATGACTTAAGGGTCTGCACATTTTTGTAACAATGCCACCTACTGGCCCACAAAATACACACACACACATATATATACATAAATATATTTTTTGGGCATTGAGCATTTTGGAATTTGTGATTGGAATATCTTACAAACGGTGCATTGTTTCTGTATTGTCAGTAGTGGAATTCAAAACTAACGTCTTAAAGAATTAATTTTTCATATTGTCCTGTGAAATTTCTCTTAGCTCCTACTGACTACTACAATACCAAACGTCATAGTTAATTTCTGTCCACCTTTGTAAATTATATTGAAAACCTACTTTTAACTCCAGGCATTATGTCTGATTGAGACCAATCCATTTTGGGCATCCAATCCATTTTGGGCATTAACCATTTTGAAAGTTGTTATAAATTGGAATATCTTACAAACAGAATTGAGTATTATTACAAAACATTATGTGGTTCATTATCACCACAGTCTAAAAGTACCTGAAAAGTTTGGGGCCGGCACCCCCTAGTGGAACATTTGTTTAATTTGCACAATATTGTTCCTCACAGTGCCATCTACTTGTCCAAAAATATGAATATCTTAATATCGGATGTTCCTTGGTCAGTTGTTTGGGCACTGACTATTTAGAATTTTGTTGTAAATTACAGTATTCAAAAAAATGTAATTTGTGCATCATTACAAAACTTGGCATAGTTTATTGGCACAAAGCTTTGAGAGTACCAGCAAATTTAGGCCCAATTTGCCTCATGCCGAGTACTATGATACCATATTTGTTAGCGCCACTTCCTGTCCACCATTTTAAAATATATTGAAAACATCTCAGTTACGTCTGCAACCTCTGTTCCCTGATGGAGGGAATGAAATGTTGTGTCGATGTAGTGACAACGTTTGACCTTGGGATACTGATTGCTCTGCTTTTTATTTAAAATGACAATTAAAATAAGTGCCAATAGGAATTGGTGAGTGGGATTTGCATGCCAATCTCTGCCTTGGATATCCAGGTATAAAAGGGAGATGGCATGCACCACTCGTTCTCTCCATCAGGGAACAGAGGTTACATACATAATGGAGACGTTCCCTTTCTGTGACTCAATCAATGTTGTTCAATGTAGTAACACTAGGGGTCCCTGTACTGAGTGACACAAGGACTGAACCGTGCTACTGCCGTGCTACGGACTCAAACATAGCATGCTAAGCAAGTTGTGATGGAATCCATAACCTTCAATGCACTAAAAATGAGACGCTAACCATACCAAAGGGACGGCATTATAAAGCTTCTACAAGGTCACAGCAGATAGAAATACCAAGAAAGTGTGTGTCCCTGTGGTTAATATAGACGAATATAATGAGGTGCATGTGATCAGTCCCAGGTAAGAGGGATTATGGGAAATGGAGTTCAAGGAAAACATTAGTACTCAGGCGAAGGTTCCCTCTGGTGGTGCGGAGGTGGTGGTACGGGAGCCTCCTCTGTAACACAGCTACTCAGATGGTCTCGTTTAGGATGTTTTCATACATGTCAAATGAACCACTAGTGATTGCTGACATCACTATCCTCTACTGTGTCAGGTGAAAAGTGTGTTGTTTTTAATACGTTAAACAGAGAATTGCACCCTAAATAGTGGACTTACTCTTACCTAATATTAGCACAGAGTATTTACACAATACCAAGTTGTACCAACTTCACCACAGAATGAAAACTCTCATAATTTACTCACTCTCATGCCATCCCATATGTTATACAGTTATAATAAATAATATTAAGGGTTTTTATGCAACTGGGTCCAGAAGTTAAGAAAGTTTCATGTTAACCGAAGAGGAATACAGAGCGCGTAGAGTTTTCCAAGTTTTTAGTTGCTTGCATATATTGTGGTATTTCTGTCTTACTAGGTGAAACCGACTATGAAACACCAAATGTCTTTGTGTATTTTATTCCTGCAAGAAGGTCATCTGACATACAGAAAGCTCTGCATTGAAAAAACAAAACAGAGCCGAAACACACTACATTTATAGTTACAAAATCTTCAGTTTTGCTACGAAGGTGATCTTTCTCAATCTCACAGCTAGTTCTTACCAGCTCTATGGAGAAGGTACACTCTGGATCAAGGTAAGCATACACTCATTCTTCACGGTTTGAGATATGAAACACATGAACTCGGTAATCTTTCATCACACATCAGTGTACTGTGCACCAGTTTTGGGTTGCTTATTAAAAAAAATACACCAGAGTTCAGTAATAGAATTCAGAATCAGTAGCAGCTCCTGACTATGAATTTAGGTGGGGCAGATTCTGGGTTGTATAGTAGACTATATGATTAACCTATTATTAACTGCTAATCTGCTAGTGGAGAAGTTTTACATTTTAAATGGCTGAATGTATCCAGAACACTTTTGGCAGAGGTCAAATGTCCTTCTGCAATTCAGCCTGAGGGTGCCGCTCTAACGTTGATTGCCAAGCTCTATAATTATATATAGAATACTATTTTGAAACAAACATTAGTAATACCATTGTATTTGAATGTTGATTTAGAATATTTAGTGTTGTGGAAAAATTTATGAGAAAAACAAAGTAACTGACTAAATGTTGAACTAGTCTTTTTAACAAAATAAGCACGAAAAACTATTTACATTTTTTTATTTTTTATATTGTTATATTGTTTTTATTTCTTTTGTAGTTGTAGACATTTCAGAAAGGCATTTTCCCATTTATTTTACAAGCAATTCACAAAGGCAACATATAAACTAAACAATTTTTACTTTAAGTCATTTGAGTCAACAGTCAACCACTGTTGTTTCATGTTTGGAAATTTTTCAATGACCGTTTTGTTGAATAATGTTAGACACATTTACGAGTTAACAGTTTATGTTTGATTCAGTTTATATTGAGTTTGATGTTTTGGAGTTCAATGTTTTCAAGTTAATAGTTCTATGGGGCACTGCCCCACCTGTCCATGCAGATGATCAGTGGCTGTTCAGAACTAACAGTTAATCTTCCATATTGTCATGTGACATTTCTCATTAGATTTCTTAGCTCTTACCAACTAATACCAAATGTCATATTTAACTACAATTCCTGTCCACCATTTTTTAAAAACCTCCACATAGGCATTATGTCTGATTGATACCAAATTTTGTGGTAAAAGTTTGTGTGTGAATAAAACTGCATGTGTCATCTCCACATGGGAAAGAAAACCCACAAATGGGATGTCCTTAATATTTCAATTTCTTTGAAAAAACAATAAGATTAAATGGAGAGCAAATTGAAACATTTGCTTCTCCATATCTGTTAAGTCTGTGTCTTAACAATGTCACAAACTGAGCTCAAAATGGCCAAGTCTGCAATCAAAGTAAATCTTATTAAAGATTTCAATATGAACCTAAACATCTACCTACAATATGTTTTAATTTTACAGCTTCATGTATTTTAATAATTGTGTAATTTGTTTCTATTTTTATTCTAAGCAATTTTATGAGAAACATCTGGGACAAAGTTTAAATTAAACACAACTGAGATCTCTATCAAATGTCACAAGCTTTGTACCTGTTGGTCTACAGTTATTTGAAAGTATAATCTATAAGTACTTCTTATGTTTGTAGATTCATTTTTGCATTATTTTAAAATCACTGCTGTCACTTCAGTCATACCACAACAATAATCAGTACTGTTTTAAGTCAAACTGTTTTTGGAACATAAGCCTTGATAATACCTAAGGTGTTCAGCAATTGTCACCTACTGGCTATTGAGTGTAATTAAATGTGTGATAAGGAAAGCAAAATTTGAATTTGAGTTAACAAATACAATGATAATAATTTTATCATGGTTAATTATATTGATTTTCTTTTTGCCACTTTTAAATGTACAGAACGTTTTGACACTGTTCATGTACAAAATTGGGGCAGATCATCAGATCCTACTTTTTGATAGTTTAAAATCCTTTATTGGGAATCCTTTCGCATTTTAAAATGAAATGTGACCATAAAACTTTGGTTAAAGGACCAGCCACTGCTTAACATATCCACAACCATTTGTACAATTAATTATTATTTAAACTTTTGTTGTTGCTGCTAGAATCTAACATTTGCTGCTAGTAACATGTCCAATAAACATTAAATTATGAAAAGAAAAACGCTGAGAAGAGAATTTTCAGTGATACAGCTGGGCTTTATCTGCAAAACCACACCCACGGGAGCTGTCACCACATTCATAGACATTCAAAGTATACTTGTAAGTGCAATGTAAAATTTGTTTATAAAAAGCAAACAATCATTTTGAAATCAGATTGAAGATGCATTGTATCTTCATTGAAATACAAAGTGTCATGTCCAATCAGGTTTCAGAATATGGTGGTAATTGGTTGATAGAAAATGATCAACCAATTACCACCATAACCAGAAAATGGTTGATTCTTTTAGGTACTGCTGTCTTGTTGTAAACTGTTACGCCCTGTGTTACATTGTTTGTTCCCTTTTTAAGAGCAGTTCACTCAACACTGTGTCAGGAGCTGACGCTATGAGGAATCCCCTTTCTCCAAAATCTCCTGAAAATCTTATTGAATAACACCAGTGAAAAGCTGGCCAATGTCATTTAAATATGCAAATTGCATGCAAATACAGAACAGGTTTATTCTGTACAATAATAAACAATACAACTCAACGCTATGGCGGCATCCTTTGATGTCTCCCTGCTCTCCGGGCCTGTTCATGAAAGAAAGCCTTCACCCCCAAGGTGGCGGAGGAGGCTATTACCTTTGGGGTTGAGGATGAAGAGGGAGTGGTTTGGAATCAGGGAAGCTAGCCAAGAGCAAATTATACTCTGGGTATCTGCAACTGGGCCACCACGATGCCGCTACGATGAGACTGGCTCCTTTATTCCTAGATCTTCACAACGAGCTTTTAGAAATGTGGTCTGCGCCCCAGCTGGCACACGTCCACGCTACAGTCTCTTCCTTTTTCTCACAGTTGACAGGGCGGAAGCCTGCGGGTACCCGTGTTCCCCCATTGAGAAAGCTGTTGCGACACATTTAAGTCCCTCGTCGTTTTCTCTGGAAATGGGTTTCATCATCTAAACCCTGCAGATTCACAGCTCACTTCGGTGACTAGGCTTATTGCTATACCTCCCCTATCTGGGGAGGCGGCCTCTGCCTTACACACCATGGCAGTTCTTCAGGTCTAGCTTCTGAAGACTTTGGACAATGATGGCACCAACCCAGAAACTTTTAAAAACCTTGAGGGCAGTGACAGAGTTTGCGCTGATGGCTACGAAGAAGAAAGCGCAAGCCATAGGCTGTATTATGGGGTTTTTAGTGGTTCCCCATCACCACCTATGGCTCACCCTCACTGATTTTAAGGAGGCAGACAGGAAGCGTCCTCTGGGGGTTCCCAACTCTCCTATCCATTCTGTTTTAATCTTATGTAGTGATATATTTTGGAATGTCATAATTAAGTTATATATTTTGGAGATGAGGCCCTTGAGGTGTGTAGGGGTTTTAAGAACCAAGTCCAATCATGATTCAGAGGGCTTTTGAGGAAACACAGAGCAATGGGCCTGAAAAAAGTGTGAACCTTATCTTCGAACCTGAAGATAACAAAAAAAAATCTGACTTTTGTAGGCTAAATTTTTTAATCAGATCATTGTAATTGAGCTGGATCAACTCGATTCATAAGCGTTGCGTTCTGCTCTTTCAGAGTTTAAATTGTTTCTTTGGCCACAGATTATCGCTCGCGAGTGTCTCTGTAGGGCACAGGCGGGACTGAAAACTTGCCAACGTCTCTGTTAAAGCATTTACAGATGTCTGAAGGGGCACCATGGATTCTTGTATCAGAACTGAGATGTCTTCTTTTATTCTCGTTGAAGCTCATTGCTTTGTTAACTCTGCTACAAGCTGGCTCATAGAGACACCTTCGTTATCTGCAGAGATTTCTTCATATTTCCCTGCGCTAGCCATGGTCGCTAATTTGCCAGCTATTCTGGTTCTCATTGTGTGCGGGACATTTACTACCGATTTGTTCTTGCTTATCTTGCTGTACACTGTAAAAAATGACTGTGAGATTTACAGGAAAAAACTGTAAAATTCCTACAGAAAAGTATTGTAAATCCAAAAACATATATTTTTTGTTTAAATCACAGTGAACTTTTGTAAACTATTAAACAGAATGATTTGTTATATTTACAACATCGATATGCGATTATAATCAAATTTATTTGTTAAAACTACAAAGATTGGTATAAAAAAACAGAGAAATACTGTAATACTCATAACAAAACAACTTTGTTCATTTGACATGCAAATATTGTAAAAACTAAAGTTTTAGTCAGTTGTTCCTAAAAATACAACTAAAGTAAGTCACTATACAAGTTT
Organism: Chromobotia macracanthus; assembly: GCA_036877525.1. Lineage (NCBI taxonomy): Eukaryota > Metazoa > Chordata > Actinopteri > Cypriniformes > Botiidae > Chromobotia > Chromobotia macracanthus. Next base: position 5,646,144 of record JAZGTH010000030.1, read on the forward strand.
GTGCTGTACTTTTAACATGATTGATGCAAATTGAGGTAGTAAAAATGTTTTTACAAAAAATGTATTGTGAACCTGAGAGGTTGCCTGTCTGCATTTATATATAAAAATATAGGCTACAATTATAATAACATTGTTTTTATAATTCAGGCTATTTGTAGCATATTGTAGAGTGTGTATAAGAAATTAAATTTATTGATATGCAAAGTAATAGGTACTGTTCAGTCCTAATCCTTATATGCCTTATGTTTCTTTTAGTCTTTAAATTTTAATGTAATTCTTAGCCTACTGGTTTTCTACATAGGCCTATTGATAAAACAACAGTAATAATTTGAGAATTGTTTCATTATCACAGGCTAAACAACCAAACAGTGCCTTCACTAACATCGCTTTATGATTTATTTGTAGCCTACTCTATTTATAGAGTATGTGTATAAGGAATTAAAATTATTGAGGCCTGTGCAAAGTAACACTTCTGTTCAGTCCTAACCATAATCCTTGTATGCTTTATGTTTCTTTTAGTCTTTAAATTGTAATGTTATACTTAGCCTACTGGTTTTCTATTTATATTTATAAATTATTTCAGCATTGTTTTAAACATTGTATCATTATCACAGGCTAAACAACCAGTGCCTCCTCTAACCACAGACTTGTACTTGTCCTCTCTCATTGTGCTCTGCCACTGAGTCTGCTAATTTTGAATTTCATAGTTCGCAGATAAGCTCGTCTCTGATTGGATAATGACGTGAGGAGCGGGAGACACTCACCTGCGGCTGACGTCAATAACCAGCAAGCCAGAGCAGCGCTTGTTAGAAAGAAAACAGAGGCACAGCAGAAGTCTTCGGAACAGTGTCTTTTAAACGTTTTTATCTACAATTTTAATACGTTTTTAGAGGGTCTGCTGCTGTTCAATTGGAAAATTAAAAGTTTGCACGGTAAGCTTTACAGTGTTTAGCCTACTTTTTTCGAGACCAAACGAAAATGTGTGCTGAAAGCACATGGTGTAAACTAGCTAGCTAGATCAATGCGTGATAACTTGGTTCAACTGAAAAGTAGTCTCTTCTGCTCACCAAGACTGCATTTTTGTTATTAAAAATACAAAAAATGCTGTTGTTGTGAAATTATTAAAATGTAAAAACTTTTCTATTTGAATATATTTTAAAGTGTAATTTATTTACACTTTAATTTAAGTCACGTGATCCTTCAGGAATCATTCTAATATGATGATTTGATGCTCAAGAAACATTTGATGATTATCAGTGTTGAAAACAGTTTTTTTTATTCTTTGAATATAAAGTTCAAAAGAACAGTATTTATCTGAAATGGAAAGCTTTTGTAACATTGTAATACCGTTCAAAAGTTTTGGGTCGGTAAGATTATTATTTTATTTATTCATTTTATTTATTTATTTTTAGGAAAGAACTTATACATTTATTCAGCAAGGATGCATTAAATTGATCAAGTGACAGTATAGACATTTATATTGTTGCAAAAGCTTTATATTTCAAATAAATGCTGTTGTTTGTAACTATTACATAATCCTGAAAAATTTTACTGTTTTTAACATTGATAAGTGTTTCTTAAGTAGCAAATCAGCATATTAGAATGATTTTTGAAGGATTGTGACTCTAAAGACTGGAGTAATGATGCTGAAAATTCAGTTTAAAATCACAGAAACAAATTGCATTTTAAAATGTATTGAAATAGAAAGTTATTTTAAATTGTAAAAATATTTCACTAATACTGTTTTTGCTGTATTTTGGATCAAATAAATGCAGCCTTGTTGAGCAGAAGAGACTTCTTTCAAAAACAATCAAAATAGTACACTTTCCAAACTTTTGACCGATGTGAATATTGTTTCTTGTAGTCTTTTTTTTTTTTAACTGATCAATTAAAATGCTTATGCTTTTGTTCTACAGGTGTTTTTTTCTCGATAAACCCAGAAAAAGGAACCAAATTGGAGAATAAAAACTCCAAGCATCGTCTCAACATGAACCCTCGAGTCCTCACCCTGATACAGGAACTCTCTGATCACGAGTGGCGCTAAGCCTAAATATAGACTCTTTCTGTGGACTCTGACTCTTTGTTTAAGAAGAGGTACTGTTAGTTTTCGCTCTAAATCCACAATGTGTATTATGTTTATTAAGGCACTTTTTTTTTTTCTTTTTTTTAAATATAAAGTCTTTTGCACTAACTAGGTGCACTAACATTTTCTGGTAGTGAGTCCGCCACCTGCTTGTTTCATTGAGATGTTCTTTCTTTGCGGGAATGTTTCACAATATGGTATAAAACTTATCTATTTTGCATTTATTCAGTTAGAACTGTTTTTATTGCAAAAAATACCTTCACAAACGTGAGGGGGCTCGCCTGTAGATCTGACCTGTAACTTGGCCTTTTGGCATCACCTGATTGTCTCCATGGAGAGATAAGTTTTATGCCATACTGTGGAACATTCCAGACAGGGAGACTGTGGGTCCAGTTGTTTACAGCTATTGACGATGGCTGTTAAATAAGTTTCTCAAGTTATTTTGCTCTCTTGTCTTTTCTCAAGATGTGTTTTTAAGATTTACCACTAACTTCATTATTAAAACATAAAAATACTGCATATTATGAATAGATTTTATGTATAATATACAGAACATCTCCATTTAAAATGCAAAGTTTTACTGTTGTTTTACCGGTTAAAATGCGTTTTGTTTGATATTTCCCTGTTAATTGTATCATTTATTGATGCACAATAAGCAATTATTACATGTAAAAAATACAGGAAATAGTCAATTTTGCATAACTGTGTTGTATATAAATAAGTTTTTTTGGTAGACTTAGGTTTGTAATGTGATTCAGTTGTGATTTCATTCACTGTAAATCAGTTTACATATTGTGTCAGTAAAGTTCTCTACTGTGCTGCTGTATTTTTTTTACAGGAATTCTCTGGTAACCACAGCTGCCAGCGTTTTCCTGTAAAAACAGGTTGTTGTTTTTTTACAGTGTATCAATACGATTGCACTAAACACTTTAAACACTTATAAAAACGTTTTAGAGCACATAAATGGTGCTATTAAAGCACTTATTATCAGGAACTGATAAGTTCCTAGATAACTTAAGATAATAATACATCTACTTTTGTACTTTGTGAGATTATTTAGGCTAATAATACCCAAAAGACCAAGAAATCATATGATCAGGATGTTAAAATAAAAACTCACCTTTTAGTTCACTGACAACAACACTGATTAGCCACTGAACAATAAGCAGGTTTTAGTAAGGTTCGTCACTTGTTAGGATCGTCACTTGTTAGGATCCTCCTTGAAACATTTCCATGTTGTGACGATTTGCAGCGTTTCTGTATTTGCAGTGTGTTGAGCTCTCTCGGCTACGGTATATATTTTGGCATAAATATATTTGAATTATAAGGTGATGAATGCCAATCTATATCTGATATGTATAAAATTTACTTTTTATACACTTTATATATTTAAAAGTGCAATATACATATACTGTGTGTATGTATGTATATATATATATATATATATATATAGACACACAGCGCAGTAATAAAATGAACATGTGGAACTTTAAAGTATAAACATTCTAAGTTGCAGAGCTCAGGAATAAAGATATTACACTTCATTTTCTCAAAACAGTATATTCCAACTCCTCCTCTCTGGTGTTTCAATTCAGTAAAAAGTGCAGTGTGGTTATCATAACACTTAGTTCTTGGGTTGTGTTTGAACACAAATCCTGGTATTTGTAGGTCTTGTTCTTTGTCTTCAACATTTAGTCATATTTCTGTCAAACAAATACAATCAGCATTCATTACAACTGCACGTGCCAGAACACTCTGAAGTTTAACTCTGAACTGAATTTAAGCAGTGCACATTAGGCAGTACTATTTTCATGTTTCGTGTATGTTTTTGTCCCTTCATGATTTTATCAACAGCAAAATGTTGGTGTTAAGAGATAGCTGATATACTTCTTCATCAATATCTTCCTTCAATGCAAACGTGTTCATAATAAAACTCAATAAAAAATAAAATAAAATACATAATAAAAATACTCACCCAGCAATTAACCCTAATTTCCTAAGAAGCAGGCATTTGTGATACTGTGCAAAGTTTACTAACTGACTAACTATGTAAATCAGGACAGCTATTAGAATTTACAGTGTTACACTAGTTATGGATGAATTTAAAGAAAATCTGTGAATCTAGTTGATTGGAAATAATCATAATTTTTTTACACTTATGTGGACAACTGTACCAAAGGCTCTATTGACAAGACCATCAGCAACATCTATGTATTTTTTAACATAACCATTGCTGCAATACCTAAGGAAACACATTTAGAAAAACGTGAGTTAAAAACTTTAGTGTGATATGAGGGAAAAATGGGTCGTTTTTATTGTTTATCAATATATAAATGTATATGTAAGAGGCTAGTTTAAATGTATTTTGTACCACAGACACCATTTGATAGAGCTTAAGCTCACAGAATTCGTATGTATTTTATGAGGTCGGAGATTTGTGTAAATTATTGCCATGTGAAACATACAACAGCGTTTGTAGATTATTAGAAAAAAACAAACAATAAAGCTCCAGGTCTAACAGCAACATCATTGGACCAAGGCAAGAGAGACAGCAAGCTCACATCATGGTAGCGTTAGCTAGCTGTGGCATGATTTTCAAGAGCGAGTGCATATATGTATATTGTATGAAAGATTGTACAAAAGCCTGTCCTAGGAACCAAAATTGTTGCACACAGGTAGGAAGTTTGGTGAACGCTCATCTCTGCACGTTTGTTTATGCTCTGTATAATTCGTTTCATTCTTTGAGGTAAGTACATTTGTATGTGTGTTTATTTAGTATATGTTATTAATGTTCCACGAGTGTTTGCGGAGTGTTTTTCTGATAATTTGCTGCTAGAGAAACACGCTCATGTCAGTGTGAAAATGGTTCTCAGAATATGGTTGTAATTATATTTCTTTATTGTTTCTTTAGACCATAAATACAGATATCATTGCCAAAGAATAGTTGATGCAGATGACAACCCAAAGACCGTTTAATAAATGCGTCCTTGTGAAGAATATCTTTTCCAATCACTGATTCCCTTGCTGGAATCCTGTCCGTATTTGGTCACCTCAACCAGCGTAATAAAGTAGCGCGACTTCGCTACCCAGATGGTAAGTGTGATGGCACCTGGTTTATCATCAAATGCAGCGTATTATTATTTGCCTTTTACTTCAAAGTATTTAAAATAAAATTATTTTATAGGATCTTCAAGTCAATGTTCTTTTTCATGACAGACCCTGATCAGTGTTGTGCACAGAAAAGGCTTTTTTATTTCTGGTAACATGTTCTCCACACACTGCACAATCTGCAATAGCAACAACATAATGGGAGGCCAAAGAATAGTTTTCTGTATGTTCAACAGTGCTGAGTGTCACATGCATTAAAGATGTATATAGAAGAGATTAAAGAAGAGGTTAAATAAGTATGCAGAAATATTTAAAGTTATAAAAAAATCACATCACATGAATGTATAATTTTATATACATATAAAATATATACATAAATGTTTTTAAATAAAATGCTTTACAATAATTACAAAAATGTAACCATAGCAAACGTCATTTATTTCCTCGTTATTGCAACATTACTGTGATAATGAATTACAAGGTCATCACACATTCTGATTGTCTTAATTCCCAGCACCCACAAGCACTGTCTAAAAAAAGCATTTTATGTATAGCCTATGTACTTTTTTATATTCTATATTTTAATGTGGTTTCACAGTACAACGTTACCTTGATTATGTTTACTGGTCAGCAGTAAACATATGCATCTATGCATTGCACAGAAGGCTGGAGAACTCTCAAATTCACTCATCCAGTTCTGCAATTGTAGAGCTTTTATTTAATCTTCATTTTAAATTTAAAGGCACTGGGAAATTATGTGCCTTCAAACTTTGTGTTGCGGTACCAGGCAACTGCAGACATGGTGTCTCAAAAGAATATTTTCCTGCATCAAAGAAGAAAAGATGTGTTCAGAAGAGGTTTAAGTATTTAGTGTACACTGATGTTGCCAACAAATACTTCAGACTTAAGAAATGTTTTCTTTTGCAATAGTGAGTACTGCCTATCAAGATTTGTCATTGAACACCATAAATAAACACTAACATTAAGGATTTCCATTCAGAGCATAAATTAGATTTGCACTAATATAAAAGCACAGGAATTTAAATAAATGGTTCCAAAAAAATCTCTAGCCAGAGCTTAGCTCACATCACTGTTCTTAAATGTGCCCTGTAAGTGCACAAAAGCTGCTTTATATTTTTAGTAAATTGACACTGTAGGTGATTCTTACGATCAACCAGCAGACAACACCTTTATATTATATATTAAGTGAAAGGTATGTGTTTGTTTATTGATTTTGCATCTGCTGAGTGTGAACTTATGCGTAAGGGATTATCAAAATGTATGTATTATAAAATTCTATCATATTTATTAACAAGCTGTATGGTCATCTTTGCATGCATGAAAACTAATAAAGTAATGCATGTAAAAACGTATCAAGACGTACAGAGAAATGCTTAAATATATCAAAGGCAGTGTTCCAGCGCTGGCAGGTAGCAATTGAAGTGCCCTTGAGCAAAGCAACAAAATCTCTAATTGCTCCCCATGCACAGTAGTGTTCTTCCTTGGCACAATAGTGTGCTTCCCACTGCTCCGGGTGTGTTTGTGTGTTCATGGCGTACAGTATGTGTTCAACTCCTCACCAGTGATGGGCTAAATGCAGAAGTCACATTTCAGGTATGGGTTACTATATCTGACAAATATGTCACTTTCAATTTTTTTTTGTTATAGTGAAGTACATTTTGGGGGGAGTGTTTGTTGTCTAAAATGTCTTTAGCTGTTCTGTGACTTCTGTTGTGATCTCTGTAGTACAAACTCAAAACTCTCCCATACACGGGGACCGGGAAAAGACCGACTAGAACCGTCAGGTAACAGCTTCGTCGGACAGATCAGAGAATAGCGAAACAAACCGACAAGACAGAAAACAGAAGAATAGAAGCAAAATAGAAGCAAAATGAGGACAAACAGGTGCGAGACAAACTGATAAAAAAAAAACTAACAAGGGGGCAGGGCCAAGACGCACAACTGGAGAGCACATGGCAAATGTAAACAAAACAGAGGCCATGTGCTTCCACAGAAAACAAGGACCCAGAGCATGAGTTTAGATCCTGACGCCAAGAAACAAGAACCAAGACTAGGAGGAGTCAGGACCCAAACAACATGCTCTGACAAAGAACACAGGGGATGTCAGGATCCTGGCAGATAATCAAGAAAGAATCCTGGCTTCCTGTTCTGAGTCTAACATAACCCCCCCTAAAAGGACGCACACCGAACCAGACCAAACCGGACACCAAAATGGACAGACAGACCAACAGAAAGACCTAGGCAGCAGGAGGACCGCGCAGACCAACAGATCAGGAAGAAAAAGCAAATAGACAGACCAACAGACTGGGCAGACCAGGCAAACAACCAGGCAGACCGGGCAGACAGGTAGACTGACTGGGCAGGACGACAGGCTGGTTTAACGGAGTTAAAAAGAACATTAATTAAATATATGGTGTTGAATTACATGGAATAAGATAGTATGTTAAATCAAATGGTGTTTTTGGCACCCCTTAGTGGTTAATACATTGCAGACATTGATTTTATCCTTGCGGCCCTACCGTAGTTCAGCAGAAATGGCTGACACTGCTGCAGGTAAGCACGTGTCTCTTCTCTCTATGATGTCTAAACGTGGTAGATGTGTGTTTGATATGAGTTTTTCCAAGTGTAAATGTTTGTAGTGGTTGTATTAACAAATGTATAGTGAGTTGGATGGGGTTTATATGTCGGATAAAAAAACGTTTGTCGAGTGATTATTGCTGTCTTGTGGTAAAATTGGCATGCTGCTGCTAATGTAGAACAGATGGCTAATGGGAACACACAGTTACCCTTAATGACAGAGTTTGTTTATTTTATGCTTTTCTTGTTTCAGTGGTCTGTCTGCAGTGTTTTTAATTTGTCTGGTCGGTTATTTTAATGTATCCCTCAGGTATGTGATTTTCATGTTTATTTTTGTTATTCTGTTAATATGGGAATGTTATAGGTTTAAGTTAAGCAGAAAATGGCTGACACTGCTGCAGTGGTATATATCTGCAGTATTTTGTATTTGTCTGCCCAGGACCCTGGGAACCAAGGACCAGGTCTGGGCAGAACAGTCCAGGCTGGCGAAGGTATGGTGGATGCTTGTGAGCAGGGCCCCTGAGTGCAGACTGGAGCAGCCGACCACAGATGAGGCAGGGCCCCTAAGTCCAGACTGGAGCAGCCGGCCACGGATGAGGCCGACTACCAGGAGGAGCCACTGCCACAGGTCGCAGGCCAACGAACCAAGATGCAAGATCTGACACTGGATGACCGCCGCCGGAGCAAACCCTGGAACTGGCCCTGACAATTTGCTTGATAAGTCTGCCTTCTGACAGCGTTTAGAAGGTGAGTGTGCGCTCGGTCCCAAACCTGCTTGCTGCGTTGTAACCATTCATTGACAGAGGGAAGATTTGTAGGTTCACCGGACCAGGCAAATAATGGTGGTTGGTAGCCCAGGACACATTTAAAAGGTGTCAGAGGCCAGAGGTTAGACTCACGTTGATCTCTAGGTGCTTGAACAGTAATGACCACACTATGGAAGTAAATTGCAAACCTCGGTCAGAGACTATGTCTTCGGGTAGGCTGTAAAATCTAAATACATATTGAGCAGTAACTCAACAGTCTTAAAGACAGAGGGGAGCTTAGGCAGTGGTATAAGACAGCAGGCTTTGGAGAAACGGTCTACTATAGTAAGTATGGTGGTGTTACCCTGGGAGTTAGGCAGATCTGTTATAAAGTCAATAGCGATACGAGATCAAGGACATTGAGGTAGAGGTTGTAGTAAACCTGCTGGGAGCTGCCAGGGTGTCTTGGATGTCTGACAGGTGGTACAGTTTTGTATAAAAGCAGTTATATCAGAAGATGGTGTGGGTCACCAAAACCGGTTCTGAAGGAATACGTATGGTTGCGGTAATGCCCGGATGACCTGAGCTGGGCGTTTCATGGATCTGTATCAGATTCATTTCATGGATCATTTCTGAAAGGGTTCCGGCATGAAGATGAGATTGGCAGGACAATCGGAAGGTGTTGGATCCTGGTTGTTGGCTTGATTAATCTCGGTTATAATGTGCCATTGTACAGGCAATGGCACATTACAATGATCTTTTCTGGAATAATATTCTCTTGGGTAATGGAATGAAGAACTTCATCGGTCTGGCAAGAGAGTGCATCTGCATTAGTATTCTTAGACCCTGGTCGATAGGTAACAGTGAAATTGAAACGGGTAAAGAATAATGCCCATCTAGCCTGTCTTGGATTCAGATGTTTAGCAGATCGTAAGTATTTAAGGTTCTTATGATCAGTCAAAACCGTGAAAGGGTGTGATGACCCCTCGTGCCAGTGTCACCACTCCTTCATAGCTAACTTAATAGCTAAAAGTTCTCCGTTACCCACATCATAATTCCGCTCAGCAGGTGTTAGCTTTCTGGAGAAGGCGGCACATGGGTACATCTTTGGAGGTGAACCGTGGCATTGAGAGAGAATGGCACCAACTCCGGTATTAGATGCGTTGACTTCTATAATAAAGGGTAGTTCAGGATCAGGATGTCAAAGAATGAGTGGAGTAGTAAACCATGACTTGAGATCTTAAAACGAGACTCGAGTTTCGGGGGACCAGATTAATTTTGTGGTTTTCAGTTTGGTTAATGCCGTCAAAGGTGTGGCTACAAAACTAAATCCTCTGATAAACCTTCTGTAAAAATGGGCAAATCCCAGGAAACGTTGGAAGTTCTTTTACTGTGCGAGGTCGGATACAGCGCTCACCTTACGTTCATCCATGGTGACCCCCTCATGACTGTTTATGTATCCCAGAAACGAGGTGCTAGTACGATTGGAATTCACACTTTTCCTGATAAATTACAAGAGGTTAGACTGATGTTATGTTGCAGAGCAAATTTGTGGGAGATGAAATTCCGGCCACTCCAGAATCTATTAGAGCTGGCGATAGTTTAGCGATTGTTAGCGATAGTTAATTCAACTGGTATGCAAATAGCTGAAGCATGAGTGGGAGTGGGAACTTCATACTAACTGCACTCACCAATTAAATAAATAAAATTAATTTTTTGGGGGGTTGAATGGGTTAGAAATACTTGAGATGGCCAGCCTGACCACAGTATAAGCATAGGTGAAGCATAGTCTTCGGCGTTCTCGTTCCTCTGGAGTGAGACAAGTAAACCCGAGCTGCATGGGTTCAGAGTGGTCACCATTTCTGAGCGAGTGAAGAGGAGCAGAGCGTCGAGAGCGTATTACATTATCTATCTGGATGGATTATCTAAGAACATATTCAGCCGCTGACTGTCCTCCCTGAGAGAGAGACAAAAGTTGTTCCCCAGGACATTTTCCTCCAGCGGGATGTTTGAAAACCTCTTGGAGGAATGTATTGAATGTAGGAAAGATCATTCCATCCACCCTTCAAACAGCGGTTACCCTATCCAGTGCTCTTCTGGCGATTAGTGAGCTGACAAAGGCTATGTGACTGGACTCTTTAGGATAGAGAGCAGGTTGCTGGGTTATGAACAGTGAGCACTGAAAGAGGAAGCCCTTAGATTTGGAAGGGTCGCCATCAAATTTCTCAGGGAGAGCCAAGCGTGGACTGATTGTGGCTGATGGACTGTAGGGAATGCTACTGGTAGCAACTGATGGAACTTGGGTAGCCGCGGGAGGTACGAGGTGCATACTTTAGAGAGTTCTCACTAGCTCCTCAGTCAGCGTGGTTAAACGATTCAGCTGATGATGATGTGCCGCCAGCTGGGAAGCCTGATTGGATAGCTGAGTGGAAAGCTGAGAGATCGCTTCTGGATGGTTGTATGGCCAAGTCTTCTGTAATGATGAGCAAGACACACGGGGATCCATTTGCAGCATTTATTAAGAATAGTCAGACAGACAAGGTTGAATACCAGCAAACATGAATAAAAAGGGCAAGGCATAGACAAAATAAGGGACAGACAAGGGTCGAGGCAGGCAGCAAACAATCACAAAACCAAAAGGGTAAATCCAATAATCGGGGCAGGCAGCAAACAGGCAAAAGGCAGTATAAGTCCAAGTCCAAGATCAAAAACACAGATAATTCAAATGCAAGGGAAAATGCTCAGAATTGTAGCCGGGGCAAAACAAGACTTCAATCCCAGGTATAAGGCAGTGTGGGAATTGTAGTCTGAATGAACACTGGTTAATATTGCAGTTACGGTGACAGTTCCCTCTGGTGATGCGGAGGAGGCAGTGCAAAGGTGGTGCGATCAACAAACTGATCTAGTGACCATGACATATCACATTAATGCGCATTATGCCGTGGCCACGTCAAAAATAAGTGAACTGATGGAATCTTGAGTGTGTATACTGATTGTGTTACAGAGGTCTCTGCACCGCTTCCTCCGCACCACCAGAGGGAATCATAACTGGAATATTAACCGGTTTCATTCGGACTACAATTCCCATAATGCCCAGCTGTTCCCAAATAACTTCTATTTAAACACCAAACAACCCTGCCTGCAGCTCTGACTGTTAAATAAATGCTGCAAATGGATCCTTGTGTGATTAGTTTATTACAGATTGATTCTGGGCAACAATTATGTTGTCCTTCAATGTTCTATTTCTAAACCTTAGTATGTGTAGTGTAGCGCTCCCTACCTCTTTTTCTAGCAGATTAGTAAGGGGCAGCACCAGGTTCAATAAACTACTGCCTAAAAGATGTTGTATTAAGGCCTCTTTGATGTCACTGAATAAATTATGACTCTTATAAAGTTACTCTGAATAAATCTATACTCACACCAGTTCAATAATAAACTCTGTAGAAGCAATAAAACTCTTAAATGAGTGACAAAATAACTAGAAAAGTAGTAGTGAGTAGAAATAGTTCAAATAAACAGGTTTCACATGTTATTTACCTCCACAAGGTTACTGAATTGACTTGAAATTGAATCAAATACACTTTGAATAAATTGAACAAACAAATACACTTGAAAGTGACTGTACCAAAACTCACTTAAGAGTGTCAAAATATTACTCTGAGCGCTGAATAGCACCATAAAAATGATATTAATCACTTTGTCCCACACACATACCAAGCAGTCATTCACAACCCACCCCGTTGCAGGCCTGAATCGTAGCTCGTGTTCGTGGCGACCAGAAAAACTGAAAATTGGTCTCTTCACTCTCCTGAGCATAAATAAATCAACAATACCTCAGTTTCACGTGCGATGCAAACCACAATCGGGATCCTGTGTTAGACCCGTCGTCAGCCGATGAAACATACCTCCCTCGTAGCGGTGACGCTATCTGGTCTCCCATGGTCCGATCACACAACGAACTCAAGTTGATTTTTAGTCCTGGTGTTTAAGTTATTTTTATAATAACTTTACTTTCAGTATGTTTGCCCGCTATTCACGAGCGAATGACGTAACCGCAATGATGGGGAAAAATACACGGAGAACGCAACAATCCACCAATATACAGACACTTTATATATACCTCCAAGTATCAATATATTGGTTTATCGATTAACATAACTATTATTACTTCACACTTTCAGCTAAATCGTTCTGACCAGTTCTCTACTCTCTCCTCTTCCAACCCTCTCCTCCTCTCTTAACCACTTACAATTTTCCATTTTCCCAGGAAGGAGGGTTTTAATACATACCAACCAATAAAAATAAAAGAAACCTAATACGTTCCTAAATAGCACGTTTTTCACCTGTGTAAAGCAATCAAACCTGACATACAATCACTCTTAAAGGGACATACACACATTTCACTTACATCATTATATTAATGATGTATAATTTATTCACATTCATGTTCTGGGTTAGAGCAAAATAAAAAGAATGACTAAATAAACATAAATAAACCAAATAACTGTAGAATATTGTTTTACTAGGTTACAGTAACAAATATGTAAAAATCATTATATTTCTTCCTGGTTTCACATTTATTCAATGCAGCAATAGTAGTAGTAATAAGATATTTATGGTTCTTACATACTCTCAAATGATTTAACATTTCAGCAAAAGCTGGATCTTATTGTATAACAACTTAACTTAATTCAGCTTTAAATTATTCTCCCATAGGGTTAGTGTTAGGGGTTAGGCCTTTTGTATCAGCATAGAGAGCAGTTTTTTTCAAGGGTGGTAACTGATAGAAATCACCCACAGCAACAATGCTCATTTTACCAAAGACAAATCATCAGTTTGTTTTATTTGTTGCAGCCTTTCATGAATTTATGAGAAAAGAAGATGGTCAACCAATAATAAAAATTAGCAAATTTCCCATTTTGGTGAGTAAAGAATTTTTGTCATAACTAAGGGGCTGGTTTTGCAATCTGACATTTACGCCAATTGAAAATGTATTATGGATAGTTGCAGCACCAACACTGAAGGCAGCTACTCCTGTAGAATGTAGAATTTCATCAGGACTTTCAAACAACTGAGATAATAGGAAAATTCATAGTATATTGTCTATATTAATTCAATTTTATTATGTTGGCTGGAAAAAGCCAGCATATTGTTATTCTATTTAAGCTTATTAGTGGTGCTTGCGAAGCCATTACTCTCTTGCATACTTCTTTTTTTCTGGACAAAACTAAGTCATTCTGCACGTTTGTCGTAGACCCGGTCAAACTGACTTGCTTATTGAGGAGAGGTGTGCTATGACTTTTTAAGTGATCGGGTGTACAATGTTTGTAGAGCGTCTGAAAAAGTGGGTGAAAAGTGGGTGTTGCAAGTTGGTAAATTAAGATATTTGCCAGGTTATGTGTGACTACTCTGCTTTATTAATGTATCCAGTGTAAAACCTGGACACCACCACACAAATGTGGCTTTTTGTTTATGACTGTCCTACTGCAGGATTTAACACAGAGTAACAGCTCACTACCAATTACAAAAGACATTGTAACAGTCTGTCAAAGGCAATTCTAGTTGCATTTTTCATCAATTCATTTCTTAAATTATCCTTTGACTATGTTCTGGCCCACCATATAGTGGCGGAAAATTTTTTTGTCCCAATGCCAAACTTACTTGCCGACCCCTTCCATAGACGTAACATTGGGCAGATTTTTGTGATGTCATAGCTCTGCATCAGAATGTCATAAAGACTTGGGGGTGGGCTCATATCACTCGGCTTAGTAAGCAGCAACAAATGGTAACGTTTCAACTTCATAGCCACGCCCTAGCAACCAGTTACATTACCCTAACTAACACCCCATTGACTTCTATTTAAAAGGTGAGAGGCATCAGAACATTGTAGAGACAAGTGGGTCACCTCTTTTGACTTAGACTGGCAAGTAGTCTTTAATTATTACCATGGAACTATTACCATGAAATTATTACCACTGTCCAGCCATGCCTCAGCAACTATTTAGAGCACCCAAGCAACCAACATGAATTAGCTATATTTCAGCACCAGAACATCATAGAGACATGGGAGTTGGCTCTTTTGATTCACACACATTTTTCTATTGTTTTAACCCTGTTACTGTCTAGTGGTCATGGAACATGGACGGAAGAGCAGAACAAGGAATATCCAAAACAGGCTTTATTATATTTCACAGGAGCAAAGAACAGGATCAGGAACACACATACAGAAACAATAACCAACCAAGAACCGAACAGCTAGTAGATGTTTGTAAATGTTCTTGCATATATCAGCCTGAACATTGATCAGTGATCTTCTGTCTCAAAAACTCTTCAGGTCATTGTGATCTTGTATGTGCATGCCTTGCACTTCAGTCTTTAAAATCTTCCTTCTTTCAGCTTCAGTTTGTATTGTGCTCTTGTTAGGAGGAGATATATTTTGTGCAGAGCTTTATTTGTTGACACTTCTTGACACAGTTACACTTGCACAAACACCCCTGTATCTCTTTGTTTTGCTCTGAACACACCTTCTGACAGAATTAGACTCACCACTGGGCAAACAATCCTCCATATGTTTTATGAAAATAGGTTATAGTACCTTTAAGAAAAGTTCTAGTTAATGTCATTTCCCCTTTAAGCGGTTCATGCGCAGGTAAACAGGGACCAGTTGCTGTATGCTGTTCTGACTGTGATGCTAAGCGGCTGCTATAGTAAAGTTCCTTAGGTGCTAAACTCTGCCTGGGCTCCATTTATTACATATTTAGCAGCAAGATCAACAAAACACTTCATATGGGTTAGCAAAAGTGAAACAAACTCAATACGGGCAGATAGTGTTACGAAATGGCAAAGTTTGGAACTGTTGGGAAGTTGTGGAAAAAAATTGTGACTTGCTGAAATATACAGCAAGCAAGGGCTTCTGGAGCACTTCTTCGCCGCAAATGAGATCACAGAGGAAGCTAAGAAATGCTATATCTTGTTAAGTGTGTTAAGTGCAAAGACTTACAGGCTCATTTGGAATGTAGCGACGCTGTGGAAACTGGGTTGGCTTACTGACACTTAATCAATCTGGTCCAGAACCACCACAGTCCTAAGCCATCAGTGATTGTGCAGTGTTTCAAGTTCTACAGCCATTTTCCTAGTATGGTGACTCTGTTGCAAAGTTTATGGCCGAGCTGCGCAAGTTGTCAGAGCATTGCGAGTTTGGGGCCATACTGGAGGATATGCTGTGTGATCGCCTTGTGTGCAGCATTAATAATGATGTAATTCAGCATAGGCTGCTGGGGGAAGCAAAGGTTTCATTCACTTTGTTGAATGGAGATTGTACAAGGTATGGAGTCAGCAGCATTATTTGCCAAAGACATTCAGAAAGCAAATAGCAGTGCACAGAGTGATGTGTTTCACGTGACTAAGGGTGCTAAAGGGAAAGCAGTAGAATGTTACAGATGCGGGGAAGCTCACTTTGAAAATTCTTGTAAATGTAAAGATGCAGTGTGCCATGAATTGTGGCAAGAAGAGACAATTGGTAAAGAAATGCAGGAGTAACAAATCAAAAGTGAAAAACTGGGGGAAAATGTCACTCAAAGACACATCACATAGGCTGAACAAGAGACCTGTTCCTATTCAATGTTAAACTTCAGTGAAACTCATTCAGACCTTCTTTATGCAACAATTCAAGTTAATGGATCAAGTCTTAAGATGGAAATAGACACAGGAGCCTCAGCATTGATCATCAGTGAGGAAACTTATGGAAAGTTATGGACTGATGACCGGACAATGGCATTAGGTGAATCTTCCATTAAACTGAGAACCTATACTGGAGAGATTATTCCAGTAATGGTTGCTGTGAAAGTGAACATTGCCTATGGTAATCAGACAGCTTGTTTGCTTGTTGTCAAAGAAACAGGCCCCAGTCTGCTGGGGCAGGATTGGCTCAGTAAAATTCAGTTAAACTGGGGTGAGATTGTCGGAGGCAGGGCTGTGGCTAAAACAAGACAAAAGTACATTCCATGCAAAGTATGTAACCTATCTGGGACATCAAATATCAGCCCAGGGCCTCTGTCCAGGAAATGTGTCAGAACTTAAGCCTTATCGTTCAACGGTGCTATCCCCGTTGTACCAGTTGTTACATCTTGAGTGCCAGTGAAATCAGCTCATATACAGAGTGGGTACTGACATTGTCTGCCTACCAATACCTCATAGTATACAGAACAGGGAAGGAAAATGCCAATGTGGATGCATTAAGCAGGTTACCACTTCCATATACCCCTGCATCCACCCTCTTGCCTTCTGAAACTGTTTTCTTGATGGAAAAGTTGAGTGACTCACCAGTGAGTGTGAAACAGATCAAAACTTGGACAGAGAGAGACAAAGTCTTCTTCTCCAGAGCTGGCTATTCCATGGTTGTGGACACTGAGATAAAACCTTTTGGGAAATGAAAAATAAGCTCTTCGTTCAGGATGGTTGTATCTTGTGGGGTGCAAGGGTGGTGGTACCACCACCAGGACGAGCCAGAGTGCTGCAGGAGGTTAACATAGTCCATGCTGGGGTGTCACGCATGAAAAGCCTAGCAAGAGCATATGTCTGGTGGCCAAATATGGATCAAGATCTCGAAAACAAGGTCCAACATTGCAAGGAGTGTAGGAAAACCAGAACATGCCCCCATCAGTTTCTCTTCAGCCCTGGGAGTGGCCTATTAGACTTTGGTCTAGGTTGCATTTGGATTTTGCGGGTCCATTCATGGGGCAAATGTTTTTAGTATGTGGATTCACCAAGTGGCTAGAAGCATCTTGAAAAACATTACAGCTCCTGTTACAATTGACACACTGCGGCAAGTGTTTTCTATACATGGCTTGTCGGATCTTGTCGTCACTCATAATGGGCCATCTTTTACAGGAGAGTTGTTTCAGGAATTTGTCAAGAACAATGGAATTAGACATATTCGTACAGTGCATTTTCATTCTGCTTCAAACGGGCTGGCCGAAAGAGTGTTGCAGACGGTTTAAAGGAGGGTTTAAAGAAAATGTCATGGGCAAACATTGAGACTAACCTGTCTTGTTTTCTGTTCCAGTATCGAATTACGCCACAGCCTGCTACAGGCCTGGCGCCCACAGAGATGTTGCTGGGATGAAAACCAAAATCTCATCTGGATTTGCTGCATCCTGACGTGGGGTAGAAAGTGAGTCCAGCAAATGAAGCAGAAAGTTTGGCATGGCAGACATGCAAGAGAATGGAGTTTCAGAGAGGGGGAGACTATTCTTGTCAGGAGTTTCACCAGAGGTCAGTGCTGGTTACCGGGATCCATAATGGAATAAGGTGGTCCTTGCTTTTATGTGGTGAGACTGTCAGACAGGCAAGAGGTCTTCTTCAGGATCATCTGAGGAGCTGGCCAGTGTCAGAGCAGTGGAATTGTTTCAAGGGAAATGCAAAGACTTTAAGGAGATCAAAACGACAGAAGAAAGCACCTCAAAAGCTTAATTTGTAGCTCATAGTGGGAATAAGAGTTAATAGCCTGTATGGGGATGTTAAAGGGGAAGTTTTGATTTAATTATGTTGAGTGGATAACATTAATGTTTTAGGGGGAGAGATGTTATGAAAATAGGTTATGTTACCTTTAAGAAAGGTTCTAGTTAATGTTGCATTTCCCCTTTAAGTGGTCCGTGCGCTCTGTAGGAAAACAGGGACCGGTTGCTATATGTTGTATTTACTTCATTAAGTGCTAAACTCTGCCTGATCTCCAATTATTACAGTATGTTTCAATTCCAGCTCAGTTCCTGTCTCTGATGATTCACTCGTTCATTGAATTGCAGGTTATTATGTTCGTCCCAAAATGCAGCTGCCAAATGTTACAGGGAACTTTTTATAGCAAGTGCATTTATAATGCTAATGAAACTTAAATGTGTCCAATTACTGTGTTCTTATGACACTGGGTAGTTAGTGTCATAGATATACATAGATATACAGCATTACATTTATTCATAACATTACATTCTCAATGTCACACATTTAGATTAAAGATTCACACTCTGTACCATGTCTGCCATGCCTGTATCAAAGTGTTCTTTAAAATATCTTGGAGTACCATTTCTTTGATTTCTTTTCAAAGGGGATTTCTCTTAATTCAAATACAATTATCAAACATATTAAGGAAACATCAATGCCATACAGTGTGTGCCCTTGTTGACTTGATGTCATATGGGCCCTTGACATGTTATATTACTTTATTAAATATCATATTGTTCTCTTTTCAAACTTTTCTCTTTCTGTTTTAGTTTTTCAACAATAAGAAGTAGGAGGCGGAGTAGTATGATGGTTTTCTAAAGGTGTACAAGTCATTCTCTCTAAAGACAACCTCTACCCTGGTCATGCTGAATTTTGGTCAGTGCCATATTCAGTGTCAGCCTTAATGCTACTATGGTGCTTGCAAACTAAGACATAAATGAAGTTGTAAAAGTAGGTTTGGAAGGAGCCCAAACATTCAGTGCTGTCAATCATACAAGTGTATGTAAGCAGCAGTCTCTGCGCATGCCCAGCGACAATTCATTCAGCATTTGGTTTCACCACATTCCTGAAAATATGTCCCTACCCAAAAAGCTCCCATGACGCAGAATCTTCACTCATTATCGATCCGACCCCAGGACCTTCTAACTCAGGTCTCACTCTAATACAGAACTGTGGAGATAGAGGGCTTTGTTCTCCATTTGATTTGTCTATGCTCTGCCGTAGAGTCCACTCCTCCCCACTCCATACCCAAGCCTTAGCTTCTCCTTACTCTCTAGCTCCTCTGATTTCATCCGGTTCATCCTCCATGCCTGAAATATCAAAACGAACTGTTTACAGACTGTAGCACGCTCTCATGGCCAAACATTTTTCTAGAAGGGAAAAAATGCTCTGTCCCTCACAGTTAAATCTGGTCAGACTTCATCTACCGTTTCCCTGCTTTCCCCAAGAGCCGCCAGCCACCATTATAAGAAACCTTGTCATTCTGCTTTCGGTAAAGGGGCCTATTTATCCCCACCTGCCTTCCACCATAAATCTGGTCAGTCTTGCCCACAATTCTCCAAAGTTTCCTTCCTCTAATTTCCCCCTGCTCCCTCTCTTACTATCACCACATAGCCCCAAACGTGAGGAACTACCTCAGTTGGGAACCAACTCCCCCGTATCTCCCCCCTTTCCTTTATCCTCTAATCTTACATCCACGAGTGTAGTGGCCGGCGTGAGGTTGCCTCCACAAATGGTTCCTGCCCTGTTTTTATTTCCCTTTTCCCCTTATGATTACATTTAAATGATTTCTGATTTATCTATTTTATTCAACAGCAAACATTTTTATACTTACCACAAAATATTCTCTAAATGTCCCGCATTAGAATCAATGTCCACATCAGGGAGCACTGGACCATCTAAATGAGCACACTAGCAGGAATATAGCAATTTTCAGGGTCCTGGCTTCTTGTCTTGAGCTTTTCCTAGATTCTCTTGCCAGGATCCTGACAGCCCCTGTATTTTGTTTCAAAGCATAATGATTGGATCCTGACTTAATCCTAGTCTTGGTTCTTGTTTCTTGGAGTCAGGATCTAGACTCATGCTCTGTGTCTTTGTGATCTATGGAAGCACATGGCCATGTTTTGTACAGACACTACTTCAATTTTCCAATGCAAGAAGTTTGAAAATTTGAAAATGCAAGAAGATTTTTTTAATATCTTATTATTTTATAATATCTTTTCTAAACCAGCAGTAAGGTACCAAGGGAATAGTGACCATGCTTAATTTGAGGCAGTGCAAAAATAAAATGTATGAAACCTTAGATGATGTCGTCAGATAGAAAGCTGGTAAGAAAGAGTGTACCAAGAAATGAAACGTAAATATAATTTTGTGTCATTTCAGGATGCTGTGCTTTTTCATAATACCATATTATACAATCTGCAATACGACAACATTAATGCCACAACATTATGTGTCTCATGATCATTTCATAAGCTGTTGTGATGTCACAGAAGGGCATGTGTACTTTAGATGAGTGATCTGATTCATGCTGTTTTTGTAACAGGCGGAGAGAAGAGGGTTCCTAAGAACCTTCCCATTATACTTTATGATGAGGCCATGTCTTCGTTAGACTCTAATAAGGAGGTGAGAGCTTTAGTCTCACATAGACACACTTTTGTAGCTTATTCTGACCAAGAAAAGGCTTTATGTCATGTTAAAACAAATATATTTTTTATTTAGTACTGCTCAAAGATTCTGCATAACAGATTTATTTATGTTTATTCTGAGACAATAATTGTAAATATGCTAATTATCCTGTTCCAATGTTGAAATACCGTTCTACTCATGCATCTATGACTGCTTGCAGCCTTTAGTAGTGATTGTGAATGAGTCCGCCAGTTATTCTGTTTGACACAATCTTTAGGACCATGACAAAACCTCAATTATTTTCAGAATTAAATGCATGTGACACTTATGCATTGTTTTCTTAGAACCACCAGGTGGTGATGGCACAGTAGTGCTTGGTCCTGTCATCGCTGCTTCCGGTGTATTTATTTTTTTCAGGCTTTCTCTTTTTTATGAGAATGCGGCCACCATAACACCAAAAATATATGCATATATACATACATACATGCATACATATAAATAAAATATATACATAAAAAATTATAGGCAAATACACACAAAATTATATTGACAAAAGGAAATAGAAAACAGTCTAATCAAATGGTCTTCTCATAAGAGTCTAATCAGACGGTCCAGATGTCACAGTAAGGTTCTTAATAGTAGCCAATACGGGGTTCCTCTCATATCCAGTATCCAGTCCTTTCGTATCCAGTCCTCATGTGATGGGGGAGAGGCATGTTTCCATTTAAAGAGAATAGCACATCTAGCCAAACAGGACAGTCAAAGCATTAGGAGCAATGTTGGTGTTAAGGGCCTACTAGAGCGTTCTAAAAATATCACCCCAGTTGTCCATTAGCATCGGGCAGGACCAAAACATATGAAGATGACCAGCTGGAGACTGCATCTGTAGCAGGCATCACTTCTGTTAGGAAATATTTTTTTAGTCAGTTTAGCATTAGTGAAGTGAATTAGAGAAGTGCTTTACAGCACTTGACATTGTATTAAAGCATACCTAGCACATATAGATGAAGAATGAGTTAAACTAAGAATGTTCATCCTCTGGTCTTCAGATATGTTGATGCCCAGATCCTGCTCCCAGGTTTGCTTAAGAGAGTCAAGTGGAGATGGGGTAAAGGAGATTATTTTATTATAACCTGTAGATAATAGCCATCTTTGACCAGAGTCGAGGGTAAAAATTAAACCAAGTTCTGATTCAGGGGGCTGATTGGGGAAATGGGAAATAACTGTTGAATAAAGTGCCTCACTGGAAGAAAGCGAAACAGATGGCTGTTAGCAAGGTTGAATTTAACTGATAAAGAAGAGAAAGATTCCTTTTTTTTATACAAGTCATTTAAAGTAAAAAGACCTTTAGTTGCCCAAATATTAAAGATACGATCTGAAAGGGATGGGGGAAATAAATTATTATTTGAGACTGGCATATGAATCAAGGCTTCATGCAGACCGAATTGTTTCCTAAATTGAAGCCAAATCTTAATGGTGTTATTAACAACTGGATTGTTTGAAATTTTGCCTACCTGGAAGCTGAGAACAAATATTAGAGAGTCAAGAATGTGTAACCAGGGTGGGCTGGAAGCACAACATTTAAAGCAAAACCAGTAAAGTAATTTGTTACAATATTACAAGCCCAAAAGTAGCAGCGAAAGTTTGGAAGTGCTAAACCCCCTTCAGATTTGGGAAGCTGGAGAACTGCTAGCTTAATACTCTTATTGCGAGCTTAATACTTAATACTCCAAAGGAACCCATTCAATTGTTGGTCCAAATTAGTAAAAAATGATTTATTAATGCAGATTGGGACATGCTGAAAAAGATACAAGAATTTTGGCAAGATAATCATTTTTTCAGATTTGCACATCCAATTAAGGGAAAGGGAGTTCCACTTTTTTGAAGATTTAATTTATACCCTGATAGACTGCCAAACTGGTCAAGAATAGACAATAAGGGGAGGAGAGAGAAGCTATAGGGTCGGAGATGTACAATAACAAATCATCCGCAAAAAGGGGAAAGTTTATGAACCTGGCCATGGCGAATGATTTATAGTCTCCTTTAAATGCATCATGACTACAAAGCCAGATGGCCAAGGGTTCAATAGCTATATTAAATAACATTAAAAAGTCTACAACTTTGGCACAGTTTAGCATAGCTCTCTGTTAACATAGCACATGTAGTTTCTACTGCGTGTGTGCGCTCATCCTGTGAATTTGCGTGGGTCTCAAGCAAGGCAATCTTTAAGGCCCATTCCATAATGGTAGCTTGGATTTGGTCCAGCTTTACCTTGAGTGTCAGTGGTTTTAAAGTCTGCAGAGAGGGCAGCCTGGTGTTCCTCCAGAAGGTGAACAATAGCTATATTAATAACATATTTTCTGTCATCTCCGCATGGCTCGACTTTCTGATCCTTTTTGCTTTATTTTGTTGATTAAGCTGCCATAATTTCAAACAAATATATGTACAACCACACTACTGTCCAATAAGTAGTAAAACAGAAATAGGTCTTGGGGTTTGTAGTGTCTGAGACAGATCAGACACACAATAACTGGTTATATTACATAAATAACTACCTCACTCCACAAACAAACACTCTTGGAGTGTCCGCAAAACTACCCCCAAACTGCCATTAACACCCAGATGCGGAACCAGGCCTCCAGTGACCACAGCAACACAAAGATAAGATTGTTTTACAACCCAAAGGAATATAGAGAGATTCACTCATTTCCTTTGAGAACACACAAAGAAACCATTTTATTTACTTGTGAACATAATCACCTAAGAATGCACAATAGAATATATATAATATATATATAAACACGTTTCCAATTTCTCCATGCTCAAATTCAAATTTTAAATTCAAATTCAAATTTTATTTCTCACATACATAATCATACACAGTACAACATGCAGTGAAATGTATTGCATGACTGTCCCGCTTTGTAGTTTACAAATAATTAAGTAATTACTCTGTCGCGTTAACAACAGGGTAAAATATATATATAATAAAAAAAGAAAAAAAGGATAAAAATATACAAATATACAATTTAAGTGTCCAGAATGAGAAAGTATAAAAATGTACAGGATTTTTAAACAGTATTATAAATATATAGAAATATAAGATGTAGAATGTGTACGATGTACCGAGTGTGAAGGATGAACTTTTTACAGTTTATGATGGAGGTTTGTAAAGTGCAGATGTGAGTGAGTGCATGTATTGTTCTGTTTAAGTGTCCGAATAGTTGTATGAGAAACCAGAAAGAGTCAGAGTGCTATGTGTTCCAGTTGAGAGTCCGGATGGCCTGTGGGAAGAAGTTCCTCCTCATTCTCTCAGTGCTTGCTTTCAAAGAGCGAAAGCGCTTCCCTGATCGCAACAGAGAAAAGAGTCCATTGTTGAGATGACTGAGGTCCTTCACTATCTTCCTGCCCTTGGTCCAGCACCGCTTGCTGTAGATAGTCTCCAGGTCAGGGAGTTCCATATTCCATATCCATTTTCATACCATATAGATGGTAAGTTCGCCTGTCCTGTTTGGTGCAGTTCCCAAACCAGGTTATGATGCTTCCCATCAGGATGCTCTAAATAGTGTAGGTGTAAAAGGTCCTGTGCACCTGAGGTGGCAGTCTAAAGTCTTTTAGGCATCTTAGATGATATAGAAGCTGCCAGGCCTTCTTCACCACGGTGTTAATGTGACAGGACCATGATAGGTCCTGCGTGATGTGAACACCTAGGTACCAGAAACTGTTCACTCTCTCCACTGGACTCCCATTGATTGTGAGGGGCTGGTAGTTCCTCTCCTGCTTCGTGCTGAAGTCCACTATCAACTCCTTTATCTTGCTGACGTTCAGGAGGAGATTGCTGGTCTGACAACATGTTTCTATGCTTTTAATCTTTAAAAAGGCTTTTAAATATGCTACATGTCTTTGATGTTTTATGCTTATATATCTATATATCTATCTATCTTTGGTTGATATTAATATTATAAAACTTCTGAAGATTTCCATCTTGACATCCAATCAAATTCTATATGCAAAACTCAAAGAGAGTTAACTTTCCCTCTGAGAGGACAGCCTCTGATTGGATCACACAACTCTTCAGGGTGTGACATCCTCACCAGTTTTGCCAGGCTTCGGCCTAGTCTTTCCATTCATCAAAGACCTCTGCATCAAACTGGTTTTCTCCCTCTCATCAATACAGCATCCAGCGAAGATCAACTGGAGCCCCAACTAAGTGCATCAGGACAGTTTCCTTCAATGGGCAAGACATGGAGGTATCATACTTGGTCTTAGTAATTAAGGCATCATTAGCCCTTTCACTGAGGTGTGTTGGAATTAAGAAACTGATGGTTCGTTCAGGCTGTTGATCTGCTGAATTTCCAATAATCTTATACTGCAATCTTTAACCTCTTTCAATGCCAAACTGTATGCGTGTTTGTGTATGTTAGACTAGTATGTGTTTAGTGTAGTTAATAAAGTCTGTTTGTATCGCACAAGATGTTGTGGTGGTTCATGCTCATAATCTGATTCCCTAAACCTGCTGAGCTTTGCTGCATGCTCTATAAGAATGTTAATGTATTACATTGATTAAGATTCCCCCAAATCATCGATTGATTCTAATCAATTATTAATATTTCCCATTTGGAATAATATTTGTTTCCCTTACACAGGGAATGGTGGAGAATAGATCTCATTTTCTTTCCAAAATATTTCATGAAGGGGGTGAGTTTCATGACGGTGATTTGAGGGACTGAACATCAGTGTTCATTGCTCACTGGCCATTGTGGATGCAGATGAGATTATTGTATTACATCAAGTAACATCTAACAGGTTACATCTAAAATCTCTAAGTGTCTGACAGGTGGTAAAACATCCAAATATCATAATTGGATGCATACATCCTAAAGCTGAAATGTTTTTTCTCTCCTGTCTATCCTGAGGAGATCCATTGTTTTAGCTTAATATGCAGAGTCAACTAAAAGTAACCTATTAGAAGTCTGATTATTGAAAAAATGTTAAGACTGTGGCTTCATTATGCTTTTGTAATATTGCTTTGTTTGTTTTGTGCGTCCTGACTAGCCCAACACAGCAACTTTAGCTTGTGAGTTTGGGGCAGGGCTAATAAAGAAAATAATTTTTGCAGTTGTGTTTGCTCAGGTTTGCTCAGGACATACATTACACACAGTAAGACAAAAAGGTCATATCACATGATTTAACCTTGCCATATGCATTGAACATTCAGCACCATAATTTAATTTTTTCTCAGGACATTTGCCATTTCTTTTAGAATTGATTACTGGGTGTCTCAGAAAAGAAACTGAAACTGTATCTACAACAGATGCAACAGATACTCAACAGCATTGAGTGCATGTTATATACCTCTAGTTCTCGTAAAATCGCCCTCCTGTGACACAGAATTTTTCTGACAGGAGTGGTGTAAAGGGGTTTACAGTAGCATTGACATCCTTTGGTAAACACTAAAGTGTTTTGTCTTCGGTTTCAAAAGCTTCCTTTGGGATAAACACAATACAACCTACTCCTCACGCTTCTACAATGCTGTTCTTCAACATGGAACAATTGGTGCCGTCAATAAAGTTTGCATTGAATCTGTTCATGCTGCGAATCGTTTGAAGGAGAAAAGCATTTTGGTTGCTGTTACAGCTGTGTGGCCTTGTACATTGTTCTTCTCGGCCTATTGGTGAAAAGAAGCTTGTAAAGCGATTGCTCTGTCCTAAGAAGCTGCTCTTGAAATGTATGTGGAGGGGGTGTGACACACACCGTTATATCTCTCTTGATCAACAGCACTGTATTCATGACAAAACAAGATTCCTACTTGAAAACTACCAAGTCCATCAGTATGTAGGATGATGATTACTGAAAAGTGTCTGCTTGGGTCATATTGTCTGTGTACGGTATTTATAATTAGTTTTACCTGACCATTGTTTAAGAAATTAACCAAAAAAATCTAGATTATTGAGCGCACTTTTGTTTAAATAAAAAAATACAGTTGCATGATTACAGAATTATTTTCAATATTTTGGTGATGTTACATACTTCTGTTTGGAAATTGTAATCAGAGAGCTTCCATTTACATGGGTTAGGTACAATAAGTAATATCTTTGTCTAACTTAAAAGAAAATTACAAGTCATCCAATGCTTTATGTCTTTAACACAATCTGATAATTTAGATAAGGTAGGAATATCTTCTGGTTTAAATGTAATATAAAGTTAAGTGCCATCAGCGTAACTGTGGAAATTTATCCCATGACTTCTGTATTTCAGAGGGGCAGCATATATAATGTGAAAAGCAGAGGGCCTAAGATACAACCCCAAATTAGAAAAAGTTGGGACAGTATGGAAAACACAAATAAAAAAAGTAGCGATTTCTAAGTTTACTTTGACTTGTACTTCATTGCAGACAATATAACAGCACATTTGTGTTCCTCATGATTTTTATTGTTTTTTCTTCAGAAAAACAAAATTCCTATTTTGGTTCTTGCAACACATTTCAAAAAAAGTTGGAACAGTAAAGCATTTACCACTTTGTAATGTTGCCATTCCTTTTCACAACACTTAAAGGACGTTTAGGGACTGAAGACACCAGGTGAAAAAGTGTTTCAGGTGTAATTTTGTCCCATTCTTGCTGCAAACAAATCTTAAGGTGGGCAACAGTACGGGGTCTTTGTTGTCGCATTTTGCGCTTCAAAATGCGCCACACATTCTCTATTGGAGACAGGTCGGGACTGCAGGCAGGCCAGTCAAGTACCAGTATCCTCTTCCTCCACAGCCAGGACTTTGTAATGTGTGCAGAATGTGGTTTTGCATCATCTTGTTGAAATATGCATGGACGTCCCTGGAAAAGATGTCTTCTTGGAGGCAGCAAATTGTGCTCCAAAATCTCCATGTACTTTTCAGCATTAATGGGGCCATCACAGAAGCGCAAGTTACCTTTACCAAGGGCACTGACAACCCCATACCATGACAGACCCTGGCTTTTGGACTTGTTGCTGGTAACAGTCTGGATAATCCTTTTCTTTGGTCCGGAGCACACGGCATCCATTTCTCCCAAAAAATACCTGAAATACTGATTCATCTGACCACAGTACACGTTTCCACTGTGTGATGGTCCATCCCAGATGCCTCTGAGCCCAGAGAAGTCAACGGCGCTTCTGGACACTGTTAACATAGGGCTTCCTTTGGCACAGTACAGTTTTAACTGGCATTTGTGGATGTAACTACGTATTGTGGTACTTGACAAAAGTACTGAGCCCATGTGGTGATTATTGCTTATAGATGAATGACGATTCTTGATGCAGTGCTGCCTGAAGGATCGGAGAGCAGAGCACGGTTGTTCAGCTTAGGCTTGCGCCCTTGTCCTTTACGCAGTGAAATTCCTCCACATTCCTTGAATCTTTTAATTATGGTATGCACTGTTGAAGGTGAAATAAGGAAATGTCTTCCTATCTTTCTTTGAGAAACATTGTTTTTAAACGTTTCAATAATTTTCTCACGTATTTGTTGGCAGACTGGCAATTCACAGCCCATCTTTGCTCCTAAAGGACTAGACCTTTCTTGGATGCTGCTTTTGTACCAAATCATAATTACAATCACCTGTTGACATCACCTGTTTCAAATCACATCATTATTTAACCAATTTACCTGATTACTAACCCTAAATTGCTCCTGTTCCAACTTTTTTTGAAATGTGTTGCAAGAACCAAAATAGGAATTTTGTTTTTTTGAAGAAAAAACAATAAAAATCATGAGGAACACATTAAATAATGTGCTGTTGTATTGTCTGCAATGAAATACAAGTCAAAGTAAATTTAGAAATCACTACTTTCTTTTTTTATTTGTGTTTTCCATACTGTCCCAACTTTTTCTGATTTTCTGATCTGAGGCAGGTCATATTTTACTGGCATTAATTTAGATGATTCCTAATTTAAATGAACAAAATGGTAGTGGTCAGAAAAGTAGGAGCGAAACCACTGAAGTGCCTGTCCTTGAATGCCAATGTAATTTTGTAGTCAATTTAACAGCATGACATGGACTATAGTGTCAAATGCCAAACTTAGATCAAGTAAAACTAACAATGAGATGCAGCCTTGGTCCACTGCTAGAAGTAAATCATTTGTAATTTTGACCAGTGCAGTTTCTATGTGATGATGTAGTCTGAATCCTGACTGGAACTTTTCAAAAATATTGTTTCTGTGTAAAAAGGCGCACAGTTGGATGTATATTTACGGAATATTTTTGACATAAATGGAATATTTTAGATGGGTCTATAGTTTGCCCATTCATTTGAATTAAGTTGCAGTTTCTTTATGAGAGACTTAATAACTGCTAACTTGAAGGGACTCGGGACATGACCTAAAGATAGAGAGGAGTTAATAATATTGAGAAAAAGCTCCTTTAGCTACAGGTAGCAGCTCTGAATCATCAAGTCATGGTTGTATATTTTCAATTCTATTTAGAATGGTTTCGAATTTCTGTGTGAAAAATTGCTAGTCATTACTAGTACTATGTTTAATGGAACATTGTCTTCAGGAAGTGTTTGTTTATTTGTTAATCTGATAACTGTAATAAATAAAAACTAGGATTGGTTTTATATTTTTCTGTTTGTGTACTAAGATGTGCAGCCCTTTTTATATCGCGACATACTGCCTTTCCATGCTAATCTGAAAATCTCTTGACTTTTTTAATTTGATGGGTGTGACAGTATCAAGAGAACTGGTGAAGATAGAGTCCATGCTGATTGTCATTTCATATAGATCTTTAATGTTTATGGGTGTGCTGAGTAGGTAAATAGATCAGGCAAGGCATTTGTGAATCGGTCTTTGGTGGCTGGGGTAATGGTTTTGGCCATTCAATTGCGTGGAGCAATAAGGCTAACATCAGAGATTTGTATTATCCATGAAAGAAGATCAATGACCAGTGATCTCATCACTTTGGGGTGTGATATCTATATCTATAGAGTCCAGTCCATGTGATATAATTAGATCTTGTGTGTGATTAAAGCGATGGGTAGGTTTAGTAATGTTTTGCGGGACTCCGAAAGAGTTTAGCAGGTCCCTGAATGCAGTTCCCGGCACATTGTTTGCATCATCTACATGAACATTAAAATCTCCAACAATCAGAACTCTGTCATCAATCACCAACAGGTCAGTGAGTTAAAGCAGTAGGTTATAGCAGTAGCCTTGTGCAGCAGATTCATTGAGACCAATGTAGTCAGCTGGCTTGAGCCAAGTTTCAGTTAGACAAAGTATATCAAAATAGAGGCTGAACTTACTAGTCAATTGGTGCGTAGTGTCCTGGAGATATTGTCCGACATAAGATCTGCTCCGAGTCGGCTAGGGTGCAGGCCGTCAGGACGGAAAAAGCTAGGTCACTCCCAGAAAAGATTCCAATTATTTATAAAGAGCAGTTTCTGTTCATTATAACAGAAGATTACCATTCATTTAGTGCAAATAGTCTACTGAACCTTTTATTTCCTTGTTGGTATATGGGAAGTGGACCTAACACATCTTCGCTGTGAGCGATGGGAAGCGTACCATCACAATCAGGCTCCTGAAGTCCTTTTTCAGGATCTGCAACTGCTTCAGCCTGATTGCCAGACGATGGAGTCTCCAATGACCATGACATTGCGTTCTGTCTTGCAAAGGGGGGCGAAGCAGTTGTGGGTAGCATTCTCGAAAACTGGTGGCTGTGTAAAGGAAGCGGTGTTCGCCTGGGTCCTGGCTCGTACCTTCTTCCGCTGCTGTGTGCCGGGGTGAGGTTCACATGGGCTGATCGTGTACCGGCCCTGTATATAGACATAGACAGCATAAAGGTGGCTGCAGTGTTAAGTTCAAGCCGTGGACTTACCGTGGATCTGTGTGCGGCCACGTAGAATGTTACCAGCACGGTTCTCTGCTCTCATAGACTGCTTCTCAAGAAGGTTGTTGATCTGCTTCTCCACATTTTCTAACTCCAACTGCACCCTGTGCAGCTCGAATGAGTCATCACCTGCACTCAGAAATAGACACACATCCGAAACATTTGCCATTATAACAGAATAAGCAATAGTTCCGTTTCGAGAGAACTCGACACTGCACTGTCTTGACATTATGGGTAATGCCTTCAGAGTGACCAGTGTCTGAACTCTTGACTAATCACGCTAATGAAATTGGCCCGTCACAGTGCCTAATGCACGTCAGGTGCGCACGCAAGTATAATAGGGCACCTGTAGAGCATGGCATCAGCTTTTTTGTCTTCAGGAGTCGTTTGTTTTCTCGATTGTCACACGCCATGGCATTTAGAAAATGTGTGCCTCCGTGTCAGAGATATTTGACTCCAGAAGATACACATGATCTTTGTGTCATTTTTTGGGAGATGATCATGCCCGCTCAGTTCTCGAGGGAGCTGAGTGCAAGAATTGTGAGGGCTTCTCTCTTAAGAAGCTCCGCTCTCGCTTGACTCTCTGCTCGGGCGACCCCGGGCGGGCGCCCCACGGGGAGGGTCCCGCTGTTGCCGAGGCACAGTGGAAACTTTCTTTGTGGGGTTCGCAGGTGGACTTAACAGAGTAGCTCGAGAAGGGCATGAGCCTTTCTCGCACACACAGAGGTCATGTGGTGCGAGGTCCAGGTTCTCGTCTGGCACCCCCCTGCCCGGCCCTTCTACATCTGAGGATCATAGATGAAGCCAGAGGCAGAGTGTGGCTGACCGTGCGCCTCCCCTCTTTCGAGGTCAGGCACGGAGGAGGCGTGATGCCAGATGCAGGAGGCAGGAGGTGAAGGACACCCGGGTTCGAGCCCCACCTCGAACCACTCTAGTCAGGCCGTCCCAGATCCCCACAGATCAGGGAAAGCCATTTTGGCCCACCTTGGATAGCGAGTCAAGAGTCTCTCCTGGCCGGGAGAGCGCCTTGAGGGTCGGGTCCCCTGGTGCTATTTTTCAGCCTTACTGCTGAGCTCTCAGGGGTTCTGCCCTCTTGACATTAATATGGGGATATTTTTTGTCAAAAATGGTTGGCAGTGGCACCCTTCCTCTGTGGTGGAGAGGGGCTATGGAAATATAGGGTCCTTAGCCTTCCACCTCCCAGATGGCAAAGGAAATGGTGGATTGGGGGATATAAGAGTAGCTAGCTGTCACTAGCCCCCCTTATGCGCTGGTTCTCTGGGTTTGGGATCAAGTTGCACCCTCTCTTAGAGGTCCTCTGCTCCCCGGTAGCCATCAGGAAAAAGAGGACGTTAGTTCCAGGTGGTGGTGGCCATTGTTCACGGGCTCACCTCGGGCTATGACTCCTGGGCTGTGAGCAGAGTAGCACCCTACAATGGATCCTCTGTCCCCCCCCCCTCCAAGAGCAGGAGGCGGGTAGAATGGAACTCCGCTCCCCCAAGAGCTCTAACCCAGTACAGGATGCAGGTAGAGTAAAGCTCCGCTCCCCCTAAAGCTCTACCTTTATGCAGTCAGCCCAGGGCACGCTTGAATTATGACTCAGGGGATTGGCGCTTTTACACCCCCTGTGTGTTAGTGTATCTAGCATTGCTGTATCTGGCAGCAGGGCTCTGCGTTTAGGTGGCACCTTCACTGCAGGAAGGCTTTGCCTCTTAGAGCTTGGTCCGTAGGATAATGCTAGGGCGGCTGAAGCCCCCGGCTGCCCTCGAGCATCGGTCCTCTGGGTCTGAGTGTTTTGGTACCCTCACTATAGAGGGTCCCCCGCTCCTGTGGTGCTAGCATGGTGGCCGGTCCTACCGCCGTGCTGAGTCCCATGGAAGCCTTGCACCCTGCGCATAGGAGGCTTAGGAGGTGGTCGTATCCCGAATGCCTCCCTATGCTTACTTCAGCAGGGTGCTGGGTTGAGGTGTGCTTGCTTCCGCAAATTAGGACTGCAGGACAGGAAGGCCTGGCCTCATTAGAGCTCGGTCAAGGACGCTGTTCTGAGCGTAGAATCCAACTCTTCTGCTAGCTTCCCTTGGATATCGTCCTCAGGGTTGAGTGTCGGTACCCTTGCTACAGAGGGTCCCCCGCTGGCAGCCTTCATTTGTGCTAGAGGACCCTCTTAAAGGCATAGGCCCTTGAGCCGTTATAGCCAAGCCTTTATGCGGCTGGCCCATTAACCCATTGGAATAGCGCTTTGCCACTGACGTGGAAGACTGAGGTTCAAGTCCTACGCCGAACTCCTCTCTGAGTGTCCAGTATGGTTACTACAGGGCCTTGTGTTTGGGCATCGGCCCCAAGAGTGGTATTTTTGTCACCCCAGTGCATGAGTAGGGTTGAGTAAATGCCTATGGTGATTTGTGCGTCAACACAGACCACGTGGCAGTCGCTCCCCTCGGCATGGCATAGTTGGTATTGCGTTGCCCATAGCGTAAATATAGACATTGTGTCTCATTGCCATGCTCTACAGGTGCCCTATTATACTCGTGTGTGCACCTGATGCACATTAGGCACTGTCGCAGGCCAATTTCATTAGCATGATTAGACATGAGTTCAGACACCGGTCACTCCGAAGGCATTCCCCATAGTGTCAAGCCTTCTCAGGGAACTGAGGTTACATAAATTACCGAGAGACGCTTTCTGGATGACTGATGGATAATGAAGGCAAAGTGTAAGCACCACAGAGGTGATACCCAAACCCGGGGCAAGAGGTGCTAGCAGGCTATGGCTAGTAGCAGGAGTACGAGAAGCCAGATAAAACTAGCTATATTAAAGCAATCTGAATATCGTTTAATGTTGAAATGCTGTTTGATCGATATGAAATCCAATAATAATAGTTCAAATGTAGTTATTAAATGGAACAGAGAATTTTTTAAAAAAGTATTTAAAACAACTTGATGGAGCTCCAACTCAGACCATGCTGAATGGTTTGTAAAGACCGCAGTCTCCGCTGACCCCAGTAGAAGAGTTGGTGAGCAGTGAGTGAGTTGGACATGCAACACGCTTGCCCTGGATCACGGCAGTGCCCCGCAGACTGAAATGCAAAGCAATAACACGCTTAACTGGAGAAGCCTTCATGAACCTTCTTGATGCTCTGCTGTTGAGGATAGTGAGGATGGGTGAGCCTCCAACACACAAATAGGCAAGAAAGGAGTGCCTAGTGTGAGCTCATCAAGCATTCCCAGTAAGAAAAGGCATCATAGCAGGGCACGAGAAGTGTTGCAACTCAAGCCCTGATACCAGTCATCAGCAGCAAGCATTCTAGGGAGTGTGGAAGATTCCATCCCAACCACATCCCAAACATCCCAGGAAGGCACAGCTGTGATCTTGGTATCAGCCTCAGCTCGCACCACCACACCCAAAGATGTGGGAGCAAGCAAGTCATCTGCTTCCGGTGGCATGAGCCCAACCTCAGATGCTGCAAGTTATCTCTTTACTGGAGCTCTGGGTGTGACAGCGAGCCCGCTAAGACAGGCTGCTTATCACATCCAAAAACTTAATTGGTTAGGACAAGCGTTAAGGGCAATGGGTGGTCTGTGGCATTTATAATGTTTAACCCAACAAAAACGCTTCCATTGTGTTTCCCAAATCACCTTTGTTACTTGCTGTCATGTCCGTACAAGCTTATGCATTGTGAGGAAAGTGCAGGGAGCATCTGAAGTGGCTCTTAATTCAAAAAGAAGAAAAGTCCCAATTGGTACCAAATGTCCCAATGGGCACTTCTCAGATAGAGAAATGCACACTCATCAAAGGAATGAGACAGAAGTTGTGATGCAAAAGAAGAATGAGACACAAATCAAATCCAGAAATGCATGCACAGATAAAACATCTTAAGAAAGATGCTATCCATAAATGCTGCTCTTTAAAAGGAAATTCAGTCTTTTAGCTGCTGTTGAAAAGCCCAGATGAACTGAAAAGCATACATGAAATGGCTCTAAAGAAAATCTGAATGAGTTGTGCACACCATCTCCCTTTTATACCCGCATGTCCTGGAAAGAGATTGGCATGCAGATCCCACTCGCCTATATGGCAAGCCAATTTGACTTTTAAACATTCTCAGGATATGAATTTTTGATATCAACAATTCAATTTCACTAGTAAAAATGATAATTCTTGATATCAAGAATGGAATTTCTACTAGTAACAATGGCTGTTTTTTATATCAGTAATTGCATTATCACTAGTAAAAACATGAATTCTTAATATCAAAAATGACATCATCACTACCAGCAATGTGCATTCTTATAAAAGGCCAAATTATCTTTTAACGTTCCCAGCATTACTTGTCGTAATTTTGTATTTTTACTAGTAACAATTGGAGAGCTCTCTAATTCAATTCGTACTAGTAACAATTACAATTAGAGAGCTCTATAATAAATTTTTTACTAGTAACAATTATGATAAGAGAGCTCTCTAATTCTACAATTGCATTCTAACTGGTAACAACTGAATTACAGAGCTCTCTTATTCAGTACTTACTAGTAACAATTGAACTACAGAGCTGTACAATTGTATTTGTACTAGTAAAAACTCTTATTCATTAGATGCAAAATAGATTTGCGATTACTCACATTTTTTTAAAATCCCGCCTACTGTAAATTATAATTCAAAATAAAAGTCCTGCACGTGGTATTATCATGAAATATATTTACAGATCTACTCTGCAAGCATATTAATTACATTCACATTACTCTAATATTAAGACGAGAACAAGTATTTTATTGAAAGACTATATTTAGTAATTATATTCAATCACCTTGGCATATTGTTGAATGTAAGAGCTAGAAAAATACACAAAATTCCACTAGATATAATGAAATATAAAACATAAGAGAACAGACTGTAGTATTGTATAAAAAATATAATATTCTGCATTATACATTTTCTAAACCATTTAAACCATTCTCTTAAACGTGTGCCTTGTCATTTTATGAATGACAGAAATATTCTAAGACAGCAGAATTAAAGATTAATATAAATATATAGGGTAGTTCTCTTCAATAAGTATAGAGTACATACTGTCCATTTAAAGTAATAACGGTCATATAATTGATCATATAATTTAGATCATTTTATATTATTTAAGTGTTTTCTCTCTATTTTAACCTGTCGCCAAACTTAACCAGCCAATCCAGTGTATGGTGGGATGTATGTTGAAGAGGATGTGACAGGAGTAAAAGTGAGTCAGGGTTCTCCTGAGAATTGGAAGCATTATCCATAATCAATGTGGTCAGAAGAAAAGCTTTCTCAAGTAAACGTAACTTTCTTCAAGGGAACTGTACTGCTTATGATTTAAAGGGGATTGACTCATTAATTAACAATATCCAAAGAATAATCCACAATGAACCTGATGAATACAGGGAACTGCTTGACAGTCTAAGGACATTACAGACAACCATTCAGCAAACTTTTCCCATCACTGCACCAGTCATATGAACAGGTAGTCTGGTCTAGACTGTACTAAACATGTTTACTTAGTTTCTAACATATCCGTGTACTTAACAAGTAACATTAGTATCTTGCATATAAAAGCATGCACGCAAAGGCAACATATAGGTTAACATTAACATGTTTTTTTGTTGTTAGATAATATCTGTGTACACTGCAGAACCACCTGGTCGTCCCTCAATGTTTTATATGAGGTTTCTATGTTATTACTTCTATATATTATGTTGATTTATTATTAATAAACTATATTTTTGTAACCATGCTTTTTGGTTTATTGATTAACTTTTATATCCACAGTTTATACCATGGTTAAACTAGGGTAGTTTATCCAACCATAAAATGCAGACCCTAGGAATACGAATGAGGGATTGATTTACCCAAACTGATGGCAATGATCTTGTGCAACGTTTATGGAGGCTTCAGTAGGAGTATCCCAAATCAGGTTATAAGGTTTGTTGAGATATTTTAATGGACGATCAATATTGCCCACACCATTTGTAGGCCTGTTAATTTTATAAAGCCATTGTATTTAAAACTATTAAGTGCCATGTATAAGCAGGGCAACTTTCCCAGATTTAAAAACAGCATTCATGTGTATGAAGTGTTTGCACATTTACAAGGCTTTGACATATATAATAAGTTATGGATTTTTACTCATCCAGGTTTCTGTTTCACAATAGATGATGCAAGGACACCTGTCAGCTGAGGGAATGCATGTACAGAGACAACATGTGCAAAATATGCTCAGTAGAATTAACCCAGCAGCAGCAGCTGAGCAGTGGAGCTGTGCTGTTGCAAGACGGACATACTTTGCCCTGTTTCCAAACAGTCTTTGGTACATCAATGGGCATATGCATCTAATAAGGTAATGGAGTAAATGTTATTCTTGCACACTGAAATTCATTCAGGTTGTTGAGTTTGTAGTGATGGTCACAACTAATAGTTAAGTAAATCTTAGCTAAACTGAATTATTTCATTTTATCTATATACACAGATGGGGAATAGTGACATACAGAGGGATAGACGGACATTCATAGGTCATCACTTACTGGAGAGCAAGCCTTGACAACACTGCTTTGACAATGTTGGCTAATTTTTTTGGAGCAACTTTTCAATATGGATTTCCATCCAAAGTAAGATCTGACAGTGGTGGTGAAAACACTTTGGTTGTTCTGCTTATGAATTGGATTTATGGGGTCAAAAGGAGGAGTCATATCACAGGGAGGTCAGTGCACAACCAATGCATTGAAAGACTCATGTGTTTCAATGCAATGCGGGATGTGTTTTTGCAGGTAATCCAGTATTCTTACCACCTGTTTCATACCTTTGAGGAAAATCCTGTTTTATATACCATTCATACCATTCTGTTTCAGAGGTTTCAGTTCACTTCTGATGTCAGGAAAAATGTGCTTAGGAAAGAACCCTTGGTAAATGGTATGCAGGAACATATTCTGAACTGTTCGTGGCTCATATTCAACGTTAGTGTTGCACTGCTTGGAAGCGAAAA
The DNA here is from genome assembly GCA_036877525.1 of Chromobotia macracanthus. Classification (NCBI taxonomy): domain Eukaryota; kingdom Metazoa; phylum Chordata; class Actinopteri; order Cypriniformes; family Botiidae; genus Chromobotia; species Chromobotia macracanthus. The sequence continues at coordinate 5,683,651 of JAZGTH010000030.1, forward strand.
TTACTTTCTGTTTAAGTCCGATTACACTATATAGAAACTGTTGTGAAATTTCATGTTCCCGTGGTCTTGTACTCATTAATTCCTGGAAAAGCTCACTATTGCCTCTCTCACTTAAATGTAACTGTAGGAAACTTTTCAGATTTCTGATATTCTGACATTTAACTGTGTGTGTGTGAGTGTGGCAGTAGAATCTGTGTGTCTGTGTATAGAGGATGCTCGTGTGTGTATATGTGTATCAAATTCATTCTCAATAGAGACAGACGGATCACTCACGGTATTGTTTACATGACCCTCAATCAGTTAATTAATCCTATCTCTTAATGTTAGTAATTGTGTGCTTCCCTCATCTTCCAGTGTAAGTAAACTGTCACTCTGCATAAAAGAAATGATACAATTCAAGCAGCTTTCCTCATCATCCTTGCAGATAGTGGTTGAAATCAAACCTGCAACTGGAGTAATGCTGTCAGTGATATGCCCCAGTTTGTGCAAAGTCAACATGTGTATGCTCTTCTTTATGTTCCAAATGAGTCTCTTCCTCTTGTCTGCCATGTTGTCCAGTTTCAGACCCTCTCGCGACCCTTTAGCAATGCACCTCCTTTCTCTCAGCTTGGTCACTTTTGGCTCTTTGGACGTCAGCAGCTGTCACAAGTCGTACGCAACCCTCCTTATCGTTGTGTTGTTGCTGTGAAGTCTGGATCTCAGCCCTTGCCTCACACTCTGGAAAATGTGTGTTGTGTGGAACCTGAGTTATCAGGAGTAACAAAAAAGGACAAGCCCGGGAAACAAAGGCTAACCTAACCCTATTTTTGTTGCACAGGTTTGTGACTGATTCTGCTCACAGACTCCAGGACTCAAACCTGCGTTCGGACTGACGCGTTTACATGTCTCTTTTACCTCCTTTTCTTTAAAGCAAAGATACAAGTAACATTTGAAGAAAGTTAGAGCACATTGTCTCTATTCTCTCTCTCGTCCTGTTCAGCTGCCACTACACACCGTTGTCGTCTCAGCTGCAGAGGTGTTGTGTGTAACCTGGGTTATCAGGAGAAACAAAAAGGACAAGCAATTTTAGTGTTTTTTCTCAATTGTAGCTCATCAGCGTCTGAAGTAAACACAGCACATCACTATGACAACTCACCCATCCACTTCCCATGTTGGCTGAAACTGTCTTGCTTCAAACTCAGCATTTAACAGTGAACAACAAAAAGACTCAAAAAGACAACAAAAAGTGTACAAAAGAAAAAAATAGATAACAAATAATAAAATAAAAATAAAGAATAATAAAATAATCTCCAAATCGACATCACCATTGTGACTACACATAGGTGTATCACACTTATAACAACTGATTGCAATAACATATTTTTATGCAACTTCTTTCTTTAGATTCGGCTCATGCCGAGTTCCACGATACCTAATTTGTCATAATCAATGCTACTTCCTGTTGGCCGTTTAAAATGTTTACATTATGAACCAACATAAATAACTGAGACAGACTAAATCCTGTGACCTAAAACTGTGGTAGCATCTCGAAGACGCTTGCAGAACCCTGCCTGTACAGCTACAGTGCTATGAAAAGTTTTAGCCACTTGTTTAAAAATGCTGTAAATTCAAAAATAATGTCATAAATAGATTTTATCAATTAACTTCTAATAACTAAATCAAATAAATATTTTTTGTGAACACCCTTTGGTTAAAACCTCTTTCGTCTCTTTTTCCTCTTTTTGGTAAACATGCACATAGCTTTTTCAGGTGCTTTGCAGGCAGGTTTCTTCAAGTGTCTTTATCTGTAGCAAATCAAATGTCAAATCAACAAAACGCTGTTGTTTGAAACACCATTTCGTTCATGGAAAAACAGTTCATTTAGCTCAAAGGAAAATACATAAAATTAATTGTCATTAAATATACATTTTTTGTAGTACCTGATGAGCAGGAATGATTTCAATAATCAGCTTTTGCAGTCTTATTGAATCTAAGAAACATTATTTGTCTGGCCTTGAAATCTGATGGGAAATTAGAAGACGATCTGTTAGGTATTAAATATGACAGAGTTTAAAATACATTAAGTTGTGATTCATCCTAATGCATGAATACAAACAGAACATCAATTCAAACTTGCATAACTATCTACAGAGTTACAGTTCAGATACATAGTATGGTAGCCAGCATACAATGGGAATATAAACAAATATCTAGAGTTTAGGACAGTTAAACCACCATGTGGTGTTACTGGAATTCCATGTGGTGCCCATGGAATTCTTTTGAAGCTTGGGCAGAGTGTCATAAACTGTTCTGTTGGTGTCAGAGGTGCTGATAGCCATCTGGAGGAGAAGTTTATCTCTGGAGAATCTCTGAAGCTTAGGGTCTTTCACCCCCACACTAGGTTTGGAAGTCTTAAGAAAAAGTGGGTATTTTATGATTCATACATGATCCAAATATTAGGTCATGCCAAACACTACAGATTCTTACTAGTTAAAATTCCAAGTACATATATCTGCTATTTATAAAAAATCATTTTAAAATAATTATCATTATTTGTTGCTAGTAAAATTAATGAATTATTAAAATAACGAATTCCTAATATCAATAATGAAATTTTTACTAGTTGAAATGGTAATTCTTGATATCTGTAAATGTATTTCAATATGTTTAATTTGCTATTTCTGATATCTGAAAATGGATTTCAGATATCAATAAACTAGACCTTAATTGTAGATATCTAAAATGGATTTCTTACTAGTAACAATCACATTAATGATATCAGGAATTAACAGTGTCAGTAGTGAAAACTGAATTTAAAATAGACTTTGCACTAGTAACCATGTAATTATTGATGTCAGAAATGACTATTTTTACTAGTAATAATTTCTGATATCTGAAACTGGGATTTCAACTAGTAAGAAATTAATTATTGATATCAATAATTGAATCTGAATGGCAGTCAATTGTGATATTTAACTAGTGGAAATGCAATTACAGATATCAGGAATTCAAGTTTCTACTAGTCAAAATGCAATTACTGATATAAAAAATAGCCACTGTTACTAGTAGAATTTCTATTCTGATATCAAGAATTATAATTGTTACTAGTGAAAATTGAATTGTTGATATCAAAAATTCATATCCTGAAAAAAGCAAAATCCTGATTAAAAGCAAAATTGGCTTGCCATACGCTTGTTCTTATTGTCGTTTTATTTTTAAGGCCAATTCCCATTGGCATTTTCTGATAAGAACCAGGGTGATCAGTCTATCAAGGTCGAACCCCTAGTGTCACTACATTGACACAATATCAAGTGAGTGACAGAAGGGGAACTAACATATACAATGGGGTCTTGGTCCCTTCGGGGCTTGACCCCTAAAAAATACAATAAATCATAAACTCTGTTTTGTTCTGCTTCCCTGTGAGGTGCTTTCTCTGGCACAGTTATCTTGATAACATCTTGTGGTGTGTTTTTAAAATTACTTTCAAAAACAAATTTTAAAATTTGTTTGTTTTTAAAAACATGTTTCAGATTTTAAAGAAATCTGTCTAGATTATACTCATGTATGTGCTGCAACCAGATTTTATAATCGGTCAGGATATTATTATATTAAATGCGTGATATGTACACATGTAATGGACCTATAGGAAAAATGTTATTGTTTAGACATTTTAGAGCATTAAATAAATATTATGTTTTGAAAAGATAAATGAGAATGAGAAACATGGATACAAAAATTACATCCTGAACATAATTTCTCAATGAGCCAAATTTAATAAAAACTGAAATTCCCAACCAAATAAAATCTATTTTAAGCTGTAGTCTTGTAAGCTTTGTAAGCCTGAGTGTGTTTGTGCTGTGGTAGGCTTGAATTAGAAGAAATAATGTCATCATAGGTAATGATTGATAGTTGTAATAAGATGTGATTATATGAGCTGTGATTGGGAGTCCTGTGCTTTGGGTAGGTGCGATGCTGCATAACACTGCAGACATTCAGTGTTAAATTAGAGTGACGTCCTGTGATCCATGTGTTTATAAAGCTGGGACGAATGGGGAAATGAACTTCATAATATAATATATATATTATGTAAACATAATATAATAAAAGACCAGCAATAGCAAAATGAAAAAAAATTCTTTAGATATTAATGGTATATTAAGTGCATGCAAACATTGACAAGGAAATTACATTAATTACAGGATGTGAATCATGCCAGGATTTCAAGTCTATATCATCAAGATTTGTTCTGACTAAAGTTGGAATTATAGGCTCCATCTAGTTCTTTTAAATTGCACATAGCATTATATGAACGGAACTGTCCTTATGGCAGAGCCATGCGGTGTGAACATTATTGCTTATACATTCACTTGTTTTTCACAAATTGTACCTGCAGATTTATCGTCATGGCTTTTCTGGGCACATTACCCCTGATAACCCACTCCCCCAACCATCCCCCATCCATCAAACCCCTCAACCATCCCTTGTGCGAGTAATGCACAAAAAACATGTCCTGCTTTATGTAAATTATAGTGCAAAACATATCATGTGTGCATGCAAGTTTCACTTGTGTATCCTGGTTAAGATTATAGATAAGTTGCTAAATTTTTTTCTGAAATTCTGGGAGTAGTTGAATGCATTCTTTTGGATCCACTTAGACTTGGTCTGGCATATCTTTTATGTTGTTTGTAATGCAATAAGAGGCTCTAAGTTTCTACAACTGCAGCGGCCTTCCTTAAATCCTTTCTGCATTCAGCTGGGGGTTTTGGGGATGTGATCAAGTCTAAACCTAATGTGGCCCTGTGTTTTCTGTTCTTTTATAAAAATAAGACTGAATGCTCTGGCTTGTTATAATCAGGTGCTATTCATATTTCTAGCTGCATATTATAAATGAATGGCCAATTCTTGTTTGTATTATTTCTATATTGTCAAAATGGTATTTCATGTACAGAAAAACACAAAGTCAAATAAAAAAAGACCCTATTTGTTTCATTCTTTCCTGGTCTTTTTTTCCTGTGGAAACAGCTTTGCTTTTCGGTTGACATATGTCACCTAGCAAATTGGTTATTGTTGACTAATTGGATATTGTTGACCACATAGCCAGTAAGGCATTATTGTAGAAAACTTACATTGTGTCTGACTCCATTTTGGGGTGGTTAGTCCACTTTTTATGATCTGATAAGATAAAATAAAAGATAATTTCTGTTCTATTTCTGTTCTTAAATGCAGTTATAGATATATTTTCGTAATTATGCATCAACAATTAAGACTTGTTTTATTTCATTCTTAATGTAGAAACAAAAGCACCGAAACACGCACACACACACACACACACACACACACACACACACACACACACACACACACACACACACACACTGTGGTTTGGTTTCTGTGGTTGAGATTAAGAGAGCTTGAGCCACTCTGTGTAAATTTGTTTTTGTAGATAGATAGATATATGTGAGTATACTATAAGGGACAAGCCTAACAAAGTGAAAATCTGGCTAATTTAATCTTTTAACATAATTGAAGAATAAGTACAAATAACAATACATCCTTAAAAAACAGAACGGTTCCCATAATTGTATGGGATAATTGTATGACAAAATATCCTTTTTGATGAAAGAGACAAAATAAACTTTATAGCCTCTTAACCTAGAGCCCTTCCTCCTCAGGCATACGTCACGAGCCCGTGAGCGAACTGGAGAGAGGAGAGCAGCGAGTAAACGAGACTGCGCCCATCACACGCAGACAGCAGCTTGAACAATGACACATCCAGTACCTGATCCGTTCATGGAGACATGTTTGGGCCCATGACCGATCTGCCAGGGAGATTGCAAACCTTGTACCACTGTCTGCTGTTTCTTAAGATTGACTGATCGGGGAGAAGAGAGACGCGTCCACCTGCTATCAGGCCGAGATGCACGAAAACATGATCCTGTGCCTCTGATCGTACGGGAAATTATTCATATACATCAGCTGTTCAGGGCTGGGACGCTCTCGACATTAAGATACAAACGCTGTGTGGGTGAATGAAGGATGGGTAAGTGATATGACGTGAGATACGGCTTGAAACTACATCACTTCAACATCTCTGCATGCACTTTGTAAATGTTCATCTAAACAGTGCACTGTTATTATGAGATATGACGAGGAGGTGTTCATTGTGTCTACTAATGTTACTTTTGGCTTAATGAAACGCTGCTTTTGGTTGTGTCCATAAATTGTGTCCATAAATAGTGGCGCATTACTCTTGCATCTTTATCTGGTCAAAACTTCCGTACATAACTTGTCCCGTGCCGTTTGTCGTAGACCCCTGAATGATGGGTCAAATCGACCGGCTTATTGAGGAGAGGTGTGCTATGATCAGTGTAAGGTGTTCGCCCGGTTTGCGAAAAATTTCATAGATTAACGTTTGGCTGAGTTTTGGCTGACGTCACAGCTCTGCATCAGAATGTCGTAGGGACTTGCGGGTGGGCTCATATCGTTTGGCTTAGCAAGCAGCAACAAATAGTGACATGTCGACTTCATAGCCACGCCCTAGCAACCAGTTACAGCACCCTAGCAACCAACATGAATTGGTTAGTCGTATCTCAGCACCAGAATATCATAGAGAAATAGGAGTTGGCCCTTTTAATTAAGACACATTCTGTCTATTAGTTTCACCCTGTTAACTGTCTAGGTGCACCCTATTCCAGCCATATCTCAGCATTAGAAAACGGTAGAGACATGTGGGTGGGCTTATTTTACCCAGGGCTTTAGGTATTGCCTTGGCAACTTCATAGCGACATCCTAGGAACCATTTAAATCACCCTAGCAACTGCATAACATCATAAATAAATATCATAATTAAACCATACTTGAATATGTCTAGCATGTTAAATTATGCTAGCATCATGCTAATCTTGTTAGCGTCATGTAAATTCAGGGTAACATCATGTCAACGTCATGTAAAGTCACGCTAGCATCATGCTAATTCATGATAACACATTGTGATTTTGTAAATCATACTACAGGTCAGTATCATGCTAAAACATGCTAAATTTTTTAGCTAGTATGATTTTTATAAATTATACTAGCATCACGCTACCACAGTCTAGCGTCATGCTAAAACACCAGTTACATTTTCTTCAGAATAGTTTCAACTAGATGGTACTTATTTTCTTCAGAAAATGTACCATCTAGTCATAATGTGCTATCTGGAAAGATTTATGGCATCATAGTCTCCAAACCTAGTCAAATGTCACAAAATGTTTTGAACTGTGTGAGACAGCAATGTGAGGCATTAGCATCTCCAATACCCATTTTGTTGTGTCAAAAATGTTGCATGCTTTTATGATGACCAAAAGATGGTATTTAGGTAGGCAGCTGACTAGGTTTAGAGTAGCAGCCAAAGTGTTGGATCAGTCTTGCATTACACCCCAGAAACACTTTTCATCAGTGTTTTAGTGTTTCAGCATGTACTATATCTGCAGTTACTTTGGGTACTACATTATTTTTACTATAGTGTATTTTATTAATACTTATTAATACTTATTAATTTTTATTAATACTTAATACTTAATTAATAATATGATGTATGAACCTGGATACTGTATGCAAACTTTATAGATTAGAAAGTTTATTAGGGCATACAGGGGATTTTTCCCTTGTTCAATATTTTAATAATTTTGGCAGCTTTACACACAAGCAGCAGAAAACAGGAGACAAATCAAAAATAACAAATATGCCACCATCCTCAGAAGAAACAAGGTTCAAGAACATTGTGCACTAAGTGTCTTTTGAGGATACAGTAATGCATTAACTGACAGCAGGGTGCAGTTGTACAGGCCATAATGTGGGGTGGTTCTTTGTTTCTGTCTTTCTTTCTTGATTGATTGATTGAATTTATTTAGAGTAGACCAGATGGCCAGAAGTATTTGAACCAGTCACCAAACTAAGATTCACAAACTGATATATCACATATCAATGTAAAGCAACAGCGGTAAATTCAAATATGAAACCATGTTTCTGAAACCAACTTTGAATGTCATTGGTTCTTACATGTTCTGTGATGAAACACAAATATAAAAAGTCATGAGACGCATGAGAACCAGTGACATTCAGAGTTAGTGACCTGCCTCCATGTTTGAATTTAGCTTTCTGATTTGTTTCTTTACATGGATGCATTACTTGCTTAATAAGCTCAAAATATCAATAATTTTCCTTCATAAATATTATTTTGCTTCAAAAGACTTTTATTAACACACTGCAGTTGTGTGGATTACTTTTATGATAGATGGATGTAAATTTTTGAAACACACAGTGATACAGAGTTTAACTGTTTTAGTGGGTTTCAGTTTGACAACTCCCCAACCCAGCCCCCTACTAACCCTAACCTTGTGAGAAATCAAAAAGCTTTGATTTTTGCAGTTACATTATTGGATTAAGGCAAAAGTTTCGGCGGTGGCCCCTGCTGTCGGTATAGATGCTGACTTAGTGTTCTTATTGGTTATATTTCAGATTGACATATGACTTTGTTTTATTTGTATCTTAGTGTTTTATGGGTCACACTCTAGTAGGGCTGGGCGTTTTTTCAGATTAATTCGAATTTGCGGTTTAACACGATTTTATTTTTATTAATCGAGGTGTCACGATTTTTAATAAAATTATTAGCACACGCATCCAATTAGATACATTGTCAATACAGCAATGGTAGAATAATTAAGAGTCCACAAGATGGCGTGCCTGATTAACCACGTACGCGTAGATGTAGCGTTTAACATCATTGAGGCGGATGACTCTTCTTAGCGTCTTTAGTGCCTGTGGAAATAGTGTGACCTGTCACAGAGCATGTCTTAAGCTTGAAACAGTAGACAGACTGGTCTTCCTTTCAAGAATCCTGTAAGGAAATACTACATGTTTATCATGTTTCCACAATGGTCTGCAAAGTGCTATTAGTTATTTTTTGTTTTACAAACATTTGCAGCTAATAACACCACTGCTGTTACTTTCACAAATTTGCTTGACATGTTGAGTTGACTGAGATAACAGAATGTTTACATTGGTTAAGATGTGGCATATTTCATTAATATCTTTTCATTCATAACTTTACAATACAAAAATACAACTTTTCTTAACCAGATGGTTTTTCAAAGTTACTAATAAAGAGTTATTTCAATCTTGTAGTTATGTTTTATTTTGGCTAGTAAAACATTAAAAAATCAAAACCATGAACCAGTCAAGCGTTCTGAAAAAATTGAGATTTTATTTTTTTGGTAAATCACCCAGCCCTACCCTCTAGTGTTGTCACAATATCAAAATGTTGAATATGGTACAAAACGTGATACTTCCATACCAATACTAAATCAATACCACGGCAAAAACTAAAGCATTGGGAAAAGTAACTCAAGACTGAACATATGGAATGTGAAATTCTGCGTTTTTAATAAAATAACTCCTGGGCTTAATGTCTACTATCTGTTTACCTGCCTTCAGCTCAGTTAGATTTTATTTGTTTGATTCCCTGCCTAGTCACAGCAGTGAGATGTTATAGCTGCAATTAGTAAAATTATGCTTCTGTTGCCATCTCTGTCATTCGAATTTGGATTGCAGCTTGAATGTTCCAGAGGAGAACTTTCCCTCTCGGGTAAGCCTGGTTTCTCTCAAGTTCATTTCTCCACCTACACATAATTGGAGTTTTGGGTCCTTGCCACTGTTGCCCTGTTGGCTTGCTTACTGGGAGACTGCTGGCATCTAGCTTGGCTTGAGGTTTTGTAAATTGTTAAAATTGCTTTTAAAATAGTGATCTAATTACAGTCTTAAAGATTTGACTATTTCCCTATTTCTTTCTCTTCCATTTTCTTTTCATTATGCATTGTTTAGGTATTTTATAGTGATCTTGCAAAAGTCCCTTCGCATGCAATGACAGGTATTTCTGATGCATGTCCATTTATTCAAATGGTCCTAGTGTGTTGTAGTTATCATCAGTTCAGTCAACTCTTTATTCATAAAACAAATATAATCTTAGTATCACTAATTAGTTTTACTAATATATATCTTATACAGAACAATACAGTTTTTCAATAATGCCATTCATTCTGTGTTATATATTTCATAATCTTCCTTGTTTTGACTGTAGGCAAATATAGAAAATGTCACAATATAGAATAGGACTACACAATTATGACAAAAATTGTGGTCGTTTGTTCCCTTCATATTGTAATTGTGATAAATAATGTTGATTATTTAATTTACATTAAAGTGTTTTTTAAAAAAATGCTTTGTAAACAGTACTGATGGAGTTTCTGCCTCTTCTGGGCTAATGCTGGCAGATTTTTCTTTAAGCACATGACACGCTGAGAGTGGTAAAATTTGTAGTAATTTAATAATTGGTTAAATTCTTACTAAAGCTACAAAAGTTATTCAGTCAAGAGCAGCAAGTGATTTTTTTCTCTTGTTTGATTTATATTGATGGCATAGACAGCAGAAGGAATATTAGTCTGCTGTCACTTTAAGACCTAGTGCATGTTTCCAAACTGTATTGACAAACATTAGATGTCATTCACAACTGTTTACGTTTACAAACAAATAAGTTTTAATGTTTGAATACTTGTCTAAACAGTTATTTTACGTAGTAACTTTATTTGTACATTAAATGCTTTAAGGCAAGGAAAATGCTTGAACCAACCGTAAGTCAGACCACAACCATCCTCTAAATGCTGCACTTGACACGAGTGTAGCCAAGCATAGACGCTTACGTGTCTAACACACAGCGGTGGTATTTATTTTTGCATGCCATATTTATACCAGACTTAAAAAAAGGTCCCCCACTTCTGCAATCCATGTCTACTATAATATGTTATCCTAATTAATTTAATCTGAGGGTGTTTTTACATTTGTTTGGACGCACCCCAGTAGAACCGGCCTGCAGTGTAGATAAATCAGAACTATTTAAACTAGATCAATAATAAAATAAACATCTTGAAGACACTTCATTAGGTATTAACTGTACCAGTGTTTGAATTTAAATGTGTAATAAAGTAAATGGAACATCTTATCCTTTGTTGTTTACTGTAGGCAGCTTGCTGTGCTGCATTTGCACTGTGTTCTGCTTAAAACCAGAATGAACGCAGTAAACACCCTATTGTTAAACAGATATAGGACACACCAACATTAATTTACTAAAGGTTATTGGCTTTATGATTACTGCACACTGATTTGTGCACTAAATGTTAAAAAAGCGTTTGGTGTCATACCTGCTACTATATTGTGTATTACATTCAGGACTGTATGATTTCTGGTAGACTGTAGTATAAAGTATTAGCATGATCTAATATGATATTTAACATGAGTGACATGTGTTTTAAAAGATTTCAGCTGTTTCAGAAAAGGTTTTCTGAAAGTAATTTCTGTGTACCTGAAGCCAACATCAGTTTAACTCTTTCAGCACACACAGAACGCTGTGCACTTTGTTAAATTGTCAAGATGTTTTACAAGCAAATGCCTGTCATAAAATGTCATGAATCATTCTCTCAGTAACATCACAGTTAGATTTTAGATTTGGATTCCAGGCAGAATACATGCACAAATAATCTAAAAACCCCAAATCAAATTCATTAAAACATATTTTTAATGTTTAATAAAAACAAAGTAAGATATATTTATATATTGATAAGGACAATGAATAAAATTCAATGATTGGTTGATAAGCAGAATCTTGTATAGCAGTAATGCTATATAATTATTTTTACTGGAAATCCATACAAAAACGATTTGTATGTTAATATAACTAATTTATTTTAACTGGATTATTTTGAATTTTATTAAACTTAGTGGATGCAACCCAAAAGATAGGATTATTCATAACAAATGAAGTATTAATTAAAGGTAGGGTTGGCCTTTGAAAGCATAAGATCCCATCCTCCCTTCATAATGCTCTGTAAAGCCACGGCTTCCCCAAAACACATGAATGGTGTACATTGGTATGCAAAAACATAGTTTGGAAGGCAAGTAGGACATCCTGTCTTTGCATTCGAACTGATAAACATTTTACGGTCCTGCACCATCCACAGAAGATAAATATTATTATAAATATATATAAGACCCCTTTACTTAGTGATTGCTATCAGGATTTGAAAAAATTTCAACCAGCATAACAAAAAATGAACTAGATACATTTTCTGACTAAAATGAGAGTGGTGCTTGCCGTAGCAAAATTCGGGAATATTTAAACAAAGTTAACATGTTTTAACATGATGCTAGCATGACGCTAGCTCAGTAAGCCGGGTGATTTGACCCCTCATTCATGGGTCTACGACAAACCGTGTGGGAGTTATGTACCCAAGATTTGTCCAGAAAAAGAAGTATGCAAGAGAGTAATAGTGATGCTTTGCTTTGCAAGCACCACTAATTATAACAAAAAAGCATAACAAAAAAATACCTACCCTACCTTTAATAATAGAAGACTCAAAATTGTAAAACTAATATTATAAAATTGATAGTTCTTAAAGTATAGTAGCACTCCATATTTTTGTATCACTGCTTGCTTCTTCATTGCTCTCAGATGTAAATAATGTTAAGCTTCCAGCACACTGTTAGGGTATGTAATTATAGGTACTGCTATATGAAAAAGGTAAACAAATTTGAAACTTCCAATAACAGCAGACCAGTTGCAACTTTTTGCCACAACTGCTAGTAGTGCTCTGCAATTAATTGAATAAATAATTGTAATTATGATTACAACTGTATTTTTAACGTGTTTGCTTACACCAATCACAGATGTGTCTGTTGAATAATACAAGTTCTGGGGTGGCACGCACAAAAAGCTGAAAAGTACCACTTGAAACTGAAAGAAGCATTACCATCAAAATAAAAGGCATCATTATTAATTTGAAATTATTTTTAATTTTCTAGATGTTGTGGCCCTTGCTGCCAATGCAGACAAATGTTTTCTCAAGCAGATGGTTTGGTTTAAATCATGCATGCCACTTAAATCAGTGAGGGTCAGATTATCATTCTTGCAATTTAGTTCAAACCATTAAAACAATTCTTGGTAAAGTTTAATTTTACACCCTGTGTGATTACATGGTATACACCGCCCAGCACTTTCTCTGTAAACTGTCCCTCATCACTCAGTGTTTGCATGGAGACATTCACCTGTTAATGGACTCACATTCTGGCACATGTGGCTGTCATTACGCACCTAGGTTAGCACCTGTCGTGTTTGTTTCTCCACCTCACTGGCACAACCTCACTGGTCATGAGACATTTCAGAAAGGTCCAAGCAGAGGCTATTCTGACAGAAAGACAAGGGCGAATTTTGTTTATTATTAATCCATGGCCAAAGCTTCAACACCTTTAGCATGACCAAATAATGTTTTGTTAAGGTTGAAATTTGTTTAATTTCTTCATATAAAGAGCAGATTTTGTCATTAATGAGCGCAAATTCAAATCATGAAAACAATGTATTTCTTTGTAATTAAATTATTAACATAATTTCTGTATGTTGTGGAAGTCTGACATGTTTACCAGATTTGTTTGCATATGTTCACAGACCGGTTCATTTGTTCAAGCAATGACAGTATCTCAATGGTGTGTGCCCAACATTAGGGTTGCTTACTTCCTAGGTCTCTTACGCCTTACAGGTATACAGTAGTTAATAGGTCCTTCAGTTTGACCTAAGCATCTAGGTGTTCTTTATGGACAAGGTAGTCCCAGAATGCTGTCATCCAAGATGTCCCATTGAATACTGAAAAAATATTGTTGCTAACGTCAAACTGGGCTGGAATCAAAAGTCAAATCTTTGGTATAGTTCCCCATAGTAGGGCTAGTTTTGTGTCGGGACTGAGCATGAACAGAGTTGCTGTTTAACTCTTTACAGTATGTAACTTTGGATTGTTAAGAGAAATTCAACTGAAGTGTGGTCACAGCTTTATGTGTATTGGTTATCCTTCAATGGCCATGTTTACATGCACCCTGCTAAAACAATTAATGCAATACTGTAATAAAATTAAAAATACTGCAATACAATTAATGCAAAACTTTAGCTTATGTAAACTAGTGGTTGACCGATATATTGCCACAGCCATTATAATCAGACAATATTTGAAATTTTATAATTATCAACATCAGTCAATAAATCTGTCCATTTGGCTGATGTAGTTCAAAATGGATTATGATGCCATATTGTGTATTACCGCCTTCTTCCTTAAGACAAGCAACTTAGATGTGAAGCCAGCATCTGACAGACAGTAAAATAATTAATCGTACTTCATTTTCTAATGTGAAACTGTGTTGTATTGCATACAATACCACTCTGGTGTGCAGCAATATCTTATTTAAACAGTACTGTGAGATGTCAAATCCACAACTCAGCGGTACATCCGGTGCAGGCCACAGATATGAAATAAGCAAATTTAACCAAAACCAAAAACATTTTACCTCACAAACAATTAAAAATCACACAAATGGCTCTTCCTTATATGCACATTTTTTTTCGGTTACTTTTAAACAAGACACTATTTTCCAGTGTATGAGTTGCTTGATATGTTTATTCAGTAATATCTGCTGTATTTAATTGTTGATGGCTGGCGTAATATCACGTGTAGTATATCTTTTCATATGTTTCGGTCTGATTTTATGCTAATAACCAGCAAGCCTGCAGGTTGTATTATTTTTACAATGAAACAGACAAGCAAAACAAAAAGACACAAATCTTTATTATACACAAAATATTCTATACTTAAAATAAAACAAACATGCTACTGTGTAAAATAACTATATGAGATTTGTCATAATCTAGGTATTGCACATGAAATATGTTGTATTACACATACTATTTTGATATTTAATTTATGAATATTGATTTTTTTCATTAATTCTAAATTAAATGCCTCACAGAATATACTATAAGTTATATGCTCAATAAATGTTCATTTTGTTTAAAACATTTTCTGTATGTCTGTCATTTACTGTAATTTCATGTATTATAGACAGATTCAGACAGATTATCTTCTCGAAACTGACATCGGCCTTTAAAAATCCCATATTAGTCATCCACTAATGCAAACAGAATACCGCAATTGTTAATGTGGCTATGCTTTAACATAATAAACATAACCACAGTATGGCATGTACACTTCAGTTGCACTTACACTCAGATATGGTGGTCAGTCACTATATCTTTTACCTTTTAGGTACATTTTCAGCAACATTATCTAAATAGTGAAATATACAGTGTAAATAAGTTACTGGCATAAAATAATAATTATATGTAATACTCTTATAAAATTTTGGTAATACTGGTGTTATATCCAGGTCTTACTTGA
This sequence comes from Chromobotia macracanthus, assembly GCA_036877525.1. Classification (NCBI taxonomy): domain Eukaryota; kingdom Metazoa; phylum Chordata; class Actinopteri; order Cypriniformes; family Botiidae; genus Chromobotia; species Chromobotia macracanthus. The sequence continues at coordinate 5,698,935 of JAZGTH010000030.1, forward strand.
GGTTATTTTCCAGGTACTCACTTAAAAATGTGCGTTTGTAGACAGTGAAAAGAATAGCAGCTCTTTCACTTTGTATTTGCAAGAACCATGAAATTGTAAAAAAAAAGACCCCATGAAATTGTAGTTCCCCTTCAGGCAGTCACATTCAACGTTACGTCAACGTACTGACATATGGGCTCGCTTGAGAGCCCTATCACCTTCGAGTAGTAGAAAAACGTGCAGACCTGGTTATAAAAGTGTGAGTATCTAAAGAGTGAATTTCCACTCTTAAAAAAAATGAATTTCCATTCTAAAGAGCTCCTACCGGCGTCAGGTGTCTTTTTAAAGATGTTTTTGTCTGTGTGTTTCTGGATGCAGTCACTTCTTGTTCTCGTCTGATGGCCATGATTCCTGCATCACATGCCTGGCAAGCATGTTGAGGCAGTGTTTGTGGTCAGGTTGTGCTCTTATTATAAGAGCACGTCCATCTTGACACTGCAGTCACGGCTCTCTTTTCTCGGGAGATCGAGCCCCCTCTGCTGCTACCCATTCTGTTGCTCTGGCTACACGCCGGAAGGCAACAGAGTTGGTTAGCACTTTGAGAGATCTCAGAGTGATTGTGGAGACACTCCTGCCGGGTCAGTCTTCGTTCCCCCCAGGGACCAGCTGTTACTTTGGTGCTCCAGATGAGGACCAGATGTCGATTGCTGCTCTGAGCTGACCGCCGTGCTTGCCCGGGCAGCTGTGCTTTGGACTGGAGTGGAACCTTCCGCCCAGTCCAGAGGACTCACAGCTGGATCATTGGTTCCTCTGGTGATGCCTTCCTGGAAGTGCATGAGGAGGTTGTAAATAGTGAAAGGCACGTTTTTCTGCCTGAAGCTGCCTTCTCCACTCTCACTACCCTCGATAGGGGGCTGCCAAGGGATGTGTGCAGCCTGCTCCGGTGGAATGTGCCAATACAATGCACCTGTGCCCGTAAAATGCTGCCACCTGGAGGAGTCGCTCACGTCTTCTGTCCAAGGCCTGTAAGACTGCGGCAGCCCTGGCTGCCAAAGCTTACAGCTTGCTGGACAGGCAGCCTCCGCCTTGTGTTTCATGGCCAAGGCAATGCAGGAGCTGCGCATGGTGGCTGACCTTGCCGTTTGAGTGAGGACAGTCACAGCGCATGCCCTCGGCCAGACGATGTCCACCTTGGTGGTCCAGGAGTGCCATCTCTGGCTAACTCTGCCTAAAAGTTTGATTTCTTGATGCCCCCATCCTCCAAGGTGGCCTTTTCGGCGATGCTGTCAAGGACTCTGCCTAGCAGTTCTCGGCAGTCCGGAAGCAGATGGAGGCTATCAGGCACATCCTCCCCATGACTCCACCTCCACGCCACAGCCTCACCCCCAGTCTGTTTATCGCTGAGGGCGTCCCCCTGCTGCACCGGCTCCCTGTTGTAAAGCCAGCCGCAGGAAGTTGACACCCGCTCTTCAGTTCCATGGGAAGCCCTCCAAGAGGATGGCTAAGAGGCCCTGAGTTGTGTGGCCCAGAGTGCAGAGGGACGCCCTTTGTTCCGCCGCCATTCACCAGTCAATTGCCTGCCGGTACACACCTCTCCAGGCACACCTCTCATCCTCCTGGCGAGGGATGCAATAGAGCCTGTCCCTCCACCGAGATAAAGGCCGGGTTTTACAGCCCATTCTTCATTGTGCCCTGAAAAGGAGGTGGGCTGCATGTCTTGAATCGGTCCCTGCACAAGCTACCTTTCATAATGCTCACGCAGAAACGCATTCTTTCGTGCGTTCATCCCAATGATTGGTTTGCAACGATCGACCTGAAGGACATGTACTGTACAGACCGTTCCTTTGGTTCACAGTCGAGGGTCGTCAATTAGTACAAGGTCCTCCTCTTTGGGCTGTCGCTGTCTCTTTAAGAGTAATCCAGTCAGTAAGAAGTAATGTTATGTTTGAGCAGATCGTTTACATGTATCTGTCATGTTTTGATATGTTCCCTCTTTCAAAACAAGCAGGAATGTGATATCAGTCGCCCCTGGAGCTTTGACTGAAGTGTGAAATGTGCAATACAGGCTTATGAAAGCCTTTCAGCCTTGTACTGTGAAGTGTAATAACACTGGTGGACATAATTACCTCATGATCTGGTGAACCACAGTGTATCAGTGAAGACAACTGGCTAAATTATTGATTGAGTGACATTAAAGGTGAAGTGTGCAGTTTCTGAACCACTTTCATACAGTGTCAAAAAGGTGATCCTATCTGAACCCTATTAAGTTGTTATGCACATACCATGTTGAGCCATTCTTCCCTCTCTCTTCCCATAATATGATATCTGTTAGTAAAGACTGTCAGTAAATATGCTCCAAGAAGTTAAATAATAAAAGTTTAGGCTATAAAGTGATTTATTTTAGAAAGAATCTGTGAAGTAAAATCACTTCAGCTTGTTGCAGAGTTTTTTTATTGTAATTCAAACTTCAGCTGTAATTGCATTTTAAAAACGTTAAGCCCAAAAACAAGAAGTGTTCCCAACATTGCAGATTCAATTTCTTCACTTTCCACAGTGAGGCTTTGACTCATCACATTTTTCCTCTTAATGTCTGTTTTAGAAGAGTATTTAATGCTGTTTAGGAGTCTTAATTGTAACTAATTGTAAGAGCCATATTCAACTACTATTTTCACACTGATGAGCTCTACATTTCACTGGTGACCTACATCGCATTCTGTTCTTTTTTGGCCTATCTCACTTTCCCTGGCCTGTCTTCATTTCAGGTTCCTTCTGTGGCACCTTTTTAAAGCTGTTCTAGGCGCAATGTGCGATATGCAATTAACCCTCCGGAGACTTGAATATCTATACGTGCCTTCTCTGTGCTATTGACTCTTGTTTAATGCTTCTGTAGAGATTCACATACACAGGGCATCTCTGTGCTCTCAGATGCAACAAACACATCCCAGTATGTGTCTCTTTTGCATGGAAAATGTATAAATCAATGTGTCGGCTCTCTGCAACACTGCTACATTTAAAGAGTGTAATAGTCCTGCACACTGCCTTTGCACAATGCAACGATTGTGCACATGCCTTTATGCACATAGTGTGATGCTAGCTGAGCAGAATTAACATCCATGTTCTTAACTGTCTATTTTAGAACATATCAGGTAGGCGGATAACTTGAACTGCGGAGGATCTTTGTAGAGTGAAAACTGCATCTAATTAGTTTGAGAAATTTCTAGCACAAAGACATAATTAGACAGATTAGTGGCATCGTGTAGAATGTGAGGATGCTCATTAAGGTTGTCATTAGAAACGTGAGGAAGGTGTAGGACTGCTGTGATCATGTAACAGCACGACAAGCAGGCAGTCACCAGCTCTTGATTAAACTGTTAAAATTTCTCTTTATCTGTGCTGAATGACCTATTTTCATGTAATGACCATGTGGAAGACCTTTAGGAAGCTCAAACTTGATGTGCACCTGGTCATTATTTTGTATCTAAACATTCAACAGGTACATCAGTTTAATTTTAAAACATTTTAAAGTTAACGTAAAGCAGCATTTGAGATTCAGGTTACTTCTATTAACAAATGAAACTGGATATTCAGCAAAAAATCATTTTAGGGCTGATTTGTGAGTCTTAAACATATTTATATTTGACGTTCACTACCATGGTGTTATTTTACTGATAAATGTTGAGAGTGCATTATTGTAGCACGAAAGCACATTAATATAATGTGCAAGCATGAACCTCTCCACTCGCATGCAGATTTCCTTTGCTCTCCTTTGTATATTCCTGAGCTTTTTGGGAAGCAGACATTCATTTGTGTCATAACTCATGAGGTGACTCATTCAAAACCTAATCCAAATCTTGTTTATTATTTTCTTAAAAACATACTGTTTAGAATTAGTTCAGTTCATGTGAAATTAGGTATCACCTCATGTGAAATTTGATACTCTCAAAAACTTCAGTTGAATCATTTTAATAAAATACTGACTTGACATTAACATGGTTTTATACTTTTAAACATTCCAAAGCACTAAGCTGCACAATGCCTACTAAGATTTTTGCCCTACTCACTTTCTGCCTGCTGCCTTGAAAACGAGAGTGCTGAGAGATTTGTGAAAGCATGGGTTGCAGTCTCAGCACACACACGCACACTTTGAATATGAGGACAGATTTGTGATCATCCTCTGTGCGAGAACAGAGGGAATTTATAAAGAGAGCTACACATACCTGAAAGTACGCATCTAGTTTTGTGCAAAAGCAAAGGAAATCCATGTGCGTGCAGAGAGGTTCGCACTTGTGCATTATATTAGTGCTTTTGCGCAACAATAATACGCTCTCGACATCTGTCAGTAAAATAGGGCCATAAAAAAACAAACAACATTAAAATCCTGTATTTTTCATGTCTAGATTTCCTACTATTCAGACTATACTAGATAAAGACTATTTGATGCAGGATATACGCTTTCCCAGCATCTCTCTCTCTCTCAGTAAATAAAACACTGACCTAGCAGCATTTCGACCCCCTGCCCCCTCCCCGATAGGCACTTGGTATTCAAAGTTGCAGCTGGGAGCGACATAGACATTTTAGACTGAGCACAAATTCACTCAGAGTCAATACACTGGTTCATTACAGCACTGAGTCACTGCAGGCTGCCTCATTTGTTTGTGTTTGTCCAATACTTGCTCTTAAGAAGCACCCGCTGCCCCTTTCATGAGAGACCTGACAAAAGAAGCTCTGTTTTCTGAGTCATGTGAGTTGTTTGTGCATGAAGTGTGTTGTGCAACAGAATGTTGTGCATGAATACTAGAACGACACTCCACATGGATGGGAGCGGCAACCATATTTCATGATTGTGCCATTTACTGTGTTTACACAGCTTCTGTAAACTTCATTGGAAATTTTGGAGTGATATGTGCTTAGTTTTAAGAATGACTTAAAATGCTTCTTTAAAAAGAGACCAAGCTGACCTGAAGCTGCACCTGTTGACCTGGCTCAGAATATATCATGCACAAGTGCAAGATAAAAATAAAATTAAAATAATTTGGTGGGCCCTTTAAAATATATACTTAGAAATCATGACCTCAATCTAAATCACTATTATAGACAAACACCAGCTAAGCTAAAACAGTTTCTACATTTTAATTGAAGATTCTGAGTAATCTTTGGCAGTGCAGGTTGGATAAAGTACCTCTGTGTTAATCACTTCTGGAGCCAGTTGTGTCATTTAAGGAGATGAGATTGATCATGGGTTGCACAGATGCCCTGCCCTTTACATAAAGGCACACAAAGCCTGGTAACTGACAAATACATTCTTATTGGTTAGTGTGAACAATTCCTGAATCCCAACAGCTTTTACAAGACCTTAGAAGACACGTTATAGAGATGCATAAAGCTGAAAAGGTTACAAAACATTGCTAAAAACCTGAGTGTTCATTAGTCTACAGTAAGACAAATTGTTGACAGAACACAATGGGCAATCCTGAAAGAGGTCTGAAAATAGCCAAGAAATATTGATGAAATGAAAAGAGGAATCCAGAATTAATTTTCAATATTGTTCAAGTCTTCTAAGCAAGTACCAGGAAACATTTGGTGGAGATTGTTGCTGCTAAATGAGGATCAACTAAATTAAAGAGTTCACTTTTTCCAACCTTTACTATGAATGATCCCTATAGTTGTGACTAAGAGATGAATAATCAATCAAGAAATCCTGTTTGCATTTTGCATTTATACATAAAGAGAGTGAACACATAGGAAAAGAATAGAATATGGTGATCTCGCTGCACCTTATTTCCACTGGCTAGTTTTCTCCACAATGTTGAGTAGAGGCACCAAGTCATAGCCCAAGTCATGGGCTGTTATGGAGTGGGAATTGGCCTCCGCTAGGTCCTTCTCTTAGTGAGCCAGGCTTGAAGGGTGTTGTTTAGGGGGTTGTGCTGTATCACAGAGGAACATTGATTAGGTAAGTCAATATAAAGCTTCTTTTCATCTCCTCACTCAGAAGTGGGATTGTCTTGGATGCTGCACGGGTCAACAGCTGTAATAGCCCAAAGGATATGCAAACCCCTTTCCTCTTGCACGAAGATCTGTGGAAGCTTCCACAATAACCAGTCAATATTCTTAATTACTAAAGGACAAATAACCAGAGCATTCCATTTCTCCTTTGAACTGCGAATAATTATTTTTTGCCTAAAGCATTTTTGTAATTTGGTAGATGGATAAAGATCTTACAATAATGATTTGTATTGTTGAAACACTGATTAATATTGACTGGTTAAACTAGCTAACTAACTAAAATCAGACTAACATTGACTATAGTGCTTTAATTTCTAAACAAGTATGTGAAGGCAGCCAGAAACACACTGTAAGATCACTGAACATACTGAACATACGTTTTCTTACAATACTTTGGTGGTAACAAGCTGTAGTTAGAACAAGTTTCTATTTATGTATTTGTGTAGAGTCTGTTTTGCCTTTCTATGTAAAGCACATTGAATTACCTTTGTGTATGAATTGTGCTATAGAAATATAAGTCAGCCTGATAATAGTGTCAGATCCCAACAGTATGTAACACAAGCAGTATATGAGAGTATATACATAATTTTAGAGGGGATAATAGAATGGTATTATAATAGTGAAGTGCTGAACTGAAGTCATGTAATTTAATTTTTTTCCAAGCATAATAATGACAGCAAAATTGGACATAAATTACAATTTTTATCATACACCTATAGAATGTCTGTCACAGTGTAATAAATATAGCAGTTAGCGAACTCAAGCAAACAAAGGTCTTTTCAAAAGTCATTGCTTTCAATGTCAAAAAAAGTCAAAAAGTTATTAGAAAGTCAAAAGTTAGTAGAGTTATGTTTTATTGTGCGTGCAACATCATGTGGGGGTTATTTGCTGTAGGCACGTAACAGCATGTCAGTAGTGGTGTGGTGATGCTGGAGTCACTGGTGCTGATGTGAAGTTGTCAAAAATACATTCAGACACCTTCCTCTCCATTCTGATGCTTACTTTGGCTTTCAGCAGATCCTTATATCTACATACCTAAATGCACTGAGTTGCTGGTGTGTGACTGGCTGATTAGTTACATGCATGTACGAGCAATTGAGCAGGTGTATCTGTTGAAGTAACTGGTGAGCATACACTGTGTATGTATATGAAACAGGTATAATGAAACAACACTTTAATGCTTCCATTATAGTCAGTGTAGCTGACTACACATCACACTTGAAGTGTAAATACTGAACATGTTAAAGGGAACAGCTGTTCTTGTACCGTTTTGTGATTGTGAAGGGATGTCCTTGATCTGTAATTAACAAAATCATCTCTGTTAGCCATGGCAGAACATGTTGTCCCCATCGCAAAGAAGAGAAGAGTCTTGTGAATTACATTAAATGGTTTTACTTCTCTGTGGAGCATGACTTAGCTATATGAAAAACAAAACAAGTCTGTCCTAATGGACAAAGGACCGCAGACAGCTCTGCCTAAGACACCATTTAAAGCAGAGGTTGTGCATGATAGATGGAGCTGGTTATGCAATTATGTGAAGCAGATTGTTTATATTCTGCTGTCCAAACATTGTTTGGACAGTAATGTTCTTGACCCATAGCATGCAAAAATGTTAAACATTTTGACACTTAGTATACACAGTTACAAAATTGCTTTCAAGTACCCATATGACAAATTAAAATGTTTAAAATTCAATAAAATCACCAAGCTTTTCTTAAAGGGGTCATATGATGCCTTTTCATGTTACAAAGCTTGAGCTTGTTACAAAGCACAGTCTCCCACAAAATGATTTTTTTAACTAAAAGGAAAGGCTGATCCAGACTTGCTGAAAACACCTCGCTCGACTCCTTCTGCAGGCAAATGTTCACTTAAAATTCATCAACCTCAGACATAACTTATATGAAACGTGAGTAGTAGCCATGTTACTAGCCATGTGCTAAACATTAGCCACTTTACATGGCTGCTCAATCTAGATAAATGTGCACTATTATTAGGAGCATATGGAAGATTTTCAAAGCGTGGAAGTGTGGACATTTAAGATGGTATACTAAGCTTGCACCTGCTCTGCTCTGCTTTCACATCCACAGCATTAGTGCCACATCTTCTCAAAGGCTGGGGCACCAGCTTCATTTGTGAGTGGGACGTTGAACTCACTTCTCCCTGACTTTGCTGGCGAACTAGTATAAAGGTAAATCAGTAGCAAAACTTGAGAGCTTGCTGTTTTGAATGCGAGAACTTGTCATATTAATATTCGTATTTGTAAGTTGAAATTTACACTCACAGCCCTGATGTGAAGAGCTGAATCTTTCGATTTGCACACACAGACAATAATCAAAACACCCGTGTTTCGAAGTTGAAGTTGCAGATTAATAGTTACAAATTGTTGTAGGACAACAATTGTGTAGGACATATTTACTTTTGCACTTTACTTCAGTTTTGCTGTACAACGTAAAGTCGGTGCTTACAGCCTCAAGTCTTGCAGTAAATTCTATTATATCACCATTGTATGCCCATAGAGCTTACTGCACCTGTCATAACTCCAGAATAACATCTGAATTGGATGAAATGCTGGAATTAGGTACAGAACGTTTTTTTCTAAGCCCCTGTGTTATACTTATTTGGATAATTTTTGAAATGTTTAAATTATGACAGGTGAAGTATGCTTTATTAGAGCTGAGAACAAAACTTCAGTTGAAGATGAAGATTATCCAGACCGTTAACTATTACAAACATGACAGCACGAAATGACATATATACTCACTATATTAACGCAATCAGCTGTAAAGGCGTGCTTTACTCCTTGTGTTTAGTTTGACACAAGACTGCATTAAGTAAGTCATAATTTTGTAGTCAATCTAACAGCATGACATGGTCTATAGTGTTAAATGCCACACTAAGATCAAGAAAAACTAACAATGAGATGCAGCCTTGTTCCGCAGCTAAAAATTAATAGTTTGTAATGTTGACCAGGGCAGTTGATGTGATGTGGTCTATGATGTGGTCTGAATCCTGACTACAACTTTTCAAAAATATTGTTTGTGTAGGAAAGCACACAGTTGCGTGGATATGATCTTTTACAATATTTTAGACATGAACAGGATATTTGAAATGGGTCTGTAGTTTGCCCATTCATTTGAATCTAGTTGAGGTTTCTTTATGAGAGGCTTAATAACTGCTAATTTGAAGGGTCTCTGGACATGACCTAGAGATAGAAAGAAGGTAATAATATTCAGAGGAAATTTCTCAGCTGCTGGTAACAGCTCTATCAATAGTAGTCAGTATGGGGTATAATAAGCATGTTGTTGGTTTGGAAGTAATGATAAGTTAATGTAGACCACCCTTTCCTATAGCTGTAAAGCATTGCAGGTGTTCTAGAGGGGCGATTTTTTTGGAAGGGTGAATCTTCAGGTAAAGTTGCAGGTTGTGTGTTTTGTATTTCATATGGTTTCGATTTTCTCAGTGAAAAAGTTCATGAAGTCGTAACTACTAAAGTTTGATGGCATATTGTCTTCAGGAAGTGTTTGTTTATTAGTTAATTTGGCAACTGTATTAAATAAAAACCTAGTGTTGTTTTTCTGTTTTTCTATTTGTGTGCTAAGATGTAAAGCCCTTGCTGCTTTTAGAGCCTTTTTATATCGGGACGTACTGTCCTAACCTGAAAACCTCCAGATTCAATTTTCTCCATTTCTGCTCAAGGTTGCGGGTTTCTCTCTTTAGAGTGAGAGTCGTACTGTTACACCATGGGACAATAATTTTCTCTTTGACTTTTTTTAATTTGATGGGTGCAACAGTATCAAGAGTACTAGTGAAGACAGAGTCCATGCTGATTGTCATTTTATCTAGATCTTGAGCATGGGTATGCTGAGTAGGTTAGATAGATCAGGCAAGGCATTTGTGAATCTGTCTTTGGTGGCTGGGTAATGGTTCTGCCCATTCAATAGCATGGAGCTTATCCATAAAATAATATGATGATTAGTGATCTCATCACTTTGCGGTGTAATCTATATAGGGTCCAGTCCATGTGATATCATTAGATCTAATGTGTGATTAAAGCGATGAGTAGGTGTAGTAATGTTTTGGCGTGAATCTGAAAGAGTTTAGCAGGTCCCAGAATGTTTAGCAGGTTCCCGCCACATCATTTGCATCACCTACATGAATATTAAAATGTCCAACAATCTTTGTCAACAATCACCAACAGGTCAGTAAGAAAATCTGCAAATTCCTTCAGAAACTCAATGTAGGGCCCTGAAGGTTTATACACAGTAGCCAGCGCAAAGAAGAGCATAGATTGTTTCCTTATGTTTGGTACAGTAACACTGAACACCAGTAATTCAAAAGTAGGGAAGCTGTGCCGTTTAGTCTGAGGAACCTTTAGTTTGCCTCTATAAATGGTTGCAATACCACAACCATGTGCCACGTGCCACGTGCCACGTACCACGTCCGCGTAAGAGTTTTTCAGCGCAGTTCTCCACTCTCGTAGCTGGGCCTGCTTCTCAAGAAGGTTGTTGATCAGCTTCTACACTTTCTCTAGCGCCAACCGCACCGTTTGCAGCTTGAACAAGTCATCACCTGCACTCAGAGGTACACACAAATCCGAAACATTCACCATTATAACAGAATAAGCAGTATTTTTCTTGTGACTGATGGATAGCAATGAAGTTGTTAGAAAATGCAATGATAGTTATTAGAAAAGTACAATTTAAAAAAAATGTTTTTGAAATAAATGATTTGGACCAAATAATGAAGAAAAAAGCAGCCAATAAGAGCGCAGGCTAAAGAGGAACTTCTTCAAAACTCTTTCAAAATCTCAGGATGATCCCCCTAAAGAAACTGGGTGATGGAAAATGTCAAGAAATTTTTGTGAATATGAACAAAGAAAAAGTAAGTATTTCCAAACTTTGGTAGTGTATATTAACGAATGTCAATATTTGGCGGTTGAAATGCTTATGTGAGGTCTCTGTTAAAGTTTCTAAAGCATTTTTATGATTTTCCTTAGTCCGGTAATTACCATTTGCGCTTTTCAGTTTACAGAATTCCTACAAAGTATGTTGTTTCCCAAAAACGTGTGTCCTTTTTGTCACATCTGTAATGCATGTATATTTCCTTCATCTAAAATAGAAAGCAATGTATATGTCAAATATCACGTCCATAACGCTGGAATTGCTGGAAAGATACAGAGGCATTTTTTAAATAATAAAAAGTGAATTCAGTTTATTGTTCCTAACCTATTGTCAAGTGGCTTGTTTTAAATTTGTTAAATGTATGCTTATTAAACTCGAGAAAAACTATTTTCAGTGCATATGTCAAATCGTTCACTAATAATCTGCAAACAGAAGACATGTTCAACATCACTGCAAACATCACATTAGGTTTACTTATAGGACACAAAGAGTTTAGTCACTGAGGTTAAGCGCAAAATGAATCTTGACATGCCATTTGTGAACATACATGAACCTTCCTCAGAATTTTTTCTTTTAAAGATTTAGGTTTGAATCATTAAGATGACTCAGTTATTAATGGTCATGCCCCAAAGGGGAGGAGACCCCACAAAATAGTACATTATGAGGTACATTATTTGGCATAATGTGGCAGACAGATAGAGGACAGTCTGAAATGTTACCATAGCGAATTTGGAGTCTCTACCTCAAACCCTCTAGCGCCACCAACCTTTTTCCTTTGATTCCTTGGCTGATGCCGATTCCAATGAAAACTTTTCTTCCATTTGATAAAAGAATGAGAGGACTGAGAGGACCTGTAAAGTTTTGGTTCAGCACCCCCAGTGGTCAAGATATATAATGAAATGTATGAAGACATTTATAACATGAAAAATTCAATATATTGTCATTTAACTTACATCATTAGATTTGTTGGCTTATGCAGAACAATATCTACAATATCACATTTGCCATATTTTACCATACTTCGTGTCTGCCATGTTGAATTTTATTCAAAACCTACTTTTTTGAACTCCTACAAAATTTGTCCAATTTTTGAGAAATGTTTAATACAGCATGTAGAGATACTCATAACAAAAAGTTATTAAAAGCTTTTTGATTGATCAAATAGTTCTTATGTACAGTGTCAACGATTTCAAATGCGTGCACTCCAGTAGGGACTTTATCTTCACAAAAAGTTAGTGTATTGACAAAGCTTGGTATTTCATCACTAGCACATCTTGTTCACCTCATAGAAATTTGGTGACAGCTTTACCAACTTGTCAAAAGTTATAAGCAACTTGTGTTCTTACCTATGTTTTTTAGAAATGATTTTCAAAAAATTCCTCAGATATGTCAACATATTTTTTCATTTGTGTCCTTTGGCTTGACCCTGTAATTGCTGCTTGCAGCTATAGTTCTTAAATTTTTCCTCTAATTCCTTGGGTTGTGTCAATTCCAATGCACCCAGACATTTTTAATTTCCAAAAAACTACTTTTTCAAACTTCTCCTGTAGTGTCTGTCTGATTTGCTTGAAATTTGGGATGTAGGATCTAGAGACACCCATAACAACAAGTTATCAAAAGGTTTTTGATAGACCCAACCATTCTCAAGAAATGTGTGAATTACTGTGACGAAAATCACACAAAAATTGACATGGTGCTGTATCTTCGCAATTATTTGGTGTAATGATGCCAAACGTGGTATAAATATTAAATTATATATTATATATATATATATTAAAAAAAATTTTAAACTATTAAAAACTTACAATCTAAAAGTCTAAAATCACAAGAGTGGTCTCTTTAGATTCCTTGAGGCATGCCAAGTCACAAAACACTTGGTATGGTTCATCATCACCATATTCTGAGGTGACCTGCAAATTATGGGGCTGGCACCAACTAGTGGTCAAAAGATATAACAAAATTGAAATATAACAAAATGAAAATGCTGAACAAATGACAGAAATAACATTGTTATGCACCTCCTTTCTTTAGATTCTTTGGTTTATACCGGGTCCTGCAATACTAAATTTGTCATAGTCAACTCTACTTTTACTACCACAAATATTTATCTTGATGCAGTTGATAGGCTTGACCCTGTAATTGCTGCTTGCAGCTCTATGGAATTATAATTTTGCTTCTGAGTGAAATATCCTTTTATAAAGCATGACTGTGATGGTACATTATTTTTTTGTGTTCTGAAAAACGTGTGTGTTCCATTTAAATGTGTAATTACACAAAGTGGGCTAATTTGGCAGAACTTTTGCCTTCATCAGAAAGTCTCAGTTTGATGCAGGTAGAAGATCTCAGTATTGTGCAACCTTTTGTTTCCTTGCTGTCCCCTGTTCTGCGCTCTTATACACTGCAATCCTCCATTGTCTCTGCTGCCTCCTGTCATCTTGAATGCGCCCTGTGTGTAAATGTAACTGCTTTAGTACCATGAGAAAAAGAATTACAATTGGCAATGCTTTCTGACATCTTTCTCTCTCTCTCTCTTATGCAGCATCTCTCCTTCTATGACATAGAGATTGTTACATAACTGATCAACACCTGGAAATTTGTTTGGCCCTATTGTTTTTCATTGAGTTATTATTAAGGCCCAATCACTGAAAGTGTGAAGGACCCTATTGTTTTAAGATTATTATTATTATTTTGTTCAAGGTTTTCGGGGGATTTGGGCCCCTTAACATCCTCAAAAACTCAAAGGCTGGCACATGGGCAAGGCAGGACTCAGTAATACCCTCTGGTACGAGGAACCAAAAGATGGTGCATATATGCACCTGTACAAAACTTGGTATGTGCATTGGTCTTGTTGACTCAAACAACTTTCAGCCTGACATCCATTATCTGCCCAACAGAAAGCTGACCATTTTGGATTTGCTGAAAAAGTGCATGCTGTGAACTTTTAAAACATGCCTCCTAAGGATTCCATATGATAGTCACCAAACTTGGTGGGCACTGGTCTTTGAGAAGATGTGCGGTGATGCTGTGAATGTGGAAGAGATGCAGTGCAGGTGCTTAGCAGATCTGGCAAGCTTAGCATAGTGTCTTTTTGGCCACCATGTCCACACTTCCAAACTTTGCCAAACTTCGATATGCTTCTAAAAATAGATGATGCACATTCATCTAGTGTGAGCAGCCATTTAAAGCGGCTAACGTTAAGCTGCTTTTCATGTTTCAAATAATGTTTCATGTCATTGAAACTATTACCTTAAAATTAACACTTTTGATGTCCTTTAATATTATTATTATCATATATCTGTCCATTAGTCTGCGTGCCTTTCATCTTGCAGTCTTTTATTTATTGTGACTAATAGACTAAATAAAATACATTCAACTAAGCCTTTTCTTTTAGACTAACGAATAGTTGACTTAGGGGAAAGCCCTAGTATTATTGCAAATGTATTGTTCATTGAGATTGAAGTGAGTTGATTGAACTGATGATAACTACAACACATTTGGACCATTTCGATAAATGTGTATCAGAAATACCTGTCATTGCACGTGAAGGCTCGTACCTCTCTCATTGGGCTATGAGATGGTAATGTATTCAGACTGCCTACTAAAACACTATGTACTTTTGAGTCCATGCAACATTTAGTCAATTTACATAATAGATGTCAAGTATCATATTAAGCAAGATATGCCATTCCAATTTGCATGGAAAGAAGATAAAATTTTACACTGGTGAAATATTTTCCATTAACATGAAGAAATAAAGGTAGTTATTCTATGACTACTATATTCTATGACTATTTCTAAATTCTCAGTAGTTTTTCAGGCTTAACAGAGCATTTTGCTTAGCTAAACTTCTTGCCATTCATTAATCTTAAATGGTAATGAGATTCCTAGATTCATATTCTAATGGCAGAATGGATAATCAACCTAACCTCTAATTTTGCAGAATGTTTTCAAAATGCCCCAATTCATAGTTGTGCATGTGACATTTTATTTAATATATTAGCTAGTTTGATAATGCTTTTATCCACTAATAAGAGCCATCAGATACGTTTAAGATTTTTTATTTAAATACATTTTTTTCAGATTTGATCCAGATTTCTCTCAAAAATCAGCACAAAAAGGAGAAAAAAAAACAGATTTGGCCTGGGTTTGTAAAGGGTCTTTGCTATACCAATAAATCACACAATATAACAAAGTTATTTTGATGCATTGCTTCAATTTAGAAAATAATAAATAAATATAAATTGCGTAACATGTAACGCCATGCTCACAAAATATTCCATTTCTATAGCAGATTTTGCATGTTTGGAGCAGTAAAGGCTGTTTTTGACTGAGGCTGCTCTCTGATGTAGTCCAAGTATATGTCCAGACTAAAGGCAAGGCCTGCATTATCACACTACAGCGTTATCACACTATCAGCAGCGTTTCCCAGGCCTGCCAGCTTCTTTGTGGCAGCTTGCTCTGGCAAGTAGGTGATTGGCACAAAACCAGAGGGTAGTGACAATGGGCTGAAGTATAGACGTATTTGGAGGTGCCAAGTCTATTATTCTTTATCAAGAATCTGTGCCAAGTATAGCTCACCTTCCTAACTACGTTTGTAGGCAATGTACATACTCTCATTATGTACATTATTTTTCTCTTAGTTTCTCTTAACTGTCTTCAATGATTTTATGCAAAGGGTCAATCTTTGCCAGCTTGGACTGATCATCTGCTTTGTGGTTGCTTGCTGGGAATTAAAGAATGTTGCAACAGTTGCATAGACTAGTCCCTCTGTTGTGTACTCTACAGACACTCAGAAATACAGCTATTTCTGTTCTCTCATTCTGTGAAAAGCAAATGGTTCCCACAAACAAAATTCCCACAAACATTTATGAACTTGTGAATTAAAACACATAGATCAACATCAAATAAATTTTCTTTCTCTAATTTCATAATCATTGAATCAGCGCTCTCTCTGTGCGCTGATCACTACGTAAAGCTGCTGATAGTTTTAACGTTTAGTGTACTTTAGAGAAGTTAAGACAAAACAATCGCTCATGTTTAAAATCAATGAAACATGCACGGCTGGAGTGATAACAGCTCGCTCACAGCAACACTTTTCATTAAAAAATTTAAATCATAGTCTGATCACCACCTTATAGCACATTTGTCAAATTTATGCATATTTTATACAAATTTATGCAGAGAGAACCAAGCTTCTCTCTGTCAGCACTTAATCTGTCTTAAGTGCATTATCACATCTTAAAAATGAACAAATTGTGATCATTGACATGGCCATTGACAAAGTTTAAATAACTGCGAAGTAGTTACCAATGGCATATTTCAATTCAATTTTATGTATATAGTGCTTTTTACAATGTTACATTGCTTCAAAGCAGCTTTACATTTAATAAAAAATAATTATAATAAAGAACAGAACAAATGTCAGACATGTTAAACAAAGAATACATTGTATTATTGCAAATAATTTGTGAGATGTATATTAAGACTAATTAGGCATACTAGGTTTATAGTAGATTTAAAAAAAAGGGTGACTGAACCGATAAAACTACAAAATCATTAAGCAAGATATGCTGTTCCAGCTAACATGGAGATGGCATTTAAAAAGATAACATCTTATGGAACAGGGGTATAAGGGATTTGCAATAGCACCACAACACAACAAAAAACAATTCACACAACACTAAGTAAAATGCATACATACAATATATACAATAGAAATACCTGAAAATGACACAATGAAAGAGAATGAGAGACAATATGAGACAAAGGAGTAGCAAAATAGAAGAGTCTTTTGGACTATAATTATATCACTAGAAGCAATATTAACAATTTACGAAACCCTAAGCTAAGTTAGATGTCAGCAGTCTCCCAGTAAGTAAGCCAACAGTGGCAAGGAACCAAAACTCCAGTGGTGTATAGCTAGAGAAAAAACCTTGGGAGAAACCAGGCTTAACCGGGAGGGCCAGTTCTCGTCTAGCATGTTAAAGCTGCAATTTGTAACTTTCTTGGATACGGACAAAGAGTTGATTATAATGATTTATAGATATTTATTGATAAGAAACTGTTAGGCCTAATTACATCTGACAACATGTCGGGCACTACGAAATGTTACCAACAGAAATAGCGTAATGTTACAAGCGTAATGTTAAAAAAAAGCATAATGTTACTAATTGCAGCTATAACAGCACACTGCTGTGACTATGCAGGGAACAAAGTATGGAAACTAACTAGGCTGGAGGTAGGTGTATAATAGTAAGTTTACTAAAGAAGTCCATCAAATCCTGATGATCTGTCTCAGGGATCGTACCATCCTGTCCCCCATCATCTGGTCTCATAGTTTGGATTCAGCTGAAAACAGGACCTTGGGGAAATGAAAGACAGACAGATTTAGTGTGGAGCCAGTACATCTGTACCTATGGGAAGTGTCCCCTGTTCCGGTTTACCTAATTAATGCAACCTAAAAATCCCTTAAGGGATTTGAGTAATAAATCCATAGGACTATGTGTAGGCTAGATTAAAGAGGTGGGTCTTTAGTCTAGATTTAAACTGATATAATGTATCTGCCTGCTGGACAGTACTGGGAAGACTGTTCCAGAGTTTTGGTGCCAAATACGAAAAGGATCTACCACTAGTACTTGATTTTCACAATGAAAGCGAAGGACTGTAATAAAAGAGGAGCTCGTTTAGGTATTGAGGAACTAGACCATTCAGAGCCTTGTGGGTAATCAGCAAAATTGTGAAGTTTATACAATGCTTGATAGGCAGCCAGTGCAGTGTGGACAAAACTGGGCTAATATGGTCATGCTTATGCGTTCTCGTGAGAACTCTGGCTGCTGCATTCTTAACCAGCTGGAGTTTTTGTATTAATCCTGCAGGGACATATTCTAACACCAATGATGAATTAATAATACTATGTAGAGGATCTATAATTTCAAGAAGCATCTCTTTCAGCAACCTGGTAGGTATAGGATCTAGCATACATGTTGTTAATTTAGATTAATTATTTTTGACAGTTCATCCCTATCCATAGCAGAGAATGACTGAGTTGTTCCTTGGGCACGGTATGATGCACCATCAAATGTGATTGTGTTGCAGGCAATT
Organism: Chromobotia macracanthus; assembly: GCA_036877525.1. Lineage (NCBI taxonomy): Eukaryota > Metazoa > Chordata > Actinopteri > Cypriniformes > Botiidae > Chromobotia > Chromobotia macracanthus. The sequence continues at coordinate 5,716,919 of JAZGTH010000030.1, forward strand.
GCATGTCTATTATTTTTTTCTCTGGCAGTATCTATTTCGTTATTGAAGAAATTCATAAAATCATCACTATGATATTGACTGTCAGAAGCAGATGATACGTTATTTTTGGTTAATTTAGCCACTGTGTCAAATAAATGTTTATTTTCTTCTAGGAGATTTGAAAAATAGGCAGATCTGGAGCTTTTTAAGGCTTTTCTGTAATTTGAAACACTCTCATTCCATGCTGTACGGAATACCTCCAGTTTTGTTTGCTTCCAATTACGTTCCATTTTCCGGGCTGCTCTTTCTAGGGTGTGGGTATGCTCATTATACCGTGGTGTTGGGCTGCTGTCCTTTATCTTTTTAACCACAGAGGAGCAACTTTATCTAAGAGGTTTCTTAGAGTTAACATTTTCTATTGCGCCATCAAGGTTTTCAAAGCTATCTGTTGTGCTAAGGACTTGAGACAGTTTAGGTTGATTGTTGATGTCTTTGCTCTGCTGCAGTTTGTTAATGCCATCAACATTTACACCATAGGACAGTATTAAATTTGAAAGCCAACCGCAATGCATCCTTTTTATTGTCTATGTGGATGTTAAAATCACCAACAATTAAGACTTGATCTGTGGCCAGCACTACTTGATCTGTGGCCAGATATAATCTGTGCTTTACCCTGGTGGCCTGTAGACAGTAGAAATGACAAACTCTGCTTATTATTTAGCCCAGATGAAGTTATATTGAGCTGCATTACTTCAAAAGAGTTGTATCTGAAGTAAGATATCTGGGTAACTGTTAAAATGTTCCTATAAAATGCAGCAACACCTCCCCCTTTGCCTTTTGGACGAGGCTCATACTTATAGCAGTAATTTTGGGGGATAGACATATTTAATATAATGTAATCATCTCGTTTTAGCCATGTTTCTGTCAAGCAGAGCACATCTAGGTTGTGATCTGTGATCATATCTTTAACAAAAAGTGCTTTTGTAAACAGATCTAATATTCAGCAAACCAAGCTTTATTGTTTGTCTGTGTTATGCATTTTGTATTTGTTTAACATTGATTAAATTGCCATTTGGTTGTTTACAGTTTTTTTTGCATTTATCAGTCCGGGGGACAGACACAGTCTCTATATTATAATGTTTAGATGATTCTATGTGTAAATTGTGACATCTGTGACATGTGACGGCTAGCAGATGGTTGGTTAAGCAAGTCTGTCTGGTTCCTGACCTGGGCCGCAGTTAGTTAAGTGTTAGTAGAATTAATAAGACTATGTGCCAAATTTCTAGGTAAATAAGCAGCACCAGCCCTAGAGGGATGGAGGCCATCTCTTTTAAACAGGTCAGATCTGCCCCAAAAACTTCTCCAATTATCTATGAAACTTAAATTATTCTGTGAATGTGATGCCTGAGAAAACAGGGAAAAATGATCGCGAGTGATGCGGCGATGTTTCCTCAGTGTGAGCGTTTTCTCGTATCATATAAACACACCTAACAACTCACATTCACAACAGGTCGGTTACAGTAATGCATGCAATTCCTTTGCGTTGTAAGTATTAACCAATAATCATATGCAAAAAGTGCAAAAGTGAAACATCTCATTCTTCAACAGTACACAAAACATTAACGCGGTTAAGTATACTTTCACAACTCATAATAGTTACAAAATAAACAACACAGAACATTGTACCAGATACATGTGCGCTGTTAACTTGTACAGCATGGGGAAAATCATGTTACACAGACATGTGCTAAGCCCGACCGCCATGCGCTTCGCTCATGTACACGCATTATACTACGGGCATTACACATGCATTTTCGTCCAACGATTACGTACACATACATACAAACATTCAAACCCATTTTAGAAATGTATTATAATCATTCCGGTGATCCGATACCTGAGAAAACAGGGAGAAATGATCACGAGTGATGCGGCGACGTTTCCTCAGTGAGACCGTTTACTCGTATGAGAAAACTCCCGCGATCTCACCTGAGAAAGTGAGTCGAGGCGTAAGCAGTCGATCACAGACTAATGGATCAAGTCTCTTTTGCCGATCACCGCCTATTTGGACTGCCTTGCAATAATCACACCGGACAGTTAATTAATTCAAAATTTCCCCCATTCCATTTCCACCTCTTTCAACCACAAAGTTACTTTGTACATTAAACAACATTTTCTTTTTAAACAACAGGAACAAATTGCAGTATGATTTTGTATACTGAACAGCATGACGACCGTATTAACTTGTTCTCAATTGTAATGTCTACTGGATAGCATAATGAATACTACCCGTTACATGAACACCACTTAGACATCCAGCTGTTTAGTGATGACAGTCTGCTATATATTTCATCACCACGATAAGCAGGGAGGGTGCCAGAGAATATTAACGTGTCTGACATCGTACTAGCAAGTTCACCTACCTCTTTAATATTATCTTTACTGATCTCCGACTGACCGTGACGAACATCATTTGTGCCGACGTGTATAATAATCTTACTAAATTTATGTTTAGCTTTAGCCAACACATTTCAATTTGCTTAGATGTGCAATTGGCGCTCACGGTAAACATTTGACTATGTTGGCTGGTGCCTCTATTTTCACGCTCCGTACAATAGAATCTCTGATAACTTGGGCGCTTTCAACAGGTGACTCAGCGGGTGCGTCACTGAGTGGGGAGAACCGAACTGAGTCGTCTGTAGTGGATAACAATCAAAAGCTATCAGTATCTGATTAATTCAATATGATATAATAAATACACAAACAGATTACGTTTAGCAATTTAGACTCCAAAACGTAATGAAAAAAGAAAGTGGAAAAAGGGAAAAAGAGCAAGGGTAAGCAAAGGCACAAACACAAACCACTTGCAGCGAGGTAGACAGGAACCGGAACTGCAGAGTGTATTTCAAGAAACAACTATAAATAATATAGCTGCAAGCAGCGATGATGGGCCAGAGCGCTACGGTGCCATCACTACATGGTGCTTCTCAGAAAACGGTGCACGGTTGTCACATGTATTTAACTCCAACAATAATTGAGGGCTATTTTCAAGTCTGTTTTAATTAAGTCTATTGGAAGTGAAACCTCCTTCCTGCTGCAAGTTGGTGGCATTATGACTGACTTAGAATAAAAACATGATTGTGATCATCAAACAGTTTGATGTAAATCACTTCCTTCTCCCAACAGTGCATCAGTAGTGCGCTGTAAAGAAAGAAAAGGTTACGAGGGCCATGTCGGCAGCAGGTAAACAGTGAGGCAACAGATGTTCCCTTAGATTGTTCAGCTTTTCTGCCAGATGTTTCTGTTTTTAATCACTCACGTAGCTGGTGGCTGATACATATGTGGCGAGCACATGCAGCTTACCTCTCCTAATATTTGAATTGTAAGTAGGCTTAAGGTGAGGACGGGTGGTTTATATTCTTGTAGGATGAAACCCATTGCTGGTCAATGTAATAGTGCATGCTGGAATATGCAGTTATTTCCCTGGAGTGAAGATATGAGAGGCGGTGTCACTCACCCCATCTCTCTCACTCTTTCTGCCTGGAGCGTTGCCAGGGAGCCTCTCTGCACCAAATTTTTGAGGCTGTGTTTCGTACACTGTGCCATGTGGTGGACAATAGGATGAAATATGCCATTTGGAGAATTGCTGTTATTCCAGCCACACTTCCATGGCAGTGGTCTTCAAGAAAATTCCCTCTAATTGGCAGGTTGCAGACTGACCTGCTGCAGCACAGGTGTGGTTTTCACCAGGGTTTATTAAAATGGCTATTTCTTTAATTGAAAACTTTATTCCAGAGCTCTGATTAAAAGAGCCATAGATTGCCAATAGTCAGGGCTGGACATTAATTTGTCTGTTTTCCTTTCATAAAACACACTTTGCTTACCCTTTATAATGATCAGTTGTTCTTCACTTTTCATACATTTATGATGCTTGTCTGGGTGGGCAGCTCAAGTTTTAGAACTAATAACACAACATATATGCTAAAAGTGAATGATTTATTCTGCTGTTAATAGTACATGACATTAGGTACATTTTTCAAAAATCATTATGAAATGGTCATCAGAAACAGCAGATGTCAGACTGCAAACAGTACATTACATTTTACATGGCCTTTTTCTTTTGCCAAGATATTGATGTCATGTATTCTGTATTCTGTTGTAAATGTTTATTTTTCTGTTTTATTTTCAATATATGTAAAGCTTCAAAAACAATGCAACACTGTTAAAACTGCTATATAAATATAATTGAATTGAATTGAATTGAGCGATAGAGGAAAAGATAAAGTAGGATGTTCTTGTGGTAAAAATTGACCATAATGCACCAGTCTGGAAGATGAATAACAAAATAATAAATTAGTGAAGGGTTTTGAACTGCTTATATGTTTCCATAGTGAATTCATTCTTAACACCTCAGATTTAACTTTGTCAGCCTCGAAATGAAAATTTGGCTATGAAATGAAATGATTTGATTAAATTACTTCAACTGCAGAATAGTAAATGGCAGGAGCAAGCAGAACAAAATGCTTTAAGTTTATTCAGAATTTGTTTTGTTACATATATTTTACTCTATATATGTATAAAAATTACAAGTTTTATACAATGTGAACCTAAAAATTAAAACATTTAGCAGTTCATATGTTAAAGGCAGAACATAAGACAGCAGTAAAAACTTTGGTCACATTGAATAAGTATTCAAAATGATGATGTGTGACACTGTGGACATTACCTGAACACCCAAAGCATGTTTGATAAATCTGTAGGATGTAAAGAACTTGTGTAGGTTCACTGATCACCCTACGACTGATTAACATCCCATCAAACAAATAACTAGCTAGTAACTAGAACTGGATATACCGTGACTGCATTATAAATTGTTAAATTAGCCCAATAAAGATGGCTATTTGTCTCCCAGCCTTTATGAGCAATGTGCCAGGACTCCATTAAGTAAATACACCAGGATTCAGCTCATTAAGTTTGTGACTGCAGTCCTCTGGGATAGTGAGATCTTCAGCTATGTGGTCTTTAGACATCTAATCAACTTATAACACCTCACAGGATCTCCTCAGCAGAGGGACTTGAGAGGAAGATAACCATTATGTAATACTCAAACATTGTAGGTTGTTGCATCACATAGTCTATTTTCTTGATTGTTATTGAATGAGATTTAATATTTTGTTAACCCTTAAAGTACAATAGACCAATTCTTTCCTGTAAGTTCACTTTATCTGAAGTGTGTTTCAGGAGACATTTATAATGTGATGTTGGAGTGAGATGCTGAAATGTAAGCAGTGGAATAATGAGAGGTAGTTATGAGCAGATTGTTAAATCAACCCTTCAGCTGTCTGATTAACAGCACACAGATTCACAGCTTCAACTGTGTAGTGATTTGTCTGTAAAACACAACAACAGGTTTTTCTGTGCGTTGTTCTATTATTCTTCATTTATTGGCCCTTAAGAATAAATGAGCTTTTTGTGTTTAGACATGGATAGATTAGGACTTTGTTTTGTTTGCAAGGATCTTTCTAAACTTTAAAAGGGTTAGACACATGTATAAAAAAAACATGAACTCTGAATACATGCATATTAACACTGCATATTAACAATATGACCTCTGTGTTTTATGTAACATTGTTTATATTCGATAGTATCTGTCTTTGTGATATTTTTAAGCAAAGTGCTATGGCTCATAGTTTCCTCTTTATACATTTTTTTAAATTACTCAAGTTCTCTGTGATTTCAATAAACGCTGATGCAGATTTAGGGCTGGAACAACTAATGAAATCAAATCTGTAATGAAAATAAACAATAAATGTCATTATGAAGTATAATCAGGCCTGTACTTTGTGCACTGAGCGCATTGGTATAAGGCATGACCAGAGTGACCCAAAGCAAAAAAGCCCTTTTACATTCAACACTTGATAGCTGGTCATAAAAGTTTCATGTGACCATTTACCACGTCAGCTACTAACAGATATTCTGTTTGTGCTGTTTGATGTCATTTCCATTTTAATGATTTATATAACTAGATAGTAAAGTATAAGGACAAACTTTACGTTGGCTTAAAAAAGCCCAGCCTGAAAAGTGTATAATGGTTTGAAATACTTTAGGGTTGATGTTCCTTAACACGATGGTGACTAGTTTAACATGTTTTAGTACACTGTTAACATTTGAACATAAACGTTAACAATAAACGCTTATATTAACAAACGTTAACAATAAACCAACATAAACCATCATGCGAGCAGTTTGCTAACTGATGCTAAAACATGCTAGAATCAACTAGAAGCAACTTCCTTAGCAACCATTTAGAGTACCTTAGCAACTGCATAACATAATGAATAAGTCATATTACAGTATATCTTTCACATTAAAACTTATTAACATCATGCTTATTGATGCTAAAATGTGCTAGCATCATGTTTATTGATGCTAAAATGTGCTAGCATCATGCTAATTCTCGCTATCGTCATGCTAATTGTTGTCAGGATCATGCTAATTGTTGCTAAAACATGCTAGCATCATGCTATTTGATATTAAAACATGCTAGCATTAAGCAAATTCATGTTTAAACACTTTAGTATTATGTTAAAACGTTAACATCATATTCATTTTTGCCACTATCATGCTAAAATGTGCTAGCTTTATGCTAATTCATGTTAATTGATGCTAGCATCAAGCTAATTGATGTTAAAACTTGTTATCATTATGCTGAAATATGCTACCATCACGCTAAAATGTGTACAAACTTAATTTAAAACTCTTTATATTTGTTTTTTACTTTTAGACTAGGTTTTTCTTAAGCCAACATAAAGTTTGTTCACAAACTTTACTCCTCTAGTTATTATTCTTCTTAGACTGCGATGTTCTGACTGCTACTCCTACAGCTTTCAAGCTACACCCACCAATTTTCTAAAGACCTTCAGGGTGTTCCCACTCATGTTGCTATATCTTTTCTAACGGATCCGACTTTGGAATTTTTCGTAATGGCTTCCAAACAGGTCCGATTTTCCTTTGACTTGAAGGAATTTTACAAATACTTGCCAGAAAGACTAGTCTCACATGATCAACCACATTGAAACATTCTAGCATCATGCCAGCATCATGTAAATTGATGATAAAACATGCTAGCATCATGCTAATTGTTGTTAGAATCATGCTGATTGTTGCTAGCATCATGCTAATTGTTGCTAGCATCATGCTAATTGTTGCTGGAATCATGCTAATCGTTGCTAGCATCATATTAATTGATGTAAATTGTGTTAGCATCATACTAATTGTTGTTAGAATCATGCTAATTAATGCTAGCATCATGCTAATTGTTGCTAGCATCATGCTAACTGTTATTAACATGTTAAATGATACATAATGTGTTAGCATCATGTTGCTAGCATCTTGTTAATTGTTGTTGAAATGTGTTAGAACCATGCTAAAACATGCTAGCATCATGCTAATGGTTGCTAACATGCTAATTGATGCTAAAATGTGCTAACATGTTAAAACATGCTAACATCACGTTAAAATGTGGTAGCATCATGCTAATTGTTGTTAATATTATGCTAATTGTTGTTAATATTATGCAACTTGTTGCTAGCATCATGCTACTTGTTGCTAACATTATGCTTATCGTCATTAGAATCACGTTAATTGATGTTAACATCATGTTAATTTTAATTTAAATGTGCTATCATAATGCTAGCATCATGCTAGTTGATGCTAAAACATGTTAACATCATCTTAAAATGTGTTAGCATCATGCTAATTGACGCTAAAATGTGTAAACATACTAAAACCATGCTAGATTGTTAAAACATGTTAGCATTGTGTTAAAAAATGTTAAAATCAAGTTAGATTGTTAAAACATTACCAACATAGTAAAATATGTTAAACTAGGTCAGACATTGTCCTTAAACTTTATTATCTAGTTTTATCTACTATCTAGACTTTTGGTGCTTTTCTGCTTTTCAAAGACCTTGAATATTTTTATTTGAATATCAGCATGAAAGACTTGGGACACTGCCCTGTTACAAACATAACATTTAAAAGCTGCAGTTAGCAAGTATAGAGCAGATATTTTCTCTAACTGCAAAAAACAAAAGAAAACAAATGTATATTATCAGTTTCTCTGGTTCTACTCCTTATAGGTGTGTTTTTAAATAAAATAAACATGTTTGTTTTATTCTGTAAACTACTAACAACATTCCTCTGAAATTCCAAATAAATATTGTCACTTAGGGCATTTATTTGCAGAAAATGACCTCAAATAATGCAAATTTGTGCATTATAATGCAAAGTTCATACAAATTTTTAAACAACAATGTTAATATAACATTAATGTTTTAACTCTCCACCGGTTTTTCACCATCCATCTTCCTCTTGGTCACATTCCAGAGGTTTTCAATAGGGTTCAAGTCTGGACATTAGGCTGGCCATGATAGGGTCTTGATCTGGCGATCCTCCATCCAAACCATGATTGATCTGGCTGTGTGGCATGGAGCATTCTTCATGCTGGAAAAAACAATCCTCAAAGTGAGGGAACATTCTAAGAGTAGAAAAAAAGTACATTTTCTTCCAGGACAACCTTGCATGTGGCTTGATTTATGTGCCCTTCACATAAACAAATCTGCCCAATTCCAGCCTTGCTGAAGCATTTCCAGATCATCACAGATCCCCCACCAGATTTCACAGTGGGTGCGAGACATTGTAGCTTGTAGGCCTCTCCAGGTCTCCGTCTAACCATTAGACAACAAGGTGTTGGGCAAAGCTGAAGACTAGACTCATCATCGATGATGACCTTGCACCAGTCTTCTACAATTCTACAGTCCAATCTTTATGGTCTTTTGCAGACCTCAGTCTGGCTCTGCTTTGCTTCTTATTGATGAAGGGCTTTTTTCTAACTTTGCATGACTTCACCCCTGCCTTTTGTCACAAAAGTAAACTACATACATACATGTCATCCTATGGTTTTCAACTGACATTCGAATGAGTTGACGGTCATCTTGTTCAGTGGAGTCGTTCTGCAGTTTAGTCAGTCTGTAGTTTTGTTGTCCCCAATGTCTGCAGTTAGACCTTGTTCTTATGAACTGCTGCTTTGAAATTTTAAGGATGGAAACAACCTGACACTCACTGTATCCCTCTGCTAGGAAAGCCAGTTTTGCCACGCAAAACTTTTCAACCCTTTTGGTATGGTCAACAGTCATTATTTAAATCCACTTACTTCTGAGGTTATACTAAGTGAAACTGGAATAGTATGTTATACTAACAAATGCGTATTTAGTGTAGCACACTTACACAAGTTCAAGTAACTAAAAAAACTGTGGAGTACTTGATAATTTACTTTAGATGTACTTTGAATTAGTATATGCTGTTTAACAGGATTTGTTGAATCAGCTTTAATCAGCTTTAATCTTGCTTTGAACGATTTAAATTATCAACATAAAATATCATATTTACTGCACTTTTTGCAGTATTTTAGGGATTAAAATATGAACAAAGTTTTAAACTACTGACTAAATTAGACACAAAAAGACATCAACAATCAGCATATTAAATTTAACAATAGTGACAATCAACAAAAAAGCCACAATGCGTGCTCGGTGCCAGCATAGTACAAAACTCATCTATGACGTTCAGCATGCATTGTGGCATGAATAAATAATGTAGCTGAACTGTCTTACTCTTTTCTGCTTCTGTTTTTGGTGTTGTATTAGTTTTGACAGTAGCAGTTTGTTTTGTGATGTTTAGAGCTGATTTGTTTATCTGAATGTTTTTGTAATGTCACCATTATTGAGGTTTGTATGTTGAGTGGTGATCTCTAAGTGTGTCAGTTATAGATTCAGTTTACTTTATTACAGTACTCATCAAAGTACTCTATTTAGCACCACAGCTGCATAATAGCACTCACACAAATTGTATATTATCATCATTAATCTCAGTATAACTGCGTCATTTCATGATCTTATTACAGACAGTCATATCATAAAAACTGTTATCCAGCTGATGTAATTCTTCATCAGTCTATTTTTTAATGTACAAATGTTCTTAATAAAGCATTACTGCAATCGCAGAAAGTCAAGGTTTTATGAAAGTCAAGTAACCAACTAAAGAAAACACTAACCACCATAATGGTGACTTTGAACAAAACCTTTTTACAGTGTACTTGGATGTTTTAAGTTCACGTCACTCAAAGCAGTAAGCAAATTGTTTTACCATACAATTAACTAAAGAATGCATCTGTGATACTGAGTAAAGTTTACTAACTATATGTATGTAAGGACAAATATTATAATTTACAGGGTAAAGGAAAGGCAGTCCCAGAATGAAGATCAGTGAAAAAATCCAAAGTGTTATACTTGAAAATCTAAATTTTTGAGAGAGAAATTAACACATAAAAATACATATACATATAATACAAGTACATATATTTTATGTAGTACAAATGTTATTAATTTATAATAGTTTAAGGACTTCTTTGAGGTCTGTTGGTACAGATATAACACATTTTATTAGGAAACTGCCTTCAAAGAGCAGACAATGGCACGAAGATGCTGTTCTGTGTGAGTAAAGTTATCCAAAATAACAAATACTACAATAACATAGTAAAGTGGAAATTACACTGTCATTTCAATTAAAAGATACACAAATATGTTGTTACACAGCCCCACATATGGACATTTCTGTGGTGTTGTTGAACGTTGTATGTTGTCTGTCAGTTTGTTCTGTTTTCTGGCTCCTTTTGTCTGCAGTGAAAAAATGGTGATAGAATTACCATAACAAAATATGTTGAGTGCTGTATATACATACTAAGTTTTCAGGGGTTAACAACTGTAATATGGGTGTTAAATTGAGTCTAAAATAGTACAATATTGCATCCAGTTGCCATGGCAATGAAAGGTCTGGTTCTGTACTTATGTCTGGGCTTGCAGCTTTCAAGTTCAAAATGTAAACGTCTTTGTGTTGATACATGTATTAGTCTGAAAGAGAAAGAGACTTAAAAGAGACTCCTTAATCTGTTTTATCAGTTTGGATACAACAAAAATGAACATCTTGATTTGTCATTTCTGGCGAATCCATGCAAATATCCAAATTGAAGGAAAAGTTCAGGTGAAATGATCCAGTCATTATAGACCTTTATCAAACATCCTATTTTTGATAAGTGAAACAGTCTATCGCTGCTTCTGGTATTATCACAATGCAGTCAAAACTAAACTGGTGGAATCCTCTCACCAGTGTAACTGAAGCATACCAGGCTGCTCTGATTCTAAACAACAACACCTTTATCTCAGTTTTCATGATCCTGACACAAAAAGAACTGAGGAAAGCATAAGTGAGACTAATACGATGGGATGAAGGTCCTTTTAAAATGATACGTGGAAGTACATTTGTGTGCAGCATGCATTTTGAAACTGATGATGTCTTTTCCAAAAAAGTGACCATTTTGAAGATTTTTTTGCAATGTTTAAGCTGTCTTAAACTGAAGTGAAGAACTTCTGAAATATTGCAGAAATTTGTGTCCAAATACTAAACAAAGGAGAGCACAAAATACCTTTAATAAATGTAGTTTTCAGTGAGTAGGGACTAGAGAGCTAAACTTTCTTAACATTTAGCAACCTATAATTTATAGGGCTCCTCTGTCACAGTCACAAAAAATGAACCCAGTTCGTTTCAACAGAAAATATTTTTATTAGGAAACAAAACAAGAATACACAAGGGGGAAAAAACGAGAAACAAAACAGGCTTTAAATTGAACTCAAAACTCTCCAACAATTGGAGCAGAAAAAAACTAAACAAAACCGGAGCAAACACGTAACAAGGACACGGCAAAAACACAGATCAAAAACACAGCAAGGATCAGACAAGACTGGACTCGAGGACATTAAACACGTCAGACCACACCAGGGGAATCTGGAAAACAAACTGGCACAAGACAGAAAACACAAGAGGATTAAATAGAAGCAAAACAAGGACAAACAGGTGCAAGAAATAAACAGATAACGAGACTAACAGGGAAACAACGGGTCGGGGCCAAGACACACGACCGGAGAGCACATGGCGAATGTAAACAAAACAGAAGCCATGTGCTTTCACAGAAAACAAGGACCCAGAGCATGAGTTTAGAACCTGACTAGGATGAGTCAGGATCCAAACAACATGCTCTGACATAGAACACAGGGGATGTCAGGATCCTGGCAAAATAATCAAGAAAGACTCGGGATAGGAAGCCAGGACCCTGACACCCTCGTTCTCTCGCATTTACCAGCAGAAACTGGCCAATACCACTCAGTTTACTATATCTGCCACTGCATTCAGAGGAAGGAGGGAAGTTACCACAGCCTATGAGCAACTGCTAACTCTATACTAATCCTGCTAAAGTTAGTCTTAATTATTAACAATTGATAACATGACATGAGTAGGCTTGCGTTAGCATTTATTTCTTTGTAGACTTTGAATAGAAATGGCTTACAGACAGGCTTTAGAAACGCAATTTATTTGCTCAAATTCTGTAAATCAACATACTGTTTAGAGGTTGCTTTATTTAGGCTATGTAAATGTAAAGAAAAAATCATAGCAAAATGTTTATACTCTCCTAGTAATATGCTGAACCTAACAGGATAACTAGCAACCAGAATACATTGACATTGCAATTGACTCGTAGTTAAAAAAAATTTTTTAGAAGAACTTGTATCCTGCCTCCAGCTTCACTTTGATATGGTCTTTCACTAAACGATCCACATGTTCTCAGCTCAATTTTGGCAATGTCAACAGAAAGGATGTCATCCAATGTGCCGGGGCCACTGCTTTGCTAGCCAAACTGGAAGAATCGATACATCGTTTTGACAAACACTACCAAATATCAATTTCGCTGCGATAAAGGTCTGTTAACGTATGTCATTCCAAACTGTCTTTTTGTGATATTCAAAAAGATTTACATCATTTTTTTTTATTTACAATGAAATTGGATGCTAAATAGATATGTAGAAAAGGGATTGCAAATTGCATTTGCAATTGCGTTTACTATTCATGGGTTAACAGTGACAATTAAAATGCAAACTGTTTTCCTCGGTGTCCCATACGGAGTGTGCCAATACTCAAAAGCAATCGCAATTGTCTTTACATTTGCATTTACGAAGCCTACACACAAACCTGTCAATCAGTGTCAGGGGTGGGACTTTATTATATGGGGTGTTAGTGTTGGGAAGTGACTTCACTCACGGTCAATGACCAGGAGGGAAAATGTCAGGAAACAAACCTAAGGGTCCATTTAAGGCTGTCACTATATTTCCCCTTAACTGCTTAAGTGTTCCCTTAAGTTTGTTATGCGTTGCTACAAAGTACTTTATAACAGCTTCACATGATGGCTGTTTTTATGTTAACTGAAGACGTTGAAATTGTTACATTCTATCAAACCACGCAACCTTCTTTGATGTTACAGTACATTCAGGAAGTCACGTAAATCAGCTTGGCCTTAATGAAACACTGGTTTTCCCTGATTTATGGTGTTTTATTTATTTTCGTTTAATTTATTTATTTTTTTCAATAATCTCTGTATGTGTGATAGGAACCCCCTTATCCAGCATGTTTTCTCAATTTACGTAATTTTACGCCTCAGCAAGGTGTGCTCCATTTACTGTGGGTGATTTCGTAACTATAGCAACTGCTTCTCTGTTGCCGTGTTTTGACAGAATTTATTGCAAATAGTTAATATAAACAATAGGTAAGGGTGGCGGTTATCCCTCATGGATGACCTTACTTCATGCAGCTGGGCTCTGATCTTCAGTTCATCACATTTCCGACCTACACGCTGACCACAAAACCACCAGAATGCAGTCAGCTGTGAGTGACATCACTTTCCAACACAAACACGCCCCATAGTATAGTCCCACCCCTGACACTGATTGACAGGTTTGTGTGCAGGCATTGTAAACGTGAATGCAAAAAGAATTGCGATTGATTTTGAGTTTTGGCACACTCAGTACACAAAGCAGAGAAAATAAAATCGCAAAAAAAGGTAATTGCTATTACAAGTTAAATATGACTGGGTCGTAACGCGTAAGACATGGGAAATACAATACAATATGTTTTCATTTGAAATTGACAAAAAAAAATTTTAATCTTTTTTTGAATAGTACATTTGCATAAAATAAAATTGTAAACAATTTGTATTTGAATCGAGTCCTAAATTTTACACCCACAAATAGAAAACGCAATTGCAAATTCAATTGTCCTCTGTAACGCTCTTTAAGTAGAACTGTCCATGTACATGAGCGCAATAATTTTTTTAATGCACTATATTTCTTATTTTCGGAAGCCATCTGATAGCTTTGTGTGAAGTACAGAATTTAAGCCATTATAGCTCTCAAAAAATGTTCAGGTGGCATGTCATTCAAATATGAGAACAAATAGTGTTTTAATGTCAAACCTGGAGGAACTATGAATAAGATTTTCATTTTTTGAGTAAAATATTCTTATAATGTGGCAATCAGAATAGTTTTAATGTTTTAAATACTGATAGACTTTGTTATCTCTATGTTCCTCTGTGAAGGCAGATGAGGTATAATGATACACCATTCAAACAGAAGGGTCTCTCATTGATGGACATCCTGCAAGATTCAGGCTCCACAGAAACCAATGCAGTGAACCAGACAGGTGAGACATCTGCACTGAACACTATTTGTTACCAAACAATATAGTGCTGATTCCTTGTTAAAACAAACAAACAAAAAATAATAGTGCAGTTGAAATATGTTAGAGAATCATTATAATACACACTGTTTTGAAATTATAACACATTATACATGTTAACATAAAACTTACATTTACATACACGTTTATATAACTGTAACTGTAAATAACTTTAACTGTAAATAATACAGACAGTTAAAATAAACTGACAAAATGTTTTTTTCTAATACACACCCTTATGGGCAAAAAATACAAACAATGCATCAGCGCCACAATGAGTCTTACTAATTTTATTAAGCCCATTTACATTTTACTCGGACAACAGAATAATTTCAGTTATTCAGTATCCAGAAGTAGGTCCTCAGAAATGAGCCATTACATAAACATTTTGTTACAACTGAAATTACTGGTGCGTTCAAAAGAAGGCCTTCTCAAAAGAAAACAAAAATAGTCCATAATTTAAGTAAATATAATGAACACGAAATTGAATCAAACAATATACTTTTAGTGAGATCATTTGATGTTTGCGGAAAGAGTTAGAGAAAGTAGTTTTAACATGGTGGTGACACGTTAGCACATTGTAACATGATTTAACATGTTACCATGATTTAATGTTTTACCATGATGCTAGAATGATTTTACATGACTAACATGGTTTAACCTGATGCCTCCGTACTTTAGCATGTTGCAGCTTGATGCTAACACATTTTAGCATTAATTAGCATGATGCTAACAGACTTTAGCATGATGCTAGCATGTTTAATCATGATGTTAGTATGTTTTAGCACTAACTACCATGAGGCTAATATGTTTCAGCATGATACTAGCATAATTTACTAGGGTTTTTATGATGCTACCATAAATTAACATAATGTTAGCATGTTTAACATGATTCTAACATGTTTTAACATTAATTAACATGACATTGGCACATTTTAACATGACGCTAACACAATCAGTATGATGTTAGCATGATTTAACATGATGCTCGTGTGTTTTAACATGATGCTAGCATGAGTAAGCCCAATGTTAACAGGATTTAGCCTGATGCTAATATGTTTAACATGATGCTAACATGTTTTAGCATGATGTTAGCATATTTTTAATGTTAACACATTTTAACATGGGGCACATTTTACAATGATGCTAGCATGATTTAACATGGTGTTAACGCAGTTTAGCATGATGTTAACACATTTTAACATTAATTAACATGATGCTAAGAGGTTTTATCATGATGCTAGTACATTTTAGCATAATTCTAAAACATTTCAGCATGATGCTAACATTACTTAGCATGATAGATATATTAAAATGTGGCTTATATATGATTTGCTCTATAATATCCATACAACTGGCTTTTCAACAGTCATTTCAAGTTCATCTTTGTACTGTAACGTTGCTAGGGGTTGGCTATGAATTTTTTAATGTCATCATTTGTTGTTACCTGCTAAGCTGAGCGATATGAATCCTATGACCTTCTCATGCTGAGCTGTAATGTCACAAAATTAATGTAATGTCAGCTTAATGTTAATCTATGGAATTTTTCGCCCACTTATTCGCAAACCAGGTGAACACCGTACACCCGATCGCTTATAAAAATCATAGCACACCTCTCCTCAATAAGATGGTCAATTTGACCCCTTATTCCTGGGTCTATGACAAATGGTGTGGGATGAATTACATGCCAAAGTTTTGTCCAGATAGAGAAGAGGCAAGAGAGTAATAGTGATGCTTTGCTTTGCAAGCCAGCATAATTAAAGAAATTGAAGGAAATTAAAGGAACTGATCTAGTCATGGCTGAATTGTCAGTTATTTAATAGTATAACTACAAAGGTGGTTTCTTCATAGACTTAACTGAATTACATTTTTTGTTCCAAAAAGATACTTGGAAAGAAACAATTGCTTAAACTTATTAATGCTCCAGATTCACCATCTGTGCCTTGTACAGTAGTATAGTTATTGAGTGTTTCACATGGCTCAAGGCCACATGTGAATAACATAAACCCTAGAGCTGAATATTTGGGTAAAAGGAATGCACTCATTTGGGCATATTGTTATTTCTTCTGCTGTGGATGTTAAGTGCAGTCCTAATGTTGTTTTAACTAAGGCTGAGGCTTTTCAAAATTGAGTCCGGCAGAGGTTAGGTGCAGGGCACACTGCCACTTGTCAATAAACAGGGCAGCCCCATATGGTCTTGTGTGCTTGCCCATTGATTTATATCATCCAGTCAATTGTAAACTATTATCCTAGAAAAAGATAACAAAGGTTTCACATCCATCCAAGATTATTGATTTTTTTCTTCATACTGTAAATTGTAGTTTTTGATATCACATAGAAAAGAGAACATTTTGGCAGAACCTCAGTCAGAACCAATAGCTAGCTTACATCAGCTGTCCATCATTACCCAGTTCATGTACATCACAGCTTGATGGAAAGAGCAGTATTATTACTTTAAATACTGAACTAGTATTAAAAGTCTATAGAGACATAATTATTATACGCTGTTACAGTAGACAGTCCACTACACAGATAACTTGCCCAAAAACAAAAGTCCTGCCATCATATTCTCACTTTCATGTTGCAGAATGCAAAAGGGAAATTTGCCAAAATGTTCAGACAACAGAATACAGAGATCAGGGACTGCCAAAAAATTGAAATAAAAAATTACATCATACAACTCATGCACTACATTCCAAGTGTTTCAAAGCTATATGATAAATTTGTGTAAGAAAAAGACAATAAAAGTTTTCATGTGTCAATGCCATGACTTTATGACGTGAACTATTCCTTCAAAACAGCATTCTCTGTATTGATTAGTCCTTAAGACCTTAAATATTTTTTTTTATTTGAGAACTTAACAGATTTAATGTTTTAATAGCACAGGTGCCTGTTGCATAACGAGCCCTTTATTAAAGAATGCTCACATTTACAAAATCTCATATTGTGAAATGCAGGGCCTTCAAAATCACTGTTTTAGAAGAGTACAAGCCTATAACTATTACATAATTAGACTAATTGATAAAACAAGTCTAAGTAGTGGTTTACATATTACGGTTTTTGGAAGCACACTTCATAATGGTCTTGTACCTAAGGGTCCCCCCTAAAATCCCTTTCTAAATAATAATTTAATTTTTTTCCACATTAAATGTAAATGTTACATACCATTATTTTCAAATCTTTTTTATTTTAATAGCTCAGATATAATAAAATAGGCAGATGGAGATGGCATTAGTTATATTGTTTCTGACATGCTGATTTGAATGTTCCCTTGAGTATGCACTCCATCCGCTTCAGCTGCTGTAGACAAATTTTTCAAAGCAAACAAACCATCTTTCTGTACAAGCCTCCTACCTCCAATACACTGCTATTTTCTCAACTTTCAGTTTGTCTCAACTTTTGAAAACAATTGAAGAGAACGTGATTTCAAAATTGACCCTATTTACTTACTAAATAATTGGTGTTCCAATTGTTGTTCTAACAAATAGTTTGTTTATAATCTTTTATCAAAAAGATAATTACTTTCTCCACCCCTCAAACAGCTTTTTCTGTCTGCTGGTTTTTCCAAAGCCTCATGGGCAAAAAAGATAATATCAAATTATAGACATTTGTTAGTGTTAAGTTTTACTGTTTAGGTTCCTATTTTACATCAAAAGATGTATTTTCAACATTGAGTGAGCTAAACAATCGACAACAAAGTTAAAGGGATAACCAGAAAATGAAAATTCTTCTGTCATTTAGTCACCCTCATGTCATTCCAAAACTATATGACTTTTTGACACACAAAAAGATATTTTGAAGTACGTTGGTGACTACAATTACAAACTAACAGTGACACCCATTGACATGGACACAAACCACCAACACATTTCTCAAAGTATTTTCTTTTAATTTCATTTTTGGGTGACCTATCCCTTTAAACAGCCTTATTTCATTCAAAAATCTACCCTAACCAATGCCCATACCATATCCTGCAATTGTAAAATACAAAAAAATCATGTTATCCTTAAAAATGTAAGATAAAATATGCAATGTATTAATGTGGTATTAGACACCACTGTTAACTGTATTGGGGCTGAGCTTCTTTCTCTTTGTCTAGACCAAAAGAGCAATCAGAAGTCGTATGGTGCCACAGATGCTGCCTTACACATATCCTCCACGGCTTCTGCAGTAAGTGGGCAGAGGGCTGATTTATACTGCCACAGCATTGCACTGGCCTTAAAGAAGAACCACATACTATGGCTACTGTCAACACCTGTACAGCACCACCCAACTGATGAATCCTCCAGCAACCCCACATTCCTCAGACCCTGTACTGGCAAGGGCTTAAACACCCTGGGCTTTTCAACAGTGATAAACAGCCTTGTTTCACCATGATAGAACCCGCAAGCATCCCTGGGCTGACGCAGAACTGTCTAATTCAGCCATTTCGCACATGTCCTGGCTGCTTCATTGAGACCAAGGGTGTGTCCAATGTGGAGTCCGGTATCAGCCTAAAAATGGCTGACATAAACAGAGAGTACAACTCCTGCCCTATCATGGATATTAACCTGCAATGCATGGGCACAAGTGAGACAGGAAGCTATGAAGACCAGCTTCTCCCTGATCAGCTTCTGAACTTTCCTGCCCCTAAAACCCAACTGGTGGAGAAGAAGGACATAGAAAAAGTAGAGAGTGACTTAACTGATCCATCCTCCAAAAACCTGTATGAGGGCCTGCTATTAGACAAGTGCAATGGAGAGGACAGCCTGCTTACTAATCAAAATCAGGACTGGGGCTACTTTGAGTCCTTCATTAGTGAAAGTAAGATGGAATTGCTGGATCTGTGCTCCAAGAATGAGCTATCTGTAAACCTCTTCTCTGAGGAGGATGTGCACAATTACATGTTTGATGACGATGATGATTCCACTCTGAGCAGTGATGTGTGCTCGCTGAAGATCCGCTATGAGTCCTTCCAGGACAACATGAGAGAGAAAACAAATGTCCTACAAGAGGAGACACAGTTCAACTTTTTTCCAAGTGTCCTGGTAAACTGCACAAAAAAAGGCAGCGTGGTACAACGAGTTGTGGATGAGTTACCAAATAACCCAGAAGAGCCTGGATTTGAAAATGACAACAAAGGAGATGGGAACAAGAGATGCACTGAGCAGACACTTGATTATAGCCCCAAAATGAACCACTTTATTGATTCAAGCTATTCGGCTGATGAGTCTGGGGAGTATAGCGATGATAGCTCCACCACTATATCCTCCATTAACAACTTCCAAGATAACAGATTTAGAAACTCACGAAAGAATGCAGGTTGTTCCAGCCATCTGAATTATGAATTACGAGCCAAGAGAAAAGTTAGGTATAGTGATGACTACTTTTACTATGTTGACTCAGTTGATGGTGAAAAAATGGTGGAAAAGCGAGAGAAACCACCTATTGATCCAAAAGAAGAACTGGATGATGATTGGCATCCTAAAAAAAGACAGAAATGCTCCCGCAAGGATCCACCTGTAATAATCAAATATGCTATCATCAACAGGTTTAAAGGAGACAAATGCATGGCTATAAAGCTTAGCAGAATTGAATCAACTGACACAGTGGTAAGCTTAAATGAAGACACAACCAGCAAATATGAGAAGCTTGCACCTCTAAAAGATTTCTGGAAGGAGCAGCAGAGAAAAAGAGAGGAACAGCTTAAGCTGGCAGCAGGAAACAAACACAATTCACACCATCATGCTTTTAGTTCCAGTCTTCCCAAAAGGAAACACAAACTAGTGAACAGGCTTAGGATTCAGCGAATTCAAACTATAGAGCAATCACCCAACACACAGGGCTCCTTTGTCTCAGATCCCAGGCAGGAGGTTGCTTCTGCAGATGAGACTGCCTCCATAGGAAGGCCATTAACAATAGCCACCAGCTGTGCTAGAACTTTAGACCCAAATGACATCATACACACTGCCGCCCAGAAAAGCAGATCACAAGAGAGTGAGAAAAGGAGAATAGGAAATAAAATATTCAGAATACAGAAATTCAGAAGTGAAGCCAGACTTAGGAGCAAGAAAATGATAGACTTTGTGGAGAATAGTAAGAGTGTGACGAACCAGATGAAAGTTTGCATGCTGCAAAAAAATATTATCAAAGTAGGAGGTGCGGAGGATAAAAAAGTCAGCCCAACTGCACACAGCCCCCATTTGTGTAAAAGTCAAACAGCTAATACCACAGAAAAATGTGCCTCTTTGTCTATCACCTGCTCCCCTAACAAAGAGGCATTGTCTAAAAATGTGTCACGTGTACCCGTTATCCCTGGGGGCTACTTACAAACATTGTTAGAAGCCTCTGATTCTTCAGGAGGTAGCACTGGTATTTCTTTTTTTGCTCCCCAGCCTCATAGTCAACACTCATTGGATCTCTCTTTGAAAAAGCAGCAGTTTACCTCAATTCAGCTAGCACAAAGCTGTGTACTTTCTCCACCATCAGAATCTGAGCTCCAACAGTCACCCCAGAATTGTCAGAATCTTATCCAAATGTGGCACCCACAACAATTTGCCACTTCAGCCATGGTGGAATCTGCAGTCCAACCCAGCAGTTTCACTGTAGAGTTACCCATGCCGATGTCGGAGAGTCTGACTGCGTCAGTGTACAACCAGCTGAGTCTGGAAAGCAATAGAATGCTTTATGAAAAGAATTACCCTGAGCACCCATTGCTTCCTGATGTAGAATTTCAAGCATGCCAGGGGCAGCCACAATTTCAAAGAGCCACACTGAACACAGACAATGACCGTCTCATCAGTTTTGACTCAGTTGGCCCACTGTCAGCTACTTCCAGCAATTACAGCTCTCTAAGCCTTAAGTCCTGTGAGAAAGATGGTGAGGATGATGTGAACGAAAATTTTTTGGCCCACTGTAGTCCCAAACTGGTGATTCAGCAGAGTATTGATGTAATTACACCCCTGAGGGAATCCACCGACTTGCTGGATATCTCCAACTTTACTCCAGATAAATTCAGACACACATCATCATCAGAGCTGTCTCCTCCAGAGACACCAAATTTATCCCCCCAAGTTATGGGCTGTGATATGAAGATAGCGAGGAAGGCCAGTGACCCCCAGGATACGGCTAAAATGTTGTGCAACAAAGATGTGGACTGGAACTGCAACATGACAGAGAGGCAAGATTTGACTAGATATCCAGTGAATGGTCATGAGTATCAATTACCTATCTTTAATGGTGAAGACAACTTGAGCCTGGGGATGAAGAAGAAAAATCCAACTGAATTTGATGGTGATATGATAAATGCCATTAAGGTGACCAAGTCAAAGAGGAAAAATAGCATCAAACAATCTACAGGACAGTGTACCAAAAAAAGCAAAGCCCCAAAAGCTCATAAGGCAGATAAGGACAAAATTCCACGTCAGACTTTACGACCATCTAAAAAGTTGAAAGCTTTATTGGATGAGAAGGGTAGTAAAGACCAGACCAAGGGTCCACCTTATCCCTTGAAAGACAGTGGTTCTGAGGAATGGACTGCAACAGGTTGGGCAGAGGGGAAAATTCAAGTCCATGATGAGCAACAAGAGTTTGAAGAGCCATCCACTATCTTATCAAATATTGTCTCAGGGATGGCCGAGGTGCAACGGTTCATGATGGCCTCTATTGAACCAATATGGGGCCCTGCAGAAAATGTCTGCCTGCCTTCAGAGGCAAACAGCCTAAACTTAAAAACATTAAAAATCCTAGCAGGAACTTCATCTGACCCGAAGGAGAAAGGCACTGTGGTTACTGGAGGCACCAAAGGCAAAAAAGATGTGACAAAAGATGGCAAAAATCATGCTAAGTTCAATGGCCCCCTTCCCTTTTTCCCTCAGTTGGCTTTGGGCTGTAACATGTTTGACAAGCCTAACCTTGGCGTTCCTGGCCCCAATGGTCCTGCACACAAAAAGATGTATCGTCACAAAACAAGTGCAAAATTTTCTCGAATTGAAAATCTAAAGGGCACGAGACCTCAACAACACACAAATAAGGACATATCAATAATACCTTCTTTTGAGAAACTGAGGTAATATTTTTTATCTAGCTGCTGATGCACATTCCTCACTTTCCCCTGACATACATACACTGACTTAAGACCAGAGATGCATGGAATTACATTATTCTTTCAGTATCGCCTTCTTTTTGCCCTCAATGAAGATACTGATATATTGCATGAGAAACTTCTTGTACTTACAAACTACTTGTGCAAGGCTTGAGTGAAATTTCAAATGACCTTGAGTGCATTTTTTTCTGCATTCTGTTTTTTGCTTTTCTTTCTTGTAATTGGTTATTTTATTTTATTGTTTTGTCTGAAGAAAAGTGCATAGTATTGGATAAGTGTGTATTATTTGATATTCTCTTTTTGGACTTTTTTCTCAGTGAATCTTGCTACCCTTATATATTTACATTTCTCTTTCAACATGTAGCTAATAAAAAAGGTTTGTGTGAAGCAAGCTCCAAATTTGATTATGTATGCAGAAACTAATGGCCTCTCCTACCTTTTTACCTTTTTACTGCCTGACTTTTTAAACTGAGAAATGTTCAGCCCCTGGTTTAGGATAATCAGCATCCTTGATAGTCCCCGTAACATATCAGATTAACATTGTTCACTGTTGAAATGTACTTAATTTTTCTTTACTTATTTTACATGAATTGTCTTAGAGGGACATTTCTAAGCCATGGAAATTCCAAAATGCTTCATTCTTGCTGTCTTCTTTACTTTCATTTAAGTAATCATAATAATAATGATGATTATTATTATTGTTGTTGTTGTTATTGTTATTCAGTCTCACTGTACAGAAATGCACTGTTTAAAGGAAAACATGAATTCTATCAGTGTGCTAAATGTAAACTTTCTGTGCACATTGTGCACATCTGTATAAATACTATACTGGCTTTTCATTTATTACCATGATGAATGCTGGATGTTCGCTTTCATGACTTATCAAGAGCTGACATTTCTTTTTGTTTAGTTTTTTTTTTATAAATTTTTTTTTGTTTGTTTTTTTTTCTATAGTTTGAAGAGCACCTGCAGCTGACAGTGGTACAACCACTCAACCAAAACAACTAGACTCTGAACTTTCCTTCTGCTGTCACCTTATAAATTAAATGAAACTCAAAATCGCTTGTTTATAATGAAATAGTGATGCAAAGATTTGTACACTTTTGTACACAGTACACTAACATAATTAATGTTAACAGAGGATGGCTTCTGTCTTGTGTCAGCTGGTTTGCAATTCATACACAGTACTGTAAAACTGGGTACTGTAATGGGAACATATGTCCTTTTTATATGTTGAAGGTGAAAGAGAATATTTTGGATGGAAATCTGTAATGCTAGTCAATAGGTCAATTCCATTTGACAACAGAAGTGGATTTTCTGTCAGTTGTTCCTAACCTTTGTCAACATTAATAGTTTTTGTCAGGATGCTATGGTTTGCTTGATTTGTCATCATATTGGCACATATTTCCCATGTTAGCCATAAAAATATAGGTTATCGCCATACTAAAAATTTGCCTAAAACCTTCTATACCAAACTGGTCCTTTGAAGATGCGCTGAATACATCATTGGCATTAACCACAAAAGAACAGATGACATCTTTGATTTAAGCAGAGTTGTTCTAAATAACTATCTCAGGTAAAGTATTGCCTTACGGAACGCTTTCAACATACAAGGTTTCACTGTTTCCCCTTCTGCTTCTTGTCGCCAATGTTTAGGACCAGGATGATGCTGATGAGGAAACTGCACATGGGCCACTTGCCCGTCTTGTCTGCCTTCTCTCATTTCTGCCTGTTGTCAACTGAATGTACTTCAAGCTTTTTTTACTATGTGCCACTGTTAAGCTGCCTTCTCCTACTGGTGCTAAGAGGGTAATTTTATTCTTCCACAAATGACGAAACAAGGAATAAAAGAAGTGAAAACCCTGTTCCTCTCTTTATGAATGTACAATATATGGTTCTGTTTGATGTATTCACAACATGATTTTTGTCATTAATTGGGATTTATGTTGCCTTTTTGTTGGAGAAATTATTAAGCTTTATAAAAATTGTCTAGAGTTGATAATGGAGGGATTCTTAACTGTTGACATTACAAAAATATTGTATATTTTTCTCTGTGCCAATTTGTAAGATGTTTTATAGGTGTATATTTTTCTTAGAAAGTGCTGTGAAGTATTAGTGTGTGTGAGTAACCTTTTTTGTGCCTCTGTAGGCAATGAAAAGGATGTATAATGACCCTTTTTGGTTTTAAAAACCAAAATGAGAAAAACAAAAAAGGGATAAAGCTTCATTTTGTCACAAGTTTTGTAAGAAGAAAATGATCTTCTTGTGAGAGTTTTGCTGTATTGTGGAAAACAAACAAATATGTGAAAAAATGTGTGAACTATTTGTTGTTTTATAGTTTTTATGTAAATTATTCTTGTATTATTTTATGTTGTATGTTGCAAAAGTTTTAAATATTTGTGATCAAACCTGTATGGTGAAATGTAATATTGGTAACTTGCTGAGTTTTGTTTATGGAGTATATATACAAATTAAAATGAGATTTTGAATGCTACTTTTTGAAATCTGTCGAATTTCTTTGATCACAGTTGATGCTATTAATGTATGAAATGACTGTAAACATGAATGTAAGTGTGGACATGGCTGTTGTTTCACTGGACTATTTTGGCCTGAATGAATCTGACTAATTTAGAGTTTAATTAAATGTATTTGGGGCATGCTTCTGGCATTGAATGGGATGAGTTTTTTGTAACTCTTACACAAATCTTAGATCATTTATGTCAATATACCTTGTACCCATTTAAGTATCACTAGTTATTTGTGAATACTATGTACAATTCCGACAAAACAAGAAACCTGACAAATCGAATACAGAAGAGACAGGCGGCACAGATGTTCACGAGGAGCCGCCAGCTAACGTTAATCAAGCAACTGTGACATTATAAAAGCACAGACATTATGGAAGCAATAGCAAAACTGAACAGTTCATTTGATAGAAAGTTCGATGTCCTCTCATCCACTTTATCAGAACTGAATGTATTACTTGCTAGTATTTCCACCAGAATTGCAGTGACGGAAGAAGCAGCAAAGGCCCACGAAACTCACATTAATTTTTTGAAGAAACGGTGTGCATATTTGGAGGCCAAATGTGGAAAGCTTAAAGAAAAGACCTGCAACTTACTCAAGATCTCGACGACAAAATATGTAAATTGTCAGAATAATGGAAGGTATTGAAAATGGAAAACCTACCAAGTTCATGACATGTTTGCTTGGTGAGGAGAATTTATCAAGTTACACGTGGGATTAACAGTCCAATTAAAAGAGGGAATGTCTATGCACATGTAAAAAAAAAGAAACCTTTCTTCAAGAAACCCATATTATGAATACAGCTAAGTTTAGCATTAAAGCCCCATGGATGTGTCAAGTTTACCAATTAAATTTCTCAAATAAAGCTAGAGAAGTAGCAATTATTATCAAGAAATCAGTTCCCTTTATAAATAAGCAAGCAATAAAGGACAGGAATAGCAGGTACTTGTGAGGAGGCTGTGTGTGAGGAGATAAATTCACTACCCATCAATCTAGTGAATGTGTATGGTCCTAACTTTGATTATCCTTCATTTGTTGAGAGCGTGTTCAAGATTGTACCAGATTTTATGCATTCGCTAGTCATCATTGCAGGTAATTACAACTGTGTTAAATGCTAGATAAGACACGCTCCCCGTCAAACCATATCAAGTAAATCGGCTGGTGTGCTAAGTAACTATGTGCAAAAGTTAAACTTAATAGATAGCTGGAGAGCTTTGCATCCCACAGATAATGTTTTTTCATTTTATTCCTCAGTCCAAGAAAATTTATTCAAGGATTGACTTCTTTCTAATACTTTTAAGGCTGTTGCAATCCAAGAGATTATTCCTAAGAAAATAGTAGTATTAAGAAGTGAATACAATTCAAACCTTTTAAGAACGTTTCAAGACGTTGACATACAATTTATGTATGTCAGGCAAAGACATTTTGAAATTGGTGATAAGCCTGATTTCTGATGGCTTGGTTTCTATGGAAAGGTCTATAAATCAAAAACTGATCCTAGCCAAGAGGCATTAGAATTCCTTTCCAATTTGGACCTCCCAACTCTTAGCACTGAAGTGAAACAATATGTGAATATAGAAATTACTTGTAATATGTAAACAATAAGTAATATTACAATTGCCCAATTAAAAAATCTGTGGGTCCTGAAAGCTTTAAGTGTTTTATTAAATTAAATTTTATTAAAAATTAAGAAATAATCTTGTACCTATGATCCAACACACAGTAAATTTCCACCAACTATATATCAGGCAAATATAGTATTAATTCCAAAACCAGGGCGGGATAAGTTACGAATATCTTCCTATCGCACGATTTCTCTTATTTCTATTGAGTATAAGATTATAAGAAAAATCCTTGGGAACAGACTAAAAAAGGATATTTGTTCAATAATCCATCAGAACCAGACTGGTTTTATGCCCAACAGGCATATTTATATTTCAATTTGAGATGGATTTTTAATATAATTTATAATAATAAAATTGTAATTTCACTACATGCTCAACGAGCCTTTAAAATGGAAATATATGAATGCTATTCTAAAGGAATTTGGATTTGAATCAAAATGTATTAAATGGATTGAAATAATCTATGCCCATCTAGTAGCCTCTGTTATCACTAACCAAGACATTTCAAATCCATTTCAATTATCTTGTGGCACGTAACAGGGATGCTTCTTATATCGTTTCTTGTTGCAATATCGTTGGATCACTAGCCACCAGTATCAGTATCGTAATATTGTGCCTATAGTGAAAGAAGGCAGACCCCAATAACTTCCGCTATATGCAGATGATATTCTTTTATACTTATTAAAGATGATATTCTTTTATACTTTTATACTTATTTCTAATCCTAAAATATCTAAAAATCTATTCCACCGTTACTTGAGCTTCTTGAAAAATTTGGTAGTCTCTCTGGATTTACAATAAATTGGGAAAAAAGTTAATTAATGCCAGTCTATGACGATCTAGATAAAAAATATTTAGCCAGCACTCAATATAAAAAATTGCATATCAATCTTTTAAATATTTAGGTGTAATAATCACCAAACCCAAAACACTATTAAAATTGAACTGGAAAAAGAAAATTGATCAGCTTAAAGATGATATAATACTTCTGGAAGACACTCCTGTTGTCCATGGTAGCAAAACTTTAAAAAATAAGTGTAAAGTGTGTAAAGTGTAAAATGTCAGAAGGTGCATTGTTTCATTCGTTAGGGTCATGTTGTAAAATTCAACCATTTTGGAAATGTATATTTAAATTTCTTTCTGAAGCAAATTCTATCGATCTTGCACTGGACTTTTAGGAGCAGAGAATGCTTTTTGTAGTAAGTATCAAGCACAATTTCATTTTGTATGATGCTTAAAAAAAGTATAATTCTACAGATGTGGAAAGCAGACTCTGGCGAGCAGGGTGGAGACCCGGCAGCTCTGATCCCAACACTGCAGAGGACTGGGAGGTCCGCAGGGACTGACCCGATGGGAGTCTCCACCATCACTCTGAGATCTCCCAAAGTGCTAACGCAAATCCTTTGCCCCAATGCTCATTGGCTCTGTCCTCTCGGGCCAGTGTTCATTGGCATGTTTTCTACTACTCAAAGGTGTCTACTCAAGAGAGACCCCATAAGTCAGTATGTTGACGTAACGTCGAACATGACTGACTGAAGGGGAACTCTAGTTTTGTTTGTTTCCAGTTATGCTCCATTTTCTGAGCTGCTGTATTTAGGGTGTGAGTGTCCTTATTATTCATTATAGCAGGAATAACCTATAGTGGTTTATAATCATGAAATAAAATCAAAATACTGCCCCACACTCACTAGCACAAAGGCAGCATGATCCTCCTTATATGGTGTAGAAACCAAAAATTTACCCAGAATTCAAGATGGCGCAACATCAGCTTCACATTCTCTACACAAGTGTTAAATCATAATTAAGAAAGGTCAGCCTTGCACTGTAAAGACTTTGTTGTTATTTTTGTTGTAAAGACATTGTTATTTGTTAACTGTAAACTGAAACTAATTAACACTTTTTTTTATTTCCTTCCATGTGGTAAACCCTCATGTGGTGTTTTCCGTCAGCAATTGTTACAAATTCAAAATAAAAGTTGGGTTCTTGACATTTTTTTTACAATTGTTTGTATGTAATATTGGACATTTGATAATAATTTAATGTTGGTATTATTGTTATTCATTGTCAAACTATAGCAAACACAGCCTATACAATGCCTAGTCAAAATTAAAATGCTAGGTAATGTGTTTGTTAAAGGCACGCTGAGGTGTCTACAAAAATATAGGTATAGATAGAACTTTAGTTATATATTATTATATAAATTATATACCAATTATATATTACGTCATTGGTGTGACACTCAGTGGAAGAAGCATTAATACAATAAATATTGAATAAAAGGCTATAGGCTAAAAACTGAAAGGGAAGGTTTGTTTATTTTATGAATTTACCTTACATGCCCATAATTTAGATGAGATTTTATTTTAATAGACATTTGCTAAAACGTAAATTAATGTAAGTTGTAAATGTCATAAATTTCATAAAGTTTTCACGGTTAACAATGTGAAGCAAAATGAGTACTATGGCTAGTGAGTTTCAGCAGCAGACCTTTACACCAAATAATATCTCAAACGCCAGATAATTATTATAGACGAATTATAACGTAAAACCTATTAGGAAATATACAATTCACGTTTCTACATGAACTTTAAAAGCGAACTTTTACACTGTATCACGTATCCCATAATTCCATTGACCGGAATTAGATTGGACGCTAAAGAAAATGATCTCGTGAAGAGCTGTCAAGATTAACCCTCAAAAACATTTCAGCAGCAGATAGCGAACCCTGACTACATTATCGAGAAGTTAGACGCTTATAATAAGGTGTGGTTCAGTATCATTTTCTTGTGTCGCCTATACAGTTGTTGTGGTCTGCTGTTTTTATCTTTAGCCTTGCTAACGTTAGCTTAGTCAGTAGCTTAGCATTAACACGCTCAGTGTTTGTGTATGGATCGCGCGAGCTCATGGTGAAGCTGACGTTAGCATTCAGCTCAGCCCATCTTTTTAAGACGTTCGGCGTTATACATTCCCAAATACAGCGTTGATGTTTTAACACGTTTGTGAAATTGTTTACGTTGGTGAGGCATTTACTTTGATAAGTGTGTGATATCGAGGACAAAGGGAAAGGTTTCGTCGAAGTGTTAAGCTTTAGCCTTTAACATGTTTGCCTGCCTGGTGCCATTTTGTTTTCAGTCTCTGGCCGCAGAAACTTAATTATGTCTGAGCAGAGACTCGCAAGTTCACTGCCTAATTCACATAATACCATAGTATTTTAGGGGGTAAAAATACTTGAAACTCAGCGCATTTATGTTAACCGGTGTTATGGTACATTTAAGAAAGTAACATCGTACTTCCTGTTCATCTGTTTGTTTGTCTGTCGATGTCTATATAGTATATGCTGACTGTAAAAAGAGTGTGATTGTTGATTTTGTTTCTATGTGGGTAGCTCGCTTCGATAAGTAGGTCATAGTGATTCTGAGCAGTGATGGAGGGTCAGGATAATGCAGATCAAGGCGGCAGCGATCAGTTTGAAATGCAGCGCAGGAGACAACTGGACCGTCTTGACAGAGAAGAGGCCTTCTACCAGTTTGTCAACAGTCTCAGTGAGGAGGACTACAGGCTCATGCGGGACAACAATCTGCTTGGCACCCCTGGTAACACGTTTTTTTGTTCTTTTAGTTTATCCTAACATCAGCGATTTATCCTAACATCAGCTAAAACGTCATCTAGGCAATTGTTTACTTCAGTCACAGCATTTTATACACACACACACACACACACACACACACACACACACACACACACACACACACACACACACACACACACAACACCTCTGGAAAAAATTAAGAGACCACTACAAAATTACTAGTTTCACTCTTTATAGGTATGCCTATATAAAAAAATAATATAAAATGAAAATGTTTTTTTTATTCTGTTAATTACTGACAACATTTCTCCCAAATTTTAAATAAATATTGTCATTTAGAGCATTTATTTGCTGAAAATGAGCTCTGGTGAAAACAACAAAATATATGCCTCAGTGCAACGAATACCTTTCATATATGCCTTTCTGACCTCAGTGCAACGAAAACGAACGAAAAGTTCATACTAATTAAGCAATACAATACTACTGTTTTAACTTAGGAAGAGTTTAAAAATCAATATTTGGTAGAATAACTCTGTTTTTTTTTATCACAGCTTTCATGTGTCATGGCATGCTCTCCACCAGTCTTTTACATTGCTATTGGGTGATTTATGCTGCTCCCGGTGCAAAAATTCAAACGGCTCGATTTTGTTTGATGGCTTGTGACCATCCATTTTTTTCTTGATCACATTCCAGAGGTTTTCAATGGGGTTCAGGTCTGGAGATTGGGCTGCCCATGACGGGATTTTGATATGGTGATCCTCCAGCCAAACCTTGATTGACCTGGCTGTGTGGCATGGAACATTGTCCAGCTGGAAAACCCAATATTCAGAGTTGGGGAACACTGTCAGAGCAGAAGGAATCAAGTTTTCTTCCAGGACAACATTGTATGTGGCTTGATTAATGCACTCTGAAAATTGGACTCATCAGAGATGATGACCTTACTTCAGTCCTCTACAGTCCAATCCCTATGGTCTTTGGCAAACCTCAGCCTGGCTCTTTGCTTCTTATTGATGAAGGGTTTTTTTCTAGCTTTGCATGACTTCAACCCTGCCTCTAGGAGCCTCCACTGTTCTTGCCATATATTTCACCCCAGCTGCCATTCTTTTTGTAGGTCACTTGATGTCATCCTATGGTTTATGACAGTTTATTCATTCAAATGAGCTGGCGATCATCTTGTTCAGTGAAGAGTAGTTGTTGCCCTCTACCGGTCTGTAGTTTTGTTGTCCCAATGTCTGCAACTTGACCTTGTTCTTTTGAACTCATGTTTTTGGAATTTTAAGGACTGAAGCAACTTGACACTTACTGTCAGTGACACTCCCCCTGCTAGTAAAGCCTGAATTGAACACTTTCTCACTCAGCTCTTCTTTTAAACCCTTTTGGCATGGTCAACATTTATTATTTGATTCCACTTACTTTTGAGGTTCTACTAGCACTGTTTTCGCCATCCAGCTTGTCCTATTGCAAAAAGGATAGTGATGACCACAACCGTGTTTTCTATACTTTTCCTCATTAAATAATATATGGTTCAGGTGATTTCTTAATCAGTACCTCATTAAGCAGAATGAGATGTGCCTGTGTTGAAATTCAACAGACACTGGAATGAAATGGCTGCCATAAATGTAGAGATGCTGATTTAGGAAAAAATCGAAGTGGTATCTTTGTTCTTTCAGGAGCATGTCCTAGGGCTGGCAATTTTTTTTTTTAATTTGAATTTACGTTGTAACACAATTTTTTATTTAGGTGTCGTAATTTTTTTTATTTTTTTATAAAACTACATTGATACATTATCAATACAGCAATGGTAGAATACTCAAGTCAATATTTCCCGATCACAAGATGGCACACCTGATTAATCGTGGGCACGCTCTGTGTAGAAATGTAAAACGTAGGGTCTAACATCATGGAGATGGATGGCTCTTCTGAGTGTTTAGTGCCGGTGGGAATATTGTGACCTGTCACAGAGCATGTCTTAAACCTGAAACAGTAGACAGACTGGTCTTACTTTCAAGAGACCTGTAAGGAAAAAGTACTACATTTTTATCATGTTTCCACAATGGTCTGCAAAGTGCTATTAGTTATTTTTGTTTTACAAACATTTACGAACACTACTGCTGTTACTTTCAAAAATTAAAAAAAATAGAATTTGCTTGAGTTGACTGAGATAACAGAATTTTTACATTGGTTAAGATGTGGTATTTTCTATGTTTGCTTTGATATTTCATTCATATCTTTTCATTCATAACTTTGCAATACAAAAATTTTCAATACAACTTTTCTTAACCAGATGGTTTTTCAAAGTTACTAATAAAGAGAATGTTATTTCAATCTTGTAGTTGTTTTATTTTGGCTTGTAAAACATTAAAAAAAAAATTGTGAATTGGTCAAGCGTTCTGAAAAAATCTAGATCTACATTGCCCAGCCCTAGCGTCTCTAGATGCTTTTAAAGTGAGAAAAACAAGGTGAGAAAAACAATCTGATAAATCATAAGGAGGCAATAACATCAGCTATACACAGTTACCAAGATTACAATATTCCAATGCCTGATAGAGGCAATACCTGTTGGGATGGAGCAGAAGGGGTTAGTTTTTTTTTAATATGATCAAACTTGTGTCAAGTGTTTATGGAAGAGACAGGTTTTTAGCTGTTTCTTGAATATAGTGAGGGATGCAGCAGATCGAACAGAGTTTGGAAGATCATTCCACCAGTCGGATAGTGAAGATGAACCTGCGGGCACATATGAATGTATGCATGTATCGCATACATGCATATTTTTATTATAAAGAGTCATTCATGGGATTTGTGATTGTTTGTGAGCTAAAATGTTTTCAGTTTCGTTTAAACTTGTTTAAATCACATCTGTGTCCCCTACTTGGCATCCGCTGGGCTGTGGATCTGACACCTCACTGTACTGTTTCAAAAAGACTTTTCTGCTGGTTTTATTAGTCTATCAGAAGCTGGTTTAACATCTGAGTGACGAGTCTTAGGAAGCAAAATACTAATGCTTTGTATGGTAGCCCAATGGAAAGATTTATTGGCCAAAGGAAAAACTTATCGGCCAATGCCATTGAAGGAAAATGTCAGATATGTTTGTCACTAGAATAAAGAATTCATTTTTATTTGTAAGTTTTATGTAACAATGTTTATATAAATAATGTACATAGAGGGTACATATTAGGATGCACATTTATTTAAAACAAAAATGTATTTCTAACTCCTGTATTTCTTTGTTAGGTGAAATTACTGCGGACGAACTGTTGAGTCGCCTTCGGCAAATTAAGGATGGCCCTGAGCCGCCCAGCAATGATACTGCTGAGGAGAGAAGGGAAGGGTCTAGTGGTAAGTGATGTATATGTTCCTGTTTGTATGTAGTCCGTATCATCCACTAGGGATGGGTTTTCTAGGGATGGCCAGTTTTTGATTAGATTCTGTTTGTATGGTTTCATTTCAGTTTCATGATGATTCACTAATGTGAATGTGTTATGTGCTGTATAGTGGTGTAACAATATTCAAAACCAAACCTGAAAATCGTGATAAAGGAATTTTCCCATACACTGAAGTTACTGTCTTTAAGTATTATTATTTTAAAGTTAAAAGTGTATCTTTTAAGCATTGCTGGGGCCATGCCATGAACCCTGTCTCTACAGTAAACATAACCAAACCGTGGCTCCAAAACTGTGATATTAACCAAAACCATGACATTGGTAAATCATTACACCCCTAGTGCTCTAGGAGTTATTTAATCATTGGTTGCATATATGAATGGTGATGGTAAGGCGTAAAAGTCATGTTATATTTTTATGTATTTTATATTCTAAATGAGGTAAATCTTTTCATAAATGGGCAAAACATAGTCTTCACTCTAAAAAATTTTATTAAAGCTACAAAAATTCAGTCAAGAGCAGTGAGTGATTATTTTCTTCAGAGAATCTTTCTTTTGTTATTTTGTTAACATTAACGCCATAGACAACAGCTGGGATATTAGGTTACTGTCACTTTAAGATGCAGTACATAGATCTAACACTGTATTGACACATCCAATTCTTTTCCCAGTAAATGCTTCCCATTCATTTCCTGTCTAGGAAATGAATGGGAAGCACTGTTTTTAAGTAAAGCACATACATTAGTATTAATTCTGGAAATCCCTGAATCCATTCATAATTGCTTTAAATAAAAAAAAAAAATTAAAACCGGTAAAATCTTATTTTTTTACCCAGCCCTATCATCCAGATATCTTTATTTGTAATTATGAACTGTGCTATTATTTTTTTGTAAAAGACATACAAAAAAACAATTTTGTTCTTGTGCTTAGTGACAGAGGCAGAGGGCACTGAGGAAAACCCCAGTGGGGAGACTCTTCTTGACTGGCTCAATACAGTTCGACAAACGGGTAATACAACACGGAGCGGTTACCGAGGTAACCAGTCATGGCGGGCTGTGAGCCAAACCAATCCCAACAGTGGAGATTTTCGTTTCAGTTTGGAGATCAATGTCAATCGCAACATAGCTGAGCAGCAAACACAGACTGAAAGGCTGGAAGGGGGCCAGGAAAGAGCAGATGGGCCCGTGTCTGAGCCAGAGAGCAGCCTTATAGAGACAGCAGAAGTGGTGGAAGAGCCAGTGGTGGATGAGATGGCTGTTATAGTTGAGCCAGAGCTGCAAGTCCCCAGCACCCTGTCTCTAAACAGGGAAGTTAGTGCACTACATCCATTAGTTGTAACTCCTCCAACCTTGGCTTCAGTAGAGCAACCACGAAGGGGTCAAATAAGGGCCCGCAGCAGAAGTCCAGAGCAGCGGCGAACAAGGGCTCGCACCGCAAGAGGTCGTTCACCTCTCAACTCTGAAAGATTAGATGGACTTTCTCTTACTCAGCATGGCTTACCTCCTCATAATTCTGAGACCCAGGTGGAAGGCAGCTCAAGGACTCGACAGCTGTTTTTGTCTAGGCAGAGTACTGTTGAAGCCGAAACTCAAGAATTAGGTGCTGCCCCTGAGGCACCTGAAGCACCACAGGAAAGAGAGACACCTACTGGTGAAGCAGGACCTTCAGGTCGACGTCCTCCAACCATAATGTTGGATTTGCAGGTACGTAGGGTCCGTCCGGGAGAGTATCGCCAGAGAGACAGCATTGCTAACCGCACAAGGTCTCGTTCCCAGACTTCCAATAA
This sequence comes from Chromobotia macracanthus, assembly GCA_036877525.1. Classification (NCBI taxonomy): domain Eukaryota; kingdom Metazoa; phylum Chordata; class Actinopteri; order Cypriniformes; family Botiidae; genus Chromobotia; species Chromobotia macracanthus. Next base: position 5,752,565 of record JAZGTH010000030.1, read on the forward strand.
TACTTTATTGTATGAGACTGAACGCGGGGGTTTCCGCCGTACCTTTTCGCGTTCCGAAAGAGCAGGAGTAAGAACGTATGTTAGTACCATCCGCATTCCTATTCGGAGGATCTCGGATGCCGGACTTGGGGAAGCCACTTCTTTGGCTCTGCAGTCCATGATTCGCCAGATTATGACTGGCTTTGGTGAACTTAGCTACTTTATGGACTCTGACTATTCTGATTTGAACCATGATGACAACCCACCAGCAGACCTTGCTGATCCACTGGGTAACTCTGATGCTTCTACAGGAACTACTGCTTCAGATTTTGTTTCTGGGGCAGGTGGCTCCAACCAGGGTGATTTAGAGGCACAGACAGAGGAGAGGGAAGTGGAAGGAGGAATGCTCAGTGCTGCATCTCCTCGGGAGAACCTGGTCAGACCACGGGCCCCCATTAGCCTGGATGAGACTGGCTCGCTACCTTTTCTGCGACTAGCACACTTCTTTTTACTCAACGAGGAAGATGATGACCAGCCACGAGGCCTCACCAAGGAGCAGATCGACAACCTTTCTATGAGAAACTTTGGTGAGAGCGATGCGCTCAAAACCTGTAGTGTCTGCATTACAGAGTATGTCGAAGGCAACAAGTTGCGAAAGCTGCCCTGTTCTCATGAGTATCATGTGCACTGTATTGACCGCTGGCTTTCAGAGAACTCAACCTGCCCTATCTGTCGCAGAGCAGTTCTTGTTTCCACAAATCATGAGAGTGTTGTCTAGCCAAAATTGATCCTGTGGCACAACATGTTTAATGACTATTTCTTTCTGCCCTTTACATTTAGTACCTAGTCATGAAAGGACTTCTGTTCAGATTTTGCAATACATCCTATATGAAGCCATCATTAGGTTGTACTGGATATGATAGGGTTAGCCAAGAATTTTTTTCCAAAGTACATAAGTGTGTTTTGATCCATCTCACAACGGAATAAATGTTAGTTCAAGACACAACTGATGAAGACTGTGCTAAGTTCTGAATATGCACTCATATTGAAGATCAACATTGTTATTTGACACAATTATTTGATGAGGGGCAATATGCATTTAGTACGTACCTTTCAGTGGTACATACAATTACATATGATATATGAAGATATTTGATTGTGAACAAATTTCAATATCAGATTTTGAAATTTTGTATTTTAAGGTAATACTCCATACCTGGACAGATTGACATTCACTTGTGTATTGTGATTTAATTGGGGGATTTTCTCAATTTCAGTCTTTGTAGTTGTTTTTGGCTTCATATAGTGTTGGTTCTGTTTCAGTATGAAAGCATAGTCAGTTGTGTACCAGTTGCACCAATGTCATGAATGTCTAAGCACAGAGAAATATTTGAATATTTTAAGCAGTGGTTCTGAATGAGCTTGTCATCATTGGTAGAATAGATAATTTGGAATTTTAGTGCTCTGTAATTCTGGTTTTTAATACCATATGGTCAGACACTTGACAAACATAAAAAGACTGTAAATATGCTAATCAAATGCATCAGGTTACATTTGTATCTGTCTTCACAGATTTGACCCTGTCATATGTCTGATTCAAACATATTTTATACAAGAAATACAACAAATGTGGCTACATAAGAGTCAGTGTTGTGCAGTGCTAATGGGGAAAATGTAAAGAAAATATTGACATTGACTTGTAGTCTGTAAATATTAACATTTAAAATTAACACAAAACTTAATTTTTCTTACAGTTGGTTAAATTTTTTTAAAAGCACAGTTTATCTTACTTTAATGAGGAAATTATTTTCTCAATATGTAATGATTGGTTCCTGTGGGTGCTAATTTTCTTTAGTCATATGAGGGTACAAAATGCAGAGTTATTTAGAAACAATGGATTAAATATCTAATGTCATTGTTTCTGTGTTGACTTTGGAGTCAAAACATAAGCATAATATCCCCAACCACCATTTCCGTCAACATTTTATACCTTGTAAGCAAACAAAGTCTTGTCAAAATGCACATTACAATTCAGTTTGATTCATGTATTATAAAAGTTACAATATAATTTTTTCATATTTATAGGTTATATTTTTGAGTCGTTTTTGGACTAGCTTCTGGTTTGCAATGTTTAAAAAGAATAAAGTTATTTCCTCACCTGACCTTTTTTCTGTGGCCTCACCAGTGTCCAAATAAATTTAAAGCTGCTTTGGCATAAAGAAAATCATACAACCCTGCTATTACACAATACAAGTTTGCAATATCCTCAAGATAACAACTCAAAGAATATGCTGTGAATTATTTTAATGGCTCTTTGTATTTTTTGCATATATTTATATATTTCAGAATAATGAAGTCTGGTTAAAAGTTTGTGCTTTGAGGAATGATTTGCAGATATATTTTAGCTTGAATGAGTTAAGATTACTTTTGCTTGTACCACACCACTGTTTATTGCACAGATGTTGACAACAGTTTGCTTGGCAGAGAAATGGCTACAACTTAATCTATTCCGGCTTACGCCGTAATGTTATTTGTATATTACAATAAAGATTTGTACAGCAACAAGACTGGGATAATTTGTTTATATAAATGTGTGTGCATAGCACAGGTCAATACAGTTTGATTACTGTACTATTTTTCATTATTTATTCTGGTGTAAGCTGTCCTATAAACCAATGCATTGCTGCAAGACTAAATGGATGTGTGTGTGTGTGTCAGGTGTTACAGTGGGCATTGTCATTCTAGAGAATGTTTTATTAGTATTTCTGGTCCATGTGTTCCAGAAAAAGACAGTAAATTTAAAACATAAACATGCAAAAATGTTATTGACATCTTTAAGTACACTAGTATGAGGCATTAAATTGACAGACATAAACCACTTGAATTGGTGGTTCATCTCAATAGTCAATCCATAAATTAAAGAAACATCATATCAATCATCTGACATTATATGGTGAGTATTTAGAGATTTAAGCACAAAGTGCTGGAGCACAAAGCCCTTTTGGTGTAAGGATTTCCATATTCAGGGTCAAGTTGTGATGGGGCAAAGACCCCTTATTTATGCATTAGTTCTCTTTTTCTTCCACCATGGGAGTCTATGGCCTCATAGACTACATAGAACAGTATATTGGAAAGTTAAGAAATTTGTTACGTTACCATAGCAAATTTGAATTCATTACCCCAAACCCTCTAGTGCCACCAACACTAACTTTTGACTTTTGAATATTTGACTATTTATATACTAAGTATTTTTCCCTGTGCCCGGTTGCATGAAAACACAAGAAAACCCTTAATTATAAGATTAAGGGTACCCTTAGTGAAACAAGAAAAAACCTATGGATCACCCACCCCAATCCAGAGTCTCTAAGTTTTGTTATGCGTTGCTACAAATTCCTTAATAACAGTTTCACCTTTAAAAAAATAAAGGGACCAGCACAGCTCTCTTAAGTCTCAAACACCAATGACTGATATCATTTTAACTGAAGAGGAATACATTGTACACTGTTACATTCATTGTAACAGTGTCAATAATCTATGTTATTAATAGGTAGCAGTAAGTGCCCTATTTACGGTGCAAACTTCAACGGAATAAAACGATGCGCTCTCACTTTGCAGCCGACACAACAGTGGAGAACGGTGTCGGTGATCACAAGTGATTAATTTATGTTTCAATTAGTGGTGTAAACGTTAATTGAGCTGAAGTCTGAGTAGCTGTTTGTGCGTTTTCGTATCTGTAGTAACCGCTTCTACGTTGCCGTGTTTTACAGAATTTATCGCGAAATGCTTCATATAAACACTTAAGTAGGGGTGAGGGTTAAGCCGTTTGTTGCAACGCTGTTAAAGAAATCCCTTCCCTCAGATAATTTCCCTCCTTAGGCAGGTTTCACAACGCACGCGTATGCGGCGCGTAGCTGATCCGCGAATTTGTTTAGAAAAACTCTTTAGGGAGAAAGCTCACATTTCTTTATTTTCATTTTAAAATACATTTATGAGAAAAGACTTGTCAAGAAGCTTATTGTATTACCAGTGTAGTTTATATAACTTTGATTTCATCAACATGGCTGTTCTGTTTGTTTTCCGTGTAATGCGAGTTGTAGATGGAAGTAAGGTAATCGCGCTGTATTTGTTACAGCGAAGGTTACGAAAAAGCATAAGACAAACCTTTGTATTCACCCCCTAAACCAGCGCAGGAGACGGGTGTATATTACCATCTTGTGTCTGAAACTGCCTCCCATGCGTTTTGCTTAGCTTGTAAGTCTTTATGACATCACGCGGACCATAAAAAATGTTTTATTGTTGTACCTCGATGATTAGAAGTAGTTTCTTAAATTAATCTTTCAGTTGGGCTAAACAAATTAGCTCTTTCTCTTAATATACATTTTACAAATTATTTTCAATAATACCATGTAATCTTTGTTGAACATGTTTGACCTTTGTTCTATTCTTTATTATAATTATTTTTATTATATGTAAAGCTGCTTTGAAGCAATGTGACTTTGTAAAAAGCACTACATAAAAAAATAGAATTGAATAATTCAAACACCCCACTTGCACATTACTGGTGACAAATATACCACTTCCCAAACACAAGGGGAAGTGGTATATTTGTATATTACAGATGTAAGTGTGAACATTTACATCTGTAAATGTTCACACTAGAGAAGTGTTTGATATATGACTTGAACCCCAGTCTCCCATGCCACTGTCAGCACACTAACACCACATGCCACTGGGTCAGCAGTGAGGGTTGGTTTACAAAGGAGCTAGTGGTAAACTAGCCACCGCTGTCTGCAACTACTGGCCCTTTATGGATCTCCTAGCATGAGGACCCACTGTATGCTCAACCCACGCCTCAGGAAGGAAAGGTCTTCTGAGGATGGAGGACCTCCTATTGTGATGGTACAACTCTAACACTATCCAGAAGATAGCAGTCAGACAGAAGCCAGCTGCCATCATCCAACATTCCTTTGCCAGCAGGAAGGTGGAAAAGGCTGAGGACCCTGTATCGCCCCTCTTCAACACAGAGGGAGGGTGCCACTCTGCCAATCCATGGGAGTCAGACTTAAAAAAAAATGCTGAGCTCAATCTAATAAACAAACCCCATATAGATTGCCAAGAGGACAGAAACCCCCAAGAGAGGATACAAACCCACGCCCCCGAGTGCTCAGAAATGACTGGCTGGCACAGCACCACAAGAGACGCCGCCTTCAAGGTGCTCTTCTGGCAGGAGAGTTTCAAGACCTGCTATCCAAGGGAAGCCATACAAAGCCAGCTCCAGACATTCAAAAAATGAAAAATATGAGAAAAACATGGTCTTTCCCTGGTCTGCATTGCCCTTTGACAGCCTGTACTAAAGTAGTTCAAGGTGGGGTTTGAACCCCAGTCTCTCAGTCTAGTAACAACATGTAACCGGCTCACACCACAGGCTTGCCATAGTAAAGCTCTAATGGGGAGTGTCACAGTTCTCACCCAGATTGAGACTGAGGCTCAAACCCACAAACCGCCAGCCGAAGGCGAGCTCACCAGTGACGAGCTACGGCTCCTCAGCATAGCTATTTTCTGTAGAGCTTGTATGAGGGCTGCCTACCAACCGAACCCCGAAATCAACTAACATTGCTTATGTGGCAGTAACAATGAGCTAATAAGCCCTAGCTTGACCATCAGAATAGGCAGAAGCTTAGAGAAGGCTGTTGTAATCACTGGTCCCAATATTCATGTGCGACTGTCCAGGACAGGAATTTAGGGAGGGAGTGAGCCGGGCTACTTCACTCTTGCACAAGCCTCAGCCTCCTTACCGTCCTGCCTCCTTTGTCTGTCGCTTCTGTGCTTCAGTCTGAGAAGGAGGGGAGCGCATGCAGTGATGCTCTGCTTCTGGCCCCACTTACAGTTATCAGCCAGGCTCATTCACAGATGGCTCTCTGGCCCTGAGAGCTAGATCTGTCAGGATCACCCAGATAGCCAGCCAGACGAGAGCGATATGTGTCTCGCTATGTGCGCCTCGCAAATGTGCGCCCCTTGAGAACTGAGCGCACCTGTCCTTCCCCCCAGCACACAACACAGAATTTGCGTGTGTCATCTGGTGTTAAAAACCTCTGACACGGAGGCACATACTTTCATAAGTTATTTGCAGCTAGGTCCCTTGGCACGTCGAAATGAGAACAACAGACAAACGGTTCCTGAAGACAAAAAAGCTGATGACACGCTCTGCAGGTGCCCTAATATACAAGCAAGCGCATCTGATGCACATTATGCAGTGCCGTGGGTCAATTACATTGTCTTGATTACACACACACAGACACAGACATATAGATATATAAGGACGCACCTAATCCAGTAATTACGGTAATTTGAGTTTCTTCTCCGGTAAATCCGAGTCCATCAAATTACTGTAACAACTACAAGAACAGGCGATTTTTGTTTTTCCGGCGGTAATAGTATGGCTCTACGTGTGTGTGGCACTTTTCTGCGTCTTTACTCTGCCTGTGTTCAGGTAAAATCCTCTGTCTCTGTCTTTACTTTGGTTTTCACTCAGTTTCCACTACGCCTGCTTTTTCGCAATTATAACTACGGCAGACGGTCTGAATGTTAAAAGTGTATGGCAACAATTAATGACAGTATATTAGACCGGTGTGTTATTACTGTGGCGTTACTATGATCTGTATGTTGATGTGCAATATATGTGTATATAGCTAATTAATAACATAACTGTAAAAATGCGATGCTTCCTGGTGGCGAGTTTACAAAGCCTACTATAGAGAAGCTTGGGTTTATGAATATTAAGTATAGAACGTGACGTTCCAACAACTGATTGGCTGTAAGTCAGACATTGGTTAGATGACTGACAAATTAATTGTTTCTGATACGTGGAAGTCACGAATGTTACTACATGAACGCTGCAGGAAGGTTACCAAGGTACATTAGTAAGATTTATGAATATTAACGAGTTAAGCTATTGCCATTTGATGTGTATATGGTATGATATGTAAAATAATTGTTGCATTTGGTTTCATTTGGTTTCGCATTTGGTTTCAAAAGACGGATCATTTTTTAAACATGATTACTTACATTATTACTGGCATCCTACACAATATATTTGAACAATAATTGCATTTTATAAATTGTATAAGTTATATCTTTGTGTATAAATATTTTTATGAGTTGAATGGTATTAGATGTCTTCCTAATAAACCACACGTGATTCAGCTACAGTAGTGTAGACCCGAAATAGGTGTTTCAGATAAAGGGGACATCCAAAATGTACTGTACTGTTGGGGGCCTTCTACAACAGGGTTAAATGCTGCTGTGTTCATTTATGGTTTCAGTTTCCACCAGTTCTTAATGGACTCACATCAGTCCAATTTAGAAGTTGTTGTCCAGTTCAAATCAGTCATCTGGACCATCTGGTGCTCACAGTTCGAGACCTGAAGAAAACTACTCATTTTTACTCCACAGTTCTGGGGATGGAAGTCATCACTTTTAAGGCAAGAATGACACTTCACAGAATACTACATGGAGGCAGCAGTGTATATGTATTATCACTTACCCTTTTTCATTATTTAACATTTATGTAATCACACATCATTTAATGTCATCATAGCAGTGGTTTGCGAAAGTGTGATGTCAGTCAGGGCATAACTGTTTGTTTCAGGGAGATCGTATGGCTTTGAGTTTTGGCAAGCAAAAATTTAACCTTCATCAGGTTGGGAAGGAGTTTGAGCCTAAAGCCAAAATCCCAACACCAGGATCTGCTGACTTATGCCTTGTTACAAAAACACCACTGATGACTGTTGCTACCCATCTCAAGGTAATAAATGTTCTTGGCTGGAGAGCACAAAATGTTCTCTCTCTCTCTCTCTATCTCTCTCTGTATTGTACCTACATACAGTACGTATAAAAGATCACTGATCACTGGGTAAAAACAAATAAAATTCAAAATTGCTTATATCCGAGTGTGGTCTCAGAGACCACTCTTCCGTGCTGCTGCTGCTGCTTACAGGCAGAAGCTGAAACAGGAAGCACCCGCCCTTAGGACGATCCAGTGCTGGTCGGACCAGTCGGATTCTATGCTACAGGACTGTTTTGATCATGTGGACTGGGACATGTTCCGGTCTGCCTCCGATGGCGACATTAAGGTCTACTCGGATACTGTTACGTGTTTCATTAAGAAGTGCATAGTTTTGATCGGCATAATGTCATCTATCCGGATCTACCCCAACAATAAACCATGGACAAACAACGATGTTTGAACAGCCCTGAAAGCACGAACATCTGCATTTAATTCTGGAGGAGTGCGGAGGAGTACAAACGCACCAGCTATGACCGCCGATAAAATCATCAAAGCTGCCAAACACCAGTACAGAGAGAAAGTAGAGGGTCAGTTCAACTCAAACAGCACAAGAAGCATGTGGCAGGAAATCAATAACATCACGGACTTAAAGAGAAATAAACACCCCGCTATGAACACCGCTGCCTCTCTCCTGGATGAGCTAAATTCCTTTTACGCTAGTTTCGAAACAGATAACCCCACCCTCACGGAGAGAGCTCCTGCGACTGTCGATACAGATGCAAGTACGCTCTCTGTCTCTGTAGCGGATGTAGCCCCCAGGGCTGCGTTCTCAGCCCCCTCCTGTACTTCCTATACACCCATGACTGCGTGGCCACACACAGCTCTAATGTCATTGTGAAATTTGCTGATGACACAATGGTGGTAGGCCTGATCACAGACAACGATGAGACAGCCTAAAGAGAAGAGGTGCGCACTTTGACACACTGTTGCCAGGAGAACCACCTCTCACTCAACATCGAGAAGACCAAAGAGATTGTTGTGGACTTCAGGAGACAGCAAGTTAGAGAACACACACCCATCACAATCAATGGGTCGCAAGTGGAGCGGGTCAAAAGCTTCAGGTTCCTCTGTGTTTATATCAATGAAGACCTCACATGGTACGCTCACGCAGATGCAGTAGTGAAGAAGGCTCACCAGTGCCTCTTCTACCTCAGGCGTCTGAGGAAGTTCGGTATGAACCGCAACATCCTCAGATCATTCTACACCTGCACTGTGGAGAGCATTCTGTCTGGCCACCTCTACACGTGTTGAGGTGATGTGACAGTAAATTTGATTTGATTTTGATTTATCTAATTTTTTTTCCAGAATTACAGTATGCACTTAAGGTGGCATACATAAAATCTGTTTTCACAAAGTTAAAACTTGAGTGCTTGGGTTTTTTTTTTTTTTACCTGTTTAAACTGTTAAACTGTTTAAAATATATTCCATCTACGTTCTATCACAAAGGTAAATTTATTCTTAATTTTTGATTTCCAGGCGTGTGGAGTGACCATAGAGGAGGGCCCAGTTGACAGGACCGGTGCTGTTGGCCCCATCAGATCACTCTATTTTCGTGACCCTGATGACAACCTCATTGAGGTCTCCAGCTATATTATTTTGTCTAAGTAATAGACAAAAATGAGCAGTTTGTTTATCTTACGGTCAATATAAATTGCTCTCTCCAGAATAAAAAACAAAAATATATATATATTTTATACTTATATATAAAATATTATATATATATATATGCTGTCTTTGTTTTTGTAACTACCTTTTATTGTGACTGCCTTAGTCATTGTTTTGCGATTACAGTTAAACCATTCAGTTAAAGCCTACACATTTTTAAAAGATGTAAGGTATGAATAAGCAATATAGGTTGGAGGCTGTAATCTCTATGTAGAACACTGTAATCTTTATAGATTACAACATTGACTTTGCGGTCTTTAAAAATAATGAAAAAAAATTTAGCCATAGTACTGCATTTAAGTGAAAAGAGCAGCTCTGATATTCTAAACTTCTTTGGTGTTCAAGTCATTTAGTTGAATTAACTATTTATTTAATATCTTAAGTGGTATATTATTGGTCAGTTTTGCAAAAAATGTGAAAAAGCCAGGATATTATTTGATATAATTCTGATTGTTTTCAGCTGAAATCACTTAGTGTCACCTAAGGAACCAAGTGTTAAATATTAAAATTTCAAATTAAACACAAATAAGTTATCCTTTCAGCTGATATAAAAAAGAAACTTGAAATAGGGTGATGGAAAGCTTGTGTTGTCAAATCACAAAAGAAAACAACAGAAAAATATACGGCCAAAGAACTGCATCGCCTCACCACAAGGAGCTTTTGCTGCATGCAAGGTGGTCACTTGCAATTAACTTAGTAAATAATAGTGGAGTATTCAAAGTCAATTTTGAATCACACACTTCCTGCTACAGTCTCAGAAATGAAACACTTCCTGTTCCCATTTTTGCCTATTTTTAATTGATTGCCTCACCATGGCAACACTGTTCGAGATATAAACAATTAATTTACAATTTATCATCTTTAATATCTTCTTTATTCTGACCAAATTTAAAGCAACTATTTTAAATTCTGTTGTAAGTGACACACAACATACAGTCCAAATATACAGCTCAATTTTTAATTAAATAATTTAATACACACAGCAGATATGAGCCACTTCCTATTTCTGTTTTTTTTTGCCATTAGTTTATTGCCTCGCCATGGTAACTCTGTTCAAAACATCAAAAATCCTTTACATCAGCCATGTCTTTACATTATTCTGACCAAGTCTCAAGTGACTTGGCAAAATGTAAGTTCACTGTTTTAAAGTGGCGCACTTCCTGTGGCCAGTTGAGCGATATGGCCGTGACCCACAATATCATCAGCCCACCACAATAAACTTATTTCCCAAGTTCAATGCATGCATTTTAGCTTCCCTGCCCCACCCATGTGCCAGCCTTTGGCTGGGCTTAATGGCCAACTCTGATATGTGTGCCAAGTCCGAAATGCCCTGGCAAAAAATGTCCGAAATGTCCTGGCAAAAATAATCAGATAAAAAAAACAAAAGGAAAATGTGTGTAAAAGGGGATTAATATTGAGGTTTGTTCACAAATAAAGCACTCCATTGCAGATGTAATTACTTATGTAACAAATACACTTATGTAAACACATATATATGCATATATATATATATATATATATATATGTATATTAAATTAATAATTGATTAGGATCAATCAATGATTTGGGGAATTCTTAGTAAATGCAATACATCGAGTTAACACTTTTATAGAGCATGTAGCAAATATCAGCAGGACTAGGGACTCCAGATTATAAGCAGGAACCAGCATCACAATTATGTAGCAAATCGAATGTCAAATCAACGAAACGGTGTTGTTTAAGACACCATTTCATTCATGGAAACAGGTCATTCAGCTCAAAGGATAAAACACAATCATCATTAAATGTAAATTATTTGTAGTACCTGATGAGCAGGAATGATTGCAATAATCAGCTTTTGCATTTGTCCAGTGAGTGCATACGCGATCTTATTGAATCTACGAAATACTATTTGTCTGGCCTTGAAAACAATGCTTCTCTGCTTTAACAGGACTTTAGAGCATGTAGAAAGATCGAACACAGTTTAAGTGACCTTATCTGTGAGCATTAAACGCAGCAACAATCAAGGGTGAATACATATGGGTGTTATTAAACTACACTACAGGGGAACATTTAATATAAGTACACAAACATACACACATTAAACATAACCAAATGTAAGGAGAGCAAGGATGTTAAGCCTCATACAAGTTTTAATCAGCTAAGCATTTTGAATGAACCACCAGTAGAATCACCTTAATAAAGGGGCACAACTTACCGCAGCTATTCTATGTGTATAGAAAATGGATACTTGCGCATTTGGAGTTGCACTCTGCACTAGGGCTCAGTGCATGGAGAGAGAGTCCTGAGTGGTTCAAACGTGAAGTTCGTTGAGTTCCAGAGATCAGCAAAGTTAGCTTAAGTGATGTCTAGAGTCTATCTCAAAGGGATTAAGTTATTTTAAAGTTCACATCGGTCACACCCAGTGAACCAAAACAACCAATAGGTGTTAAGCAGGCAAAAGTCATAACTATCTACAAAGTTACAGTTAAGATACATTATGGTACATACAGTATGGTAGCCATCATACAATGGAAATATATATTGAAATATCTACAGTTTAGGACAGTTTAGTTGTTAAAGTTAAAGAGAGTGATCTCTCTTGGGCTATGTGGTGCCCATGGAATTCTCTTGAAGCTTGTGCAGGTTGTCATAAACTGTCCTGTTGGTGTCAGAGGTGCTGATAACATCTGGAGGAGAAGTTTGCTTCCAGACTCTCTGGAGCCTAGGGTTTTTCACACCCACACTAGGTTTGGAGGTCTTAAGCAAAAGGGGGTATTTTATGATCCATACATGAACCAAATATTAGGCCATGCCAGACACTACAATTCTTAATGAAAACAACATAGCCCTTTGCACTTTCATTGTAGCTGCAAGCAGCAATTACAGGGTCAAGCCTATCAATGACATTAAAGTAAATTTGTTGAAATGTATAGAAGGTCAGATGAGAGTGAACACAGAATGAACAACAACAAAGCTTATTTCCAATACAAGAATCCAAGAGGTTAACCGCTTGTGTAGTATAAATAGTGAAGTAGTAGTATAAATGTTGGACACTTTATGCACTCAGTGGTCACAAGTTTTCTTTTGTGGTGGATGGGGTTAATGTGTTAAAGCTAGAAAAACAACATGCTGGATAAAGATTAAAACTCAGGAGACGGTTCCCTCTGGTGGCGAGGAAGAGGTAGAGCAGGGACCTCCTCTGTAACAATTACCCTAGCCTGAATACAGGACAAGGTTAATAAGTCGATCTGAACGAAACCCGGTGAGCATGTTTGACTCATGACCCCAATGTTCTGTAAGAATTTTGAAAGAAATCAGCCTCTGGGGGACCCTATCTTGTTTTTCAGTTAACGATTACATATCATGTGACAGTTGACAAACGACAAAATATATGTATCATATGTTAGAACTCCTAATTCTGAACAACTTTGTCTCTAGAATCACTGCTGTCAATCAAACCAAGTTCAAGTTTATTTATATAACACTTTTCACATTGGCGCATTGTTACAAAGCAGCTGTACAAATGAAAAATGTATAAAAAAGATATTTAACAGTGAAATAAAATAAAATAAATCTTTATGAATCTCTCATTCATAAATTTAAAATGAAAGAAAATGAAAAATGTTTGAAAAAAAGGAAGAAAATTAAAATTAATAAAATGATTAAACAATGATAATTAACACAATGTACAAAGCAAATGTTCAAAGCAAATGTCAGCAGTCTCCAAGTAATCAAGTCAACAGGGCGACAGTGGCAACGAACTAAAACTCCAGTGATATATAAATGGAGAAAAAACCTTGTGAGAAACCAAGCTTAGCTGCAGTCCGGAAGAACTGGTTAAAAGAGAGAAAGTCATCAAATGAAATAATTTAAACATTTGTATGGATTAGAACAATGGGTCCGAGTTAGTGACATGTTGGAGAAAGAGATAAATAATGGCTGTGTCAAAGAGGATGGGGCCATGATGTTAATGATAGAAAACCTCCAGATTTCCGCTGAAGGTTGCAGGTTTCTCTCTTTAGAGTTGTACTGTTATACCATGGGGCAGTACTTTTCTCTTTAACTTTTTTTAATTTGATGGGTGTGACTGTATCATGAGTACTGGTGAAGATAGAGGAGATGCTGGTTGTCATTTTATCTAGATCTTTAGCGTGGATGGGTGTGATGAGTAGGTTAGATAGATTGGGAAGGACATTTGTGAAACTGTTGCAGCTTATGCAACTTGTGATACTTCAGGCCATTCTGCCATAAAACTGTTTGTGCAGACCAAACTGTAAATCCTAGAGACTTGAAACTTGGCCAGATAGGTTTCAATTTGGGGAGAGGTTGACAAAATATGACCCTGATTCGCCATTGGGGGAGCCACAGCGATCACGAACACGTTAGTGCTCATAACTCCTCCACCATTTGTCGAATCAACAAGTATACAGTTAAATCTTTGGCTCAAGATGAACACGTATATTTCTGATTTCATTTCCGCTATTAAATGTTCCTGCCATTTTGAATTTTGACCTACTTGTGCGAACCTACTTTTGCTAACTATTCCTAGGTTTTACGACTGATTGGAACCAAACCAGTGCTGAAATATTTACAAACTGACTGGAGTCAGTTTGTTAATAATTAACAAAAAAATTTAAATTTTAATTCATGTTTGCAACATGATGCCAAAACATTTGAAGAGGGAAGGGACACTTTTCGGGTTTATAACTCGGGAAGGGAATAAAATATGGTCATCAAACATAGTACACATATGAAAGATCTTCATCTGTGGTCACACAAAAAATCCCACTGATTGGTCACTTGATGGTGCTATAATGTAAAAAAATCGTTATATATAATTGTTATAACATTTTGTAGTGATAGGGAGATTTCTATTGAAATGTGTAATGGAAAAGGTTAATTTGCAGGTTTAATTACCCTAACCCAATTACCGTAAACAGATTTTGGTGGGATTAATGTTTGTTTATTCATACAACTGATAGAAGTTTAGCATGTTTTCAGATTCATTTAAAATGGTACGGTATTGCCTGTAAGTCAGTATTGGCTAATGTAAGTTTAGTTTGGCTGATTAGCATGTAGAAGATGACTGGTAGAACTACAAGATTCTGCATCGCCATTAACAATCATTTGAAATAATTTATTTATTAGCAACATATCAATTTCACAGCCAATAATTGCAATTTAGAATAATGGAAATGCAAAGGGGAAACTCATCCCAGGACTTAATAGGCCTCATTGCTGTTTCACACAATCTGTTCACAATTGCACTGAAAACTAAATTCAAAAAAATAAGTTACATCAGTTACATCAGTTTTTTTAAGTTTAGAAATTTCTGCTTAAGCAGAACCATCACGTTGTGATATTGTAGTACTCATGCATGTTAATTACTCCTAATTTAAAATATTGAGGAAGGTAACATACTTTTTGATAGCACTCAGAAATGTTTAGTTAATGTGACTAAACATTTTATTAATCTTTCCCATGGCATTAGGTTAGGAGACATTAAAAGTATATACTGATCTCAGTACTAGCATTAGTACAGTTATTGCTTATTGAGTATAAGGAAGTATACAACATGGGTGTCATGGAGAGGGTTGCCGCCTTTTCTTTTGCACTCTATCATATCAGACAAGCTCACACATTCAGAAGCCGTTTTGCAGTTTTGAACTCGACAATAAGCTCATGTTGTTGTGTCAGATGAGGATCTGACAGCTTGCAGCCAGGCAGGTCCTGAGGCAAATTAGCCTCCTCTTTCAGCTGCATTTGAGGAGCTGAGTTTATTTCTCCTGTTGTTGAGAAGCTGAACATCGAGTGGCCAGGTGAACGGCAGCAAGTAATTACATTAAGTTGGGTGATTTTTATTATCCAACGGAGAACGGCCTCCCCACAAAAATCTCCTGTTCTTCCCTGATTTTCACACTGAGGTGTCAAATTCGAGGAATCCCTTTACTGTTCATGTGTTTACATAATAACACAATAATTATTCATCTGTCTTGCAGGCATACCAGGCCTGCAAGGTACAGACTCATTCCCTGTTCAGGCTAGCACAGCTGATCCTGCTCTGGGCGGAGACCAGACCTCTCTCCATCAGAACAATGTACATGCCAGGGCATAAAAATGTTACCTGTTAATGGAGCCTTTATTGGGAATAATCCTGTGGTGTCTAATTTTTTTGCATGATGGCTGAGGCCTTTCTGCTGCATGTGGGTCTCTTCTTTGGACTACTGTAGTTTTAAGGGGCTTATCAGAATCAGCCTTAGCGAAGTTTTTGACTCTCAAGGTGGGTCTATTCTTAGCATTTAAAAAAGAGGGTAGGGGATCTACAATCTCCAGTTGCTCCAGTTTTTTTAAAGTAATTTTACACCCTAGATCAGACTATATTCCTAAGGTGCCTGCGACTGTCTATCACCAGGTTGGGCTTCAAGCCTTCTGTCCTCTGCCCCATGAGTTATCGGAACAGAAAAGGCTTCACTTGTTGTGTCCAGTCAGAGCATTGAGGATCTATGCCCAACGCTCAAGCCAGTGGCGTAAGACCTCTCAGCTCTTAGTCTGTTTTGGTGGTCGGAACCAAGGCAGTGCGGTCACCAAACAGTGCTTATCTCACTGGATCACAGATGCTATTACCCTGGCTTATGAGGATGATGATCATCATCACCGACCACCCTCTACATGATATGCTTGTTGGATTGAGGGGTACTTTTAGTTGGAGACTGATTCTGCTCTGGTGCAACACAGAGTGCTACTGGAGGTCATTTGTGCCAGCTGACTTTACAACACATCTGTTATGTGCAGATGTACCATTGAAATTTTAGTAGACTAGGTCATAAGCACAGAGGTATGAGCAATCACATGCAATGACAGGTCTTATTAAGTAAATTTAATTGAATTAATGAGGAGCTCACTCATAAACCATTCAGGGCCTTGAAGAAAATTAAAATAATTATTAAGTTAATTTGATGCTTAATAGGCAGCCACTGCAGTGTTGACAGAACCAGGCTCATATGGTGATACTTTTATGTTCTCGTAAGAACCCTGCAGCTGCAGCATTTTGAACCAGCTTGAGGTTTTTTTTTACTAAACCTGCAGGGCAACCACCCTGTAAAGCATTACAATAATCATGTCTTGATGCCATGAATGACGAAGAAGGCTTTATAGAGCATTAAAACTTCTGTTTTGTCTGAAGTTTGTAGTAGAAAGTTGCTTGTCATCCAAGTTTTAATATCAACTATGCATTCAGTCAGTTTGGTAAATTTGTGCATCTCATAAAGCCTCAAAGAAATATACAGCTAAGTATCATCAGCGTAGCAGTGAATACTAATTCCATGTCGCTAAATAATTGCTCCCAGAGGTAGAATATACAGGGTAAAACGCAGAGGCTCAAGCACTGAGCCCTGTGGCACTCCATACTAAACTTGTGATTGAGATGACACCTGGAATTGGTCAGATAAATATGATTTAAACCATGCCAGTGCAGTTTATGCCAACATTATTTTGAAGCCTATTCAAGAGAATGCTGTGGTCAATAGTGTCAAAGGCGGTGCTAAGGTCAAGTAGCACTAGAAGAGAAATGCACCAACAGGACCAACAGGTGCAAATCATTTGTCAGCCTGATGAGAACAGTCTCTCTATGATATGGTCTAAATCCTGACTGGAAGTCTTTGCAGATACTGTTTATTTCCAAGAAAGAACATAATCTGTGAGGACACCACCTTTTCAAGTAGTTTTGAAATAAAAGAAAAATTTGAGATGGGTCTGCAATTCACTAGTTACCTGGGTTCAAGCTGTGTTTTTATAAGAGGTCTGATTACAGCCATCTGTAAGGTTTTGGACATATGCCAGCACCGCTGATGAGTTAATAAATACTGTATGTATTGTAATGTAGAGGATCTGTAATTTTAGGAAGCATCTCTTTCAGCAACCTGGTAAGTGTAGGATCTAGCATACATGTTTTTGATTTAGATTATTAAATTATTTTTAACAGTTCATCCTTACCTATAGTAGAGACTGTGTGGTTGCTATGGTACTCAAAGTAGTTGTCAGGCTGTTCCTATGTGGTTACTAGAGAGTTTGCTAAGGTGTTTCTAAGGTACTCAGAGTGGTTGCTAGGGTGTTTCCAAATAGTTGATAGGGTACTCTGGGTGTTTGTTAGGTGTTTTATGCTAGGGTGTTTCTTGGCCCATTTGAACATTCCATCAGTGTAAATCTATTGGATTTTTGGGAGTTTCAAACACCTGTTTTAAGAAAACCGTAAATCCCTTTGGAAAGATATAGTACACTTTCTCAGACCAGTTTGAAGGTAGCTTGAAAGCTCTAGGAGGTGTTAGAGTCACAAATTTTAGTCTCAGAAGAATAAGAACTAGAACCTGTTGCTAGGGTGTGGCTGGGAATTTACTATGGCAATACCTAAAGCCCACTGACAGCCCGAGTCAAATAAACCCACCCACATTTTCTACAAAGTTTTAATGCTGAGATTAATTTCATTAAATGGTTGATAGGATACCATAACTGTCTAGCAACCACTTATGGTAAAAGTGTAGACCTGCCTTTTCTCCTCTCCTTCCAAATGTTTTAGAAGTATAATTTCCTCCAAACACTTTTATTGTGACAGAACCAATTGCTCTCTTTCATTGTAGGTGCTTCATCAGCAATGACCAGCACCAAAAGCAGTAAGATTATTGTCATATGAGAGGAATCACAGAGACCATCATGAGATTCCCCAGTGTGGTTGACCTGTCAGAGCAGTAAAGAAAGAGGGAGCATAAATGGGTGCAGGAAGAGAAGAGGTGTGTGTGGGAACAGTTGATAGATGCTGGGTTGATAAAATTAATAGAGCTGTATATCTGGGAGCAGTTCTGCCCAATGCATTGCCCAAACCAAAACTCATGTGTTTTAGATGGATCGATTTACTTTGTATGTTCTGTGTTAAACCATTTGCTACACTCTCTACTTACGAAACAGGTATTTATTAAGACAACACCATATCACAGTTGTAGAACTTCACTGACTGAAATATTCACACTTCAAATAATTTGATTTTTTCAAATGATTAATTCATTGTTCATGAGTTTTGGTTTGGGCAATGCATCTGTCTTACCTTTTCATGTTGATGCAAATCGCCTTTCATTCTACTCCAATGAAAGATCTAAGATAAGGGCAAAAGAGAATATATATGTTTGACAGTACTCAAGAATCAAGAATCCAAAAGGTAAAGACTGAAAAAAGCGTCTGTCTGACTAAGATAACTAGACAAAACATGTCTTAGTAGCTCTGGAAGAGTATGTTCTAAACATTGACAACCTATTCACAATACTTCAGAAGATAAAAAACTTATTTCTGCAGAATTTGCAGATTTTTCTGTATGCTGTAGTCACTTTCTTAGTCATCTGTAAAACCTGAATTTAAACTAGATAAAGGAGTTCTTAGAAACCCTTAAATGTAAATACATTCTGCTGCTTACCTGTATTTTAGAGGGATGTTATTATTATTATTATCCTCAGTTACTTTGTGCCAGACAATGTAATGTATCCAATAACTAGTCAAAAACATAAAACAATGTTGACAAATAGATAAAACATACCCTGTTGATTCAGTTCTTGGTTTTAATGGAAAATGTTGTTTGGTGTATCATCTGTTGTTGAGGTGTCACCAGATGATACACCACTCTAACACGTAGCCTATGACAGAAGTTTTCAAGCATCCTTTGCTGAATGGTAAACTGTGAAAAGTGAATGTGTCTATAAGAGGCGAACACCCAGAAACACACTAATCACAAAAACTCTAAAAATATCAAAAGAAAACTGATAACATAAACACATACCCAACCCAGTGTGATGCAGTCAATGTTAAATAAGATGCATGAGATTGTTTGGCTAAATGTTTTTCAAAATGAGAGTGTCATTGTTTCAATTTAAAACGATGCAAAACAACCCATATTTTAAAACAGGATTATGATGGTTGTATCGTTATTTTTCTGTTTTAAAAATGAAATAGTCTTTGCAGACTCTTATACAGATTTAACTTAGAAACAGTCTAAAGTGATAAAATATTTATTGTAGAAGTACACAGAGTAAAGAGTTTATGTTGTTCTGAATGTAAAGTTTACAACACAAGGAGTCACCAAAAGGACTGAGGGTTTATCTGAGGTGTGATGCTGCGAACATCTAGACACAGCGTCTGTACACTCAAACACAAATGGGATTTTCTTATCCCACTTTGTCAGGCAGATGAACATGGGTGTTTAAATTAAAACAAAGCTAAACAATCTGCATATTTAAAACTATGATTATGGTATCAGTATATCTCTATTTTTTTAATTTATTCAAAAATAAAATTAGTATTTGCAACCTTATACAGATTTATCTACAGGTATATATTCTAAAAGTAAACACTTTAAAAAGAAAAATGTAAGATTGTGTACAAGTTTTCTGGTTTCTATTTGGAAAAAGAATTTACATAAGAGGATGTTTTCATGAAAGTCCATAAATGCACCCTAAAAGGTTTTTTGGCTGAACAGATAAAGTGAGTTGTTAACACAAAAACCATGATTATGATAGCATTATCTTTGTTTTTTATATGCATATATAAAACAGGCCACCTTTAATTTAAGATATTGTCAAAAGTCTGTTTAAAACTAAACATTAAAATAAAAATGGTTAGAAATAAAAGCGCTGAAATAAAAAGAAGATTATGTACCATTTTTTCTTGTTACAATGTGAAGATTTACCCTAAAGTAGTATAAGATGTATTTATGTGAAAGATTCTTTATCTGAGACATGAAGCTCAGTGGAAGTGGAAGGAGTCTATGGGTGTCAGTACACACATTAAGGAAATCTCATTCCTTGATTATCTAGACATCTAGTGCTAGCATTAGATGATTAACAATCGTATTAAGAATACTCTTCACTCTGGACAGGTATCTTCTCAAGCCAGAAGGGGTCTGACAGGATAGGGGCCATGTGCTTTGTTAAAACGTTATTCTGTTTTAATAGCCTCTACAAACCAATAGAAGCAGACAGCATCAGAGTTTGTTAACAGGGTTATCACCCCAGACCAGAAGAACAAGTTGGGGCATGTCCTTTAATCAGAAAACTAGCTGTCAGAAGGGGTCAGACAGGGGCCATGTTTTCTTTTAAAACCTTTATTCTGTTTTAACAGGCTCTATAAAACCATTACCTTAGGAGGTGATGATGCACACACTTTTGAACGACACACCCCACAGTCTGCAATAAACAAGCATGGAATACACATGTTGGGGATGCAGGGGGAACCCAAAGTCTCAGATCACACACTTTCATTTTGTGTCTGAAGTGTAAACGCTACAAACAGGACGCAGCTCTTACTACAGTCAATATACACACTGTAAACAGTTATTTACCCTTTACAAAACTTTTCACACACTCAAACCTAATTGCTCACAATCACACAACTGTTAGGAGAGTCAAAACCATCTTGTGTAGAAAGGTGGAGAGGAGTTCACATTCTCAGTGATAGCCAGAACCATGTGGTCATAGGGTAAATTAATCTTATGATCGTAAACACTAATGACATTGACAATCTAGAATGGAACAGACAAACTCCAAAATAGGGCAATAAATTCAGAGGGGGGCCAGATCCTCCGCTTGACTGACAGAGCCAGAGTAGGGAGGGGGCACTTCCTCAGGAGGGGACAGGGGTTAAAAGTACATTTTGTGCATAAACATGATTGACATGTAAAACTAGACCCAAAATCGGACGCCCCTCCCTAAACAGGGTAATAAATTAATTAGGGCTTTTTGATTGACAGTTTGACACACAGTCTATTGTAATAACTACTCAGTATATAAAAAACAGACATGTAACAGTAGCAAAAATAAAATGTACACATAACGGTATGTAGTATATACAATGACAAAACGGACAGAATATACACAATTACAAATGTACAATATACATTATATGCACATGGACATGTTGTAGTGTACTTAAAAATATGTACAAATATACATATGTAACAATTTACATTTGTACACACGTGCATTTACATATGTGCATATATACACACAGTAAATATATTATGTAAAGTGTACATACAAGACCAATGAACGTGGACTCGTAATTAAACCTTGTTATGTGATGTGTGTGATGTAGTTAAAGTGCAGTGTATGGAGAAGGGCGGGGTGGGTTGAGATTATGTCAGTTTGCATTAAGTAATCGGACAGCTTGAGGAAAGAAGCTGTCCCTTAGTCGGCTAGTGCGGGTCTGGATGAAGCGGTACCGTCTACCTGAGGGCAGTAGGGAGAGCAGACTGTGACTTGGGTGGCTAGAGTCACTGATGATCCTCCAGGCCTTTCTCAGATAGATATCCTGGAGGGAGGGAAGCTTACCTCCTGTAATGTGGCGGGAAGTTCGCACCACCCTGTTCAGGGCCTTGCGGTTGAGGGGAGTGGCCAGACAGAATGCTCTCCACAGTGCAGGTGTAGAATGATCTGAGGATGTCGCGGTTCATACCGAACTTCCTCAGACGCCTGAGTGCTGGTGGGCTTTCTTCACTACTGTATCTGTGTGAGGTCTTCAGTGATATGAACACAGAGGAACCTGAAGCTATTGACCCGCTCCACTGGCGACCCATTGATGGTGATGGGGGTGTGTTCTCTAACTTCCTGTTTCCTGAAGTCCACAACAACCTCTTTGGTCTTCTCGATGTTGAATGAGAGGTGGTTCTCCTGGCACCAGTGTGTCAGAGTGCGCACCTCTTCTCTATAGGCCGTCTCGTCGCTGATCAGGCCTACCACAATGACATTAGAGCTGTGTGTGGCCACACAGTTGCATTTTGTTAATTTGGTGAATTTATGCATCTTGTTGGGCCTAGAAGAAATGTACAGGTGAGTATAATCCGCATAACAATGAAAACTAACTCCATGTCTCCTAATAATTGCTCCTAGAGGTAGCATGTACAGGGTGAAAAGTAGAGGCCCAAGCATTGAGCTCTGCGGTACACCATACTGAACTTGTGATTGGTATGACACCTTTTCACTCACAGCAACAAACTGGAATCGGTCAGATAGATATAATTTAAACCATGCCAGTGCAGTTCCATTTATGTCAACGTAATTTTCAAGCCTATTTAGTAGAATGCTGTGATCAATAGTGTCAAAGGCTGCGCTTAGGTTGAGTAACACTAGAAGAGAAATGCAGCCATGATCAGCAGATCATTTGTCACTCTGTTGAGAGCAGTCTCTGTACTATAATGTGGTATGAATCCCTTCTGAAAATTCTCACATGTACCATTTCTTTACAGGAAGGAACATAACATATGTGAAAACAACATGTGGTTTTTTAATAAGGGGTCTGATAACAGCCAGTTTGTAAGGTTTTGGGACATATCCCAACACCAATGATGAATTAATAATACTATGAAGAGGGTCTATAATTTCAGAAAGCATCTCTTTCAACATGTATGCTAGGATCTAGCATGTATGTTGTTGATTTGAATGATTTAATTATTTTTGACAGTTCATCCGTATTTATAGCAGAGAATGACTGGAGTTGTTTCTTGAGCACATTATAATACACCATCCAATGTGATTGTGTTGCAGGCAATTGCATTTTTTTTCTCTGGCAATATCTATTTTGTAATTGAAGAAATTCATAAAATCATTACTACTATGATTAGTATATGATATTGACAACTCTCAGAAGCAGATGATGATTTATCTTTGGTTAATTTAGCCAACTTTGACTAGGTGTTATAAAAGAGGGAATTAACATGTTCTGTTGCACTGTTGCATCAAGGTTTTTAAAGTTACCCATTACGCTAAGGAATTGAGACAGTTCAGGTAGATTGATGAAACAATTGTTAGTGGTAGATGTTATTGTTGTACTGTATTTGAAGCTGAAGGAGCTGATTTTGCAACTGTAGGTAAATGTATTATACAGGATACCAAATAATGATCAGAAATGTCTTTGCTCTGCTGGAGAATATTAATGTCACACCATAGAACAGTATTAAATCCAAGGTATGATTACGACAGTGAGTGGGTTCTGACACGTGCTGTGAGACACAGATAGGGTTCAAAATGAAAAAGCCAACCCCAATGCATCCTATTCATTATACACGTGGATGTTAGGTTGATAATAACAAATTTGCTATTGCAGTACATGGTGTGAGCCAAGGAATCAAGGAATAGACAGTAGACATATGACAATCAGGTAAATAATCAAAGGTTATAAGCAGTTTCAGTTTCTCAAAGCATGGTCCAAATAAACCATACCAAGTTTTGTAATGATACTTATCATTACAAATGAAACTTGTGTTTGTAAGATATTGCATTTCACACAAAATTCAAAATGGCCGACATCCAAAATGGCCAACTAAGGAACACAGAATATTGTTTGACTCTGTATGCAGGCAGCAGTAGGCGGTGCTTTGACGAAAGTGTGCATGTACCAGCCACATTCCTGGGACTGATTAGTTCCTGGTACACCTGAACCCAATTATTCACCCATATATAAACCTCTGGTTAACAAACACTCATTGTCTTGTTTTGCCCCAGCTAACATTTCTAAACGGTTTTCTCTTGTATTTTGGATTACCCGTTACTATCTTGGATTTTTTATACCTTTGTGATTGTTTACTGCCTGCCCCAACCTTGGATTGTTTATACTGTTCTGATTGTCTGCTGCCTGCCCCTGACCCTCACCTGTTCATCGACACAGATTTGCCTCATCCCTGTTATACCTGTCTGCCCGTGTTTGACCCTGCCTGTTGTGTTAACGCTCAATAAACTACTGCACATGGATCCCTCTGTCTCTGTGTCCTCGTTACACCTAGAGATGAAATATACCAAGTTTCATGCCAATACACAAAAGTGGTTGAAAAGTACGACCTTGTCCATTTTCATGTGCTTTTTGTCGAATTTGTTTGTGCATTAATCGAGAATAGTTGGGTTCCAACTATCCTAACAGTGGACTTCCTGGAAGAGGTGAGATGGTCTTTGTGCTGAAATACAATTTAAATCTTGAATGGTTCGTATGAACAGGCTAATCTTCTGATTCTGACTGACTGCTCAAAGGCTCCTGCTGGGCTGCTTCATTTACAGAGTGGGATCTGGTTCTAGGTTTACGACACACATGCAGAGAATTTCACTCACAGGGAGAAACCCACAGGGCAGCAGCAAGTCACGGTGCAGGGTGCGGACTGGTCCATCTTTCCCTCAGGACAGACTATATATACTGGCATGTCACCTGCTTTACTGAGTACCACATAAATCTCAGATTCCCATTTATCCGATAACTTGTGTTTCCCTCTCAGTTTGACATTTTGCACCAGGACCAGATGACCCCGTTCAAGTGCAGAGGCATTTACATTCCTGTCGAACCTGATCAGCTACTTTTGATGCATTGTGAGTAGCAACTCTGTAGCTTTCCTCTAGACAACCTTATAGGGATTTCACATATTGTGAATGTGATGGGAATGAGGTACCAGAGAGTCAGAAAGCGAGATCGACTGGAAGTCGAGGCTGCCTGTCGAACATAAGCTGATAGGGTGAGTACCCCGTCACATCACTCCTGGTGCAGTTATATGCATACGCCAAGTGTCTGACATGATCTTTCCAATGAGCTTTGTTCTTGTTTTCCAGTGTACCTAGCATCTGCAAAAGGGTTCTATTAAAGCGTTCCACCGGGTTCCCTCTAGGATGGTAGGGGGTGGTCCTCACTTTGCAGATGCCAGCAATCCTGAACAACTCTTGGATGGTACGAGATTCAAAGTCCGGCCCCCGGTCGCTAAGCAGTTTTTCCAGGAAGCTGTAATGGACAAAGATATGATCCCATAGGCATTTAGCCACAGTCTGTGCTTTTTGATTTTGGGTAGGAATTGCGACCGCATACTTAGTAAAATGGTCTGTAATGACCAAAATATCCTTGCTGTCTGGTTCAAGGGTTAAAAAATCTATGCAAACCAGTTCTAAAAGCCTGTGTACGTAGGAAGAGTCTTTCTACGTACACAGCGCTCACACTTTTTAATTTTCTCATCCAAACATCTTCGGCCAGTAAAATCTGGAGCGAAGAAGATCGAGGGTTCTCTCCAGACCAAAATGACCCATGTCACCATGGAGACTGGTAAGCACAATTCCTCGGAGATCTTGAGGTAAAGCCAGTTGGTTCACAACTTTGCCTCCATCCATCATCTTCCGATATAATAACCCATTCTACAGTTCAAGTTTGTTCCATTGTCTTATCCACAGGTTTACTGCAGGTGAGTGGACGACTTCTTAATTTCTGTAGGTAACGCCTTTGCATTCATGCTTAAGGACTCCCTTAAAGTTAGCAGAAAGGGCTGAGAATCAAGGGACTTACTGACTTGATGTTTTTCACAGATAGCCCTCACTACCTCTGGCAAAATGATTGCGGTGTGGCCTTTAAGATCTGCAAGGTGATGTAAAGTGAACTGTCTGATTTTCTCTTACTCCTTTTCAGATTCCCAATCATCCAAGGGTCCACCATTTGGACGATGAGACAGTCTGTCCGATCTTGATTTTGAGCTCCTGCTCTGTACTGTATCTTGAAGTTGTACACTGAGAGATCAAGAATGGAAAACCACTTGGAACCGGTTAACACAGAGAACACTTCCTCTAGGTTTGGGAGAGCGTATGCGTCTTGGGTGGAGTTAAGCTTCCTAAAATCAATACATAGCCGCACTGAGTTGTCTTTCTTTCTGACTACTACAATGGGGGATGCGAATGGGGACTCTGACTCCCGAATTACCCCAGCGGCTAACAACTCCTGTAGATGCTTCCTGAAAGCACTAATATCTTGTGGATGGATGGGCCAAGCTCTATGCTTAAAGGGAGTCTCATCTTGAAGTTTGATTCTGTGTTTTACCTTATCGGTGTGCCCATAATCCATGTCATTCAGAGCAAAAACTTCAGGCATAGAATGGATTTCGGCCTTGTTAAACTCTTTCCACTCGCAGGGTAGAGGGGAGTCCCCAAACTCAAAAGTTATCTGGGGCCTTTTAGGCTTTTCTTGTGTTTCAGAAGCATCACTTGCTAATGGCTTGTCCATTATTTGCTGGACAGCATGCAATTCTGCAATTACTGCCTTGGGCGGGATGACAATATCATAGTGAGTTTCATTCTTGACCACCACTGGCAAGGAGAAGAAACGCTTCACTGGTAAAGTGTGCAACCCACTAGCAATTAATAGGTCCCCTGGCAAAGATGACATTGTGGGAGGACTGATAATAAGTTTTTCTGCTGGAAGACATTTCAGGCAGACAACTCCATCAAGAACAGCAGTGTGCCCTGCCAACACAGTTTTGGGGACTGTTCCTTTTAATGTGACACATCCAAAGGTTTCAGCACATAACTGTTTATGTCTCACATCAAGTGACTTCTGCAGCATACTCATTTTGCACATAGCTGGAGTAAAGTGCATCAAGGGTATTTGTGCCGATGAGGACTTGTGGCACATTTAGCAAATCTGGGACCACCAGGGCTAGCGTGGTGACCTCCACATACCTGTTCCTAAGAACTCCTTAGGAAACATTAAAGTTACCTCCACAAACCCCAGGTAAGGCATAGATTGTCCATTTGCCCCCTCCACTTCCAGCAGAGATTCCAGAGATTGCATAGGGTGATGAGACAGGTACTTTTTGTAAAAAGATGAGGGAATTGTGGTCACCTGGGAACCAGTATCTAAAAGGCAGTTCACATTTATTTCATCAATGCAGATTTGGGCAGTACATTTCATTCCAATTAGTCCTTTTGGCAGTTTGGGCTTAGGGCACTGATGTTTCATGTCAGTCTCTATATGCCCTGTTACAGAGACTGCCTGCCTTTTAACTGAGCGGTTAGATGATTCTTTATATCCCACTGGACTTGTCTTTCTCTCAACTGGCATTTCTTCTCATCCACTTTAGAAGGATTGGGATCATTACCACAATTGATGGCCAGGTGTCAGTCTTCCCACATCTAAAGCAAAATCCCGGACGAGGACGAGAAGGATGTCACAGAACCACTTTGCTGCTGATTGTTCTCATCCTTCTTGGTCTGTCTATGCTGGAATTTTGCTAAGGGGCCTTTAGAGGCAAAAGGCTTTCCCCTCCGCAGTGGGGGTATCTCAGAAGCTGTCAACTGAGCCTTTAATTCTGCCACATGCTTCTTCAATCCAGCTAACTCCTTAGCTTCTGGGTTTTCTTTTGGTCTTTCTTTATCAGAAATGCATGTTTTCATAGCATCTACTTGTGCTTGTAGTTCTCACAGTTCTTTCCTCAGCTGCTTTACATCATCTTTTGAACTTTCAGGCTGACATTTCTGGTAAGTTGATGTTTGAATAGCGGCAACCCGAGCTTGAAGTTCAGATATTTGAGCCCTCATGGTATCCACCTCTTCAGATGCTCCACCAGCTACATCATGGGAGTATGCTGACATTTGATGTGTCGCAGTTCCCAGCTTAGGGGCATTACTCTGTTTATTCAATCCAAAATGACTTCTCATTTGATCTTCTTTTGAGGCTTTCTGATCTTCCTCAGTGCGAATGCATTATACCAACTCTGCAAAGGTAGGTGGGTGGGTTTTTTTCTTCTCTAGTTGTAGGCTAGCAATTAATCCGTTATCCCAACATCCACGGCAAAATGGTATAACAAGACAACGATTTTGCTCACTCTCAGAAATGCCACCTCTCCTCACAGTTGTGCTTAACATAACATGCAGCCGGTGTAAATAACTGTAGGGTTTCTCTCCTAGATTCTGTAGCATGGTCATAAATTTGGCCAACAGCTCATCTCCATCCTCCACAGATCTATAGACAGACTCTGATAACTCCAAGTAAGCGATGGTGAAGACTGGGGGCTCATATGTCATATCAGCTGCAGGAAGGAGCAGACTATCTATAAGTATTCTCCAGCAGAAATTGAACACTCGCCTGCCAAGTGTCAAAGTCTGGTTCGTTAACTGGTCTAGGAACTTTCCCAGAGAAGGATCTAAGACGGAAAGAACTAGGCTGTAATGCAGCAGTGTCGTTTGTGTTGTTTCTGACGATGTGTTCAACTACAATTTTTTGCAGGCTGGGCGTATCAATCATGTCCATTGTAAGATGTGGATGAGGTAACACTGTAGCTGCAGGATTACTAATTCTACTGTTAGGTCTTTCCTTGGACAGGTTTTGTGATTGCTTAGGTTCCATTCCATGAAATGGCAAGTCTTCTGATGGAGGGGCTGCATGCTCTGTGGTCACTCTCTGTGATTTGGCTGGAGACGACTGTCCATCCAGTGAGCAAGCTTGCATTTGAGAGTCGAATGTATTTGCATAATTAAATCTTTCATCTGAAGCAGGTAGGGGCTTAGCGGGAGAATGACTAGATTTCATCTTCTTTAACTCTTCCTGGAGTACGTCTTCAATTGACTTTCCACTAGCATTAGCAATAGTTTTCAATTCTTCCAAGTACCCCTTTGTGGCACTGTCACTAGCTACATGGTGGTAGACAGAGCTTAAAGCATACACATTAAAAGTAGTATCTGGATTTAACGTGCTGACCATTGTTACAGGAAGTAGGGGCTTTAGTGCTTTCATATCAGAGCTATGTGTAAATTCTATAATGGCATGATGATGGAATTCAGAGTTTGGGTCATCAATAAGAAAATTACAGCTGAAACTACCAAATCTCAAAAGCCATGCTTCAAGTCCTGATTAGTTTCAGTCAATGTCAAGCCGCCAGCTTTTACAGCATTTGTGACATTTACATTCTCTCTTCTTATGACATCCATGTTTTAATATTCTAGTCAATGTATAGTTTTAATAGAACTCCACTCTTTTACCTTGTCACCATTGCTACAGGCCAATCTCTCTCCTGGCTGACTTGCCATTTTTTGTTGTAACCCGTTATATGTAAATTCCAATTTTGGGTCAACTCTGACAATGGACCAGTTAACTCAAAAGATTTGGTTTGTCCGAGGAGCAAGATGATGCAGCAGCAGCATACCACTTTTCTTCCTTATAGCGTTTATGGCTGTTTCACCTTGTTGGTGATCTTCTTTTGACTCTTAATTAATATTTCAGTTAACTGGGAATTGCTTAAAGCTATCTTCTATATTGAAACATCTGATTAACTTTTCTCTTTCCTAAAGGGACCCGTTCTTGAGTTGTTTAAATGAAATCTTGAAACCTTTAAACCACATAACAACACAGGCATAGAAATAAAAAATGAACAAATAAAACAAAATTTCTCTGAATTAAGTACCCAAGTTTCACAAAGTCCTCAATTTCCTCAATGAACTGACAAAAACAACCCTGAGGAATCTGAAATCCGTTTGGAAATTCAGTCTCAGATGTCAGTTAATTTATGGTAATTTCAGTCTTTAAGCTCCACTCCAGATCAGGACGAAATGAACGGTGCAGTTTTACTCCTACTAGTTAAAGACATGAAAGTTCAGTTCCTGTGTCTGTCCAACAAGTGGGACTCATGCAAGAGTCTCAAGTGATTTGCTTACAGGTGGCTCGCCAGTCCAACTCCACCACCGCAGATATAGGAACAGTTGAGACAGTTCGGGATCAATCGGGAAACATCAGCAAGGGAACTCACATGGAACAAAAGCAGAAGAAAAAAATAAACCTGGCCTTGGAGACACAAGGCCACACAACAACAACAATTAGTATTTGATAACAAATACACATCAATTAAAATTCGTTTACACACTGTGTGATCAATTGTCTTTTTTATGCATTATTTCTCTTTAACAATAAAGAAACTCTTCCCAATTGTTGTGTACTTTCTTGTATATCTTTTTGTTTGTCATACAGTTAGACTTTTATACTTTCTCAAACAGCACCTTTTTCACACTTCAGACATTAAGGCATATTTGTCATTAATTCTGCACCATTTGATAAAACACAATTAATTTGGAATGTATTGAGATAAATAAAAAAAGGAAAAAACAATAACTCACCAAGGAACTCATATACATGTTCATCAAATGAACTAGGACGTTTCAGATGTTACTCTCAACTGCATTCAGCTTTCTCTGACCCTTTTTTAAAGATATATGCACCACATGTTATATGAGCTTTATGCTAGTGCTTTGATGGCGTCATTAACATCGGGATGATTACCACCCCCTTGCCATCCTATAAATAATTCTCTAGATCCACCAACATTTTGGGGAATGTCCCTCATCTGAGGCATATGTAAAACTAGTTTAGCATGTGACGACATATCACAGAAGCTTCATAAGGATGCTGGAACATATAGAAATTAGCTTCTGCTTTCTGGTCTTCAAGCGTTCTGTGTGGAAGGCCATAGAACATATTCCTTCTCCTAAGAGTGTCCAATTTTAGATTTGCAGCAACACATTAGATCTGAAAGACTTCCAGATATCCATAATTCCCTCTCACAGGCATCGAAATGTCATCCTGTGCCATATAAGGTGCCTGGGGGTGAGACTCCATGCCAAGAAAAGCTTTCTATCTCCCTAGCAGAGAATAGCCTTTCTGGGGGTTGCAGCCATGATGTGAGCACAACTGTCTCAGACTTATGAGCCTATCCTGGCTACAGTTACCAGGAACAAACTAGGCCAAGCCATCACTGTAAAACACTTTGAAAGAGTGTTAGGGGTTTGGGCAGCTGCATCCAACGTGATACTTTTTGGCCTGCTGTACAACAAAGTGCGCAGTTGCCTAAAAATGCGCAGGTACCGTCTTTCTCTGGTCATGTGGAAGAAACCGTGGTTCCTGTCTCAGAGTCCTGCCTATGAAAGATAGTGACAATGGTTGCTTCCCTCAAAGGCTGGGGAGTGGTCATGGAAAGACGCTTCATAGGGTTTTGCGCAGAGACCATCATCTCTAGGCACATACATTGCCTAGAGATGATAGCTGTGTTTCTAGCTTGGAGGCACTTTTTCCCATCATTTTCTAGTGAATGGACAATATGTTGGTGGTGGCCTATATTATTATTAATAATTATATTATAAATATCAAGGGGACCTGAGATTGCATCCTCTGTGCAGACTGGTGCATCAGGTTTCTCTTTGGTCACAGAGATAGCTACTATCTCTCAGAGCAATGTATATCCCTGGGAATCAGAATGTAGGGATAGACTATTTAGGCAGGAGCAGAGCCCTGGGGAATAGAGATTCTGAGATGATGGAGCTGATGTGGAAGAGGTCTGGCCAAGGTGAAGTGGACCTGCTGGCATCTCAGGAGAACACTCACTGTCTGCTTTGGTTCTCCCTCACGCACCCAGCTCTGCCATGGAACAGATGTGGCTGAGGCTGCATCTGTACACATCCCATTCACTCTGCTACGACAAGTTCTACAGATGGTCTGCTGAGACAGGGTAAGTTTGCTTCTGGTAGCCCTATTCTGGCTGGCCCAAAGATGATTTTCAGACCTCATAGCCTAGCAGGCCCTCTTTAAGAGGTTTCAATCAAGAGGGACCTTCTATTGCAAGACAGGGCTCCAATTCATCAGCACACAGATAATCATGAAACAAGGTCTAAGGGTAAAACAAAGAGTAATCCAGAAAACACAGGCAATGGTCACAACACATAGAACAGGGACACAGAGTGCATGCTCAGAATTGCAGTGTTACAACTAACAAGACTTCACAAAAATTGACTTGAAATGACTGAATGTGGCTATATAGGGTGAGCTAAACAGGTTAATCATGCATGACTGAAAGCAATGGCCAGGCAAGGGATTCTGGGGAGTGTAGTGTAAGATGACAGGACAGGTTCCTGAGCCTTCAAAATTTGTATCCCAAAAAGTGGTTCTATCTGCGTTGAAAGGAAACTCAGGAATGACCTATGTTGTTGCATCAGAGCATACAGGAAACTCAGGGATGACATTAGACCTAACAGGATGTACATGGATGACCTCTGTGATTGTATCAAGGCCAACAGGAAACTTGAGGGCAACCCCGTGGCCACATCAGGGCAGACAGGGATCAACACAGGACAATGCTCAGGAGCAGACCCTTAGACTGGAGTGTGCTCAGGAATGGACTTTTTGACTGGAGCAGGCTCCAGCATGGATTCTCATACAGGAACAGGCTTTGGAGGAGCAGTGTGCAGCCCAAACAAATGGCTATTGCCATTACAGAGTGTGCTGAAGATAGGCAAACCGCATCTGTCACTGCCAGTGCTGAGGCCTTTGAAATGCCAGCTGTTCTAGCTGAAAGTGCTATGGTCACAATGACCAGGAACACTGGAGTGGCGTCCATGATGGCTGGAGGCTCTGGCGTGGCATCCATGATGGCTGGAGGCTCTGGCGTGGCATACATGATGGCTGAAGGCTCTGGCGTGGCATCCATGACGGCTGAAGGCTCTGGTGTGGTGGCCCTGGTGGCTGGAGACTCTTGCTCTGGCAAGGCAGCCAAGTTGTGGAAAGGCTCTGGAGTTGTGGTCATAATATAAAGAGGCTGTGCCCCCTAAAAAATATTTAGGGGTAGTAACCTCCTTGGATTTAAATACAAAGCATGGTCTATGTAAATCATAAGAAAACAAGCCTTCAAGACCTGCATCTTTCCAACTTAAACAGTAGACACAAAGACTAAACACAGGTAATCTGTCCAAATATGAAACAATGTTCTTGGGCAAAAATGAGAAAACCAAGTAATCCAGAAAAAGAGAAAATCCAGAAAACACAGGTAATGGTCAAACGCACAGAAAAACAAGGGCATAGAGAGAACACTCAGAATTGCAGTGTTACAACTAACAAGACTTCGCAAAGATTGACTGCAATGACATGGCTATATAGGGTGAGCTAAACAGGTTAATCATGCACAACTAAAAGCAATTAGTTCCCCAGCAAGGGATTCTGGGGAATGCAGTGTGAGATAAAAGTCCGGGGGATGTGGGGACTGCCCTCTGGTGGAGTACAAAGGCACTCCAGTTGATGGGTGTGACACCATGTAATAAAATTGGGGCCCTGGAAAGCCTTCTTGGATGCTGTTCACTACAATACAACACAATAATACTGAATATTTATTTTTCTGTGTTTAAACAGCAGCAAAATCAACAAGCACAAATAATTTTACATACACCTTTTCTGTTTTCAAAGACAAATCAGGACATTACATATTGTATAAACAAAAACTGGTTAAGTTCATTGTTACTACCCCTTTCTGGGATAACAGCCCAGAAACAGACAAACACAATAAGTCATTGTAAGTACAAGTGCTGTTGATAATATTGTGCATTATTTTATTTCCAAACCACCTCCAATTTAGGCATTTTGCTGAATGAGTCTAAACACGGTACCTATTGGCATATGTATGTATGGATACCCATGTGTTGCAAGGATAATAGAAGACATCTGTAAATAAAGAAAACAATATATATTCAAGGATTTATTTTTCAATACTTTAACAACACATTAATATGTACCTACTTTTAATTATAATTCAATTTATTTAATATTTATGTTTCCTTATTTCAGTGCATTTAAAGTACTGAATAATATTAGTAAACAACATGCACTTACTATGGAGCTACTAAGGTTTGGTTTAGGGTTATTTGCATGTAATTATGCATAATTCGTATATTACTACATTACTATAGTAAGAACATGAAACAAGGGTATCAGAAATTGTACCCAGTGTTACCGTGTCATATTCAAAACAAGTCCAAATTCCAATCAAAGTTTAGAGAGTCAAAACTAACAACAAATCAACAAAATATCAACAACAAAAAATTATCAACAAAATACAATTATTTTATTTAATGCCATCTCTGCAGCAGTGGTATTCCTACTGTACTTCATTGTAAGGCTGGTGGCTTTGCTCCAACAAAGCCACCAGCATCGTAAAGGACCCCACCCATCCCTCACACAGTCTCTTCCAGCTCCTGCCGTCAGAAAACTACCGGAGCATCAGAGCCCGCACTGCCAGACTCTCAACAGCTTTTTCCCCAGGCTGTGAGAGCCCTGAACTCAAGCACGGCTCCCCTCTGAAAAACCTCATACCTCTTAAATGTGTATATATATATCTATTTTTATTTCTCCCTTGTGCAATTCTGAGTGTGCTACACACAGGTGAGTAGGCCGCACAGACCACCTGTAGAAACACACTCTCCTCTATGTCACTAGACACTTTTACAACTGAGGTACATAATCCCACAAAAGACTCATTATGTTTACAAGCCCATGCACTACAATCATCTTGTACTGTTCTCCAGCCAGAACAGTGCTTGACTTATATTATGTGGAACATTTGTATCGTTTGTATTTAAATAGTTTATGTATAGGCAACTTTATATATATTTATATATAGTATATTTATAATCCAATTCTGTTAGCATTTGTGTTTAGATTTATACTGTTTCACGTCATTGTTGTATGTCTGTATTTATGTAGCACCGTGGTCCTGTGAGGCACGACATTTCGTTCCACTGTATGTCCCCACATATAGCGGAATGACAATAAAGCTCAACTTGACTTGACTTGACTTGAAGAGAAAATATTCTTAAACTGTATCCAATTCAGAAACATGCTTTTACATGCAGTACTGCATTTTATATGCTTTATTGTAAAATCAAACACATTCATGTTTAACAGCATGTACAAAGTTTGTGTGTGCTGTGTGATTTTAACAACAGTAGACTTTGTATCAGGGAGCAAGCATACAAACTGATGCACAATGACCGGAGAGCTTTTATCTGTTTGGCTGAACACAATTTTCTTTCCTATTCTCTTTCATTGAGCTTAATTTATTTCAATAGCTCACTGCGGCTGTAATGACGAGTGAGACTCACAAGGATCCATTTGCAGCATTTATTAGTGTTAAGACAGGCAGGGGTCGATAAACAGCAAACAGGGTAATCAGAGGCAAAACAGAGACAGAACATTAAACAAGCAAGGGTTGTGCCAGGCAGCAAACAATCAAACATTCAAGATACATTCCAATAATAGAGGCAGGCAGCAAACAATCCAAAGACAAAAACAAGTAATCCAATGATGCAGGGGAAACCACTCAGTAATGTCACCAGGGCAAAACAAGACTTCACAATGTCTGCGTGTAAGACTGGGGTTTATATACTGTGGTTAATGAGAATCAGGTGTAATAGGAAGTAATCAATCCCAGGTATGGGGCATTATGGGAAATGTAGTCCGAATCACAAGTTAATAGTCTGGTGGTGCGGAGGAGGTGGAGAAGTGACCTCCTCCGTAACAGCGGCACATGTAGGCCTAAAGCTCCTTTCTTAGGAAGAGTCTAAGTGGGTCAGCTTGGTTTTAATGTGACAGCATCTTTATTAATCCTTTGTAGTTAATCACAAATTTCTTAAAATCCCCCATTAATTGCCATTTTTATTACCTTTTATTATTTTTTATTTCACATTTTTATAAGTCAGTATGTGAGTGGTGCCCATGCAAAAGTAACCTCCTCAATGTTGTGGATCATTTCCAAAGGTTAAAAAGGGTTCATTTTCTGATCCTATTCAATATTATTATTTATATTTCATATTTATTGTTTTATAAAAAGGCAGCGCGATTATTAACAGTCATTGAGACAAGTTATAAAGATTATGCACACTTTCCTAAAACAAAATTCAAAATAGATTCAAAGAGATTCAAAACTAGAATTTTATAAAACATTTAGAATTTGAAACGTCTCTCAATGGGTGCACCAAATGAGCATCAAGCACTGCTGTGGGCCAATTATATTAGACTTTAGATTCAGACAATGGTCATACTGGAGACTTTGTCATAGCATCAAATCAGTGTTGAGTTCCCTTGAAAGGGAACCTAATGAAACATTTACTGTGGCAATGTGGGGCATATAAACGAGTTTTCAGCAACAATTTCAGCAAACAAAAGGCTCCTTCTCAGTTTATTTCTTATTCATAACCATTGCATAACCATTGCTCTGATCGTTGTAGAGCCAACGATCAGAGACAGGTCGTTGACTCTACACTAGGATGTATGATGTTACACCTCTTCTCTATATGCAGAGTGAACAGCAGTGGACTAAGCAGTGCTCAGTGTGGTGGTATTGGAGATGCAGTTTCTGATCCAGACTGACTGAGGTCTCCCAATAAGGATGTCCAGGAACCAGTTGCTGAGGGTGTTCATGCCCAGCAGGCTCAGCTTTCTAATGACATAATGAGGGATAATAGTGTTGAATGCTGAACTGAAGTCAATGAACTGCATTCGTACGCAAGTGTTCTTCTTGTCCAGGTGGGTGAGGGCCAGGTGGACAGCTGCGATGGGTGGGATGATCATTACTTCTGCTTAAATGCATACACAATATTAGCCAACTGCATAATCTGTACCATCTTAGACCTGTAAAATTCTACAATCATTTCTAATAACACACTTGTCTGACAATGTATAACTTTATCATTTTCTGTAACGCAGCTTTAAAACTATATATATTGTGAAGCACTATGCAAATGGCAGAAAACGTGGAAGAAATAATCCTGCTGTGAATTCTGGTATATCCAGGGCTATATTTTGAAATTCTGGGCACCCTGGATAATAATTCTGGACTCTTACTGCTTAAACTGCATTCATTAATAAGTTATATTTTCAACACAAATTATTTACATGCCATCAACAGCTCTTCTGTCAAATTCATGTATATGTGTAATTTTGACATGTATGTAAAAGCTACATATTAACTTACCATCTTAATGAGGTTTGCTTATGACTACCCCTAGCTGTTTTTTTTGCATTATGAATTTGGCAGACACTGATATCTGAAGAAACTTTGCAAAAAG
Organism: Chromobotia macracanthus; assembly: GCA_036877525.1. NCBI lineage: Eukaryota > Metazoa > Chordata > Actinopteri > Cypriniformes > Botiidae > Chromobotia > Chromobotia macracanthus. Next base: position 5,789,726 of record JAZGTH010000030.1, read on the forward strand.
TGCATTTAAGTTACATACATTTTATCAGTTGCTCATGCCATGCTCTTATTACACTCTCATGCTCTTATGAGCTACAGAAACAATTATGATTTGTAAGATGTTGGTTTAAATTTACATGTGATTGTAATATAACTAAGCCAATGCATGTCTACTGGAGGAATGGTTGTTTTATGATTACTAATCCCAGGCATTGAAATATGACATACTTAAGCTCTGAATTACCTTCAAGTTTTCTTGATCAAGGTCTGTGGGGCCTGTGATGCTTTGCTACTTTTTATTTGTATTGTGATTACTTTCCCTGAAGTACACACACACACACACACACTGTATCTGTGGCTGATTAAAGCATTGCTCTATGTAGTGTAAGTTATTAATAATAAGTGTATTGTGTTTCCTAACCAAAAACACGTAAAAAAAATAAACCCAAAATTTGAACAGGCCAGAAAACAACGTTACATATAAGTGATGAAAAACAGAGGGAAGCCTTTGGCTATCTGTCATATGTTCACAAGGTAGATATTAGAATTTAGCTGCAGAATATCAAACTGGAAAAATGTGGCTAAGGAATACTGTAGGCCTAATGGAAAAATATATCTGTTTCTGTAAAATATTTATGAGTGAATTAATAATTAATAAAAAAATTAATAATGGGTAACATTTGAAAATGTTACCCATTATACCACAAAGAATTGTATGTCACTATGTCACAGGAAGGAGGAAGAAAAGGACTGAGGTAGCTTTAGTACTTTTAGCTTTGAGTATTATGAAGGCAGTATAGACCGATTTTTCTACCAAAAAAAGTAAAGTTTACTTTAAAAGTTTTATCCCCTAGATTTTTTTTATGTTAATTTCACAGGTATGGAATTCAGTAGTGTCAGAGTTATGAATTCTATGAATTATGAACAGCTGGATCCAAACTTTGAGACCAGATGATGGGGGACAGGATGGTACGACCCCTGAGACAGATCAAGATTTGATGGACTTCTTTAGTAAACTTTTATACCTACCTACCTCCAGCCTAGTTAGTTTCTATATTTTGTTCCCTGCATAGTCACAGCAGTGTGCTGTTATAGCTGCAATTAGTAACATTATGCTTTACGCTTGTAACATTACACTATTTCTTTTGGTAACATTTCTCAGTGCCTGACATATTGTCAGATGTTATTAGACCCGACAGTTTCTTATCAATAAATATTTATAAATCATTATAATTATTATAAGTTACAAATTTAACGTACCAGAGGAGAACTGGCCCTCCTGTTGAGGCTGGTTTCTCTCAAGGTTTTTTCTCCAGCTATACAAGTTCAAGTTCAATTTATTTCTTATATCCAAAGATATTTAACAGTAAAAACTAAAAATGAAAGGGAAAGAAGGAAAATTAGGCAGAGAAAAGGATTTACTTGATCTAAATACTCATAATTGAACCAATGCTATTATTATCACCCTTACATAGGGTACGGTAGAGAATGGAATAATATTTTAACACTAGTTGAGCAAATAATTTGTTTATGAATAATTTGGTAGAGAATGCTGCAGGCATTTGTGACCTAAATTAATTTTACATATACAATTCAATTTTGCTTTCACTTTTGATTGATTTACGTGTCTAGTTACCAAGTTACCTGCCTGGCAAAAAGTACCCTATACCTAATGTTACTGCAAATGTGTCTAAGATAAGATCAAACTGAAGGCTTGTGCGTGAATGGAGTAATGCCTCACCTTAAGCTTGACTGGAGTAATACCTCAGAACCTTTAGGTCTGTCACCTGGTATAGCAAGTTGTATGAACGTGACTAAGATAACTTAAACCATGAGCAAGCATGAGGCAGGGGCTCTGGAGGGGGGCATGGAACTGCACTGTTGGGAGATCCGTGGATAAGAGCAAAAAAATACTAAAAGAAATCAAAACAGTTATTTTTTCCAGCTTTTTGTCCTGCCTAATGTCATGGGTGGTTGTGCTATAAAGCTCATGAAGTAGTAATCAAAGATGCAGGCTTTTGATCTGTGTGCTGATAACAAGCCGGATTGTCCCTCTCCTCTTCAGTCTGAAGGATGCAGCATCCATGATTTCCAAATAGAATGTCAAATTTCGACTTGTCTGGCCACAGAACAGTTTTCCACTCAGTCCATTTTAAATGAACTTTGGCCCAGAGAAGACAGCAGCATCTCTGGATTGTGTTCACACATGGCTTCTTCTTAGCATGAGAGAGCTTTAACCTTGTGGATGGCATGGCAAACTTTGTTCATAGACAATGATTTGTGGAAGTGTTCCTGAGCCCATGCAGTAATTTCCAAAGACAGAATCATGCCTGTTTTTAATGCAGTGCCGCCTGAGGGCCCGAAGATCATGGGCATCCAATAATGACTTTTGGCCTTGTACCTTGTGCACAGAGATTTCTCCAGATTCTTTTGATGATATTATGAACCGTAGATGATGGGATATTCAAAGTCTTCACAATGTTCTTTTAAGGAATATTATTTTGAAACTGCTCCACAATTTGTAGACACAGTTCTTTGCAGACCTCTTTTTATACCTAGTTATGTTACTGACCTGTTGCCAAGTAGCTTAATTATTTGCAAAATGCTCCTCTTTTCAGCCCTTTGTTGGAGAAATATATGCTCAACTTTTGTGTATTGACTTGAAATTGAAGTTTGATTTTATGTTGATTTTAACCTCACATCTTAACCCTGGTGAAGGCACAGAAAAGAGAGGACTGGTATAAGTAGAAAAGGTGAATGGTATCCCTGAAGACTACAGGGCTACAGTAGTAGTCCTGAACCCAGGAAGGCTGTCAGTTACATCACTACATACTCTCTTTTTTGGCATCCTAATGTTTTCCCCCTGACAATCAAGTCAAGATCAAATATCTGCAACATCTTCTTGTGCGATAATCCATGTTAATACACCAGGTTTACAATCAAAATTATCCCCTTGTCTCCTCTTAGTACTTGAAGAAAGGCCACGATTGAGTTGGCTTGTGTCCAGAGCACCTTTGCATGCAGCTGCCAGCAGCATAGTGCAGCTATAAAAATGTAAATGTGTACTGGGTGGTCTAACAGGCCCAATGCTGCTTCAGTGGCTTTAGAGAAAAGAGCTTATGATGAGCTGTCCTGTGTGAGCTAACTGTTATAGAATACCATAAATGTACCATGAATCAGTGAATTTGAGTTCAATGTGGGTTTATTATCAGTTGTGGGTTTATTATCAGTAGTAGTTTTATTATCAGTATCAGTTTAATAGTAGTATTATCAGTATGAGCTAAGTAAACAAGGTAATCATTTAAAACACACACACACACTGTGAAGTTTCTTAATCACTGGCCAGTAACACTATTTGAAAATAAATTTGCTCTCCTTTCTTTCTGGTTTGCAAATTTTCAGAGAGATGTTTTCAGTCACAAACCCCCGTTGTTGTCCACAACGTTTCGGTGCCTGGACTTTAAAACAGCAAACAGGGAAAACAATAAAAGGCATGGCTTGCATCGCATCCAGCTAGCCAACTCTGTTTCCCATAAGAAGTGGTGGAAAAGCACAGAGTGTAAGCTCGACCACAATCACCTGTCTGCTGCTGAATTTGCAAGTTGGGTCGATCTGATCCAAGCTCCTTTATCCTATTTTTTCTTCATCCGATCGCCTTGTGAAGGGGTATTGCTGCAAAGATAAACTGAATTTTCTTTTCGAGATATTTCACTTGCTTCCAGATTGATCAGAACCTGTCAGTCATTTCATTTCAGCTCGACGACCCCACCATTGCTGCCCGGATTGCTGCCTGCCTTCTAGACATCTGAGCCTGGATTAAAAAATGGCACCTTCAGCTCAACCTTAGCAAGACAGAACTTTTGATAATACCGGCCAACCCATCATTAGAACACAACTTCACAGTGTCCTTTCCTGCCAGCTATGGTCAGTTAACAAGCGATGTCTGATTGTTTCCCCACAATGAGGCACCAAATCAATCTGTAAAACTTTCACCTATTCTGTTCCTTTGTAGTGGAATGAACTCCCAGCCTCCACCCAATCCGCTGAGACCATCACAACCTTCAAAACACAACTCAAAACACATCCGTTTCACAGACACCTGACTAATCCCTAATGCTCTATCCTATCCTCCTAACAAAACAAAACAAAAACAAAACAATAAAATTCTCCTTGTCTCTAGTTCATCTTGTCTCTAATAGCAGAATACAATATCCGCTTCTAAATGTAGCTTTGTAGACTTGGCTTGTCAGCTTGCAAGGCAAAATGTTTAAAGCTCTCATCCTTTGTAAGTCGCTTTGGATAAAAGCATCTGCTAAATGACTAAATGTAAATGTAAATGTCAGTCAAATGAGAATCTGCTGAGCTGGAATGAGACTCCTTAAAAACAGTTCAATAACATGAGACCAGAAGTATTAAAACAATATTGATTCGCTAAAAACAAAAGTGGGAGGAATAAGGGTACCCCTTATTGACAGGTTGCCATTGGTTACCATAAACTGTAAAACCTATCACTTCATGAGAACAGTTGTTCATTTCCTCACAGACATTAAACTATTAACACTGCTGTTTTTATGTTTTTCTACTGCTAACGTTTGAAAAATGGAGACAAGTGACTTGGTGCTTGAATTTGATCTTGGGAAAGGCCTTTTTTTGTGGCTGTGGTTGCTGCACCTATACAATATAAGTGACTGGAAAACTGGTCTGCTGGGATACTGGACTGGGTGAGAATTGATTATAAATGTTTTTGAAATCAGAATTTTGTTGTGGGGTGATTGGAGTTATTGATGAAATGTGAATTGTTTGGAGATTGGACCAAAGAAAAAATGAAAGGTTGAAAATATAAATGAAGTGACTTTTTTGCTTTGTTTAATGAAGAAAGAGATTATTTCTTTATCTAAAACTTGTCTTTAGCAGCAGAGAAAAACAAAGGCCAAGACAAACATTGCTTTGATTTTGCGAGTAGTGTTAACAGAGTGATAGCTGAGATGGGGGAAAGAAAAGCAGCTGGTGAGCATGTTAATCGTAATGGGTTGTCTGGTATCCGGACGGGTTTATGTTTGTAAAATGCGAGGAAAGGTTTGCCAAAGATTAATGTTAAAACTGTATACTGCTTAAATAGTCTTTGATGGGTAAGGCTCAGATGCCTTTAATGTTGTAGAGATAAAATATAAATGAGGTGATCGTTAGCATAGAAAAATCAGGAAACAGCAGATTAAATGAGAAGTGAAATTATTTAAAGCATTTCCATGCTGAATGATACGACTGGAGGGTTCTAGGTGAGATGGATTGGAGAATCAAGTCGTTAGAGGAGTTGAGAAGGTGTTTTAATGGATGGTTTAGGGGAAGACCAGTTGAGAATAAAGAGGTACTGCGGTTGAAGATAGATCTGCCTATAGTGCCAAGCAGCCTGAATGTATAGAATGAGAAACCAGAAAGGGATTCAGTGATTTGATATCTTGGAACCTGGAACATGATCAGTGGTTATAAAAAACTGATCGCAGGTGGAAATCTCGATAAGGTGTTTCAAGGGGGTTGCACACTGGACAAGAAGTGCAGCACCACACCACATCTTTAAAAATCAAACACAATGTGTTTGATTAGTATACATACTGGCAGTGCTCAGTTATGACTCAAAATCTTTATCTCTATGGCTTAAAATCTTGCCGCAAAACCGAGCGGCACTCACATATTTTAACATTAAAATCCAAGACTCTTTCAAGAGAAGACCATTAAGACTCTATAGACTCTATAGTTCACGCATATAGAATGTGTGCATCTGGTGTGCAATACCACATGCAATAAGACATGAGGAAGAAGAGATGCACAATGAATGGGCACTCCTGGAGAATTATGTGCATGGTGAAGTTTAAATGGCCAAATATGTCACAGCTGATGATGCAGCTGAAACAGTATTGTGTGGTGAGATTATTAAAAAATCATTGAGAAAATTAAGAAGATTAGGGATAGCTTAATCGTTAGACAGGATCCAGAAAATAGCTTCAGAGAGTGCGTTTAAAGTTTTGAGGTTAAACACATGGCAAAGTAGAATTTATTCCACCGGTAGAATTCCGGTTAATAGGCATTACTTTGAATGCTGATGACACTTTAAATAATTTTATTGCTTGGTCAATATTGTGGTAATGCAGATAGTATCCGTTAAGAGAAATATGAGTGTTAATGCTAAAACAGAGAGCTGAGAGATCGATTATCAAGCTTTTTTCAAACATTTTCTAGTGTCCAAGCCAATGGAGCTGATAAGAAAGTATTCCAAAGGAACAATTTTAAAAGGACTGATCACAAAACCCGACTCAAGTTTTTTTTTTATATAAGCTTGTCTACTACTTTGGGCTCTGCTAGAGTGAATTGAAGATTAGTGCAGATGATATTTTGAGTGGATGGCTGATGGCTGGTAGATGGAGGTATGTGGGGCGACAGTAGTTGTTGCAGAGATGTTTAGACAGGGAAAGGGTGAGAGACCCAGAAAAACTGAGGCTTGACCCAGCCTGGCTGAGGACCTGCTGTGTACCCAGCACTGTGTGGGAGGCAGCGGGGAAGCTGCAGGGCACAAGACCTGGGTTCAGCAGGCCTTGTTGAAGGAGTGGATGAAAATGAGCCAGAAGGAGAGAGGTTCATCGTCTGGAGAGAAACATACAGCTGTGCTTTAATCTGCATGAACACTGAATGTCAGAGTTTAGTAGAGCTTGTCTTCAGGTTTTCACATTTTTCTATTGCAGGAATGGTTGGATGAGAGTGAGGACTGACGCAAAGAAGATGGTGGGTGTCTAACAACATATATGCTTCATTAATGCATCTCTCTTTTAGAATAGATACAATAGCTTTTGATGTTGTAAAATTTTCAGTCTTACACATTGGAAAATATTTACCATTTAGTGATGTGGCTCTGTTGAGTTCCTCTCTAAAAGGAAAGCCATTACATTACATTCAGCTTTACAGGGCCAAAGAAATGCAGTTAGAATCTAGTGTATTTTGCAAATAACAATTGACTAAATGCATGGAACATTCTTATGAGCTTATTTATTTAAGCCTTAATTATTATTAATTATTAAGCCAATTATTAAATTTCCTGGTGAATTGTCACCTGTTGGTGTGGAAGTATCTTCAATCTTCTGATGTAGTTTAACAGCATCTATATTGTAATAAATAGTATATAGTATTATATGTATATTACTTTTTAACATTCTGATTAACCGACCAAATAGTGAATGTTAATTCAACATTGATAATTGGTTGATGATTGATGGTGACCTTTACAAATAAAAATAGACGTTGAATTGACGTCAGTTTGCTATCTGGGGAGGAATCGCTCCTTGGGCTCCATTGGGGCTGATAAGCTTTGGCAAGGAGGAAGGACTCCTTGTCAGTCAAACGGGAAGAGCTCTGTTTTAAACATATGGGTGGTGCCAAATGCTGTAAAAATGTCATGGGACAGAGGTGAGGGAAGGCCCCTGCATGATGATTGGTTGGATTACATGGCCAAATAAACTTCATTATATATGTTGTATTTTACAGTTTATAGTATCGCATAATGTTTTTTTTTGTATTTTTAACCCTCTTATTATAGAGGCTGTTTACACAGCACACGTTCTTGTATTCTGTATTCATTGCTTTTCAGTTGCCTAGCAGTTTATATTAACCAACAGCATCTCATATGTTGTCATATTTTCTGCTATTTCAAACACAACGTTCAGCAAGACAAAAAATAGTTAACCATGTCTTGAGAACTCTACATTCTGTTTAATTCCAGTGTGCTCTCTCTCTCTCTCTCTCTCTCTTTCTCTCTCTCGTTCTCTCCCTCTCTATCTTTTTAATTCAAAAACACACCCTGTGTAAACAGCACTTCAAATATCAACTACAAATATCTTAATGATTTATCAAATGAACGAAAGTCAAGAAAGAGATGTGTTTGCATTCAGGCAAATAGTTTAAACTAGAACAAAGTAAGAAATCTTTCTGTTTTGTTTTTGGCTTTAAGCCCAGAAATTCAATGGAAAATATGTCTGACACAGATCTCCATATTCTGTAGTGGCAAAATAGAATACAAGAGCACATACTGCTGGAAAAACAGCATGCTGTAAAAGATCAGAGGCAACATCGCCCCCTCTAACCAATGCAGTTTCTTCTTTGACTGAAGATCAAAATGTGACCACTGTAACATTTACCTCAAGTGACCTTATAAGGAATAATAATAAGAAAAAACAGTCGGTTTTTGTGTATTTTATTTATGTAAGACTTTCACCAGGGTAATGTGGCTGAATTACTACTAAGGATTTGCAGCGCTATCACTAGAACACAGTCTTTGTTAGGCATTTTTTTAGTAATTAACAATGACTAGTTTATTAGTAATTAATTAAAGAAATTAACAAGTTCAGATAACCTAGAGGAGTGGTAAATGATTCTGGTTTGTCTATAATATACGATACTCAGGAGCTAGTTGGTGATACCCAGCCCTAATAAAAGTGTGTGAATACAATATTGAAAGATATCAAACTGAAGTAGATGATCTAGATTTAGTTATTGATAAGCCATTTAGACAGTGCGTATTGAACCAGTATAACAGTTCTTTTCCACAGCTTTGTTGGTTCTGAATGACTTGACAGCTGAGTAATGTGTGATCCTCAGTTCTCTTTCGAGGGAACTTGACACTGCTTCATGGCTTGATGCTATAGAGAACGAGTTTTAGGCATGCCTGAACATAATGTAGGTGTAAAATTACACCTACTATAGGCAGGTCAAGGTCATGTGATGTAGTGTTGCTCGCCACATAGCCTTTAAAAGGTGCTGCAAAATATATCATGAGCTTCTTGTCTTCAGGAAGCCTGTCTATCTCTCTGTATTAGTCAGGATAAGGGTGGTGGAAAACGATATTAGCGCTTCAAAGGAGTTAGAAAGAAGCCAAAAAAAGAACAAATGAACTCAATGAAATGTAAGAAGTGCCCACCACCCTGCTCACATTTCAGTGAGCTACATTTTGGTGAGTTACATGCACAATATGTGTGTATTTTGTTTGTGAGCGGAGCATTCTAGATCAGGTCAAGCGAGCTGACTGTCCTTAGTGCGACTTGCTTCTATTGAGAATGCTTTGCTCCAGCCTGGCTCTCTTCAACCTTAAATGGAGCCCGGCAGCTGCATCTTGTGAGTTGGGTCCCACATGTGCTGAGGCAGAGTGGAGGCTACATTTGTAGGTTTTGCAGCTTTATGTAGTTGAGCTCTCTGCCAATCAGATTGCAGGCTTCTGAAGACTGCTCTGCAATCTCTTCTGATCTAGATGATGAGCTCTAGATGATGTAGATGATCTGACGACTGTCAGACAGGTGCATGCTGAGGCAAATCAGTCTCCTCTTTCTGCAACATTCGAGGAGCTAACTGAGGTGATTTCTCATGTTGTCAAGAAATCACAATGAGGTGTCAAAGGCATGGAAGAATCCATATTTTGCTTTGCCTAACCCTAACCCTAACCCTAACCCTAACCCTGTTGTTGTAGAGGAAACCTACCTTGCCCTCTAGAACATGTAGGCTTACATCTATTTTAGTGAACAAGGCTTAGGCAGGTCAGGCTGGTGCATCTTTGCACACTATTACAGTTTTGCAGGTGCATCAGGCCAACCTGCTTAAAGATCTGGGCCATGATGGGGAATTAGAAGCAGATGCCACAGATTTTTCCTTCCATGTCACCAAGCAGATGGCCTGTGTCATTCCCTGAACTATGGCTGATTTGGTGACCATGGAGAGACTCCTGTGGCTGAACTTATCATGTATCATATCAATATAAGCCCATCTTTGTGGTTGCTCCAATTGCTCCTCATGGTCTGTCTAGCGATGCCGTTAGTTCCATCATTGACAGATACTGTGAGACTAAGTAGCAGTCAGAGGTGTTCAAAGAGCTCCTCCCCCACTGAGGCCAGGCATCTGTGGTGTCAGGTTGCAGCCCAAGAGGAAGTTTGATCTGAGATCAGCCTCAGATACATTTCTGACTCTCAAGGTGGCTCTATTATTAGCTCTGACATTGCTCAAGAGGGTAGGGGATCTACAGGCTCTTTCTGTACACACTTCCAATTTGGTTTTTGCTCCTTGGCTTTGTTAAAGACATCTTGCGCCCCAGACCAGATTATATTGCTAAGGCGTCATCTACATCTACTTTTTACAACAGGTAAAAAAAAAAAACCTTCACTCATCATTCCTGTGAGCTGTATCAGATGTAACAGATCCAATAGAAAAGGTGCACTCTCCTTATCAACCGCAAAAAATGAACTTGAATAACGATTTGATTATACAATGGTTGCAGAGACGACAAGCCAAAGACAACAGAGGAAACAAGAGAAGAAAGAGGAATGAAGGGATAGAAAAACAGAAGAGGTTCAGCTTGGAATTATCTCTAAAGCAAGACAGATGATAACATTGGTTAAATGACAAGTAAGGATAAACAAAAAATTGTTTTTGTTAAAGCAAGAAATAACCAACCATGCTTAATGATTGTCACTTAGATATAGAGAATGTAACAGATGAGGTTGAAGCTTTGGACCTGCAAAGCTTCATTGCTAAAAGTTTGTATGGAGTTCATGTGTATGCTTATCGCTGCAAGCAAGATGTGTGTCCCCAAATTGAAGACAGAAGACAGAAGCAGTTGCAACCTGTCCATGACTCAAGACCAAAAAGGAGGTGAGGCAGTTCCTGGGGTTGGCACCAGAGCCAGTCCAGTGGTCGGAGTAGTGCCAGCAGGCTTTCACCCAGATAAAGGCTGCTCTGTGTGGCGGGCCACGCTCCCTTTTTTGCAGACTGATGCATCAGACAGGGGACTTGGAGTGGTCCTGTCTCAGGAGATAAGAGGGTGAAGAACGGCCAGTGCTAAACATCATTTGTAAGCTCTCAAACAGAGATGATGTACAGCACCATAGAAAAGGAATGCCTAACCATTAGGTGGCTGTTATCACCCTCCGCTATTATCTCCTGGGATGGGAATTCACTCTCTGTTCGGACCATGTGGCTCACCCATTAATATCTGGCTTTACAACCCTTTAAATTCAAGGTGGTCCACAGGCCAGAGGTGCAGATGGCTGTAGCTGACTTCCTCTTCAGAAATGAATGTCTGGATGCAGAAGGAGTGATATACAGAGTGGATAGTGGATAGAGCTTGCATGCTTATTCTACCTGTAACATTTAAATAATTGTCTCTGGTATTTTCTGTAAGGTGGTGACCCTCCATTACCCTCTAGCTCTACCTGTGTAGATCTGCTTATGAGGGATACTATATATGCCTATACATGTATTAGAAACATGTTTTGTTACATTTGAAAGTCATTGAAAGCTGAAAGAAACCACTAAATAAAATGTATATATAAATATAAATTGCAAAACCAAGTGTACATGAACAAAAAATGCCTCTCTTCCTGGTATCTCCCTGGGGAAAAATGTGTGCAGATGATTAATTCACAACAAAACCAGGAACATGAATTAAGAAGGTCAGTTTTCATACCATGTGGATTTTAGTGTTTAAATAGTTTAAATTCTAAACTATTCCTGAACCAGACTTGTAAAATAATTGTTCCTTAAGTGAATGTTCCAAATAATTGTAGTAGACATAAGCCATAATTTCAGAGACAAACAAGACAGTATGTGTTCTCTGAATGTTTTCTAAATGTTGACAGCAATATTTAGAGCTATCTTTTCTGCTTCTAACTGAAAAGCCCTCAGTCTACACGCTTAACAACAGAAGGGCAGATTGTCTGTCTCTCAGTAGACAGCAAAAGAAAGAGACATTGAGACAGATACTGTGATTGGCAAGGAAACAATGAGCCAGAGTGCCTGTTTTCCACGGAGAAGGTGTTGCCTAGCAGCAGTAATGTGCTGCTTTGGTCTGAGTGTGGTAAGAATGGATACAGGCTTGCAGGACTATTAAATCATTTAGAGTATTATACTATTAGAGTATTTGCAGAATCCAGAATCCAGAAATGTATTTGTTCTTCCCAGTCAGACTGTAGAATGCAAACAGCAGTGGAACAGTATAAATCCTGAGAAAAGCAGAGATAGCTCTGTACTCAGAAACCTAAAACCACAATGAGCATCAGCATGTATAATGAGCTCTCCAACTTTCCTTGCATTCAAGTTCTATGAATGTGTATTGATTCAATGAGGTATCAGTGCTGGTAATTCATTATTTTTCTTTCCCTTGCTTTCTCCTTTAAGGTTTAAACTTTCAAAGTGCTAATATGTGTCATGATCCTACCTCCTGTAGTTGGTCTCTGTGCCTCTAGAGCCCCCCTGTGTTCCCCTGTCCTTGTTAGCATTATCCAGGCCACCTGTGCCTTGTTTCCCCTAGGGTATTTTAATTGTGTTTTTTCCCCTTGTTCCTCACTCGGTTTTTGAGTCTTGGCTGTGAACTTCCTGCTTTGTTTCACCAAGTCCTTCCAAGCTACCTCAAGTAAGGTGTTTTTAGTTATTTGATTGTTAATGTACTCTAGTTTTGTTTTCTCCCCTCGTTGAGTTCTTATTTTCTCATGTATTTTTTAATTACCTCAACTGTTATTAATACCTCTGTCCAAGAAAAACTTCTGTTGGATTTTTTCTTGCAAAGACCTTTTTTTAATAAATCTACTTTGCCTGGAGTACTGCCTTGAGTATTTTGTTTGGGTCCAACATTACCACCTCTGTGGTGGTAGTGGTAGATCTCCTAAAACACCACACCAGAGACCTGCGTTCAAGCCTGACTTGTGACAAAAAAAACAAGTCAGGAATGGACCCAGAGACACTTTGTTCCAAGGATCTGTTGGTGGTGGTTCCTCACCCAGTGCTCTCTCACCTTCAAGCTCCAACCCTTAAATTTCCCACAGACCTCTCCAAGATTGCTTACATTATTACCCTTCTTTCAGACAAGGTGCTTTCTTGGGCCTCCGCAGTGTGGCAAGCTCCACTTGCCCCAAACTCTTGGAAAACGCCTGACCCCGCCCAGCTACAGGAGGGCTGTGATGGGGAAAATTAGAGCTCCTCCTAACGCCATCCTAACGTCATCATCCGTGCCTCCACTTCCCCGGCTGGGGCGGGATTCTTCTTTGTAGAGAAAAAAGATGGGAGGTCTGAGACCTTGTATTGATTACTGGGGCCTCAACAAGATCACTGTTCGGAATCGATACCCCCTTCCTCTCATGGCCACTGCTTTTGAGCTGCTTCAAGGGACTTCCATTGTTACTAAGCTGGATCTCTGCAATGCTTACCATCGAAAGATGGCCGTCAACACCCTCACAGCAAGTATCTGGTGAGGCCGTTCAGGCTCACCAATGCCCCTGCAGTATTCCAAGCACTGATTAATGACATTCTCCGAGACCTGCTTAATCAATTCGTCTTTGTATACCTTGACGATATCCTCATTTTCTCAAGGTCACTGGAGGAGCATGAGGGGAATGTTAGCAGGATTCTCCAGAGACTCCTTGACATTCACCTCTATGTAAAGCCTGAGAAGTGTGAATTTCATGTTACCCAGTCTCAGTTTATCGGGTTCACCATCATTCCTGGCCACCTGGAAATGGATCCTAAGAAGATTGAGGTGGTCCACAACTGGCCCATACCTGCCACTGTCAAGGATGTTCAACATTTCATTGGTTTTGCAAACTTCTATAGGAGGTTCATTACGAATTTCAGCTCCATGGTGGCCCCCTTGATGGCGCTTACCAAGGGAGGGGGGAACCAAGATTCACTGGAGTCCGGAGGCAGCAGGGCCTTCGAGGATCTCAAGCGCCGCTTCATTTCCACTCCCATTCTTTTGATCCCTGACCCTGAAAGACCATTCGTAGTGGAGGTGGACGCCTCAGAGGTGATTGTGAGATCAGATCTCTCGGTTGAGCACTGGCTGTTGTCAGTCTCCTTGTGCATACAAAAATCTCACTGGATTATTATAATTAATAGCAAAAAGAATGTTTGGAAATGTAATCTTATAATTCCTACTGACACTAGAACACTACTCTCTCTCTCTCTCTCTCTCTCTCTATATATATATATATATATATATATATATAATGCAAACACTGAGTAAACCTCTGAAATCACTCTCCCAAGGCCATTTTGTTGGTGAATCAATTCCTCTCACCTGTCTCTGTGTCAATTTGCTTTGGCTTCCAAACATTTGATTAAATGCATTGATTGGACTGTCAACTGTTCAGTGTAAGATATCAGACATCTGCTATACTTCTCGAGATGCATGATTTTTAAGATCGCTAGCCAGACTGTATGCAGCAAGAAAACCACAAAGACGAGTTCATTAAACCAACAAAAAGTCTTCACCTTCCATTCAACACTCCTGAAAAGTGGCTGTTTTGATCCCTGAAATGAGGCAATGAGCTATTACCATTGTGTGCTTGAGCAAAACATTTAACCCCAAATCACAATCTGTAATGAGTTCAATGGATTATGTCAACACCACATAACATTTAACCAGTTGTGTCAGTTGTGACTGTGGCATGTGTAGGATGTGCTTCTGTTTCACATAGACAACAAAACATAGACACCTCAGGGGTATTTAAATTCTCACTCTCCAATTTGCAAACTTTAGGGGGAAAAACAAATGTACCAAAATAAATTTTCAGAGAACTTCTTTAATTGTCTTCTATGTAATGAAATTCTGGTACTGAAAGGACACCATGTTCTGAAGTGACAGACAATGTAATAATTACAATTATTTTTTTAATGGTGTCATTCTGTATTAACTTTAAAAATCTATCTGTGTAATGTTTGAAAGGAATATACAGTTGCAGCCCGCAGATCTAGAGGCCTTCTAAAAGGCAAATATTCTTTGCAAAATAGCAGATATGTTTTGAAATGTGAAAAAGAAACAACTGTGCTTTTCATGTTTATTTATATTAAATGTGTGGAAGAAATGATAACTGTCATTGTTTTGCACTGCATCTAAAGTTGGCATTGTGAACCCTAACTAGTTTACTAGTTTGCATGTTTAACTAGTAAACATGCAATTAGACAGAACCAGACATACAGAAAACACTAGGCACTTAATAGGCATTAAAATATAATTTATAAGTCTTATTTCTAACCTGCCTGGATAACCCAGCAAACCAACATGCGTCTCAGTAATCTCAAAAAACCATACCAATACATCCATTTATTTTTACCTTCTAATTGAGAACGCTGTCAGCTGTTCAACAATCCTCGTGGTATCCAGACCAAACTCAGTAGGGTTCAGCCTCTAGGGCTCGACAATAGGTTCAAGTTCAGACAATAGGTTATGATGCAATTACTTTACTCAGTGACTCGTTTTAGAGAGGTTAAAATATCACCATCTGAGATGGTTCCGTTTTATTAAGCAAGCATCAGGTCACATAACAGCAAGAGGTCTTCACCATGTGGTTCGGCCTCGATACCTCATAGCTGCGATGACGTTGCAGTAGTTTGGCTGCCGCAAGATCATTCATACAACATTGTGATCTCTACACACACATAAGTCTCTACAACATTATGACTTCCATATATGGGCATAGAAACATGCTGCCTGGTTAAGCTAAGCACACTTGCACCTGCGACTCTACTTTTCTCTTAAATATTTCTAGTACCCTGTTTTGCTGGATAGCTAATCTTAACATCTTGTTTTAATAACAAAATGCATAGCAGTCCCCCTACAGCTCTATTTTAAGCTATGGTCTGAGCGCTGGTTTTGCTACACCTAGGAAACTTCACAACGTACTTGCAGAAATAAGCATATACATGAACTTCCTATGAACTTTCAGATGCCGTCAAGGCCTTGCAAGTCCAAAGCTCTAACCTTGCCTGTTACATTTTCTGTATCTACACAAAGGTCATCGAGCATGGTTATTTCTTGCGTTATCATTAATCTCTTGTTTATTCTTCCTTGTCGTCTATTCAATATCATCATCTGTCTTGCTTTAGAGATGATTCCAAGTTCAATGTTTTTCTTTCCCCTTTGTTTTTCTTCTCCTGTTTCTTGATGTCTTTGTCTTGTATATTCTGCAAACCCTATATAATCAGACCATTTAAGTTAATCTTTTGTGTTTGATTGAGAAAGTGCACCTTTTTTATTGGATTTGTTATATTGGATACAACAAAGTTATAAAAACACCTTCTAATGGTGGTCCAACAAAATATCTTGTTTAAGTAGCAGTATGGTGAGATGCCATCCAACTGTTTGTATATTATGTATAGTGCAAAAGCAATTTGTTGTAAGAGTCAACAATAAATGTATTACACAATGCGATGCTAAAAGTGCACACTAGATTAACACAAGTCAGAGTGAAAACCAAGGACTGATCATTAACATATTTAATAATAATAAAAGATGAGATATAGTGCTTGCGCGGAATAGTCAAATTGTTGGGTTATGTATATACGCATGAGATGGTTGTCTTTGGTCAAATCACACTATTTTTTTAATGTCTCACACCATTAAGAGTTGAATTTTAAGGTGCTTTGAACTTAACAGTAGTTAATATTTGAATGTTTCAAAATGCCCCAATCCTGTTTCATTCTGTTGCATTTTGTCTAGCTGTCACAATCACCAGCTGAAATGCCCCTGACATCTACTAAAGGGCACTCTCCAAACCATTGTTTTCCATGAAGAACTACATTTCCTATAATTCTGTGCATCTGTGTATTGTTACCTATTTGCGATTGTTTGCTGCCTGCCCCCTCTTGCCTGTTTCATAGTTTTTGAGTGTTTGCTGCCTGCCCCCTCTTGCCTGTTTCATAGTTTTTGAGTGTTTGCTGCCTGCCCTGATCTCTGTTCCGTCTTACCCACTATTTCTATTTACCCTGTTCATAGTATTGTTTATGATGAAGCGGCACTTTGATTTTCACCCCCTGTGTCAGAGCAGTTTGTAATGCTAGCATCCTGTGACCACTGTGAATGTAAACTAATGTACCACTTGCCAGTATACTGGTGCATAACATTAGTTACTTACTAAAGCAAGTCAGGAACTAATAAACAATTTTTAGTAATATTGTTTAGAATAATTGTACGCATTACTGTATTTTCAAGTTTCATGTAAATTGCACAATGCATACTGTGGATATTAGAGACTTCCCTGTTTCCATTATTCACCATAATTTTATTACCTTGACACGGTAGCACCATTTGAATTATCAAAAATCCCACATCCCATGAGTTATCCTATTGCAATTTTGCATCTTTAAAGTCTTGGCATGATGTTCACCAAGTTTGTTACAATCATATGAAATCCCTAGGAGTATTTAAAGGTTCATGGCCTGCACTTGTTGGGATGAGCTAATGAGTGTCAGTGCAAAAGTTGCTTGGGTTGACAAGTTTCGTACAGGATTATGTATGTATGATATATGCACCATAGTTTTTTCCCTTTACCAGGGAGCGCTACCAGTCCCCCCTGCCCTGCTCAAAGGCTGGCCTAATGACCCCAAGAATCTTAAAAATAAATAAATAAATAAATATAGCTGCAAGCAGTGATGACAGGCCCAAGCACTACAGCCCCATTGCCACAAGGAGCTTCTCTGAAAACAATGCACAGTGGATACTTGCAATTAACAAAGTAAATGATGTTGGAGTATTTTAAGCCCATTTTAAGTGGCACTTCCTGCTTTCAGTAGGTGGCGCTATAAATATGACTCATAATAGCCATTAATGTGATCAGCCCACAACAACAAACATATTTATCAAGTTTGATGTAAATTACTCAATGCATGCAGAAAATATTAAATACTTTCTGGTTTTTTTCTGTTGCCATGGCAACACTGTTTAAAATATCAAAATTCTCTTTTCAATTTAGCATTTTAACTTTTACAACTTTACATTTGCCATGTCTCTACATTAGTGGACTATTTTAAAATGTTTTTAAGTGACACTTTCTGTTGCCAGTTGGTTGTGCTATTAAGGTGAATATTCAAATCAGTGTCATTAGTTCACCACACCAAACATATTTGCCAAGTTTGATGCAAATCGCTCAATGCATGTTGTGGATATTAACGACTTCCTAATTGCCATTTTTTTGCCATAATTTTATCACCTCAACATGGCATCGTTCAAGAATAAAAATTCCTATCATTTAGCATCTTAATATTCTTGGCATGATGTTCACCAAGTATGGTGACAATCACATGAAATCCTTATGAGGGATTTTTTCACGTTTCAATTTTCCCTTTTAAAAAATAGAAATTCAAAAATGACTTCTTGTTGGGCGGAGTTAACAGGTGTCAGTGTGAAAGTTGTTTGGGTCAACAGGACTACTACACAAGCCAAGTTTCATTTGTGTGTGCATGCATGTATGATATATGCACCATCATTTTGTTTCTCATACCAGAGGGTGTTACTGAGCCCCTCTGCCAATCCCATGTGCCATCCTTTGTCCGGGCCTAATGACCAATGACTCTGATGTATGTGCCAAGTTTTAAGAGTTTTTGAGCATGCCCATGAGCCAAGAAGCTGCCAGGCACCAGCAAATGTGGCGAATTAGATGAAGTATGCTGAGCCAGGGTGCTGGGCATAGTAGAAAGAACTGAAGAGCTTGGTGGAACCAGTAGAGGCAAAGGAGCCAATGAGCTGGGTGGAACTACTGGAGATGGAGGAGCCGTTTAGCTGGGTGGAACCAGTAGAGGCGAAGGAGTCGATTAGTGGAACCAACAGAGACAAAGGAGTAGATGAGCTGGGTGGAACCAGCAGAGGCGAAGGAGCCAATGATAAAAGGTAGGTAGGATGTACTGTGGGATTGGGTCATCAACAAATCTATAGAAGCAGATGGTTGAGGAAGTCCAAGGGTGGGAACAAGTGTAAGGGCTGGCTTCGCCACCAATTCAATGAGCCAGATAACCATGGAGACACAAAAAGCTTGTCACATGACATTTTGCAGTCACAGTGGCATGCTGCAGCTTACATATACATGTATATATATACATATATAATAATAATTTAATTATAATTAAATTAAATAATTATAATAATTCATTCAAAATATTTATAAACATGTTACCTGTTACATGCATTGTTAAATTAGTTTTCCAATCGTTAAATATATGCAAGTGAACTTTGCTGTTTTAATACTTGTATAGAATGATCATGTGAGATGATTAGTAAGTTGTCACGGGCACTGCTGTTTGTCCAGGAGGCAGACCCTTCTGGATTTACAACATGCATGCTCATCCACTTCTTCTGAAATACATGAAAGTGGCGGGCGAACTGAAAGGAATAGAAGAATAGAGTAAAATTTAAAATTACCTACACAAGGTCAAGGTCAAGGGGAGTTTATTGTCATTTCAACCATGTACAAGTACATAGTGAAACGAAACAACGTTTCTCCAGGAACTAGGTGCTACATAAAAACACAGAACAACACAGAACTACAAGGCTTTGCGGATGCAGCATGAGGTGTAGATGTCTGTGATGGAGGGAAGAGAGACCCCGATGATCTTCTCTGCTGTTCTCACTATCCGCTGGAAGGTCTTGCGGTCCGAGGCGGTGCAATTCCCAAACCAGGCAGTGATGCAGCTGCATAGGATGCTCTCAATTGTCCCTCTGCAGAACGTGGTGAGGATGGGGGACACCAAGAAACTTGGTGCTCTTGACAATCTCCACGGAGGAGCCGCTGATGTTTAGCGGAGAGTGGACATTCTGTGCTCTTCTGAAGTCAACAACCATCTCTTTAGTTTTGTCCACGTTCAGAGACAGGTTGTTGGCTCTGCACCAGTTCGTTAGCTGCTGCACCTCCTCTCTATAAGCTCTTTAACGGCAACTGCAGTTATTGTAAATCCAGACCAGAGGACTGGCCTTAAAATATACGTTTAATTAAAAAACCTAAAAAACAGCACAGTAACACACCTAAACAAAGACAAGGACAGACAAAGACCTAAACAAAACCAGGGAGTATATATACACAAGGGAAACTTAAACAAGACACAGGTAAAACTAATCAAAACTAAGGAAAACCTAATGTGTAACCATAAAGGAGGTACTTAACTAATAATTAGTTAAATGAACAAGGAACATAAGAATCAAGAACAGAACACAAGGAACACAAAGTGAACACAATACTACCCTTCAAAAAGTCATATGCTGGTGTCAGGTTTGTTTCAAATTAACCTCTAACAAACATAGAGTTTAGTGTGACCAAAGGTGGATCCTTCTTCACAGGTCAAAACAACAAACCTTACTCATGTATACATACTCATGTATGTATGATAGGCAGTTGTGGCCTGCTGGTTAGTGAGTCAGGCTTATAATCAGAAGGTTGCTGATTCGATTCCAGCAGTGGCAGGTAGCAACTCAAGTGCCCTTGAGCAAGAAACCTAACCCCCGATTGGGTTATTCCTCGGGTGCAGTGTGCTACCCACTGCTCTGGGTGTGTGTGTGCTAATGAATTGCAGTGTGTTCACCCCTCACCAGTGATGGGTTAAATGCAGAGGTCATGTTTCGGGTATGGGTTACCATATCTGACAAATATGTCACTTTTACTTTTTACTTCATGACCAGACCTCCCTACAGGCTCCATAAATCTCTGCCCTAATGACAACCCCTAGACTATCAAGATACCAGGATAGTTTGGCACTCTCCTTGAGCTTCTAAGGGATTCCGACCCCCTTTTTGAGGCTATATATGGGTTATACAAGCAGATACCTGGGATAACATGGATATTATAAAAAAACCAAGATGGTGGCAATTTCATGTTTTTTACAGAGACATGGCACACCAAACAGTGTGGTTGTACAATCTGGATGGACGTACTATATTCAGGGCTGACAGAGTAGCAGCAACCTCCAGTAAAAACAAGAGAGGTGGAGTATGCATTTATGTAAACAAAACATGGTGCAAAGTCTCTGCCATTGTTGATACTTACTGCTCTGCTGATCTGGAGTTCCTGATTATTAAGTACAGACCGTTCTACCTACCATGTAAGTTCACTTGCATTGTTGCTGTTGCAGTTTTTGTACCTCTGGATGCTAATGCTAACATGGCTATGAAAGAACTTTGGGCTGCAATTAGCAAACTATAAACATTGCACCCGGATGGGGCCTTTATTGTGGCTCCGGACTTTAATCACCGCACTTTAAGATCTGTTCTCCCTAAATTTCACCAAAATGTCTCCTGCACCACAAGCGGGCATTAAACTTTGGACCATGTTTACACCAATGTGACTAATGCCTACAAAGTTACACCCCTCCCCCACCTGGGTCAGTCTAGCCATCTCTCTTTGTTCCTGTTTCCCAAGTATCACCCGGTCATCAAATGTGTGAAACCCACAATGAGAACCATCAAGATCTGGCTTGAAGGTGCTGACTCCACTCTTCAGCATCAGTTCCAGCACACAGACTGAGTGCATTTGCTGCCCAGACCATCACGAACTCTCAAATCAATATCAACACTTACTCCAACTCTGTCCTGGAGTACATTAATAAGTGTGTGAGCAGTGCAACAACACACAAAACTATTAAAACATTCCCAATCAGAAGCTCTGAATGAACAGAGAGGTTCACCTCCTGCTCAAAGCTAGAGATGCAGCCTTCAGGTCTGGAGACAGGGTGGTTTACAGCTCAGCCAGAACCAGTCTAAGGAAGGTCATCTGCCAGGCCAAATTTGCAAAAAATTAGCAAAGAAATTAAGGGACAATTCAACTCCTCAGACGCCCAGAAATGTGTCAAGGCATACTGTCTATCACAGATTATAAACCACCCAGCACTGTTACTTCCTCCAGCTCTGCCTCCTTCCCTGATGAGCTCAACCATAGAACCATAGTAATACCCTTCATGCTGATCTGCAAGCTCAGCCATCTTGGAATCAGCACATCCCTCTGACCCCAGTCTGTTACGTTAGATAACCTCTCCTCCTCCACCATCATCCTGAACACCGGCGTGCCACAGGGTTGCATGCTGAGCCCTCTTTCTCAACACCATAATCAAGTTTGCAGATGACACCATGGTGGTAGGTCTGATCAGAGATGACAATGAGTTGGCCTACAGGGATTGCCTCAAGAAAGTTCACCTGTGCCCAAGGATACGTGTGAACTTCTACCCTACCCAGGCAGAGCTTGAGATAAATATCCTCGATGGTGGGTAGCTGACTGCCGGTTGTCCATTGGGCAGTTTTCATCACCCTCCTCCCATCTGGCAGGTGCTATAGGAGTTTATGCTCTTGGACCAGTAGTCTCAGGAAGAGCTTCTTCCACCAAGGCTGTGACCCTGCTGAACTCCACACCACCAATCTAACTACAACTGCACTGGTTCCAGTACTTATGAACTCACTATTCATATTTGCACTATTCATATTGGACTATTCATATTTGTAGAGTCTGTTACTATTACTAATACTAATATTATTTTGCTCATATGTACATTGTTTAATTGTCATTACTACATTGTTTAATGGTTACTATTACTACTACTACTATTATTTTGCACATATGCACATTGTTTAACAGTCAGACTCTTCTTACTTGCACTAACCATATTTTGCACATTCTGTACATTGTTCAACATTCATACTATTTGCACTACTCATACACAACATTTTTGCACATATAACTATCTGTATTTGAAACCAGTTTCATGCAACTGGATTCTGATTTTCAGTTCAAAACAATCACGGCCCTTAACACCCCTTGACACTGATTGACAGGCTTGTGTGCAAGGTATCGTAAACACAAATACAAAGAGAATTGCAATTGATTTGACAATTCTGCAATTTGCAATTGCAAATGGACTTTGCATTTTTGTTTTAAATTTGGCAGACATTGCATGTCTGTGTAAATGAAAAATAAAACAATCTGTATTGCATTTGCATTTGAATTGTGTCACAACTGTTACACACACAAGTAGAAAATACAATAGCAAATGCAATTTGCAATTTCTTTTTAAAATTGTGCTCAAAAATACTCTATTTCCAAAACATTGGAAATGTTCTGCACAAGCCTTTCTTGAGATGTTTTTTGTTAATTTGCTTGTTTTTCTTCTTTGGTCTGGATTGAACTCTTGTTGGCAATACCAATGCCATAATTACTATAAATATAAAACTATTTCAGTCTCAAGAGCTGAAACATGATTATGGTCATTAGCATTTCTGACACACGTTCAACACAGTCGACCAAGCAGTAGTCACAATGGATTAGGCCATCTGACTAATCAGAGTACACTTGGCATTTGGGGAGAGGGGATTTAAAGAGACAGGAGCAGAACAACTTTTCGGTTACATGGCTATGACTCAGAAAGGGAATGAGATATGGTCACCAAACTTGGCACACTTAAACTGTAATCTCATCTGTGGTCATGTACAAAAACATGGCTATTGGCCATTTGGTGCTACTAAAATGTGGGAAAAAACCCCCAAAAATGACTACAACTATTCCAAAGTTAGCTTAATTGACTTGAAAATTGTTGTGCAGTGTCTTTGTCTAAGGTGTCATGACTGTATATGAGAACATTTAGGAATCTTGTATTACTAAAAATATGGCTGCCAATGAAGTGTGAGTGCCTATTAGACAAGATTAATCTGGGCCAATCAGAACTAAACACTGTGGGCCAGTTTGACTCCTGACCCCAATGGTCTGAAAGAAAATCAACCTCAACCAGCTTGTAGGATGCAGCAGTCACTTGCTTTATCTTATCTGCACGTACAAATTCGACTAATCCTAATTCATTGTACTCTGTAAAACATGTCTGCAATTTGATTGAAATATTTTATTTGCATTTACATGACATTTATTTATCAGACGCTTTTATCCAAAGTGACTTAAAAAGGAGGAGAACATTAAACATTTTGTCTTAAGAACAAGCCAAGTCTACAAAGTTACCTTTACAAGTGGAAATCATATTTTAATATGAAAGACAGGTTGAACAGAAGAAAGGTGTTTTTAAATGTATATGTAGGAAAGAATACCAGAGCATTAGGTATTAAACAGGTGTCTGTGAAACTGGTGTGTTTTTAGTTGTTTTTTGAAGGTTGTGATGGTCTCAGCAGATCAGTTGGAGCTTGGGAGTTCATTCCACCAGGAAGGAACAGAATAGGTTAGGGTCTTCGAGAGTGATCTGGCACCTCGTTGTGGGGGAACCATCAGACGTTGCTCATTTACATACCATAGTTGGTGGAAGGGGACATATTTATGAAGGAGTGAGTTAAGGTAGGAGGGTGAGGTTCCAACTGTCCTAAAGGCTAGGGTCAGAGATTTAAATTTGATGCAAGCGGCAACAGGTGTGCCAGTGGAGTGAGGCCAGGAGGGGTGTGACGTGGGCTCTCTGTTGTTGATTGAAGACCAGACGTGTTGCAGCATTCTGGATCATTTGCAGGGGTTTGATTGCATTGGCTTGCCAGGCCAGCCAGAAGGGCATTGCAATAGTCCAGCCTTGATATTTTGAGTGCTTCAGCTAGGAGCCGTGTTGCATTTTTGGACAGGAAAGTTCTGATTTTCCTGATGTTGTAGAGCACATACCTACATGACTGAGAGATTGTTGCTGTAATGAAGGGTCAAACTCTCAAGGATCCATTTGCAGTGTTTAATCATAAATCAGACAGGCAGGGTAAACAACAGCAAACAGGGACAGTGAAGACCAGGCAGAAGAGTGCGGAGGAAGTGGAACAGGGACCTCCTCGTTAACAGTTGCACTGTGGGCATGAATTTCAGCTGGTCATCAGACACTACCCTGAGGTTTCTAAGGGACCAAGCTGATGACCCAAGTTGAACTGTAAAGTTGTATTCTAATGATGGGTTGATGATTATCACATGTTCTGTCTTGCTGACATTTATTTGGAAAACAGAAAATTCTGAGGTAACATGCTAAAGCTTAATAAATACATTTAATGAAAGGGGGAATAACAGCAATTTTTAAAAATCAACATTATCTCAGATAAGAGCTGAAGTTTTGCATTTTGTCTCGTAGAGGGAGTCACAGCATAAGAATTCATTTTAAGTCCTCATGCGTCATCAGTGTTGAAATGCTTAGAACTTCATTTGAAAAACTATAAAATTTGTCACATGTCAGAGTTCTCCTGTAGCTCAGTGGTAGAGCATTGCGTTAGAAGCGCAAGAGGTCATGGGTTCGATTTATGCCAAATGCATAAATGTAAATGTAATGTAAATGTCTATCATTAGGTCCATGGAAAGGCTGGTGCTTTTCCATGGAAAGGCTGGTGCTTAGGTAGGGCATGGGAACTTGGTAGCAGCTCTGGTATAGGGCACATAAAGATGGTGCATATATCATATGTATATGCACCTATACGAAACTTGGTACATGTATCAGGCTTGTCACGAACAGCTTTTTCCCTGACACCCATTAGCTCCACCCAACAGGAAGTCAGTCATTTTGGATTTTCTGAAACGTGCATTTGTTTTAAATACTCCATTTTGGGATTTCACCAAACTTGGAGAGCTTCACCAAACATGCCAGGACATTTAAGGGGCAAAGTTGCTAAGGGATTTCTGATATCTCGAAAGATGTTGTCATGGTGTGGCAGTAAAATTATGGTGGAAATTAGGAAACAGAACAGTCTCTATTATCTACAGCATGTATCGAGCAATTTACACCAAACTTGGGAAATATGTTTGGTGTGGTGAGTCACAGTCATAGCACCACCAACTGGCAACAGGAAGTGCACCACTTAAACAATCTTTAAAATAGTACACTTACATTTAGCCAAGTCAGACTCAGAATAATGTAGATACATGGCTGATGTAAAGTACATCTAAAAGGATTTGTGATGTCTTAAATATTGCCATGGTAACATGTCAAACTTTAGAACTATTCAGATTTATTTGATGTAAATTTGGCACACACATCATAGTGGTTGGCCGTTAGGCATAGGCAACAGCTTTGACGTGGGACTGGTATTTTCATAAAACTGCATAACTTTCATGTATTACATTCTTTATCTCCTCCCAACAGAATTTGGGCCATTGTAAATTCCTGACAATTTCTGTGCTATGAATTTTTATATACTCATCCTATTGATTTCATGTGATTGTCACCAACTTGGCAAATATTATGCCAAGACACTGAAGATGCTAAATTGTGAACAGATTGTTGATATCTCAAATAGTGTTGCCATGGTGAGGCAATCACCTATTAATTTATGGAGATAAATAGAACAGGAAGTTTTTCATATCTTTTTCATGCATTGAGTGATGCAACATCAAAACCTGGGACATATTTTTGGTGTTGTTGGCTGATCACAATGATGTAGCTCAACAATGATGTGAGTCACAGTCATAGGGCCACCAACTTGCAGCAGGAAGTAATTAATTTACAAAATACTTGTTTAAAACAGACTTAAAACTCTCAATTCAATTACTTTCAGAGTTAAATGCATGTGACAACCGTGCATCATTTTCTAGGAAATTATAATTATTATTACTCCTTAAAACTGATTGGGCAAACCAAACTGTAAAGCCCTGAAAACACTGATCAGATGGTAATACTGAAACAGGCTATTCAGACACAAATACTCACCCAAATTGGCTAATGGGGGTGTGACAGCGAACAAAAATGTGAACGCCTACAAAATTTGTCCAAATATCAAGTGCCTTATATCACTGGAATCCTTCATTCAAGATAACCAAAACAAATATCTCCAATTTTATTTCCCAAAAAAGTTAAAACAAAAATGGCTATAAGAACTCCAAAGTAAATTCAATCCACTTAAAAATTGGCATGCAGTGTTTTTGTTTCAAGGTGTCATGACTGTCTATGATGACATTTGAATATCTTGAAAAACATGACTGCCATCAGCTGATGAAGTGTGAACACCTATTAGACAAGGTTAACAGAAGCCAAATGGAACAAAGCGTCTCAATTAGGTATGTACCCTCTGTTCCCTGATGTAAGGAACAAGACATTGTGCCAAGGTAATGACATTAGGCGTTTGGACTTGGGAGACCAATTACTCTGCCTCTTATTAGAAAGTCCTAATGAAATTTAAATGAAAATAAGTGCAAATAGGTATTGGTGAGTGTGATTTGCATGCCATTCTCCACAGTAGATATCTGGGTATAAACGGGAGATGGTGTGCACCACTTGTTCAAGTTTGTGCTGAGGAGCCAAGAGGAGCCCTCCATCCGGGAACAGATGTTACATACATAACCAAGACATTCTCTTTTTGTCACTCACTTAGCATTGTGTCAATGTAGTGACAGTAGTCCCTATACTAAGTTCCACAACTGCTGAACCATGTTACGGGCTAAAGTGGTGCAGCCACCAGCAAGCAAGCGAGTCAATAACTTTTAAATGCACTGAAAGTGTGTGAAGTTAACTCTACCAGAATATTAAGTTTCTAGAAGGTCATTGAAGAACTAATCTGCTAGTCAAATGCATTAGCATAGTGAACGTCCCTTATGTAGGTTGTTCTCTGCAGTGTTTTTTCCTTTCAGCGATGTTATATTTGGAAATAGATCGACTTCAAGGGACATACCACATCAAATTACACCTTCTGGGGACTACTGGACTGAGAACCATCCCAGATTATAGGCCATGGAGTTAGTTCTGCCTAGAAAGACACTGTCAAGGATCACAGGAAACGAACCCAGACGCAGACAGCATTTTAACTGAAAAAAAAATCTCTTTATTAATAAATAAACAAACCAACAACCCATGAGGGGGTAAAATGAGAACAGAACAGGCAATACAAGAACTAAGGACCTGTCCAAAAAAATGGAGCAAAATGAAACTGGAAAACACAGAGAACAAACACAAGATGAAAAACGGCAGGACTAGGACTCAGAAAAACTTGACAAGACAAGAAACAAAACAAGACTCACAATGTGAGAAAACAGGAGCCAAGGAACAGGATACAGGAAACAAGCTGTCGGTAACAAGATGTAGGTAACAAGATACATGTAACAGGAACAAAACCAACACAAGACAGCAAACATGGGGGCATTAAATAACACAAGGACAATGACAAACAGGTGCGCGAAATGAGCGCAAACGAGACAAGAGAACAAGGGGGCGGGGCCAAGACGCAAGACCGGAGAGCACATGGCAAAAGTAAACAAAACCCACCCGAGACCTTGTCTTGTGTGCTTCCACATGAGACAAGGAACCAGAGCATGAGTTCAGATCCTGACTCCAAGAAACAAGAACCAAGACTAGAAGGAGTCAGGATCTAAACAACATGCTCTGACACAGAACACAGGGATGTCAGGATCCTGGAAAGATATTCTAGAAGATATTCTAGACTCAGAACAGGAAGCCAGGACCCTGACAGACACAGGTTTACTGTCAGGGAAACCGCACTGTGGAAAGATACTCATATGGGATTAGTCAAGGGGAATGAATACATATGAGATATGATGATCTGTCAATAAGTTAACCAACTGGGTAGCCACGAATGGCAGATCTAGATGCCGAGTCCCTGTGCTAGGCTCTAGGCAATATACAATACAATATCCAGGGTTCACCAAAGGGGAACTTGCAAAAAAGCAAGAGAGGTAGGAAGGATCTATGTACAGGGGTAACATTATATACACAATAAATATTTTTAATAAATTTGCCAGAGTTGCTCGTGGTGAGACACTTTAAGTTCTTCTAAATTCATCAAACTAAATTGAATGGGATAAAAAAAAAATTAAATAAAAAGAATAAAGGGGTTTTTTATTCCAAAAGCACTAAATGCATGCATTGATCTGTGTTTTCTGTTGAGTTGGTCTTGAGGAGAGCAGTGAAGACAGATTATAATGTTTCTATAAGTGTCCTGCCTGCTTTGTAGTCTTACATCTGGCCTCATCTGTGTTTCATCTCTTAACTCCACATTTCCTTCTATCTGCATCTCTCCAGAAACTTCTACCATTCCTTTTCTAATGGAAATTGACCTTCAGAGGTCACATAATGAGGGGGGTCTGCAAACACGTCTTCCTTTTTCTTTGTCTCTCTGTCTGCCTCCTTCAGAATTTTTCTAGCTTGTTTTAGGTTTTTCAGTAAGTTCTCCCCATCTTTTTTGAATAGTGTTAACACTTCTTGTCTCTTTTTTTCCTTCTCTTTTTTTTCCGTTTCTGACAATATCTTTAGTTTTGTAATTTTTTACCAATGTTTCCATCTCCTCACACAACGCTACATCAAATGTTTCCTCTTTGGGCCATTTTGTCATCATGGCCATTTTAAGAGAGCTTATCTATGTTATTTACACAAGGGATACTTTAAATTCCAAAAGCTCTACAGGAGTTGTTGCCATAGTTTTTCGATACAGTAATCCTTAAACTTTGAATTGTTTCCACTCAAAAACTTATCAGTTTTTACCAAAGTTTTTCGTTTATACAAAATTAAAAGTAATCAATTCATCACAGATTCTCAGAGTGATTAAGTTTTACATCCAACTAATACCAAACAGCAATATTAGCCACTTTTTCCTCAATACTAAGTTTTACACATCATGTTTCCAACCAATCATTTAGATAAATTATTCAATTTTTATAAAAAGATATACGCTGGAATATAGTAATGGACCTAAACAGGTTAAAAATAACCTAAACAGGTAAGATTTTTAAGCAAGTAATACTCAACATTCATACCGGTCCCTTTATTTGTATGGGGCTCATGTACACATATATTCATGTCCCTTTATTTACAGGCCTCATACACTCTTCTCAAGTGAGACAACAATTACGCTCCTGTGAGACACAGAAGGGGTACGCAGTCACCACTCACGAGATGCAGAGCTTGTTTTTCACAGTCACACTTCAGTCATGCTCTCACAGACCATACACAGCTCTTACACAAAACAAATCAAATACAATTTATATACACAACTTAATATTCATTGATACACTTCCTCAACACAATAAATTTCTCTACTCATTGATACACTTCCTCAACACAATGAAAGGCAACCCTTGCAGGATTTGATGCCTACCTCTTGTAGGATTTTGGCCTATAGGATTATAACTAACATTATAATCTGTCTTCACTGCTCTCCTCAAGACCAACTCAACAGAAAACACAGATCAATGCATGCATTTAGTGCTTTTGGAATAAAAACCCCTTTATTCTTTTTATTTAATTTTTTTTTTATCCCATTCAATTTAGTTTGATGAATTTAGAAGAACTTAAAGTGTCTCACCACGAGCAACTCTGGCAAATTTATTAAAAATATTTATTGTGTATATAATGTTACCCCTGTACATAGATCCTTCCTACCTCTCTTGCTTTTTTGCAAGTTCCCCTTTGGTGAACCCTGGATATTGTATTGTATATTGCCTAGAGCCTAGCACAGGGACTCGGCATCTAGATCTGCCATTCGTGGCTACCCAGTTGGTTAACTTATTGACAGATCATCATATCTCATATGTATTCATTCTGCTCCTGTATCTATCATCATGGTATGGTTTTCCCTTCAACTTCAATTTGCAATACAGGTTCTTGGTTTGCATTAGTTGTTATAATTGGAAGTTGACTCTTCCTTATAGGATTCTCTGAGCATCCCTAGTATTTTTGATTTGGGCCTCCCCAGGGGTTCACAGGACCACAAACTCAAAGAGCCTCAAAGAAGTGTTAACACTATTCAAAAAAGATGGGGAGAACTTACTGAAAAACCTAAAACAAGCTAGAAAAATTCTGAAGGAGGCAGACAGAGAGACAAAGAAAAAGGAAGACGTGTTTGCAGACCCCCCTCATTATGTGACCTCTGAAGGTCAATTTCCATTAGAAAAGGAATGGTAGAAGTTTCTGGAGAGATGCAGATAGAAGGAAATGTGGAGTTAAGAGATGAAACACAGATGAGGCCAGATGTAAGACTACAAAGCAGGCAGGATAGGAGTGAAAAGAAAGGCCCGTATTTACACTGTTATAAACAAGTACAGACAGCTTTGGAATACACAGTATGAACAAAAAATACAAGATGAAAAAAAACAACTGAACAGACAGGAAAGATAGAAGAGGAAATTGAAGTAGAAGCAAGGTTATTAGAGGCAGAGTTAAACAGAAGGATTGAGGAGACAGAAAAGTTTGTGGATGAAACAGATAGAGTATTGAGAAGAAGGAGTGAAAGCAGAGTAGAAGATGAAAAGGAGCCCTCATCTGATGAAGAACAGTGGTCAGGGGAAAGAGGGAAAGGATCTTGAGGGGTTGGTTGCTCGCCTCCCTGACATACACAAGGGGGCTGGGAAATGGATTATTTATTTTATATGGAGTATTTGAAGAAGAAACTATGGGCAAGCTTTTAGCTGTGGGACACATCAAAGCACTCCTGGCAAAAATTATAGATAAAGATGGAAGATGATAAAGATGGAAGATAAAGATGGAAGAAATCCTTCAAGCATCTGGCTTAGAGAGAGCTGTAGACTCACATTACATGGATGGTACTACTTTAATGTATACCGCCCCGTCGTGTGGCAAGCATTACGTGCTGAATATCCAACCAGAGTTGACCCTAAAGCACTGAAAGGCGAGCAGTTGGGGGAAACTAAAAACCCAGTCACATATGTTCAGAGACAATTGAAAAGATGGAAGCAAGAGACTGAAGGGAATCCAGAAGGAGACCCTCTAATGGCTACATTGTTCAAAAATGCTGTAATAGAAGCCATGCCACAAGCTGTAAAGAGTAAGTTAGACGATGTAGTTGGTCTGAACTCCAAAACACACAAAGAGTTTTGTGACAATGCATCTCATGCAGTGGAACTGTACAGAAAAAATGAACAAAAGCTCAAAAACGTACCAGATGTAAACCAGACACCTGCCCCTATTGTCAATGTTTATGCTCAGCAGCAGGGGCCTCTCGAGTGGAAAAGAGAACTGCAGCTACGAGGACAGAAAGGAGATGCAGAGCTATAAATTTTACTCCAGGAGTGTGCTGGGGATGTGGACAGCCGGGACATAACAAAACAGACTGCCCTATCAATCCATGGCCACAGGCTCTTTGAGTTTGTGGTCCTGTGAACCCCTGGGGAGGCCCAAATCAAAAATACTAGGGATGCTCAGAGAATCCTATAAGGAAGAGTCAACTTCCAATTATAACAACTAATGCAAACCAAGAACTTGTATTGCAAATTGAAGTTGAAGGGAAAACCATACCATGATGATAGATACAGGAGCAGTTTGTACATGTGTAAAGTCAAATTATGCCTCATACCTACCCATGTCTGGAAAGTTTGTAAACACAGTAAGATTTTTGGGGCAGATAAAGCTGATTCCTATGACTGCTCCAATCTGCTTGCAAACAAAAAACAGAAGTGTGACCAATCCTGATATCAAATCAGACTCCTATTAATCTGTTAGGAAAAGATGCATTGTGTAAATTGGGCTTACAAATTTGGTGTTCTACAGAGGGAGTATATGTAGACATAAAGGAAACCCAAATGATGATATCTGAGCCAAAAGCAAATGCGTACTGGATAAGACAGATGAGGAAGATGTGAGACAGAAAATTAATAAATATTAATAAATTAATAAATAAACAATTCAATACATTGAAGCACACATCCCTGAATCACAGATACCCAAGTCAGGTTTTTTACTGTATGATGAAATATGACCCCTCGAGAAATGCAGATATACAAAAGGAATAGTGGTGTTTATTGTTATTCCAACCATATACAAGTACATAGTAAAATGAAACAACGTTTCTCCAGGATCTAGGTGCTACATAAACACAGAACAACACAGAACTACACAGCTACATAATTTATACATAAAGTGCGCAAGTGCAAATGTGCAGACAGCACAAGACAGTACATTGACTTCTGAGGTAGACAATGGACATAGTATGTCCCAGTGCAGCGCCGACCAGCACACAGTTCTGTTCCAGAGTGATCCTGGTGAAATAAAGATATAAGTGTTAACATAAGTGTAAACAACGACTGTGCAGTGTAAGTATTTAACAGCCAAAATTATTACAGCGGCAAAAAGTATTTAACGTGAAACAAATCGCAGGGTGAAGGATATGGGTATAATGGGTCTGTTGTGGGTGTTCATTCAGCTCCAGTTCTATGTATTGAGGAGTCTGATAGCATGGGGGAAGAAACTATTGCAGAAGGAATGGCAGGAAGGAACTAAAGAGCAAAGAATTGAAATGATCTCACAATACATCATAATAGATAAACAGGGAGCAGCCATGAAAATAACAGAAAATTAGTTCATAAAGAGATGGTTCAACGTAAATGATTCTATTCCACATATATCTTTATATGTATGGAAAAATTGGGAAGCAAAGGATCTAAGACCAATGATGAAAAAAGCTGCAAAATGCAAATGGAAGCCTACAATAAATCCATTGATTTTTCATTTTTTTTAACAAGAATCACATAAAACTTTTGAGAGATTCCATTAAAGTGCTTACAGAATTAGCCCAAGGAGGTCACAAAATATCTAAAACCAACTGCAATATTGCCTGCCACAAGTTGAATACTTAGGGTGATTGATCTCTTATGGCACAAAGGCCATAGCCCCAAAGTACTTAGAAGATAATGATAATGACTTAGTCACTAGATAGCTTAACAAAGGAGACTGAATTATGAATTTGCACTTTGGGTAAAGGCAATGAAAGTGAGACGTAAATGTCTCAAAGGGGGAATATGAGGAAGATTTTATTAACCAAAATATAAAGGAATCATGTACAAATTATTTTATTGGGGGATGTGTACATTGAGGATGAGGCTGTTGTCCTGTCCATAGACAATTGCGTTGTTGACCGCAGCCCTGTAAGGCCGTCCTCACCCTTGATGAGACCCAGGATTGTAGAGTGTCCTTCCATGTCCTGTGTACTCCTCCACACCGTCCTTGTCTCTTCCTTGGTCTGTTCAAAGAGGTGCTAGCTGTTAGCTGATCCGGCTTAGCACTAGTGGTTAGCTCCAGCTTCACATTAGTTGTTAGCTTGAGGAAAGAGTCCAAAAAGTAGAGTCAAAGAGTAGTCTCTGTCTGCACACTCACAGATGTAACAAAGATTCCCAATCATAACTAAGCTTTCTAGAGCTTGTCCCTGTCATGATTGTTTTGACAGGTGGAAAGATAGAGGTCTTCCTCTATCACCCAGGTCTTCCATGTCCTGTTCGCAGGCCAGTCATGGAGGTTCCAGTGGTCTGGAACCATATCATGCCCTGCTCCCACCAAGGAAGGAGTGTTGAGAGGAGCATCAGCTCCAGAAACTAAGTCTGATTGAGCCTAAAGGGGGCCACCATCAAGGCCTGCTCCCCCTCTTCCCTGACTTTGCATAATGTATGTACAATTAGATTCATTGGGGGAATCGCATTCTTGCATAGACCCTGAGGGCAGTTGTGCGCTAAGGCATCCATGCCAAGGGGAGCTTCAGTTAGGGCATACCAAAGCGGACAATAAGTTGATTTCTGAGAGATGAAGAGATCCACCTATGCCACTCTGCACCGTTTATATACAACCCCAAATCAGAAAAAGTTGGGATAGTATGGAAAACACAAATAAAAAAAGAAAGTAGTGATTTCTAAATTTACTTTGACTTGTATTTCATTGCAGACAATACAACAGCACATTATTTAATGTGTTCCTCATGATTTTTATTGTTTTTCTTCAAAAAAACAAAATTCCTATTTTGGTTCTTGCAACACATTTTAAAAAAAGTTGGAACAGGAGCAATTTAGGGCTAGTAATCAGGTAAATTGGTTAAATAATGATGTGATTTGAAACAGGTGATGTCAACAGGTGATTGTAATTATGATTTGGTACAAAAGCAGCATCCAAGAAAGGTCTAGTCCTTTAGAAGCAAAGATGGGCCAAGGATCGCCAGTTTGCCAACAAATACGTGAGAAAATTATTGAAATGTTTAAAAACAATGTTCCTCAAAGAAAGATAGGAAGACATTTGCTTATTTCACCTTCAACAGTGCATAACATAATTAAAAGATTCAAGAATGTGGAGGAATTTCAGTGCGTAAAAGACAAGGGTGCAAGCCTAAGCTGAACAACCGTGCTCTCCGATCCCTCAGGCAGCACTGCATCAAGAATCTTCATTCATTTATAAGCAATATCACCACATGGGCTCAGGACTACTTTGGCAAACCTTTGTCAAGTACCACAATACGTAGTTACATCCACAAATGCCAGTTAAAACTGTACTGTGCCAAAAGAAAGCCCTATGTTAACAGTGTCCAGAAGCGCCGTCGACTTCTCTGGGCTCGGAGGCATCTGGGATGGACCATCACACAGTGGAAACGTGTACTGCGGTCAGATGAATCAGTATTTCAGGTATTTTTTGGGAGAAATGGACGCCGTGTGCTCCGGACCAAAGAAGAAAAGGATCATCCAGACTGTTACCAGCAACAAGTCCAAAAGCCAGGGTCTGTCATGGTATGGGGTTGTGTCAGTGCCCTTGGTAAAGGTAACTTGCACTTCTGTGATGGCACCATTAATGCTGAAAAGTACATAGAGATTTTGGAGCACAATATGCTGCCTTCAAAAAGACATCTTTTCCAGGGATGTCCATGCATATTTCAACAAGATAATGCAAAACCACATTCTACACACATTAGTCCTGGCTGCGGAGGAAGAGGATACAGGTACTTGACTGGTCTGCCTGCAGTCCCGACCTGTCTCCAATAGAGAATGTGTGGCGGATTTTGAAGCACAAAATGTGTCAACGAAGACCCCGTACTGTTGCCCACCTTAAGACTTGTTTACAGCAAGAATGGGACAAAATTACACCTGAAACACTTCTTCACTTGGTGTCTTCAGTCCCTAAACGTCTTTTAAGTGTTGTGAAAAGGAATGGCAACATTACAAAGTGGTAAATGCTTTACTGTTCCAACTTTTTTTGAACAGGACAGGAAAGCTGTTAAACCCGATGAGAGAGAGTACCACCTTGGAGATTTATTTCAGATGGGCAACATGCCATGCTGTCCATCTGAACCAACACATGCTTGCCTTGGATGGCCAAAACCTCTGCAGAGCAAACAGAAATACCAGCAGCTTCAGGCAGATGTTATGCAAAAGCGAGCAAGAATCTGTCCAAGAACCTGACACTGCATGCCTATTGCATACGGCACCCCACCCATGTTGGACATATTTGTTGTTACAACAGTGCATCTCAAGACCTGCTACAAGGGCACCCTAGTATGCAGGAGCTCTCGATCTTAGTTGGTCAGACCAAAGGGGAAGACCCTGTACTGAAATGTCTGATTTAAGATACGCAAATCTAGAATTGGTCACAACCCACCCCCTTTTTGGGCAGTTTACAACAGCTGTAAAACCCTGCCTCTATCTCAGTTGTTGGAAGAGGCTTGATCACAGCCTTCGACAGGACGACCTTGCAGGATTGCTACACTCTCTCCTTGAAATGAGGAGAAGAGGATACCACAGTACCTGGGTGGGTGCCTGGTTAATGGAATCACATAACCGTGCCGTACTGATGAGCCAGCATGACAGGTTGGTGGAGGACAAGCCTACTACCCATACACTGTGCCAAAGGCTGCCATTGAATGATC
Source organism: Chromobotia macracanthus (assembly GCA_036877525.1). Taxonomy (NCBI): domain Eukaryota; kingdom Metazoa; phylum Chordata; class Actinopteri; order Cypriniformes; family Botiidae; genus Chromobotia; species Chromobotia macracanthus. The sequence continues at coordinate 5,826,050 of JAZGTH010000030.1, forward strand.
GGTGTGCCCAAGACAGTGGGTGCTGAGTTGAAGACTATGACCTGGCCTATTGCCTCCCATAGGGGATGGGACAGAGAGACCAGACACCTGGATTGTCAGCATGTCTCTGCATGACTGGCCCAGAGAAACTGCTTTTTTTCAAGAAAACAGAAACTGCCAGATGGTGGGAAGAGATGAGACTGAAGGGTGGAATACGTCCCCCACCCTGTCCTGGGTGGGGTCTGTCTGCAAGAGCAGCTTAGTCTTCTATGGGCTGCCTGTCTCAGGACTGCTTTAAAGCCTTGGGAGGGTTATTGTCCACTACAGTCAACTCATGGGTGGATGACACCAGTTTCCTGTGACTAGATTTCCTAGGTGTCCGAGATGCTGGCTGTGATGTAGAGGGACACAGCTGAGGGGTTGTAAGGGGGTGGCTTTGGCAAGTAGCAGGTGGAGGCGGTTGTCTTTGGGGTCTGTACGCTGGGGTATTACTACAACAAGTTAGGGTGTGCTACCCCTATGTCTCTGTCCGCTTCTTTACTGTTAAGTACTGGCAGGCAAAATCCTCAACAGTGTCACCAAACAGGCCACCTTGAGAGATCAGAGCATCGAGAAAGCAAACTTCCTCAGCATGTCGCATCTCAGCAAGGTTTTGCCAAAGAAAAAATCCCAGCTATTCTGGGAAAGGTTCCACTCCAGCCTGAGAAACATGGACAGCATCTGTGTGTCTGCCTCAGAGAGCGCAGATGCACCTGAGGGTGCCGGTGTCCCTGAGTTATTTGCATTTGATGGTGCAAGCCTGCCCTTTGATGCTTTGATCAATGTCACATTTGGAACCTCGAAAAAGGATATGTTAGTGAGGCCACCTCAAGGTTAGGGTTCATGGTCTATAGGGCCCACACACCTAATCTGGAAACCTGACTGGAGACTTGTAGCTGTTTGCTAATAGGAAGTTTGAACTTTGCTGCATTTCTTGAAGTGGGTCCAGCTCTAAAGAACATGGCTCACTGAGTCACTAAAAGGTGGCTCAGTGAGCCACCTTTTAGTTGGCACTCAAAACTGGAACGGCAGCCCTCATGTGTAACTCCCCTCATGTGAAAACCTGGAATTGTAAAGACCTCTTACTTTACCTGAAAGACTCCACTGAGCAGAAACACTGATAGGACATTGCACACCATGCTAAGTTACCTGTGCTTGCTACCTTTGTTCCTTTTAAACCCTTTTTCTTACTACTAATGTGTTTCCAAGTTCAAGTTTATTTATATAGCGATTTTCACAATTGCACATTGTTACAAAGCAGCTGTACAATTGAAAAATATCCAAAGATATTTAAAGAATTTAATAAAACAAGGAAGAAAAGTAAAAGTATATACTAAATGTATTTAAATGTACAAAGCGAATGGTCTAAGCTAATGTCAGCAGTCTCTCAGTAAGCAGGCCAACAGGGCGACAGTGATATAAAATATAAATATATAGATATAAATACATATAAATGGAGAAAAAAACAGAAATCAGGCTTAGCAGGAAGGCCAGTTCTCCTCTGGCACACTAAAGCTGCAGTCCGTAACTTGGTTAAAAGAGAGAAAGTTCTATGTGAAAGTTCAGTGAAAAAGTTCATGAAGTCGTTACTACTAAAATTTGATGGCACATTGTCAAATCTCTGTGCTTTGGCACTAATGGAGACATGGATCAGCAAAGAAAACACTCCTCTGCATTCCTGCATTCCTCCTCTAACCATTTTTTCATTCAGTTCATTGTTAATACTCCATACCCACTCCTACTCCTGTTTTTTCATTGTAACCTCTGCTTTTTCTCACCCAATCGCTTTTCATCCACAGTTTCTGCTTCCCTCCCAATAATAACTGATTTCCCATTGTTCAGTGCTGAGGCAGCCACTGATACTCTTTGTACAACTTTAACATCTTGTCTTGACAGTATTTGCCCTTTAACCTCTAGGCCAACATGTGCAACATTCCTGGTGGAACGAGCTCCCAGTCTTCACCCAATCTGCTGAAACCATCACAACCTTCAGGAAACAACTCAAAACACACCTGTTTCACAGACACCTGACTAATCCGTAGTGCTCTGATGTTCTTTCCTATAAAAATCCCTTTTCCTGTCTCTAGCATCAGAATACAACTTCCACTTTTGTAGCTTTGTAGGATTGTTGGTTCTCAGGACAAAAGGTTTAATGCTCTCTCTCTTTGTAGGTCACTTTGGATGAAAGCATCTAAATTAATAAAACAACATTGCAGAACATACATGTTACTCAGAGGAGTTGTATTTTGTATTTATACAGATTGTTGTGAATTGTATTTATCTATTATAGTTATTCTTCAAATGAAGTTCTATGCATTTGAACACTGATTGCTTGCAATGACTAAGAATTAATTCTTGTCCTGTGACACACATAACTACAGTGTGGCTGATCATTTCCCATTCATTAAACATACAATAATCTTAGCATGTTACCTCAGATTGTCTTGTCTTCCATATAAAATCCAATTACAGCAGACATGTTTTAAAGAATACAACAAATTAGGATCAGCCTAATTTTTTAAGTGCAGATAAAATAAAGCAAGTGACTGTTGCAACCTACAAGCTGGTTTCAGATTACAAGAGAATATGTTGTTAAAATATTTATTAGATCTATTAAAAAGATCTATTATACTGTTCAAAATATAGAACTGAAACCTACACATAAATACACAGATAAAATGGTTGATAATTTTAAATTACTCATTGATCCCGCTTTTATCAAACATTGATGAAATTTAGCACGTTACCTTGGATTTCATAGACCTTGATGCTCAAGAAAAAATAGGTTTAGGATACAAGAAGTTCAAAGAGGAATGGTTTATTTAACCTTTGGTCCCTTATGTGTGTTTTTCAAATAATGGGAGCCAGTGGTTGCTAATGAGTGTCATGTGTTACACATGGCAGTTGTCTATGGGTCTGATATGCAGATGGATGTAAATGATTTCTGTGGCAGGCAGGTGTTCATGTTCTGCCCCATCAGTCTTCAGTCAATAACTGTCTGAATTTCAGGGACACATCCCCTCACCTACCTCTCAACCAACCACGTTCACTTGTTTCCAGTCACCTGATTTAGGGTCAAGATGGATTCCTGCAACCCTACACACCCAGATTCATTCACCAAATTAGTCAATTTACTAGTCAAATTAGTCAATTTGCTAGCCAAATTAGTCTGTGCTTTGCTTACAGCCATCTTCATCCACAATCTGCTTCAGCCAGTCCCATGGCCGTACCATCCTCTTGTTTGGGTGAAGAAGTGGACTGCAGTGGATTTTTACAGCAATGCTCTCTGTATATTGACATGCATCTGCATAAATTCATTACAGAAGGTCTAAAGTGGCCTTTCTTATTTCTCTCTTGTCAGGATGGGCGTTACTCTGGGCGCATTCCATATGAAACGTCAGTAATGCCATCATCAATTCTTTTAACTCATTCACTGCTCATTTCAAGGAGGTCTTCGGCCAGTCCGCAGGTGCACTCTCCATCTCGGATCAACTCACCTGTCTTCGTCAAGGGAAATCTTCTGTGTGATTATTCTCTTCAATTCCGCACCCTCACAGCTTCAAGTGGCTGAAATGCGTCAGCCCTTCTAACCGTGTACTGACAAGGGCTGGAGTCATTCTTTTGCAAATGACCATCTATGATGATTCATAGACATCTATGAGCAATCAGGAAACCTGTCAGCTTGAAACCTCCTCATCTGAACTTACCTCACCCCATCTATACTTCCAACACCAGAACCCATGCAACTAGATTCTCACTGACTTACAAAAGCAAAACGAACCCGTCATCTGGCTAATGGACTATGCTTATACTGTGGATCTTTAGGTCATTTCATCAAGGCATGTCTTACTCATCCCCCACGTCCTGCAGTGAGTACCATTCAAGTCAATCTAGAAGTATCTACACTAAAACTACTTATAGTTAATATTGTAACTCCTGTATACTCTATTCCAGCACAAGCCCTTGTAGATTCTGGATCATCTAGTAACTTTATTTCTCAATACCTTCTGAATCGACTGCAATTAACCCAAAAAAGCCATTCTCATGTACTCAACATCGAAACCATACAGGGAAAACCATTAGGACCTGGGAAGATTCAATATCAATCACCATCCATGCTCAAAATCGGCTGCCTTCATTAAGAACTAATTTTCTTTCTGGTGTTGGAGGGTTCTGGTGGAGTGAGTACTGTCTACAGATTTGCATGTCTCCAGTCCCAAGTCCAAATGCTAATCAAGATGGTCTACAGATATGCCCTACCAACGTAGAAAGTCCTGAACCTGTCAATCCAGTTTAAGTACCTTCTGAATACAGGGTATCAAGAAGGCGGCTACATGTTTACCACCACATCGGCCATGGGACTGTGTCATCGACCTAAACTCCCCAAGGGTAGGATTTACCCTTTGAAAATCCCGGAACATCAGGCCATGGATGAGCACATCAAGGAGGCTCTTGATCAACATCCATCCATCCACCTCTCCAGCAGCATCTAGCTTTATCTTTAGGGGGTAAAAGGATGGAGGCTTAAGGCCCTGTATAGATTATCACTGCCTTAACTCACAAACTGTCAAATTTTTCTACCCTCTTCTCCTGGTCCCAGCTGTCCTCGAGGATCTTTGTGGAGCTCGCATTTTCTCCAAGCTGGACCTGTGAAGGGCATATAACTTCATTTGAATCCAGGAAGGTGATGAGTGGAAGACAGCTTTTGTTACTCCCACAGGGCATTTCGAATATCTTGTGATGCCCTTTGGTCTTTCCAATGCCCTATCAGTCTTCCAAGGATTTATGAATGAGGTGTTCTGGAAGTTTTTCCATCGTTTCATCATCGTCTATATAGAAGACATCTTAAATTATTCCCAGGACCTGGCCGAACATCGTCACCACGTTGAGCAGGTCCTTCAGAAACTATGAGAATATTAGCTCATAATTTCGTAGCTCGTAGAAGCTGGAGAAATCTGAGTTCCACAAGTCCAAAATCCATTTCCTAGGTTATGTCATCAGTCCGGAGGGAGTCCAGATGGATCAAGGGAAAATTAAAGCAATTAGTGATTGGCCCAAATCATAGTCTGTTAAAGAACTTCAACGTTTTATTGGGTTCGCAAATTTCTATCGTAGATTCATTTAAAATTTCAGTATACTCACATCTCTACTAAACATCCCAAGTCTCTGTCTTGGACCCTCAAAGCCCTCAAACCTTTTAATAACCTCAAACAAGCCTTCTGTATCACTCCAATCCTTAAACACCCTGATCCTCAGATCCCATTTGTAGTAGAAATTGATGCTTCTACCCTATGAATCAGAGTGGTACTTTCACAATATCACTGTGAGCCTCTTCTACTTCATCCATGTACTTATTTCTAAAGGAAGCTATGCCCAGCGGAGAAGAATTACGACATAGGTAATCACAAACTGTTGGCTATTAAACTAGCCCTAGAGGAATGGAAACATTGGCTGAACCCAGGCTCTCGACACCCAGGCAGCCAGCGTAATCAAGAATGGTACTGGTGGCCCACAATGGCCTGCGATGTCTCTCTGTATGTCAAAGGATGCTCTGTCTACGCCATGTGCGCTGTCTAGCACACCTCATCAACTATCCTCTGGTAAACCTCTACTCATTCCTCACAGACCATGGTTCTATCTCGGTGTGGATTTTATAACTATGAGTTTAATGGAAATGTCACCAGTCTGATATGCAAAGAGAAAGTTGCCATTCTAAAGGAATCTCAAGCGTCATTACTCAACTAAACATGGAGACCAATATGAGAAGTACCAGGAAAACGAGAGAAAAAAATGAGCCACGCAGTTGCAGAGAGAGCTAACATCCCAGAAAAGCCTTTTTCACAAAGCCAAAAATTATGCTGATGCTGCAGTTGAAGCGGGTTATGTGGTGAGTGACAATGATCGTTAAAGCAGGAAAGCCATTCACTGAAGGGAAGTTTATGAAGAACTGTATGTTGTCACTAAGGTCACTGATATTCTATGTCCAGAAAAGAACATGTTCAACAATCTCTCTCTGTCTGCAAATACAGTGGCAGAGCAGATTACCAAGTTTTCGAGTGAAATTTATGATCAGCTACGCAGTTTTCACTGCATACTCTGTGTTGCTTGATGAAAGCACAGACAAAATTGACAATGCTCAGCTAGCTATTTTCATCAGGGGTATTAATAACCAGTTTGAGGTCACAGACAAATTACTGAGTTTATGTCCAATTCATGGCCGTACAACAGCCAAAGATATATTTCAGCAGCTGTGTGACTTGATTGAATGTGCTGGTTTTGGTGGAACAGACTAGAAGGCGTTACCACTGATGGCGCCCTGTCTATGACTGGCTTAGTGATGCTCATGTTGAAGCTGTACTCAGGGTTTCAACTGTGAACTCTATCAGGGCAAACGTGGCACAGTTGTGTGAGCAGAAGCGCTGCAGAGTGTCTGGCAAGAAAAAGAATAGTTTGCAATTTGTTGTAAGGTTGTTGGTTTAGCACAGTATTGATAAGTTACTTAAGTTAAAATAAATGGGTAACTGTTAAAAATTAAAATTTATATAACATGAACAAAAATGTAAACAACAGTGTCTGTGTGTTAAGTACAACCCCAAATCAGAAAAAGTTGGGACAGTATGGAAAACACATAAATTTAGAAATCACTACTTTCTTTTTTTACTTTGACTTGTATTTCATTGCAGACAATACAACAGCACATTATTTAATGTGTTCCTCATGATTTTTATTGTTTTTTCTTCAAAAAAACAAAATTCCTATTTTAGTTCTTGCAACACATTTCAAAAAAAAGTTGGAACAGGAGCAATTTAGGGTTAGTAATCAGGTAAATTGGTTAAATAATGATGTGATTTGAAACAGGTGATGTCAACAGGTGATGGTAATTATGATTTGGTACAAAAGCAGCATCCAAGAACGGTCTAGTCCTATAGGAGCAAAGATGGGCCGAGGATCGCCAGTTTGCCAACAAATACGTGAGAAAATTATTGAAATGTTTAAAAACAATGTTCCTCAAAGAAAGATAGGAAGACATTTGCTTTTCACCTTCAACAGTGTATAACATAATTAAAAGATTCAAGGAATGTGGAGGAATTTCAGTGCGTAAAGGACAAGGGCGCAAGCCTAAGCTGAACAACCGTGCTCTCCGATCCCTCAGGTGGCACTGCATCAAGAATCTTCATTCATCTATAAGCAATATCACCACATGGGTTCAGGACTACTTTGGCAAACCTTTGTCAAGTACCACAATACGTAGTTACATCCACAAGTGCCAGTTAAAACTGTACTGTGCCAAAAGGAAGCCCTATGTTAACAGTGTCCAGAAGCGCCGTCGACTTCTCTGGGCTTAGAGGCATCTGGGATGGACCATCACACAGTGGAAACGTGTACTGTGGTCAGATGAATCAGTATTTCAGGTATTTTTTGGGAGAAATGGACGCCGTGTCCTCCGGACCAAAGAAAAAAAGGATCATCCAGACTGTTACCAGCAACAAGTCCAAAAGTCAGGGTCTGTCATGGTATGGGGTTGTGTCAGTGCCCTTGGTAAAGGTAACTTGCACTTCTGTGATGGCACCATTAATGCTGAAAAGTACATAGAGATTTTGGAGCACAATATGCTGCCTTCAAGAAGACATCTTTTCCAGGGACGTCTATGCATATTTCAACAAGATAATGTAAAACCACATTCTGCACACAATACAAAGTCCGGGGTGTGGAGGAAGAGGATACAGGTACTTGACTGGCCTGCCTGCTGTCCCAACCTGTCTCCAATAGAGAATGTGTGGCGCATTTTGAAGCGCAAAATGCGACAACAAAGACCCCATACTGTTGCCCACCTTAAGACTTGTTTGCAGCAAGAATGGGACAAAATTACACCTGAAACACTTCTTCACTTGGTGTCTTCAGTCCCTAAACCTCTTTTAAGTGTTGTGAAAAGGAATGGCAACATTACAAAGTGGTAAATGCTTTACTGTTCCAACTTTTTTTTTAAATGTGTTGCAAAAACCAAAATAGGAATTTTTTTTTTTTTGAAGAAAAAACAATAAAAATCATGAGGATCACATTATTTAATGTGCTGTTGTATTGTCTGCAATGAAATACAAGTCAAAGTAAATTTAGAAACCACTACTTTTTTTTGTTTTCCATACTGTCTTAACTTTTTCTGATTTGTGGTTGTATAACAAAAATATGTTAGTAATGTAATTTAAAAGAATATAAGCTTATAATATAAGAAATATAAACATCTCAGCAATTAAAGTAAATTTACAGAAATGTTGTGCTTTCTTGTTGTGCTTGAATGTTGAAATGGCCCTCCTATGAGAGTCACAACAATGGACCCCAGCCAATTTGAGTTTGAGACTACTGCACTGAAGGGTCTTCACACATCTTTTAAAACTGCTGAACTACAATTTCAACATGTCTTCAGGAACTTTGGCATTCCACAGGATATTGACTCATACATCGTGGGCACCAGTTCATCTCCTGAGTCTGGAAGGCTTTCTTCAAACATCTTGAAGTCTCCATCAGTTTATCTTCTGGTTATCACCCACAGACTAATGGCCAGACAGAGGATCTTACTGATCCAGGAAATCTGGACATATCTGTGGACCTATTGCCACAACCATCAACACAGCTAGAACCATTACCTTGGTTACCAACCCTCCTTATTTCCTTGGTCAGGTGAACCATCAGTGGTCCACAGCTGGAACCTCAGGTTCTGCGAGAGTGTGTGGGACTCACGTGCATCTCCAACAGGCAGTCCGGAGACATCAACATCATGCAGATGCTCACTGTTCCACTGCTCCTGCTTATTAGCCTGGCGACAAGGTGTGACTGTCAACCTGAGATCTCCACCTCCGACTGCACTGTAAGAAGCTAAGTCCTGCTACATTGGTCCCTTTACCATTCTGAAGCAGATCAAGGATGTCACCTTTCAACTCCAACTCACCCCACAGTACCGCATTCACCCTACATTTCACGTATCAATACTTAAACCTTACACTAACCCTGTCGACCACAATTTCTTATCACTCTCACCTGTCTCCGCTATCACCCATGCTATAAGTACCTCAGTCACTCCTCACTTCTTTGTTCGGTCTACTGGACAGCTACATGGACTTACCTGTTTCTCCTATGTTGTTTGCTTACCTGGATTTTAATTTTTTTACAAACTGTGAGCATACTGTATGGAGTCATTATGACCAGTAATTAAAACTTTTAAAATGTCTTTTTATGTTTGTGCTTTTAGAAATGGACATTCACCAACTTTATAGGTTTAGTATTTTGCATTTTAGGCTCATTTTGAGCATAGTTGTTCTTTCTGCAAGTGTAACAGTTGCAAGTTTGATTGTTTGGATGAATACTATTTTTATTTTTTCATATTGCTGTATACTTTCACCCATGTAGTTCATGTGTGTGGGAATTCTGTGATGAGACGACAGAATTTCGGGGGAATGTTTAAAATTGTATGCAAAAAAATCCAACACCCTATTCAGAACTTAAATTTAACATGAGTTAGTTTGAATGCAACATAATAGACCTAGGCACTTTTGCAAGAGTTCATAGGACAAAATAATTACCTTCTATTATTCTACAATGAGTGGTTGCTGGTGACAGATACCTCAAAATCCTGTAGATTTAGATGCCAATGTGCATAAACTAAGTGCTGTTCTTCAAGTGCCACCAACATGACTGCAGCTGAATAAGAAGTTTTATAATTAAGTTTAGCACTCACTCGCAGAGCCTGTTAGTTGCCGTAAACAAGTGTGTTGTGAAATCTGCAGTATATATTGTATTGCTTTATTGAGCCTCTAGTCTATGAAAAGCTGTTGAATGCTCCACTGGCTCTCAGATGGAGTCAAACACTGCCTCTCAATCAACATGTGTCTCCCCTGGCTTCTTAGACTCACAAGAGAAGCAGAAGAGGCAATAATAAAAACATGTTCACTCTCTGATATGACTCCATCATAGTTTCAGAGTAAATGACATCTATACTCAATCAGAGACCAACTCTATTAAAAGTATTGATTTCAATAAAAGTGAGTCATGCTAAACAAAGTTCTGTAATGAATGGAAAATACCCAGCATGAGCCAAAGCATCTAAAAAGGTTGCATAATATGTAATATCAATCATGTTATAAGCATTTTCATAAATTACCACTAGGTGGAGCTGGACCCTTTACAGGTCACCTCAGGATATGAAAATTATGAACCATATAAAGTTCTGTAATGATACACAATTGAGTTATATACTGCAATTTAAAATCAGGCCAAATCATGGCCAAAAATGCCCAAAATGGCAGACCATGAAACATCAGATATTGTTTGACTTGGTATGCCCTGTCATCAGTTCCTATGACCTGTCATCAGTCCCTATGACCAACCATTCCACTTCCTATTTCTGTTTTTGCCTTTTGCCATAAATCCCCTGGGAGGAGTATTTAAAAATTTAGAGCTTGCAATTGACAAAAAAAAATCCACATACAATCCACAATGGCTGACTTTGTGTTGGGTGGAGCTAATGAATGTAATTTTGAAAGTTGTCGTTGATGAGAACAATACATGAACCAAGTTTGGTGACCGTTGGCAAGACTAACCCCATCAACATTGCTCAATAAAAAGGAGCTGCAGAACCAATGCACATTATATTAAATATTAAATTGTATTTAATATTTTTATTATTGTCAGTGATAATGATACAGAGGCATATTGCTGTTTATTATATTATTATTATTATTTACTATGACCAGAGAGGGGCACATTTACATTATGACAAAAAAGGGGCAGGGGCTTGAGTGTCAGGGATGGGGAAGGGAAGAACCAAAATGCAGAACAGCTTGACATGAACATGAGAACTTTATTAACAAAACTCCCTTGAGGGGGAAAAACAGAAACCAACAGGGTTTCAACTAAAAACATGACAACAGACACGATGATCCACTGACAATAAACAACGAACCAGCACAAGATAGCAAACACAAGACACAAGGGCATTAAATATAACAAGAAACAAGACAGGTAACGAGGGAGGACAGGTGGGGGTAATGAACCAATGATGGGAGAATAACGAGGAAACAAGAGAGCGGGGTCATAACATGTGACAGGCACAAAGTAAACAAACATTGGCCATGTGCTTCCACAGACAACAAAGACACAGAGTCTTTCCACAGTCTAGATCCTGACTCCAAAAACTAAGACTAAGACTGAGCCAGGATCCAGACATTATGCTCTGACAAAAAAACACAGGGATGTCAGGCTAACCTGACATAAACAGGTTAGCCACTATGTACTTAACAGACTCTCTTGCGCTACAATCCAACATGCTCTTTATGCTTAAAAAACTCTCAACTGGTTGTACCTAGAATTGCAAAGTCCACTAAAGGTGGCAGAGCATTTTTGCATTTGGCTCCTAAACTCTGGAATAGTTTCCCTGATGTTGTTTGGGGTTTAGAAATGCTCTTGCTGTTCAAATCTAGATTAAGACACATCTCTTTAGCTAAGCATTCTCATAATGCATTTCATCACCTTGTATTTCCATTTCTATGCTGCTGGTGGTGAGGTGAAAGGATGGATAAAAAATAAGGCGAGGGCTTTCTCAATGCGTCTCCATAGCTTTAGTTTCAGGTCTTGACAATTGATGTACATTGATTGTAGGGGGCATTGTTTTAGGTGAGAGTTCTATTGCACAATCCAAAGGACGATGAGGGGGAAGTTGGGTAAATTTGATTTTTTTGAATACTACTACGCATTTGGCATACTCCTTGGGTATCTCCACATTTCACTGTGTCTCAGGGCTTTTGATGATATTGGTAAGACATGGCAGGGAGATTTTGACTTGGAGACAGTTTTCATAGCAGAAACGTGGCAATTGCATTAACTCTAGATGGTTAACCAAGAATAATCAAGATAGGTCATTAATCAAGATCAGAATAAATAAATTTATAGCATGTTTAGATGAGTTGATAACATAAAGAGAATCCACTGGGAGTCAGGGCACACTCCACAAGAGTAGTTGCGTCCTCATTTGTTCTGGCAACGGGCACCTAACAAGCAGACATATGTAGAGCTGTGGGCTGGGTTACACCCAACACAGGTTTTACAACCTCCACATGGACCTGGTTGCGACTCATGTACTATAGGGTAATTAAGTGACAATCAAGTGAATGTATCGCTTGCTTCTGCGCCCTTCCTTTCTTTCGAGGCGATATTGTGGCTATTCCCTTTCTATCTACTATTAGAACAGAGGACATTCAGTCCTTTTCTTAGCACTTCTGGTAGATAACTCAGGAATTGTTTACCTTTTATTGTGCGCATGTTCCTTGTCGCAGGTATGCCTGTATAGCAGCGCTCAGTGCTCTAAAAATGTGGATTCCGCACTCTTGGTTAACCCTATGTGATGTATAGTCCTCAGCATAGTTTCCCGATTGGTAAACTCTATGTCTTTTTATCAGTAGAGAACCTCTACCTTACTGCTCTGGCTATGTCAGAGGATAGGGACCTTCCCAGTAGTTTCCATATGTGTACTACCTTTTGGTATGTCCTTATGCTGTATCTACACCATAACACCTATTACCTGTAGGATGTGGTCTCCATAGTGTTCTGCTTGTTAAAAGAAGAGTGGACACATTTTGAGCTTTTTGCTGAGTGGCTGGCCACCACTTAAGCCTTATTGGTAAGTGCCCGATCCTGTCAAGGGCCAGGAGGCGGCATACACGCAAGGTGTAAGGTTGCGACGTAGCTGAGCACTCAGGATGAGGCAAGCAACAGCTTGCCCACGTATGCTCCGCTTATCCCTTAACACAGTTCAGTTCCTGTGGCGCTTCATATAGGGACCCCTACTGTCACATTTTTTCAACCCGATAAATCTATGTTCACTTTTAGATACCATATGAAACAGATGTCTTCTAGTATAATCTGGAAAAGAGACCAGAGAATCCTTGACATTTTGATGTTTGTATTTATTTGGCTAATTAATACACTTGTACAGTTATGATTCTGAATTAAAATACAGTGTAATGTTTATTATAGAACTGTATGAAGCCCCCAGTGGTCAGTTAGAATATATACTGGGAACCAGCAACCGGGTTTTTGGGAAAATATATACTGATATAAAACTGAAATAATACTGAATTGAAAAATAAAAGTTAAAAACAATAAACAGCACAATTTGTTCCTTTCTCTGCCTGTTATAAAGGTGAAATTATTACCTTATTGCAATAGTAACCCTAACAGGAAAGATAGCCACATGGAGAAATGCTATTTTTATTTCTTAATTTCACCTGGGTGCTCAGGAAGGCAAAGCTCTCGTAGGGGGTGGAGGACCTCCTGTTGTGAAGGTGAAACTCCACACTGCCCGGAAGATAGCAGTCAGACAGGAGCCAGCTGGTGTTGGTGGTTGGCAGTTGAAATGGCTCCAGACCTTGAACCGCAGTCTCGACCGACACCTATACTCCAGGTAATACACCGAGGAGGGCTGATAAAACACTGGCAGCAAGCACTCTCTCATGGGGAGTAACAGAATCGAAAAGAGATTGAATCGACCAGGGGTGGTTGGGCCCACATCAAAACCAACCCTGAAAACTAATACACATGGTCTTTCCCTGGTCTGTGGGGACCTGGGACAGCCTGTACTAGAGTGGTTTGAGGTGGGGCCTAAATGGTTCCTCAGTTCTAATAACGGTGTGTAACAGGCTTGCGTCACAGGCCTGCCATGACAAGCTCTGACAGGGAACCTCACAGATCTCACCCAGAGTGAGACTGGGGCTCAACCCCTGATCTGCTAGCTAAAGAGGAGCTCACCGGCAGTGAGCTACAACTCCTCAGCCAGGGGAGCTTCCATACAGGCCACCTGCCTACCGAACGCCAAATTCCGAGGTGGCAGCACGACTCGCACTAAACATATGACCATAACACTAGATGGCTAGATGAGAGTGGTTGGTGTGAGAGTACTATACTCCTGACCAAGCCTCAGCTCAGGTGTCCTTCACCCCCTTTCTCCTGTGTCTGGCATCACACCTCCTAATGTTGTTGGAGGTTATGTTAGAAGTTAGATCTTTCCTGGCAGTGATGCATGACCTCCAGCAACTCTGACACCTCCTCTGCCACATCCTGCATCTTCTTGCTCACCGGCAGCAAGAGACTGTCTGATGGATCTGAGGAGTCTGGTGCATCCCCCCCTGACCCAGTGGACGGCTCTTTTCCTCAGTGGTGGAGCAAGAAAGACTCATGCCCTTCTCCAGCTCCTCTGCCAAGTCTACCTGTAAACCCCACGAAGAGAGTTTCTGTTGAGCCTCGGCAGCAGGGGACCCTCCCCGCAAAGCGCCCTCCTTGGCTCACCCGAGCAGACAGCCAGATGAAAGCGGAGCTTCTTGAGAGAAAAGCCCTCGCTTTTCTGAGAACTGAGTGAGCATAATCTTTGCCCAGACACAATACAAAATTGTGCATGTCCTCCGGTGTCAAAAACTTCTGACACGGGGCAAACATTTGTTGTGTGACAACAAGCAAATAAACAGCTCCTGAAGACAAAAAAGCTGATGACATGCTCTACAGGTGCCCTATTATACTCGCATGCACACCAGACGTGCATTAGCACTGTCATGGGCCAATTTAATTTGCGTGATAGACACGAGATTCAGACACCAGTCTCACTGAAGCCCATAGCGTCAAGCCTGACGCAGTGTTGAGTTCCCTTGAAAGGGAACTCATACAGTGGCAAAATATGTGTGAAACCTGGACTTGCATTGATTACTCACGTAAACTACATTCAATGTCCTCCATCTAGACAAAATACATGAAATATGACATGAAATACAAAAAAGACAAACATACACAGACAATTTTGATAATTTCTTACAAATCAGTTTGAGTTCATCAGTATTACTAGATTGTCTTGATTGCACAGCCATATTCAGGTCATGCATGTAATTGAAGCAGAGCAGGAAAATACACATGAACTGTTGGCTCATGCAGAACCAGGTGTGAGTCTGTTTTAGGCATGTCCCGATCCTGTACCCCTTGCTCTCCCGCACTTTCCAATTTGCTTCAGCTTTTTATTACAAAGACATGGCAGAGTTAATATGTTAAAGGCAGGGTAAGTTTTTCCAAAAACTCTTTTTACATCCTGATAGCAATCACTAATATAAGTGGTCTAAATATATTTACATAAATCTATATCTTCTGTGGAAGGTGTAGAACCATAAACCATTTGTTTCGAAAGCAATGATAGGATGCCCTACTTGCCTGTCAAACTATGAATGTATTCATGTGTTCTGAAGGAGACATGGCTTTGGAGAGCACTCTCAAGGGAGGGTAGAATTTTACACTTTCAAAGCTATTGGTAGCCTCTCCAAAATTACCTAACCTACCTTGAAATATGTTGTTGTTCTTAAGTAATTTGCCCCACACAGGACCCTAAAATAAATACAGTAGATTAATTATGTTATGTATGTTTGCTGTAGGCCCAAACCAAAAATATGTTGTGAATCCTTGATTAAACCACAAACGGCAAGATCTTCTTATTGAAGCTTTCGTGTTGCAATTGGATCTGTTTTTACAAGTGAATTCAGATTGATTTTGTCCCTCAGTTACAGTCCTTCAGAACAGTTGAAATGTCTAGCAGTGAGGCTCTGTGCATTTTTAATGTTGATGTGTCAAAAAGCAGATTGAAACTTGGTCTGTTCAGAGTTCTGCATTAATTTAACCCTCCAAATTTAGCCCTCATCTTAATCACAGGAACAGATTGAGAAAGAGTCAGACATCTCTCCATTAGTACAAACACAATATTGTGTTGTTCTGAATCTGAGATTTTTGACTTTAATGTTTCCATAAAACACTTGTGAAAAAAACTTGCCCAAATATAATACAATATTGGGCATAGGCCATCTTTGCATACACCCTCATTACCTGATTAAGACAATACTAATAATAAATGTAAAGTTAATTGTGACCTTTATTGTTAGTGCTCAAGCAACAAAAGTGTTTAGTTCAGTTAGTTTCTTTCTTCTTTTGCTCTTGAAGTTTATGGCAGCCCATAACATGGTACATAGCAAAGTTATAAAATTATCTAAAATCATTAGAGTGGTCTCTACAGGTTCCTTAAGGTGTGCCGAGTCAAATTATACAATTTTCCTTGGTCAGTCATTTTGGGCATCAGCCATTTTTAATTTTTATCTGAGGGTACTTAGTACCTAAGTTTGGAGCCGACACAGCCAATGGTAAAAAATTATAGCAAAATTTACAAAAATGCTTATAACTTGTCAAGTGCTGCAATACTAAATTTGTCATAGTCAATTGTACTTCCTGTCTGTCATTTTGAGTTATTTTTTTGAACTCCTCCTAGGTCATATATCCGTTTTGCACAAAATTTTGTGTGCATCATCTAGGAACACTCCTGACAAAAAGATTAAATCTTTTTGATAGATCAAATGGTTCTTGAGTAATGCATCAAGATATTAGATGACAAGATGCCAAAAAGTATCTCAGGCTGTGCCTTAACAACACTTTACCATATTGACATGAAACACTGCTTGTGCCATTGACCACATACTGTCTCGTAACAATTTACTGATGAAAACCACTTTCCACACGAAAATAACTTTTGCCACAGATAGTTTATAGTTGTAAATGCTCAACATAATTGATTATTCTATGTAATAAATGACAACAAGGTGGTCTTCAACAGCAATACAGTATATCAGTCAAAGAAAACATAAGTATTTTATTTTTGAAACTGTCTTAATAATTATTAAACAGGAAAACTTACCCTGGGATTGCTCGATACCTCCATCGCGATGACAGGCTTCTACATGGACCACCGAAATTTAGTGATGTCATCACATACAAAAACATCCCATTTCATTGGCTGACTCAAACCAATAAAATGACTTTGCTACTCTTTCACTGTAACATAAAATCCAATTAAAACTAATGATATTTAATGAACATATTTTCAAAGAATGTTAACAATAACTCATGCTTATAAAATGTTTATTTCAGCACGCCAAGTCGCACTGGCTGGCATTGTTCATTGGTCAGGCAACGATCAATATAATGGCTTTAACCCACCCCCCCATCCGGTTCTGCTCTCTTGCATCTACATTTACAAGTTGCAGAAGTAGCAAAAGTCAAAGTGCCAGGATCGTGCTCGTACTGCCAGATCTGAGAGATTGTAAACGCTGACTTGACTTGTACAGCGAAACTGAAGTGCAAAAGTAAATATGTCCTACACATTTGTGTCTGTCATTTTGTTTATGTGAATGTCATTTTACACATTTGTAACAATTAATCTGCATCTTCAACTTATTGTCTGTGAAGGTTGAAAGATTCAGCTAATCACATCTGGGCTGTGAGTGTAAATTTCAACTTACAAATACAAATATTAATATGATAAGTTCTCACATTCAAATCAGCAAGCTCTCAAGTTTTGCTGCTGATTTACCTTCATAGTCTAAGATATTGTCAGGGTCCTGGCTTCCTGTTCTGAGTCTTTCTGGATTATCTTGCCAGGATCCTGACATCCCCGTGTTCTCTGTCAGAGCATGTTGTTTAGATTCTGACTCGTTCTAGTCTTGTTTCTTGGAGTCGGGATCTGAACTCATGCTCTGGGTCTTGTCTCGTGTGGAAGCACATGGCCTCTGTTTTGTTTACTTTCGCCATGTGCTCTCCAGTGGTGCGTCTTGGCCCCGCCCCCTTGTTCTCTTGTCTCATCTGCGCTCATTTTGCGCCTGTTCGTCACTGTCCTTGTGCTATTTAATGCCGCCACGTTTTCTGTCTGGTGTCAGTTCGTTCCTGCTTCTTCATCCTGCTTTCCTGGTCCATGTATTCTGGCTCCTGTTTTTCCGCATCGTGAGTCTTGTCTTGTTTCTAGTCTCGTCAAGTTGTCAGTCATGCCTCATGCCTTGTCAGTCGTGTTTTCGTCCTGTGTGTGTTCTCTGTGTTTCCTGGTTTTTAGTTTCGTTTTTGCTTCGGTTTTTGGGAGACTTCCTAAGTTCTTGTGATAGTCAGTTTTTGTTATCCTTTTTCCCTCTCGTGGGTTGTTGTTTTGTTATTTATTAATAAAGAGATTTTTTTGTTAAAACGCTGTCTGTGTCTGGATTTGTTTCCCATGATCCTGACGGAACCAACTAACTACTTCGAACCCAGCAGGCAGCTTTTTTTTTCTCTCCCCTCTTTTTCTTTTTTTTCTACAGATGCAGCAATGGTGATCCCTGAAGAGTGGTGGTGGTCCACAGAGGCTGACATGCGCAGCTACGCGGGGCCCTTTCCTCCCCGAGAGGGACAGACCTTCCTGCAGTACGCCATGGAGGTGCAGCAGAAGGACGTGGCTCAGCCCCTCGTCGGCACATACTTGCTGGCCGGCCTCAAATGCCCACCACCGCTAAAGGAGTGCAATTGACGGGTCATTTTGCCTTTCTGGGACCTGTTGCGGGAGTTGTGCCATCAGGAGGTGGAGCAGGAAGCTTCTCCCGTGGGTCTTCTTCCCGTCCCGTCTCGGTCCTGTCAGGGTCCAGCCGCTGAGTGTCTGTCCTTGGGCTGTATCTCCCTTGGGGCCCCGCTCCGGAGTGTCCAGTCGCCTGAGGTCTCTTCCGAGCAGGAGGGCTCTCTGGTCCCCAGGTCCAGGAGGAGAGGGACCTCTCAGGACACCATCGAGTCCATCGAGTCCATGCCCGTGCCCAAGCCTCTGGAGATGGCCGTGCCCATGGCCAATCCTCTGGAGATGTCTGTGCCCATGCCCAAGCCTCTGGAAATGTGCATGCATGTGCCTGAAACCCCGGAGATGTCTGTTCCCGAGCCTCCAGGTGAATCAGTTTCTGTTCCTGTCTGTGTCCCGGCGGTGGTGTCCGCGCCTCCTGCCTGTGTCCGTTTCTGTCTCGGTTCCTGGGTCCACCTCGGCGCCCCCAACTCCTATCTCAGTCCCAGTCCCTTTCTCTGTTCCTGGGTCCACCCCGGCGCTCCCAGTCCCTGTCTCAGTCCCTGTTCCAGTGTTGGCTCCTGGGTCAGTCCTAGTGCCTGCTCCTGGGCCGGTTCCTACGGCGGCGGTTCGTTCTGGCGGCGGGGCGTCCAGGTTCTGCTCCTAGGCCGGGCCCTCCAGTGATGGCTCCTACATCTCGGTTACTGGGTCCGCAACCTGTGGCAGCGGCTCCCCCTGCTGGTTGTCCCTATCAATGGCTGGCTATTTCCACCATACCTCTGCCAGCCTGGACTGTCAAGTTTTTCGTGCCTTGTCAGCCGTGTTTTCGTCCTGTGTGTTTTCCATGTTTTCCGGTTTTTAGTTTCGTTTTTGCTCCGGTTTTTGGGAGACTTCCTAAGTTCTTGTGATAGCCTGTGATAGTTTTTTTATCCTTTCACTCCCTCGTGGGTTGTTGTTGTTTTGTTCATTTATTAATAATGAGATTTTATTAGTTAAAATGCTGTCCGCGTCTGGGTTTGTTTCCCGTGATCCTGACAGATATTTTCGTAATAAATGCATGTGACAGCTGTGCATTGTTTTTTAGGAAGCACCAGGTGGCGATGGCACTGTAGCTCTTGGGCCTGTTCAAGTTTATTTATATAGCACTTTTCACAATGGCACATTGTTACAAAACAGCTGTTCAAATAAAAAAAAAAATATCCAAAGATATTTAACAGTGACAAAGAAATAATAATTTTCTTTATTTTTCATTAATAAAATGAATAAAACTATTACAACAATGATAATCAACACAATGCGTAGAATATTATTCCAAGAACATTATCCTAAGACAATGTTGTAGTAAATTCCCACTGTCTGTGCCTGGTATAATAATACTTGTCAAACTGAGTGTCAGACTCAGTGTGAGTCAACATGTCTTCTACAACCCCAAATCAGAAAAGGTTGGGACAGTATGGAAAACAAATAAAAAAAGTAGTGAGTTCTAAATTTACTTTGACTTGTATTTCATTGCAGACAATATAACAGCACATTATTTAATGTGTTCCTCATGATTTTAATTGTTTTTTCTTCAAAAAAAACAAAATTCCTATTTTGGTTCTTGCAACACATTTCAAAAAAAGTTGGAATAGTAAAGCATTTACCACTTTGTAATGTTGCCATTCCTTTTCACAACACTTAAAAGACGTTTAGGGAATGAAGACACCAAGTGAAGAAGTGTTTCAGGTGTAATTTTGTCCCATTCTTGCTGCAAACAAGTCTTAAGGTGGGCAACAGTATGGGGTCTTCGTTGTCGCATTTTGCGCTTCAAAATGCACCACACATTCTCTATTGGAGACAGGTCGGGACTGCAGGCAGGCCAGTCAAGTACCTGTATCCTCTTCCTCCGCAGCCAGGACATTGTAATGTGTGCAGAATGTGGTTTTGCATTATCTTGTTGAAATATGCATGGATGTCCCTGGAAAAGATGTCTTCTTGAAGGCAGCATATTGTGCTCCAAAATCTCTATGTACTTTTCAGCATTAATGGGTGCCATCACAGAAGTGCAAGTTACCTTTACCAAGGGCACTGACACAACCCCATACCATGACAGACCCTGGCTTTTGGACCTGTTGCTGGTAACAGTCTGGATGATCCTTTTCTTCTTTGGTGTGGAGCACACGGCGTCCATTTCCCTCAAAAAAATACCTGAAATATTGATTCATCTGACCACAGTACACGTTTCCACTGTGTGATGGTCCATCCCAGATGCCTCAGAGAAGTCGACGGCGCTTCTGGACACTGTTAAAATAGGGCTTCCTTTTGGCACAGTACAGTTTTAATTGGCATTTGTGGATGCAACTACATATTGTGGTACTTGACAAAGGTTTGCCAAAGTAGTCCTGAGCCCATGTGGTGATATTGCTTATAGATGAATGACGATTCTTGATGCAGTGCCGCCTGAGGGATCGGAGAGCACGGTTGTTCAGCTTGCGCCCTTGTCCTTTACGCACTGAAATTCCTCCACATTCCTTGAATCTTTTAATTATGTTATGCACTGTTAAAGGTGAAATAAGCAAATGTCTTCCTAGCTTTCTTTGAGGAACATTGTTTTTTTTAAACATTTTAATAATTTTCTCACGTATTTGTTGGCAAACTGGCGATCCTCGGCCCATCTTTGCTCCTAAAGGACTAGACCTTTCTTGGATGCTGCTTTTGTACCAAATCATAATTACCATCACCTGTTGACATCACCTGTTTCAAATCACATCATTATTTAACCAATTTACCTGATTACTAGCCCTAAATTGCTCCTGTTCCAACTTTTTTTGAAATGTTTTGCAAGAACCAAAATAGGAATTTTGTTTTTTTGAAGAAAAAACAATAAAAATCATGAGGAACACATTAAATAATGTGCTGTTGTATTGTCTGCAATGAAATACAAGTCAAAGTAAATTTAGAAATCACTACTTTCTTTTTTTAATTTTCCATACTATCCCAACTTTTTCTGATTTGGGGTTGTACAATATAACTTCTGTGGACAATTTAGTATAATATGTTAATATTCTGAATGCCTTACGAAAAAACACCATATGGTAACACATATGTGGAATAATCTTCCACAAAATCACCAAAAAGAAAAATGTGGGAAACAAAATCCCAAAATTAAAAAAAATCCACAAAATGTTTTACATGATTGTGACATTTTATATTTGATGCTATAACTAACAAATTGCATTGTGCTATTTCTCATTAATCTACAAAAACAATAATAAACATCATAAACAATAATAGTTATATAGAATTATATACAATTTATATTTTTTTCATGACTGGCATTATATCAGCTGTACATTTATTAAATTTTCAGGCAAGTGTGGAAAAAAGTTGGACCCTGTTTTCAAGCAACTGTAGAGGCTACTGGTAAAATGTGATTAAGTTCCAACTCTCTTGGCTGACATTTTATCCATCAGTGTTTACCACAGAAAAATGGACACATGAGCTCTCCCACACACACAACACAACCTTCTTTCTCTTTTTGGATAACACTCCATTCAGACCTCCCCTATTAAAGGTTATACATGAAAGACAGAGCTATTATCCATTCTAAAAACACAATTTTTATTGAATTTCAGTACTTTTTACTTCCGGTGGCAAGCTCTTACTGAGTGAAACTTCTAGTTAAAAGTCATTCTTTCAGTTTAATTTACATGTTTTTTATGGTTCATGGCCCCATGTGTAATTATTATGATTTTGGATGTATCTGTCAAAAAGAGAACAGGTTGTTCTGACCAGATGGATTAGGCCTGACTGCTCTCCCTGGGCTTCTTCTTACAGTATAATGGTTCATCCTTCTTTATAGATCATCATTGTGTGACTACTATCTCAATTAATTACCTAATAATTTATATCACAACTACTCAGCTGTTCTGACCCCCAAAACCACTACGACCTTTTGGCTAAGCCAGACAAGGGATATGTTAACATCCAAGTATTGTCAAAAATATGAGCAATCAGTAAAAAAAATAAAGGTAGAAGAGATGGATTAATGGTCATTAAAAAATGGGTTTCATTATAGGTACAATTCCTGCCTGAAAATCTATCTTAAGCTGGTTGCTGTTTTGTGAAATATCTAGGACTACAACAGGCTAAGAGTTAAGAGTTTACATTCCTGATGAAAATCTTGTAGCATTTTGTTTGTTTAAAAGCACATAAGCTTTTTATAATTGTACGTTTCAGGTATGACTGTAAGAATTTATTATAGGACTAAACAGGACTAAAACCTGTTTATTTTATTCTCTTATAATAATATTAATCACAGACCTTATTATAAACTGTACACCACTTGTACAATTTTTACCACTGATGCATTAACATTATTACGCCTGTCTGCACTTAGATTGCAAAATTACTCCTGACCCTAATTTACTTATAATTCTAGGCAAAGGCTTTATATTGTAGCAACATCACACATAGAAGTGTTTTAGTGATGATTTTCTTTGAGGATGATGACATTGTCATTTATATTACATTTTGTATTACAATTGTCACAAATATTACATTTATTAATTTAGCAGACACTTTTATCCAAAACAACATATAAAAAGAGAGAGCATTTAACCTTTTACTCTGAGAACCAGAAGCCAAGACTACAAATCTACATTTACAAGTGGGAATTGTTTTCTGTTGCTAGAGACCAGATAAACAGTAGTTTTTTTTAATTGAACAGAAAATTAGGGATTTCCAGATTTGTTCCTCACACATATATCACCATATAACTTCATTTGGACCTCTTTTTCAATGCTTTTGTTTTGCCTTTTTGTCATTTAGAAGGTTATTTTTCAAAATATTTGCTTTTATGTTCCACGGATGAAAGAAAGTCATACAGGTTTGGAACCACATGAGGAAAGACTCTTAATTTTTTGGTAAACTTTTCCCTAAATGGTTATTATAAGTGGGCGATTGAGAAGTACTACAAACTTGAAATGAAATTTAATTTTCATGACATTTACATCCAAATGGTAATTAGAACCACGCTTTTGGTTTCATTCCATATTGAAAAAAAAATGCTTAAATCATTTGGCTTTAGCCAGACCCAGTGCCCATCACTGTCTGCACTTCTATAACTTCTATAAGTGTATAGCACTTCTGCAAAAGTTCTTTAAATTTATTACAGTTTTGTTTAATTGACTGTGGTCAACTTTTCCAATCTGACTCCTATTTTATATGAAAATTAGGCTGGTGATTCAAAATGATCTCTTGATCACAATTTAGGGTTTGATTGTTTGTAAATTCCCATATTCTTACTTATTCTTTCATTAGGGACCAAGCATCACAGAGACTCATGCCGGCCGGTATATGCAGATCTCACAAACACAAAGTGGTCAGTCTGA
Organism: Chromobotia macracanthus; assembly: GCA_036877525.1. NCBI lineage: Eukaryota > Metazoa > Chordata > Actinopteri > Cypriniformes > Botiidae > Chromobotia > Chromobotia macracanthus. Next base: position 5,849,843 of record JAZGTH010000030.1, read on the forward strand.
TCTTAGTCAGAGTTTGCCGGGTAAACTAATATTATTAAATATGGCTACCCCATGCTTGCTGAGATCTAATAACTGTTATCTTAGTCATGATCATGCAAAGTCAATGCATGAATTAAAGATAGGCTCACTGGGGGAAACTTGTACTTGCGTAGATGTCGCAGCCATTCATGTGCTACAGCACCCATGGTGTGGGGGCCTCGGTCGGGCCCTCCACAGGGCAAACACCCTGTTAACCGAGGTCAGACTTGCTGGCTGGATCAGACCTACCCTCATGCATGTTCTTCAGAGCTGTGGCCTGATGGACCTGCAAGATCACCATATCGTGGAGAGCAGAAGTGGCCTGTTCCGTAGCTGTGTAAGGCCCTGTCGCCAGGGAAGAGGAGAACTTACAGGCATGGGAGGGGAGTCTAGGTCATTTCCTCCAGGTGGCAGCATTCTGCGGGCAGATATGCACCGCAATTGAATGTTTGTGGCTTGACCCCACACTCTGACCCAGATACCAATCATCAAGCCATGAGTGCTCAGGACAGGGTGGACGTTTCCACTCCAGCCCAATGCTTGCTGTCACCCGAGATAGCACCGTGGCCAACTCCACATCCACCAGGTAGCTTTTGTTTTGTTTTCCTATTATTGCTCGGGTAACTCTTATTACTATTACCAATGCCGAAAACACAATGGTGTTTAACACTTTTGTGGGAATGGTAATACACTTCAGGAATGCAGATTTACACTTTATCACATCATCACACACCTGTCTTGCTGCTGTGAATGGAGAAAAATATTAGAATAATAAAAGTAATAATAATAATAAAAATAATAATAATAATAATCAGAATGAAGTAAACTAGGTACATTTTCTGAAGAAAACGTGAATGCTTTTTGCCATGGCAAAAACCTGGGCCTGAATATTTCAATGATGTTAACATGCTTTTTTACATGATGCTAACATGATTACATATGATGCATAGTATTATTTAGCATGATGTTAGCATTACATAGCATGATGTTAGCTTGATTTAGCATGATAGATATACTAAAACATGGCTTATTTGTGATGTTATGAGGTCACTGAGGTGCTCTAAATGGTTTCTAGGGTGTGGCTAGGATGTTGCCAGGGCAATACTGATGTTCTGCTGCTGAGATATAACACATTTTTGTTGATTAGTAGTGTATTTTAAATGGTTGCTAGGGCATGGCTGGGAAGTTACCATGGTAATAATTAAAACTCTCTCTCTCTCTCCTCAATAAGCCGATTTAAGCAGAAGTGGCCTGTTCCGTAGCTGTGTAAGGCCCTGTCACCAGGGAAGAGGAGAACTTACAGGCATGGGAGGGGAGTCTAGGTCATTTCCTCCAGGTGGCAGCATTCTGCGGGCAGATATGCACCGCAATTGAATGTTTGTGGCTTGACCCCACACTCTGACCCAGATACCAATCATCAAGCCATGAGTGCTCAGGACAGGGTGGACGTTTCCACTCCAGCCCGATGCTTGCTGTCACCCGAGATAGCACCGTGGCCAACTCCACATCCACCTCCACTTTGAGAAAGCAGAGTCTCAGGAGAGTCGTCCTCAGAGAGAAGCAGTGCGCCCTCTGATGCCGTGACCGACACTGCATCATCCTCATGAGCCCAGAATGAAACGGCGACCTCGCCCACTCAGGGCTGACAAGCTGTTGCACTGTGAACTTGACCGGTTGGAACAAACATGTTGGGGGCTGGGAGTTCAGTGGGGATGGACACAGTGGTTTATCTCCTAGCATATCACCCCCGATGCTTACCGACCCAGCCCTCGTGGAAGTACCGTTAAGGGAAGCGGACAGTGAGGATGCCCGATTCTCAATTAAGCAGACGAGCTGTGACCACAGTATTCTAATGGTCATACCCTCACAATGAGGACATGTACCACTCACAAAAGGTGCCTGAGCATGCTCAAGCCCAAGACCACTTATATACCCACTCACTTATATACCTGGATATCCAGAGCTGAGACTGGCACGCAATTTCCACTCACCAATTTTTATTGGTCTTTTATATAAAAGATCAGAGGCGATTGGGCTCCCAGGAATGACAATGTCGACACAAAGTTGAGTGACGGACAGACAGGGAACTAAAACAATAAATGACCATTTAATATAAATCTTGTAATTTCTCAACTGTACCATTATAAAAATATGAAACTGGAAAAGAAAATAGCTGTTTTCCTCTTCCTTTATAATACATTAATTTAGTGAGAAGAAATAATTATAGTAAGAGCAATTCTGGCATATTTGGGCAGATAATTATTGGCAGCGGTGGAATTGTAAATAAAATGGGGATCAACTATTTTTCTTTTTTTTGGTGTTGGGGGAGGGAGGTTGTTCTGTAGCTAACCTTACACAATAATTACAAATTTTGTTTACTTTTTAAATATCATTAACTACAGATAAAAATACAGATTCAAATGCAGATATTTGAATCCAGTCTTTTGTGTAATATGGTCACTTAGATATCATTCTAATATGCTGATTTGCTGCTCAGGTAGCTTTTGTTTTGTTTTCCTATTATTGCTCGGGTAACTCTTATTACTATTACCAATGCCGAAAACACAATGGTGTTTAACACTTTTGTGGGAATGGTAATACACTTCAGGAATGCAGATTTACACTTTATCACATCATCACACACCTGTCTTGCTGCTGTGAATGGAGAAAAATATTAGAATAATAAAAGTAATAATAATAATAAAAATAATAATAATAATAATCAGAATGAAGTAAACTAGGTACATTTTCTGAAGAAAACGTGAATGCTTTTTGCCATGGCAAAAACCTGGGCCTGAATATTTGATGAATATTACAATGATGTTAACATGCTTTTTTACATGATGCTAACATGATTACATATGATGCATAGTATTATTTAGCATGATGTTAGCATTACATAGCATGATGTTAGCTTGATTTAGCATGATAGATATACTAAAACATGGCTTATTTGTGATGTTATGAGGTCACTGAGGTGCTCTAAATGGTTTCTAGGGTGTGGCTAGGATGTTGCCAGGGCAATACTGATGTTCTGCTGCTGAGATATAACACATTTTTGTTGATTAGTAGTGTATTTTAAATGGTTGCTAGGGCATGGCTGGGAAGTTACCATGGTAATAATTAAAACTCTCTCTCTCTCTCCTCAATAAGCCGATTTAACTCCTCATTCATGGTTCTACGACAAACTGTGCAGGATGAGTTATGTACCAAAGTTTTGTTGAGAAAAAGAAGTACGCAATAGAGTAATACCATTGTAACAATTTGGAGTGCTGATCAGCCATATTTTGTTGATTGCCATACGTAGATCATTTTAATTTATTTGCATGATACATTTTAAATAATACACAAATCTAAATGAGATGGTAAGGAGATGGTGGTTTCATTGTTTTCAATTTTCAATGTTTTCAAGGGGGCCCAGAGGAATCTTCAATAATTTTGACTTGATTGCAGACTTGGCAAATCTGAGCTCAGTAAGTGTCAGTTTATGAAGTATTATTTAGTTTTATGTTTTTGCCCTGTGTTTTCCTGTGCCTGTTTGCCCTTGTTTAGTTCAGTTCCTTGTGTTATCATTAGTTAACTCCATGCACCTGTTTACCCATGTTATGTTATCATTAGTTAATTCCAATCACCTGTTTTCCCCTTGTCAGCTTCCCTACTTAAGTTCTCCTTTCTGTCCTATCTTTTGTTGGTTACATATGCTGTGTTTAAGTCATGTTTGGTTTTTTTGCTGGTCTGTGTACATTACACTTAAAAACATTTGTGTTGGATTATCTCCAGATTATATCCTGTCTGTATATTGGGAACAAATTTGTACCCACGAGTCTGCAAACCCTGACAAATCTGAGCAAAATGTCCTTTTGGGGGATGTCCTTATTTGTAAAAATGCCAAAAAACAGACTATATATATATCCAGATAACACAGCTTTGGACATATGAGGAGATGTGGTTATGTTTTACAATTGTGGAATTGCACAGTAGCTCTCAGAGCTCAGATTGTACACTTCAGTTCATGCTCAAATTTCTTTTGCATGCCACAGCAATTTGGTCTTTGAGCTTTGTCTGTCTGGAATTATCAGGCTATTTTAGCACTATTCCTATGACAGTAGAAAGGAACACAATGCTTTTATGGAGCCAGTATTTGCTTTTTATGTAGTCAGTAAGGAAACTAATCAATTTATTAATTAATCACCCAAATAGGGACATTTTCTGCTGAATGTGATGAGCACAATGTTAAGAAAAAGATTTCCCTATCTGGATAGTAAATAGAGTAAATATCACAAGCATTTACTTTACTATTTTAAAAGAGGAACCAAACATTTCTCTGTATTCTAATTCCCAATTCCCCCCACCAGAGGTCCCAGGCACGAGGCAACTGACCATCTGTATCCATAGTTTCAAGCACACTGTGGTGGTTTCGACATGTCTTGAGATTGCATGCATGTCATAAAATCAAAACTGTTTTGAAGGTGCTGTAAAAGTCATGGAATACAGTCTTCAAATATGAGGTCTGTAGTTCTTGGAGATGTGTGGGTTCCCGACCTCACCACTGAAACCTTGTTAAATGTTCTCCAGAACTGAAGCATCTTCATCTGGAACTCATAGCTGAAATGTCCCAGATCTGGCTCACTGGCAAATGCAGGCCTATTCCAGAGAAGTGTGAGAAAATAAATGGTGGTGGGAACTTTAGACAACAAAGGCAATAAATGTCTCTCAGGTAGCATGTTGGAATAGGCTGGGGTTTCAGTCACATATGCTAAAGAGCAGATTCGGCTCATTAGCACTGTCCCCTAATCCCCTCAATAAGAGCTGGTGAACAGCCTGTTTATAACCAGTGGTTCTCATTTAACTCCAGATCTCCTTCACACAGTTCTTTGAGATAACTTGTGATGCCATCAAAGTGCAGCAGCTTTATTTTAGGAAGACAAAGGTCTGAAAAGTGCGCTAAACATTTCATTTCAGTACACCCAAACTAAGTTTGGCAATTCAATTTTGCATTGTTACTGTTGTAGCTATATCTGAATAAAATAAAGCAATGTTGCTGCAAGATAAAGTTTTTAGGTTTGGTGATATAGAATTTTGTTACTTTGAGAAAATGTGATATTGTAAACTGGCATCCACTGAAACAAATAAATTACATTAGCAGTTCTTGGCCATTAAATAAGAACTCTTGTCATAAAAATATCATAATCATTCACATTTTAAATAAATTGGTGGTTCATTTATACTTATAAAATATTCTTTGGTATTAATATGGCCTGATTATTTGAGCACTCCCCTGAGACACTGTCTTGGATTTGACCCCATTGATATAAAGCTGAACCTACAGAGATGTTGTTTTGACTCATGACCTGAACACAAACACTCATGTCCTGCGTGCTGGCTGTCTACTTTTAGAAAAACAAGGTTTTCTACTAATCAGTAGACAGAGGCTCAGTTGTACAAAGAAGGGAAAGATTAATTTGGGTTATATGGGGGAGATCTTCAGAGATACATCTATACTTCAGGGTTATCTGGAGCCATGCACATTCTACAACATGTTGAGCCAAGGTACTTATGCAAGTGATGCAAGATCAAATCTCTCTTGGGAAATTTCCAAATCCCTATATATAATAAAAAGGTTAAGCATTTTTAGATCTGATGGACAGTGCTGCTCTGAAAACACAAGGAACAGATAAACTTTCATTATTAATTAATTAACAATTCTGTTCAAGATCCTCTTTGAAGAAAATGTTTAACTTCAGGCAATGCACAATTTGTCAGTAGTAAAATGAATAAAGGAATGGTGAGGAAAAAGGAAAGGAATGGTCACATGCCAGACTTACGTATGGTACAAAAATAGTGCATATGACTTTAAAGAAAAATGGCCATCATCAGTTAATTCAGAAAAGCAAAATTAAAACAACTCATGCAGAACCTTCAATTCCTCATATTTCTGCCAATTTTATAAACATAGATATGTGTACACCATTAGCCTGTGAAAATCTGAATTGCTCTAGAAGTATTGTGCTGGCAATAACTCCGCCCCATCTGAGGGGCTAACTGACAGGGGAAAGTTTTTATTCACAGGGAGAGTTGGACAAGCTGTTTGGTATGATGCCACATACTTTCTGTAAATTTATCTGGTTTTGCGTTTGCACCTCATGGTGTCACCTCCTCTTTACACACTTATAAGGTCCTTCAAACTCACACCTTTGGTTTATTCTCTAATTTCCTTGTAAGTTTGAAGCCAACACAAAAATCGACTCTGTATACATGCCTGGCTTTATTGTTAGCGGTGTATTATTACATCTGCACACATTATAACAATCAAAATGTAACTTACTCCACCTCAGAAACGACTTTTTATCTTATTTTTAAAAAGTAACATTCAAAGAAACCATTGACCTTTATTATGATGTTCCACAAAAGTGTATTCTGTCTGTGTTTCAGTCTGTGGTGGAGTAGCTCACCACTATACACTGCAAAACATTCTGCATCATTACTCAACTATCCTAGCTGGCATGGGTTTTTAATGCTGCAGACTTTGCTCGACTATTTGATTAACAACCCAGGATTTTTATTTTTGTGAAATCACTTATTTTAAAAGGTGTTAACAGCAGGCAGGATCCTTTGCATCTTTCCCATGTACATTTTCACCTGGGGAGATGCAGACAGCTTCAGTGCATTCCCTGCATGTAGGTGATTGATTGTCCAGTACTGGTCACTATACGAGTTGTGTTAGTGCAAACGGTGTCTCAGCACAAGGACAGGCAGGGAAGCCCAGCATACAGTGACATCAAAGCAACATTTCCCCAAATCACATATGTCCAGAGAGCTCTTTTGAAATACAAACTCGCATACTGCCACATATGGACAAGACTGACATGTAATATCCCCAAATCCTCCTCTTCTCTCCTCTCCTGATTTATGCCAATAAATGAAGCGTCTCTCTCCTGCACCCTCCCTCTCCCTCTGTTGCTCTTGCTCTCGCTCTCCTCCTTTCCTGCATCTGCGCTCTATCCCTTTCTGCATCACAGTCACACTCATCAGATCTCACAAAAGGAAGGGAAATGCATGCAAACCCAGCAAGGTGGAGAATACAAAGGAAAGTTCGGTGCAGCAGTTAAGCGTAAGCGCACACTGCAGAGATCCGCCGGACATGTAAAAGGTTCCAATGGCTGCCCATCCCCCTGTCTGCTCAAGAACATACCAGGGCCAGCTGTAATGACCTGATGAATGGGCAAACCATAAAGCTTATGCGGACGGCTCACTTACAGCTCTCTGTGAACCCCCACCTGTGCAACTGCCAGCAAGTACTCAAGCTGCCCAAATAGGAGGGCATGACTGGCTAGCCTGAATCCAGCTGATGCATACAAACGCTTCTTCAGATACAGGTAAGATTCAAGCTGCCTACTACTTCAACATGTTTAACCTCAGAAAGGATTAATAAAATCCACAGTGAGAGACAGTCTTTCTTTGTTTTGTTTTGGTTTCTTTTACTGACAGACTGCACTTATTATTTTCTGATTGGCATGTTTGTAGGGCAGCGCTGATAAGTTTTCAAAACATGAAGAATCCTGTAATCAGTACTCACATCTTTGACATGCTTTTGAAGATCCTCATTAAAATTCAGTGCATGTGTGCAGCAAATCAGACAGTAAAATGAAAAACTGAATTATTTTTTATAAATCATTTTTGTTTTATTCTAAATGTAGAGTGAAACAATAACATCTAATGGCTTAACCATTCACATCAGGTCCTCTTGCATTTTTAGAACTAGGTTATTAAGTTAGCAAGCTTTAAATGTGATATTGACTGAGGAAGCACTTATTTTGTAGGGGCTGAGGTTTTCTGAAAGACCCTCTTGTGGATGGCTGGGGGGGTTGGGGGTCTGTCAGCAGCAGGTTCAGTGGTGGTTAAAGATTCAGATGTGTGTATTTTGTACCTCAGATCACTGCAGCCAATCTGGGCTAATGAGCTCAATAACAGTTTGGTGTACACCCAATCAGCTGTGTTTACATTTTCATGTTCTTCTTGCACAACTGTGAATAATGATGGTGGATTTCAGGAAGACAAATTTCAGGATGTCATCAGAAAATGTACAGCTTTCTGAACTGCAGTATTGTATTGGCAACTAAAATGTAGGGGAAATGTTAATGTCTGCTATAAATTAATGGTGTGTTCACTGAGGACCTGAGTTTGTTGAACACAGAACGTATAAGAAGGTATGACTAAGTGATTTCAATTTTGTTATTTTCTCCGCTTCAACCATTTAATGTGGGATTTTTTGGGGGGCTTAACTGCTTTGAAAACTGCACACTCATGTCCTCTGTATACTCAGTGACTGGTCCACTTCGGGTACGTTTACTCACATACCCAGCACAATTTAATTTAAAATGATTCAACCTGTCATATGGCCTCCTGAGTTTATATGAGACTCAGTGTCTTATTAACGCAATAGTTGGCCAACATCCAGATAGACATGGCAGTCATGTGTTTGGGTGCACACCAAAATTTGCCTCTGAGATTTGCCTCTGTTGTTTTAGCCGTTAGATCCTATGAGTTTTGCAAGCAACCTATAGACTATAAATTTTCCTGTAGCTCAGAGAGCACAGCATTTTAACTCTGCATTCATGGCTTCAACTCTCAGGGAATGCATATATTTATTTATACATATTGTAGTCAGAACAATAGTCTGACTGCACTGAAGGTTGTTTTAAACAAAACTGTCTGTCAGATATAAATCATTTAATTAGATTATAATTATAGTATATATGTCCAGTTTTTTGGACAGCTCCTAACAACCTGAAACAGATTTGTGTTTTTCATGTATGCTGTCAAGAATTCAAATCAAGAAGGTATATAATATAGTACGTATATAACACTTTCCTTTAGCAGGCCTATTCATCTTAATGCCAGTTGCTCAGCTGGGGCAGAACTCCATGGAAAAGTGCAATGTAAAATCTACCATATTTGCTCATGATCACTAAATTATACAGCCAGGATTTTGAAGTGAATGGCATGTGTCCCTACAAGAATGCACACAGTCCCAACCGTTCACTAATGAATGTTTTCAAGCGCCCTCGAAAAACAAGCCACTGATAAAACAACTACTATTTTATAGTCACACAGTATGTTGCTTGTAAATGTAAATGTAAAAAAAACAAAATGTTATTTTGTTAGAATACATTGCTGCCTTTAAATAACAATTAATGGAGAAAGATGTTGATTAGAATGAGGTCGTATACTTTCAGCATCTTACATTGGGGCTAACTGGACCATTTTAACCAGTCATACCTTCAGCTCTTGGTAATTTAAAGCTCTGTACATGTTCTTGGAATGTATAGCAACCACATATTTAATTGCCATAGTGTTTGTATATTACTCTATGGCATTTTAAAGCTGCAATCTGTAATTTTGTTTTATAAAAATTAACTAAAATCTTCAACCAAGTACATATCAGATCAGAGTTCAAAGTCCCAATTTGAGTCCCTATTTTATCCTTATATTCACAATGGTAAGTTTATAATAATGATTTATAATTGTAGTTGTCAGTTTAATTTAGTGTTATGTCCTGTCAGTAAACAGAGCTGGAAAGTACTGGAAGGATGGAGCACTTGCACCTTGTTCTTACAGTAGTTGTTAAGATTTTAAACTTGTCATCCACATTTAGAAAATAACTGCAAGTAACATGCAATTTTATGTTTCGGACAGAGATTGCGATAGACTGGCAACAGTTATAAATTGCTGCTATTTAAAGACTGCTATTGCCCAAAAACATTTTTGGCTATTACTTTTACCCAAAGCGACTTTAATCCATGCAGCATGTTTTATTTTAATTGTTATGGCCAGGAGTGTCTACGGGTGCATTCTGAGGAGCTGGCGAATAGTGAAAGTGAAATATTTTGTGACATATGGTAATCCATACCTGAAATGTGACCTCTGCATTTAACCCACCACTGTTGAGGAGTGAATACACACTGCAAGTCATGAACACACACACCCGGAAAAGTGGGAAGCCCACTACTGCACCTGGGAGTTGGGAGTTAGGTGCCTTGCTTAGGGGCACTTCAGTTGCTATCTGCCAGTGCTGTAATTGAACCAGCAACCTTCAAATAACAAGCCCGACTCACAAAACAGTAGGCCACAACTGCCCCCACTGCCCCCCTGGAAGTACCTGATTAAGTATTCAATGCTGGAGTATAACTGGAGTGTATTTAAATCCAATAGAAGAAGGGTTGTACTGGTTGACAGTCTAAACATGTTCTGTGTTTTTATTCTGTTCAATATGACAAAGGGAAGTCAGAAGATGGACAAAGGGAAGTCAGAAGATGGACTAAAATTAGAAACACACCTCAAGCTTTTCAGCTGTAGGAACAGGAGTCAAGAGATGATAAAAAGAGCAATGTTCTGGACTAATAAACACTGACTTACTGAAAGGTGATATTTTTGAATCTGCAACTGAATCTACAAACTGTTTGAAAAGCAGTAATATCATAATGCAGTACACATTTTAACACTAAACATGGGCAAATCTTACCTTGAGGAGCTGATTTGATCTTTTCAGTTCAGTTGGTGAAATCCGGTATATTTAGGTTTATTCTGTAATACAACATAATGTTTTTGTAACTAAAAAACAATTACTTCAGACCATACCTCATAAAGGACATTTTAACACCAAAAAAATCTCAAAAAATGTTGAGAATCTAAAAATGTTCAGTTCTGTTTAATAACTGGCTTATAAAATGGAAAACCTTGCAAGGTCAAAGGTAACATTATGGCACAATGTGTAATGAAAAGCATCCTGTTATTTTTTGCTGTTAGCTTTCTTTTGTCTTAATGCCCTGCATTGACGTGTACAACTAAATAAAAAGAACAAATTTTAGTGGGTTTGTGTATTGATGTAAATGAAGTTCAGTAAATACAGCTGAGAGCTGCAATGCTGTGGCACACAAAGAGCTGTTACAGGAAACCCACCCACGCTATTGAACACTCACCAATCACACCAATTACAATAGTGAGTATTTACATCACAGACAAAAATGTGTGATGTGGATTTGCTACTATGCTGCAGTTATCTTCAATCTGTGACTTGAGTAAGTCTCTATTTGATGTTTGCACAATTTCTGGATTAAATGGAATTCCTGTCACCATTCACTATCAACATACATCCAATACTGTATTTTTTCATGCATATATTGATCAATAATCAACATCAACACATAACATAACATAAACTCATCAAGTTCATGTGTTTTTCTGTGGAACACAAAAGAAAATATTTTAAGAAATGTCTCAGTGGTTTTGTGCCCATACAATGGAAGCCAATGTTGTTTGGTTACCAACATGCTTTAAAATATCTTCCTTTGTGTTCTTCAGAAACAGAAATTACTCACCTTAGTGCCATACAGTGGGACAATAAAGAAGATTGTTGCAATGAGCCAATCACAGCAAAGCTGAGACATCCCCTTTTCTCACATGATTTTTTCTTCTAGTTTATAATTAATAACCATTTATTGCATCCATTAGTGCTCTTCTTCTGCTGCTCTTTCGTCCACAGCAGCCCATAGAACCTGTAACAATCAATCTACTTTTTCTAACTCCTACTCCTCCTAAAAGTTGGTGTGTGGCATTTATAGACACTCACAACAAAAATGTTATGGAATCATTATTTTATAATGTCAACCAATTTGACGGCAAGCACACAAAATGGACTATATCTTTGCAAAACTTTTGACAATGTTACTTGTCTTTGACAATGACTGCTTTGTAAGTGTCATTGTCACACCATCCTGACACCATCATAAACATTTGGTGACAGCGCCACCTACTGGTCAAAAGCTATAAATCATTTATTGTGTTGTAATGGGTTATATTTGTTCTCTTTAGCTGCTGTTTCTAATCAAATTTTTCTCAATCTCACAAATTTCCACATACTTTTCATACTGCCACTGATGGGCTTGACCTCATAATTGCTGCTCGCAGCTATTTTGTTATTGTTAGTGTTCTTCTTTTTCTTCTACTTCTGCTCTTGAAGTCTATGGCAGCCCATGGAATGATACATAGAAAAGTGAAATTTGGCACACAGATTTAGAGTCTTTACCTGAAACACTCTAGTGCCACTTCAGTTCAAAGTTTCATTTCATATTCATGATCTTAACTTTTGACCCATAAGTCCTAGTAACAAAATTCCTAGCTGATGATTCAGACGCACCCTATGACATCATTTTCCGTCATTTAATTTTTTTCCATAATGAAAAATCTACTGTTCAGAGCTCCTATAACGTTTGTCCGATTTGCACAAATCTTGGTATGTAGGATCTATAGACACCCACGACAAAGACATTTGTGTCAATGCCACTTTTTGTTCTCATTTACTGTGTCAAATACCACATTCTTGAATACCACCAATTTTACAATGAGCATGCAAAAATAGATTTGAGGCTGTATCTTGGCTTTGGTCTATTTACATGAAACTTGGTATATGTCATCACAGACTTGACCTGAGACAGCAAGCACAGTTTTGTCACAGCGCCACCTACTGGTCCAGATATATGAAACATGGCTACTTTTGTTTACAACTTTTGAACACTTTGGTCTAAAATCATGGGAGTGATTCTTTAGATTCTTTGAGGCCTGCTGAGTCAATCAATATCTGATATTCCATGGTCAGCCATTTTGGGGGTAAATCACTATACCTTCATCATCATTATATTCTGCGGTAACCTGCAAAATTTGGGGCAAATGAATGAAATAACATTCATGTTAGGCAACTTCTATCTTTAGATTCTTTCCCAAGTACTTTGAATATTCCCAAATTCCCAAATATTTTGAATATACTTTTAAAAACTCATCATACATAAAAATTTGGTGACAGCGCCACCTGGTCAACAGTGTAAATCATTAAAAAAAAAATTTAATGAGTTTTTCCTGTTTTACTGAAATGCTTTTCCTATTCTTATTTTATTTAATTTCAAATATGTCCAGAAATGCTTCAAGTGCCTTAGATGTGTGATTGACTCTGTAATTGCTGCATGCAGCTATATTTCTTCTTCTGAGTCTATGGCAGCCCATAGAACAGCATGGTGAAAAGTTATGAAATTTGGAACACAGAGAACAGACTGAAATGTAATCATACATACCAAATTTGGAGTCTCCCTCTAGTACCACCAACAGTTCAAAGTTTTGTTAATGTTTACGCAACCTTTTGTTAAAGTTGAATAAAATTCAACCTTTTCCTCTAAATCCTTGGCTCATGATGATTTCAGTGCATCCTGACACTGTATATTTGCCATGCTTGGGTATATTGAAAGGAAACTTGGTTATGTGTCATCACAGGCATGACCTGAGGGTGCATGCAGTTTTGTCACAGCACCACCTACAGGTCCAGAGATATAAAAATAGGTTATTTTTGTTTATAACTTTTAAAAACTTTGGTGTAATATCATGGGAGTAGACTGTAGATGTCTTGAGAAATGCTGAGTCAAATGATATCTGATGTTCCATGTTCAGCCATTTTGGGCATCAAACATTTTGAACTTTGAATGCAGTATTCAACAAAAGCAGTTGCTTCTCATTATGCAACTTTTGACTAATTTGCCTTATTCTCATGAGACTTATTGTTTTAGATCCTCTGTCTCATGTCAAGTGCTACCATACCAAATTTGTCATTGTCAGCTGTACTTCCAATTTGACATTTTGGGTAGTTTTTTTATTTTGAAAACCTACTTTATCAAATTCCTTCTAGGTTGTACATATAATTTGCATAAAATTTTGCATGCATCATCTAATGACACTCCTGCCAAAATTTTATGAAAGTTTTTTGATCAAGTGGTTCTAGATTAGCAAATCAAGATATTAGATGGCAAGATGCCAAAAAGGATCTTAAGCTGTGTCTCAACAATGCTTTGCCGTATTGGCATAAAACTTTATCAAAAATATAACATTTGTTAACCCAAAATTATCAAACATTGCATGTAGAAAATGAAGAGTATCAAAAATCATATAGTTACTTTGATTTTGGAACGAAATATAAGGAGAACTGAGATTCACAAAATTGCTGAGACCAGGCTATTTGTGGGATTGTTATTGACAAACGTTTTGCTGAAAATAATTGTCCACGGTTGGGTTAAAGTTTAATCAACAGGTTAGTGTGTGATCTATAGCAGGTTGTTTTAGTTCATTATGTATGTAGTTTATTATATATGTAGTAATCATCAGAGAAACATTTATTCCACGTTTCTGTCAGACAGACTCCATTAATTGCAAAGCAAAGCCTCTGGCCATTGCCACATCGCAGTCTATGCCTGGTCTTAACTACTTTTTCAATCTCCATTTAGTTCCCATGGAAACCTTTTGTAATGCATAACAAAAAGTGGAAAATAAAGATACTGAGTGCTGACAGAGCTGTGGATGAGAATCAAGCTATTTAGAGTTGAACAGAACAGCTCTTACCATGGGCAAAGAGCAGCACTCACTGCACTGCCACACAAACACCCCAACTGCACAACCCCTTTCTGCTATAAATACATTGCAAACTGCTATATGCTAATTCACATGCTAGCCCTTTTTCACCATCCAATGGATTTTGTCTTATTAAATGTCCTGTTTTCCCTACACAAATACAGATACAAGTTGAATTTAAGGTCCTAATCAAAGTCCTCTGAATCGCCCATACGCAGTTGTAAAATATGCACATATGTTTAATATTCATATATGAAATATGAATATATGCCCAAACTATATATGAAACATTACAAATTGGAGCATTCCATGTATTGACACAAGTCTACCTCATACAAATATAAATGTTTATGTACGTGTAATACATTTCTTCTTACATTTCTGTCATGTTTATTACTAATATATGACATATATGTCATATATAAAAATTACATATACATGCATTGCATATTGTTTACATATATGTGAGGTATGTCAATAAAATCTGATAATTTTATTGTGAGCAATGAAACGTATGCTTTCATGCATTTGTTCTTTTAATACAAATAATACCTGTATTAATACAGGTCATAGACATATGTCTAAGGGGTGCAGATAAGTGTCTACAGTCTTTTTGATGCCCACAGATTTTGGTTCATTGCCACCCTTAATTGACCCCTGGTGGTGCCAGGAAAGTTCTGGATCGCTGCATCAGTAATAAATCAGAATCAGAGAAATTGCATATCAGTTTTTATAACACATTTAAAATTAATCAAAGGCTTTCATAATGAATGTGGGTATCATTGTGTTTGCTTGACAAAGCCAGCATACTGTTGTTGTATTGAAGCTTGTTAGTGGTGTTTGCAAAAATGCACTGTTGCTCTCTTGCATACTTCTTTTCTTGACAAAACTTTGGTGACTTGTCTCACAATGCTTGTTGTAGAGCCATGAATGAGGTCAAATCGACCAGCTTATTGAGGAGAGGTGTGCTATAATTTTTATAAGCTGTTGGTGACATAGCAACATAGCCATGCCTTAGCTATCAGTTACAGTACCCTAGCAACCACCTTGTTGACTTCAGTTGATAAACGTCTGAAACATAAGAACATCATAGATACAAGTGGGTGGCCTCTTTTAACTTAGTAACTTAGCAACCAACATGAATTAGCTGCATGTCAGCACTGGAACATCATAGTGACATGAGTGTTGGCTCTTTTGATTCAGACACACTTCTTCTATTAGTTTTACTCTGTTAACTGTCTAGATACACCCTAGCAACCATATAATAAAAGGAATAAGCCATATCTCAGCATCAGAGTGTGTGCGCTTATTTGACTCGGTCTATCAGTGGACTTTAAGTATTTTCCTGGATACTTCCTTGGCAATCCTTTCCTCATATCATCACAGAAATGCTAAAAGCTAAATCATGCTAACATCATATTAAAACATACTGGCATCATGCTGAAACATGTTAGCATCATTCTAAAATGTGTGTAAAATGCTAGCATAATGTATGTTTATTCATGCTAACAATGCCTAACAACTGCATAGCATCAGTCTACCAACCACCCTGAGTATCCTAGCCACCACTCAGCAACACTCTAGAAACCACCCCTGGGACCTTAGCAACCAACCAGGGTAACCATGAAATTGCATTGCAACACCTTAAAAACTACCCCAAGTACCTTAGCAACTTCATAGCAACACCCTAGCAATCACTCTGGGAACCTTAGCAACCACATAGTAACACCCTGGCGACCCCCTCAAGTACCATAGCGACCACTTAGCAACACCCTAGAAAACAAATAGCAACACCCCAGCTACCACCTTGGGTACCATGGCAACAGCCTAATAACCACTCAAAGTACCCTAGCAACAACATAGAAACACCCTATCAACCACTCCAGGTATTTTAGCAACAGCCTAGCAATCACCTAACACTGCATAACAACACCATAGCAACCACCCCAAGAACCATAGCTACCACTTAGCAACCACCTATAAACCTCATAGCAACACCCTAGCAACCACCCAAAATACCCTTACCACCACGTAGCAATAACCTAGCAACCACTTAGCAACACTCAAAGCAACAACCCAGCTAACAACCACCCCAACTATATTGGCATCTGCATAGAAACACCCTAGCGACACCCTAGCAACTACCCCAAGTACCTTAGCAACCACATAACAACAGCCTAGCAACCACATAGTAACCACTCCACACCATCATGATATAATGTGCTAATGTCATGCTAATTAATGCTAAAATTTAGCATTAAAAGTAATTGTTAAAATTAGCATCATGCTAAAACATGCTAACATGAAGTTAAACCATGTTATAACATGCTAGATGCATGTTTAAACCTGTTAACATCATGTTAAAACGTGTTAGCATCATGTTAAAATATGCAAAAATATGCATATGAAAGGGTTTAAATGTGGTTCAAATAAAAAAAGTAGCATAATGCTATGATGCTAAAATCAAACTTATGTTAAAACGTTAACAACTTTCTAAAATATTTTAAACTTGTTACCATCATCTTAGAGAATGTCAACCCAAAAGTTTTCAAACCATTATACACTTTTTAGGCTGGATTTTCAAGCCAACATAAAGTTTGTCCTCAAACTTTACTACTAGTTTCAGACTGAAATTTTATCTTGAAGTCCCTTAACATCTTTTTACATTTTGTAGTGGGTAACTCATTTGCCCATATCTGAAAAATACCCCCTCATCGAAATTAGGTTCTGCTTGCATTTCTTTTCAGATTTTCTGACTGTTTGCTCTGCTAATCTCTTTTCTTATCCATATTAGTTATTCCTACTTTTCTTTCTAATATTAGTTCGTGTTGTTCTTTCTGATCATTCAAACCTCTTACTATACTGAAACTGCATCAAGAGGTTCACCTATTGGCTAACAATTTTTAATTGTTGCATATATTTCTTATATTTACTACTACTTAACTGTTGGAAATGAAGTGAAGTCTTTTAATAAGGAAAACCTTAAAATAATGAATTGAAAGAAGAGCGTAAATTGAGAAAAAAGAAAAAAAGGGTTAATAGGGAAAAAGAAAAAAGTGAATAATAAACTAATAACGACTAAAGGAGGGGGGGCAAGCGACCGGAGAGCCATGGCGATAACATAACGAGGCCATGTGCTTCCACGAAAGAGACCAGAGCATGAGCTGATCCTGACTAAGAAACAGACGCTAGTTGTCATCATAATGGCAGAATTTATTTCTTTTATTTATTTATTATACCCTTCCTTTCTTGGGCTGCTAAGGATAGAATGAATAGATCATTCACAGCCTAGAGATTGTGTGCCGTAACACGGATATTTTAATAAGTATGTATCTCCACTCTCCTTAGTGTTCAATATTATACTATTTATCATAATATTATGCTTATATTTTTGCATTCTTCTATTTTTGGAGTTGGGTAATATATTGTTGACTCCATATTTGTTTTGAAAAGTCAGAAACATCTCTGCTGTGTCCCCAAGCGACAGGAGCAGCAGGTGAAGCAATTAGGAATCCTCATTTTGGTTAGCTATGTGGACTTTAAAGTTTGCATTCTTTTAAGGATCCAGCCTTCGATCCAGCAGGTAGATATTGCTGCAGCCAGATACCTGCAAGTGGGAGGTGCTTACACCTCAAATGTGCAGGGCTTATATTCATTGCAGAGGAGTGTGATGAATGAGGATGGCAGGAAGTAGTGAGACTAATAAAAATATTATGAGAGGTTCATTTTTGTCCATTATGGTAATCTTGGTGTCTTGTCATACTTGTCAACCCTTTTTTCAGAAAAAAAAATGAATAAAATTATTAAAAAGTAATTTTGTAAAAAGGATTCACACTGTCTGCAAAGTCAATGTTATTTTAATGAACTAAATACAAATGAAATATATATGCCATAGCCATATATGTTAACAATATATAATTGTAAAAGGACGAGCCTAACCGCCACCGAGCCTAACCGCCACTGGGCTCAACAACTTGGAGATCCTGTATGGTCCAATGAACCTGGGGGCCAGCTTGTGAGAAGACACCCAGAGAGGAAGGTCTTTGGTGAACAGTCATACACGTTGACCACAGGTGTAGACAGGATGAGGGGTACAGCATTAAAAGTCTTGTTCAGAGCACAGGAAGAGCAAGCCAAGACAAACTGCCTGACATCGGGCCTCATGAAAGGCCACCAGAATCGTTAACAGATGGCAGCCAGTGACCTCCAAATGCCCGGATGGCAAATCAGCTTAGAAGAATGACCCCACCAAAGGACTTCAGGGTGCGGCGCAACCGGCACAAACAAGTGACCCTCAGGAAGAAGGGCTGCACTGACCCCTCCAACGAATGGTGCCACTTCTCCAGAGCCAAAGTTCCTGCTGAAACGCAGGTAAAAATTGGTGAACCCCAGGAAATGATGCAACACCTTACTGAAGTTGGGAAAAAGCCATTTGGCCATGGCTTTAACTTTGGAGGGGTTGGCCATGACCCCTCGGGCTAAAATTATGTGCCCCAGGAATGAGACTGAATCAGCATGGAACTCACTTCTCTGCCTTGACATAGGTGATTAGCGAGCTGTTGTAACCCCCCTTACGTGTTGAGTGAAAATCAGAATATCATCCAGGTAGACAAAAACAAACTTGTTAACCGTGTGTCATTAATGAGAGCCTGGAAGACAGCTGGGGCATTTGAGACTGAACGGAAGAACTCGGTATTCAAAGTGTCCTGTAGGGGTATTAAATGCTGTCTTCCACTCATCCCCCTCCCGGATATAAATGAGATGATAGGCATTGCGGATGTCAAGCTTAGTGAAGACCTGGGCTCCCTGCAACAATTCGAAGGCTGATGACATGAGCGGTAGAGGATACCAATTCTTTACAGTAATGTTGTTCAAGCCTCAATAATCAATACAGGGATGCAGGGAGCTGTCCTTCTTTTGGACGAAGAAGAACCCAGCACCAGCCGGGGATGAGGTGGGGCGGATGAGACTGGCCTTCAGGGACTCACTAATATATTAGCCAGAAAGTCCATAGCCTCTCTTTCTGGACCTGACAGGGAGTACAGACGACCCTGAGGACTGAAGACTTGTTGACGACCAGCTGAAGATCACGGTACTCTGTCGGGACCCCGGAAAGATCAGCCGCCTCAACGTGCAACACAGGGGAAACAGAGACAGAAGAAGCGGCAGCACCCAGCGGGAAGGGGTTCTGGAACGGGCACAGTAGGAATTCCCCACCTGGCAGTGAACTAGATGCCCAGGAAGTTACCCTCTGCCCCAGAGTCCACGAGAAAACAAATTAAACAGTCAAGGTAAAGGAGGGATGCTTGGTGAGAGGTTTAGGAGACTGTGCCCATCAGGACTCTCCTCACTACTGATGGACTTTGTCTTTTACTGGACACGACTGAATGAAATGGCCCGGCCGCCCACAGTAAAGGCAGAGACCCCCAGGGTTGTTGGGAGGAGGCTTGACACAAGACAAAGGTTTGGTGTTTACTTGAGCCCCTCCAACATCCAGGAAGAGCCACCTGACATTGGTCGCAACGAGAGATATGCATCTCCACGTGAAGAGCCAGGTCAACAGCAGTTTTAAGGTCCTTGGGCGGCTCGCAGATAGCAATCTCATCCTGGACGTCATCCTCCAACCCATGCAGGAAGCAAGAACAGAGTGCCTTCTCGTTCTGGTCGCAGGTGGCCACCAAGGTCTGAAACTCAACGGCTTAATCTGTGACCGAGCGGCACTCCTGCAACAACCACATCAGTTTGGATACTGCCTCGTCACCCCAGGCCGATCGGTCAAGCAGCTCGATCATCTCCTGCCTGAAGTCCTGGAAAGAAGCACAGCATGCAGCTTTAGAGTCCCAGACCAAGCTCCCAGTGGGCAGAGTGATAACATAAGCGACCTTAGTGTCCTCCAAGACAAAGCGACGGGGCTGCAGCGTGAAAACCATGGAACACTGGGACAGGAAAGCCCAATATGAGTCTGGGTCCCCATCATAGGGTGGAGGGTCATGATGTGCGGATCTGGTCCGAACCAGGGAGCCAGGGAGCGAGTGGAGAAATCGACTGATCGGCCTGCCATGGCCTCCCACTGCAGGCCTTCGAAACAGGAACAAAGGTCAGCCATTCCAGCAGAAAGTCGCTCCATCTCCCAGGAGGCAGTGTTGAACTGGGAGGTGTGTTGACAGAAGAGAGCTCCCTGTTGAGACAGCACAGACCAAATAGGAGTTTATTAGAAAAAACACTGAAGAACAAACAGTCAGTAATAGTAAACCAAAATAGCGAATGGGTGAGACAGCTCCGACACAGGTGCTAGTGAAGCAGGTAGCGGGAGACCCGGGAGGATGACGGGCAGGGCAGGAGAGAGAGCTGAGCAGGGAGGGTTGGAGACCAGGCAGAGGAGCGGAAAGTCAGTCGCTGATGAACCGAAGACCAGGGCAGAACGATATTCCATGTAATGAGGGAGAACGGGAATCGGAACTGGGGAAAATAACGGGGAAAATAACAGTGAAAATAATCGGAACTGGGGAAAATAACACAAAACAAAAACAAACAAGGCTTGAAGTCAACACTCACAAAACAACTAGACAATAAACTGAGGTCAGAAAACTGGCAAAAACCAAGACAATCTCACAAAGGACAGAAAACATGAGGGAACTATATAGGGAGGTTAACGAGAGGTAGACAGGTGCAGGTGATAACAAGAAACAAGGAGGAGGAGCTAATGAGAAAACGAAGGAGGTATGGTAGACAAAGACAGCGGAGCACATGACAAGCTGTTAAAACAATAATCGTGCTCAAGCAAAACAAAAAGACAAGGGACATGGATAAACGAAACCTGAGGTGATCAGACTGAGGTCTTGACAATAATACTCTATAAAAAAGTATAATATATATATTATTATACATATATTTGAAAAACAAATATATGTACAAATTTTACTATGTTTTCATATATGTTCTGTCTTACATTGTATTAGAAAAGAGTGTGAACTCTGCAAATGTTAGATACTCAAGAAAAAATGGATTGCATATCTCAGACTGTGTAAAGAAGTGTAAAAATAATGACAAGAGCCCTAATGCTGATTAGACAATGAATACCTCTGGCATCCCACATGGCCCAATCTCTGTCCCGTCACTCCCAGCCTGGGCTATTTGCATGATTCTCTGCCATTGCCACCCATGAGTGTATGAGGGTGTATGAGAATATTTCAAATGAGCATGCGTGTTTAGCGTGTGTATAAAAGTGTTTATAATGAGTATGTGTTTAAAGTGTAGTGTGCAACAGCATTTATAGATGCCTTTACCAATTAGTGGACAAGTTTGTTACAATATTAGCTCAACCTGGACCAAGTCATTCTCATGTAATGTTTTTATTTTTCACACAAGAGAAACTGATCTTCTGAAATGGCATATACCATATAAAGGTACGTTTCAGGAATTATTTGCATCACAATCACTGTAAACAATGAATTGGCTCAGCTCAATCTGCCACTGATTTATTCTCATGCACAGAAGAAAAGAAGCCCAGGCACAGGCTGAATGTCATGACAACGGCATAATGGAGAAATGGGGCTGAAGGCTTCCTTTTTTTATCTGAAGGATTTCTTTTTTAAAAAGTTTCCTCCAAACAGACAATTCCTCTTCTGCTTAAAGCTATATGTAAAGCTGCTTTAAAGAAAGCATTCATGTTCAGGATTTGTGTATGTGTGTTTAAAGTTTGTGTGTTTGAAGTGTATGTGCACGGTTACAGTGAGCTTGTTTAGAAATAATCTTGATATTTATACCCTGTTATAATATTTTAAAATTTTATTTTTGATACAATTTAATAATAACGTGTGCTTCAGTGCTAGTTAGGAAATCTGCTAAGTTATTGTGGTCACAAATAATACTGAATCTTAAAAATGTCTTTGCATTTTACGTCAAAACTCTTTCCACTTAGAAAAAAGATTTTAATCTGGTTTCATACATTTGGATTTATCTTAGTGAAAATAATCTTAATGATTACAATTCACTACTGATCAAGGTTTCTTATAAGGTAGACATAAGGTGAAATAGACAAAAAGAGGGCAGGATTGTAAGTTACCGCTGAACCATTCAACCCCATTAAGCCTTTAACACCAATACAAAGCAATGTTTGGTAAATTTTTCATGATTTTCAAGATTTTTATGAAATAAAAATGGAAAAAGTGTGTAAGCATATAAATATATATATACGCTTAATATTTCAGCAGAATTAATGGATTTTTCCTTGTCCCTTTTTGTGTCCTGTTCAAAGCATTTCTATCCTATCCCCTCACTTAACGTGTAAGATCTGAGCATTTGACACAAAAACATTTTCAAGACGTATTTGCAGGAAATACATGAAGCTGCTGAAAGGAGCTTTATCTGGACTGAGAGCAATGTGGACATGTGGTGATATAAGCATTAATGTATGTCATTAAATCACATGCTCTGAGCCACCAGAGCCCTCACCCTTTTCACAGCCCATGCCATGGCCTTGAGCCTGTAGGGTCCATGCCATGTCCTGAAACCTTAGCCCCTTCATTGTCCACAGCACGTCCTACGATTCTTAAGCCTATACCATGTCCTGAACCCCCAGAGCCTCACCATGGTCCACACCATGCCCCTGAGCTGCCTCAGCCCATACCATGTCAACAGCCCATGTCATGCTGTGAGCCACCTGGTCCCACAGCCAAGCCCACTCCGCACTGGCCCCCTGGTTTCCATTGTTGGCTTGTCGGATATTTTACGCAACGTGTCATGTTTTTATGTTCATGGTTGAAGGCTCATGTTCATTGTTCACTGTTCACAGTTTTGGAATACTACCTGGGTTCATTAAACTCAACAACTACACATATATCCTGCCTCATCTTCATGTTTCTTGACAGATTGCTGGAAGATAATGCATATGCAATATGGAATGTAATGATGCAGTTAAGGACTGTATTTTTAGAATTTAGATTTTGTATTTCAGTTTAAGTAAAAAATGATTTTATTAATTGAATGCCACAATACGTTACCATTGTCCTACGAGATGTGCTCATGTTTTGTCTCACCATGATTTAATAAAATGTTTTGTTGCTTAAATGTTCGTAAAATGTCAATGTACAGCATTTATTTGTTTGATAAATAATGATCTGGAAGTCAGTCACAGTCAGTATAGCAATTAAAACTAACAGGTTGATCAAGAGTCTAATGTGAAGTGAAAGTAAACATAATTAAACTTTCAACTTAAATCAATATTTGATATCTTTTAATTTTATTTATTTGCCAAATAGCCATGTAGTTTTGAGAATTAATGTGTAAAAATATATGAATATATGCTTTGGGTCAGGGTTTGTTATTTATTAACATATATATTGTTCCGCAAAAACAAGGTGACATTCGGCATACTATATTTAGCATTTTACAGTCCTTTTGTTTTTGTTAAATCTGCTGAGTAAACATATGCTGTATAAAAAGTACAATTTGTGGTAGTGAAAAGCATATCTTTGAGAGTTGTGAGGCTAGAAACAGAACTGCTGATAAAGTTTATGTATTTCAGTGGGTACACTCTCTGCTCAAAGCATGCACCATTTTCCATTGGCCCTTCATTTAGCTGAGTACAGCAATTAGGGTAATGACATTAAACAAATTGCAACACAAAAACAGACAGTAAGTATGCAAGCTCTATCCCAGCTATACATTTTATTTACAGGAGAAAGCATAAAATCTCTGTTGCAAAGAAATTGAATCATCGGTTCATGTGACAAAATGAAGTACTAGCGTTCACAATGTTCAGTCGTATACCTGATGCTTGTCATCCAAACTAGATATCTGCTCATAAACACTGAAGACTTCCATGCGCTGAGTGGCCAATGGTAGTATTTAAGTGATAATCACACCAATCGCACCATTTCCAACACTGACATTTTGTAGAAAATATTAGATCCTCGCTCTTCTTTAGAAATCATTGCATGACATTGTATAAAGCACACATGAAATATGGAAGCTCATGCTAGCTGTCTGCATGACTTTCCATTTAATTGGTCCTTTATGGTTCTGCATGCTCAGGATGTCCAATTGCATCATTTCTACAGCACAGTCTTTAAGAGTCTGCATGTGTGAATCTGGCCTGCTATCTGTCAATGACAACTGTCAAGCTTTGCTTTTTCGAGCTTGACATGGTCACAATGAATTGTATGAAAAAAGTTGCAGAAACATTTTTATGCAAAAAAAATCTACTTTTTGTGTTCCAAAAAATAACCGCATATATATTTGAAGCAATCTGAGTAAATAATGGCAGAATTTTCATTTTTGAGTGAACTATTCCTTAAACAGTAAAATCATTTTCTTCTGGAGCACAGTGCAAAGGACTTTATTATATTGGACTTGGCATCTGACTATTAGGATCATGGTGTAATCTCTCAGAAAACAAATGTCTTGGAAAATCAAATCAAAAATCTTATGCCAGCAACTCTCTTTAGAGAACAATCAATGTTTCATGTTTAGAAACTTTAAATACTTTTAGCTATATTACAGCCTTAAATTACAACGCTGAAGCATGACTCACAATGTGTGAGAGAGCTGACATTAGCAGGCAAAATGAGAGTGCCTATTTGTGTCTGGAGAAAACCTTTACAACCCACACAAAAGCTTTTAAAGCAGGAAAAGAATTAGACGATCACCAAAGGTCTTCGTAAAGTGTTTTGAAATGTCAGTAAATCACATAATGAAAATGACATACATTAGTGTAGTACTAATAACAGTTTGAATAAGTCCAAAATTTTCTACATCAACTTACTTCAAAGATGCATCAATGCAAGAAAAGCAGTCTATACTGTCTGCTCTGTATAGGAATGTTGAAAATAAAAGCATTTTACATAGCCCTATAAAGCACTTTAGAAATTTATCCTTCAGTTTTTTCTAAAGAACATTTGGTTCCGTAAAATGTAAATTTCTGTTATTGAGGGTCTTGATATAATGGAGACCCAAGGCTATTTGTCACAAGGGAAGTTATTATAAATGCTACTATACCTCAGTAATTATGTGGTAAAATGTCAAGTCAAATGTCTGTTCCCTTTTGAGGGAGATTGATGGTGCGCCACTGGATCAACACTAGGAGCACCAAAGTGCTTCCCCGTATTGTCAACATTATGATGCAGTGCTTTGTTCCATGTCTCAGACAACCAAGGGACATACATACTTAACTAGAAACATTTTGCATGCTGGCTTCAAACATAGTTTAAAAATAGGAACATTTTGAATCTTGAAAAAGTGAATATCATCATCATAATTTTAATAGTTGGGTAAACAATTATTCCACAGATTGCCACAGAAATGGTTATATGTGTAGTAACCCAACGTAATGCAGCATTTTCTTTTCAAGCCGCGTACGGTTTGAATTAAACAGTAACAGAACTGTCATTTTTGGTTGATTGAAACCTACATTTAAACAGAACGACAACTACCCTACTAAGTAATAATAAGCAGTAAACTAAGGTTTTATTAAGGCATAATTCGTAGCTAATGGTGAATATGTGTTCCCCATACTACAGTGTAACCGTTACAACTTCTCAGGCACAAAGGGTTGGAGATCCACAAGCAGTTTTATTGACTGTAGTCCACTGACATAATGCAAAAAATGGGAAGGGGGGGGTCAAAGCACAGTGAACACAGTCCTAACCAAACAATCAAGTCCAAATCACTGAACTCTTGGGCAAACTGGGAAAACAGGCAGAACAACAAGACACGGGAAGAAAACCAACAGAATGCTCAGAATTGCAGGGTGGAGCACAAGAGGGCGGAGTACGAGAGCACCAGGTCAGAGCTGGCAAGCACCAGGGTAGAGCCATTGGAGCAAAAGAGCACTAGGGCCGGGCCAGAGAAACGGAAAAGCATCAGGGTGGAGCTGATAGAACAGGAGAGCACCAGGGTGAAGTTGACAGAGCAGGAGAGCGTCAATGACAGAGCCGACAGAGCCGACAGAGCAGAAGAGCACCAGGGGGAGCAAGCACAGTAGAAGAGCACCAGAGCAGAGCGGAAGAACACCAGGGCAGAACTGGAGACCATGGAGGTGCAAGGACTGATGGAGGCCAGGATGGAGCTTAAGACCAGGGCAAAGGGAAATCTAGGATGGCCATCTTGGCAAAGGAAGAGATCACAGGAGAAGCCATCTTGGGCATGGCAGGGAGCATAGGTGGCACAGGGACAGCCTTCTTGGCTGTGGGAGGGAGCACAAGAAACTCATCAGGAAGACCACCCAGTGGTCCTAATGAGACCAGCAGGGTGATCCAAGTTGACCTCTGAAGTCATCTCCAGGCAGACAGGATGTTCATGAACAACTTCTGTGGTTGGGTCGAAGCAGTTTGGGACCGACCTCTCTGACTATGTTTGGGTAGACAGTACTTAATTGACGATGTTATGGTTACTTCAGGACAGACAGAAAACTCAGGGACAACCTCTAAGGCCACATCTGAGAAACAGAAAACTGTGGTTGCATCAGAGCAGACGGAAACTCAGGAATGACATCAGTGTTAACAGCAAGTACATGGATGACCTCTGTGATCATGTCAGGGCTAGCAGGAAACTCAGGGACGACCTCCATAGTCATATTAGGGCAGACAGGGACCTTGGGGACAAACTCCAGGATAGCATGAGGGCAGACTCAGAAACTCAGAGATGAGTGGTCACACCAGGATCAACAGAAAGTGAAAAAGGTGACCTTTGTGGCCATGGCAAATTAAAAATTCATGGTCAAATACTACTGCCTTGGGCAAAACAAGATCTGGTGCCACCACCTTGGGAGAAGCTGGAGCATACGTGGATCAGATGCACAAACGGCCATTGCTGTAACAGGGAGTGTAACCAATAGTGGAACAATCTCCAAGACCTACAGACAAGATACCAGTTCGCACCGAAGAAAGAATTGTGTCCTCCTGAAGGCACAACTGGAAGCAAGTGTCCAACACCTAGGGACTGCCATAGAAGCTTCTGGCTCTGGCGTGGTGGCCACAGAACTGGAAGCTACTGAAAGCATAGAGGCTAGTGACTGTCAGAACTAGACATGTTTGGTAATCATGGTGGACCAAGCTCTGTGACCACTGGAGCTTGCTGCATATTGGACCCCAAAAAATGTTTAGGGGAGGTGTCCCTGTCTAATCTAAGAAGTAGGCAGGGGGTTATAAAAAAATAGTGAAATCTTTCCAAACCAAAGTCTGGAAACTGGAAAAACAGCAAACTGGAAAAACAGGCAGATCAACAGTGCATTAGATGACACTACACTCCTGATAGAATGGGCTTTAATGCCCAGGGATGATACTAAGTCACAGGCCTCATAAGCCAAGATAATGGTCTGTGATCCAATGAGTGCTGTTTGGTGTCTGCATTACCTTTGTTGCAGCCACCATAACAGACTACCACAACAGTTAAGAGCTCTTAACCCACTGGCCTGAGTGGTGGACATAGATCCTCAAAGCTCCAATTGGACTCAGTAAGCGAAGCCTTTCATGGAAGTACCCGGCACCTTGGGGATATAGTATGGTCTAGGGTACAAAACAGCTTTAACAAAGCCAGAAGAGCTTGTAGATCCCCTACCCTCTTGAGTGATGTCACAACTTATAATAGAGCCACCTAGAGAGTCAGAAACGCATCTAAGGCTGACTTTAGAGGCTTATATGGAGTCCTTGATAAGCCCCTTAAACTCAACAACAGAAACTAAAATTCTGTGCAACAGAAAGGCCTCAGCCATCTGGCACCATGCAGAACCCTGGTCTCCCAATAGTGGCTCCTTCAACAGGCTCACAGCTAGTAGAAACAGCGGACACATATACCTTGAGGGTTGCAGCAGCTAACTCTGCAAAAGGTGCTCTGAATGAGAACCAACACTGAACCAATAGGGCAGTGAACTGGGTCAACATGCTGTTGCTCACACCATGACAAAGAGCTGCCACTTCAGGGCATACCGTTTCCTAGCAGAAGTAGCTCTGGAACTCAGAATGGCCTCCACAACCTCACTTAAGAGACTGGCACCTATGAGTTGACTCCCCTTAGGGGCCAGACACACAGCTTCCAAATTTTCAGTCAGGGGGGAAAGATCAGCACCCAAGCCTGAGCATCACTTGTGGATGGATCCTTCACTTCCCGGGGCTCAGCCCCTGTCATGATATGATTTATTCAATTCAACTTTATTTGTATAGCGCTTTTACAATGTGGCATTGTCTCAAAGCCGCTTTACAGGGAGGAAAAAGGAAAAAAAACAATTAAGTATCAAGTCAGATATTTACTATGGAGTATCAAATACCTATTATCCACAGTCTCTCAGTGAGCACTCCAACACGGCAACAGTGGGAAGGAACCCAAACTCCAATGATGAATGTGTAGAAAAAATTGGTTTATAGATTACAGCGTCGCAGTCAGTATTCTGATATAAAGTTTTATAGGTTTGCAGCGTCGTAATCAGTGCTGTTATGATTTAAGTATTGAATTATAGTAATGACTAGTTTTAATTTGGGTCTGGTGATTTTATATATTTTATGTTAGCCTGATGGCTGACAATACAATCAGGGATGTTTAGGCGAGGATGCCAACGTTAAAAGAGACTGAGAGCAGCTATAACATCAGACTGAATCATTTTTTTACTAAAAATGTAAAGTATTTTTAGTATTTTACTAAAAATATGAGTCTACATTAACAGTTGCATTAATGTAATACGTGATGGTGGTGGTTGATTATTCACAGTTCCCATGGTGGTCAGCCCCTCCTTAGTCAGGCTGTTGTGAGCGTTGTCTCGTCAAACTGGACCTGATCTGTATCACTCAGAGTCCCTTGGAGGAGAGGGAGAGAGAGAGGAAGAGAGAGAGGGAAACAAAACAGGCTTATATTAGTGTAGGGGCCCACACAGAAAGAGAAAGCCATGTAGTAACGTGGGTAAAAAGTGCGCTCGGTTCCGGTTAAGCTATTGCGGCCTAGGTGTGACAGTACTTGAATTAGGTGAATGCTCGTCTGAAGAGATGGGTCTTTAGTTTAGATTTGAACTCCTCGAGTGTGTCTGAGTCCCGAACATTGCTGGGGAGGTCATTCCATAGTTTTGGTGCTAGGTAGGAGAAAGATCTGCTGCCTTTAGATGTTTTAGATATTCTTGGAATTATTAGCAGACCACTATTTTGCGAGCGCAGTGTCTGCAATGGATTGTATTCTGAAAGTAATTCACGAATATATGAAGGCGCTAGACCACGTAGGGCTTTATAAGTAATTAATAGTATTTTAAAATTAATGCGATACTTTACAGGTAGCCAGTGCAGTGTTGCTAGAATTGGGCTTATGTGGTCATATTTCTTTGATCTAGTAAGCATTCTTGCAGCTGCATTTTGGACCAGCTGAAGCTTATTTATTTGTTTTGTGTGATACCCCCCAGTAGTGAGTTACAATAGTCAATTCTTGAGATCATAAATGAGTGGATAAGCTTCTCAGCATCTGAGACAGACAGCATGTGACGAATCTTGGAAATGTTTCTAAGGTGTAAGAATGCAGTACAACATATTGGAAATGTGACTATCGAATGCAAGGTTCTTATCTAGCACCACACCGAAGTTCTTAACTGCGGAAGCTGATACAATAGTGCAACCTTCAATAAGGATGTTGTAGTCTGTCATATCTAGTTTAGAGATATTGGGTTCAATAATCAAAACCTCTGTCTTATTCGAGTTAAGCAGGAAGAAGTTGTTAGCCATCCATTTTCTGATGTCGTTATTACAGTCTGTTAGCTTAGAAAAGCGATGGGTTTTGCCAGATTCTGAGGAAATGTAAAGCTGAGTATCGTCAGTGTAGCAGTGAAAACTGATGTTGTATGTCTTAATAATATCTCCAAGTGGAAGCATATATAATGAGAAAACAATAGGACCAAGAACTGAACCCTGTGGCATGCCATATTTGACCTGCGAGTAACAAGACTTTTCCTTGTTAACATAGGCAAAGTGGTAACGGTCAGGGTTTAAAATAGGATTTAAACCAGGCTAATGCTTGACCACTAATGCCAACACAGTTTTCTAGTCTGTCAAGAAGAATTTTATGATATATGGTATCAAAAGCTGCACTGAGGTCCAGTAATATAAGAAGGGAGGTTTCACCGCAGTCAGATGCTAAAAGAAGGTCGTTTGTAACTCTGAGCAAGGCTGTTTCTGTGCTATGGTGGGGCCTAAATCCTGATTGAAATTTGTCATATATGGTATTTTTTGCTAAGTATGTCTGGAGTTGTCCAGACACTACTTTACCAGTATTATCGATAAAAAGGGGAGATTTGAATTTGCTCTGAAGTTGGTCAGCTCTCCCTGGTCGAGATTTTGCTTCTTAATGATTGGCCTAATAACTGCTGTTTTAAAGGCTGCTGGAACATAGCCTAATTCTAATGAGGAATTTATAATATTGAGCACTGGTTCCGACACTGCAGGAAAAACTTCTTTCAGTAGTTTTGTGGGAATGGGATCTAATGTACAGGTAGACGATTTTGATGAGTTCAATATTTTTAAGAGCTCATCCAATGAAATGGCAGTAAATGAGTCTAGTAGTACTTGAGGCATGCTGTAGTACACAATGCTATTAGACAGAGGCAAGGCTGGTTGAATAGATTCGATATTATTTTCTGATTTGCTCTATTTTATTTGCAAAGTATTTCATACAATCATTACTACTGTGCTGTAGTTTATCATCTCTGTCTGTTGACCCTTTGTCTTTGATCAAATTTGCAACAATATTGAAAAGAAATCGTGGATTATTCAGATTTTCTCTGATCAGCTTGCTTAGGTAGTTAGATTTTGCCATTTTTAGAGACTGTTTGTATTTGTGGACACTCTCTTTCCATGCATCACGCCATACCTCTAAGTTTGTATTCCTCCATCTACGCTCCATTTTTCTAGCTGCCTTTTTAAGAGCTGATAAGTCGTTATTATACCATGGTGCTGGCATTCTCTCCTTCATCTTCTTTAGTCTAATTGGTGCGACAACTTCTAGGGTACCTGAAAAAGCTTTGTTTAAGGTTTCTGTCACAGCATTGAGATTTTCAATGTTTATTACATGATGCATTTGAGACAGATCTGGAAGATTGCTAATAAAACTATCTTTAGTAATAGATGTGATTGTTCTACTTGGTCTTTGATGTTGGACGAGAGGGCTTATCTAACATTACAGTGTAGAAGACGGGGCAGTGATCTGAAATAGCATCGTTCTGAGGTAATATTTCTATGTTGTTTATATTAAGTCCAAATGACAGGATTAGGTCCCAAATGTGATTACATTTATGGGTGGGTCCTGACACCTTTTGACTAACGCCAAGCGAGTCCAGGATATCCATAAAAGCTGTACGTAACGCATCATTTGGGTTATCAACATGGATGTTAAAGTCATCAACGATTAAGGCCCTATCTACGGTGACTACCAGTTCTGACAGGAAATCTGCAAATTCTTTAAGAAAGTCTATATGATGGCCTGGTGGTCTGTAAATGGTAGGCCCTCAAACGAGGCGCATGCTTATAGTATTAATCTTGTGATGAAGATTCATTCAGGCTTATGAAGTCGTCTGTTTTAAGCCAGGTTTCTGTCAGGCACAGCGCATCCAAATTGTGGTCTGTAATATTTTCATTGACCATAAGTTCTTTATTTGAAAGCAGGCCGAATTTTAAGATTTTCATACTTTCAATTTGTAGGTTGTTTCCTAGTTTTATATTAATCAGGTTTGTGTGTTTTGATTCAAAGCGTGCTTTATGTTTGTTTGTTCGGGGAGCAGACAGTCTCGATATGTTGATATTAAGGGGGTACAAACTCTATGTGCTGTGAATTATGCGACCTATGTGACATGTCAAGGCGGCTTGCAGGTGGACGGATAAGCCGATCGTTCTGCTTCCTGGCCTGGGCCCTGGGTAGTCAGATACTTGTCTTTTTAAGACTATTGGTCAAATTTCTAGAGAGGACAGCAGCTCCTCCCTGGGAGGGATGGAGGCCATCTCTCTTTAACAGGTCAGGTCTCCTCCAGAAATAATTCTAGTTGTTTATAAAGCCTATATTATTCTGCGGGCACCACTTAGACATCCAGCCATGCTGGGACAGTAATCTGCTGTAAATCTCACTACCCCGGTAAGCGGGTAAGGGGCCAGAGCATGTTACATTGTCTGACAAAGTATTTGCAAGTTTACACACCTCCTTAATGTTATCTTTGGTGATCTCCAATTGGCGGAGTATCATGTCGTTTGTGCCGACGTGAATAATAATCTTAGAGAATTTACGTTTAGCATTGGCCAGCACTTTCAATTTTGATCTAATGTCAGACGCTGTGGCTCCTGGTATACATTCAACAATGGTGGCTGGTGCCTCTGTTTCCATGTTCCGTAAAACAGAATCACCAATAACCAGGGCGCTTGATACCGGCATCTCAGCAGGTGCGTTGCTGAGTGGGGAGAACCGGTTAGACAGTATATGCTTCTAAATGTACATTGCTCTGATGGAGAGCAGTCTGGTCTCTGCCAGAGCAGGACCTGCTGCACCAGCCTGAACAGAGAGTGTGAAACAGCCTCTGAAACTGGAAGAGTGTTAGATGCTGGCCTATCTGCACACTGCTTACAGTGGCAAGGATTGACTCCACATGTTGTAGTGTCTGAGACAGATCAGGCACACAGTAACTGGTTATATTTCGTACATATAACTACATATACCTCACTCCACAAACCAACTATGCTCTTGGAGTGTCTGTAAAACTACCCCCAAACTGCAATTAACACCCAGATGCAGAACCAGGCCTCCGGTGACCATAGCAACACGTAGATACGACTGTTTTACAACCCAAAGTCATGTAGAGAGATTCACTCTCCATTTCCTTTGAAAACACAAAGAAACCATGAACAATTTACTTAAAAAAATAAATAATAATAATAGAAATGTATAAAGACATGCATCCAATATTCCCCATGCTCTGTGTCTTTGATGTTTTATGTTTGTGTGCACGCACACGCACAAAGTAACTTACAAGGTGAGTAAAACACAAAGCGATAAATCACAGGGAGGCAATAACATCAGCCATACATAGCTACAATTTTACCAAGAGTACAAAATTTCCGTGCTTCAGAGGTAAAACCTGTTGGGAGAGAGGAGTTACAAAGGTTAGTAGTTTTTTTCATACATACAGGTATTTGTGAAAAAGGCAGGTTTTTAGCTGTTTTTTGAACGTAGTAAGAGATGTAGTAGACCGAACACAGTTTGGGAGATTATTCCACCAGTAAGGGATAGGGAAGATATATATATATATATATATATATATAAATATTGTATGTACATTAATTTAAATTAACGTTTTAGAGTAACCCTGTTAATCAAGATCACATGTATCTTTGTTTAGTATCTATTAGTTGCATTTTTCATATAGTGAACAATAGTGTCTATAACATTTTGATAACTTTGGTTGACATGAATATTATTAAACTTCTACAGATTTCCATCTTCACATTCAATCAAATTCTATATGCAAACAAAAAGAGTTAACTTTCCCTCCAAGAGGACAACCTCTGATTGGATCACATAACTCTTCAGGGTGTGACCCTCACCAGTTTGAAAGACCAGTGTCCAAGAACACGAGAACACTTTGTTTTCGCCTTCTTTCTCTTCGTCCCTCTCTCGTCTCTTCGCCTTTCCACTGGCCATGTTCAAGTTCAAGTGGAGTTTGTCATTCCAACCATATACAAGTACATAGTGAAATGAAACAACGTTTCTCCAGGATCAAGGTGCTACACAAATACAGAACTACAAGGCTACATAAGTTATACACAAAGTGCACAAGTGCAAACGTGCAGACAGCACAAGACAGTACAATGACTTCTGGGGCAGACAATGGACGTAGTATGTCCCAGTACAGCGCCGACCAGCACACAGTTCTGTTCCAGAGTGATCCTGGTGAAATAAAGATGTGTTAACAAACTGTACATAGTCGTTTTTAATACTTAAGTATTTAGCAGCCATAAGTATTTAGCAGCCATAAGTATTTAGCAGCATGTTCTACAGGTCATCTTCTACAGTCTTTTAAAAACTACGCTTTGGCCTAGTCTTTCCATTCATCAAAGACCTCTGCATCTCTCTCATCAATACAACAAACAATACAACATTGTATCAAACATGATGTTGTGGTGGTTACGATTTCCCCAAATCATAGATTGATCCTAATCAATTATTAATATTTTCCATTTGGAATCATATTTGTTTCCCTTACACAGGGTATGGTGAAGAATAGACCTATTAACATTAAGTTTGAGTGAACTTTTCATAAATAATTACATCTGTGGTGGAGAATGCTTTATTTGTGAATCAAAACTCAATATTAATCCCCCTTTACATTTATTCTGTTCTTTGAACATGAACATGCTCTTCATGGAGTTAGAGCCCTAGTACCTCGTATGATGACGAGAGAAGGAGATAGTCCACAAGCATCTTTTCGACCTTGGACATCACCCCCATATTCATGCTTGTGTAGCCCCATTATGGAGGAGTAATAACAGGATAAAAACATGGATTTGAATATGGATTCTTTCATGACTCTGACACCTACGTGTTTATACACTTCCATTATGCATTTTTAAGTGAACATATACACAAGTAAAAATGGTTTCTTTGTCTCGAAGTGAATAAAGTGAAAGTCAGTGTCACACTAAGGTTATTTTTGTCCCTATGATGCAAACGTTTCAAGCCCCTTATTACTTTTTGTTCTTCAGAACCAAAAGAGAATTTTTAAAAACTAAAACAAACCTAAAATCATTTTAGGAAAGTTTTACTTAACTTGTATAGCCATACTTGGATAAAAAAAGCAATAAAAGAATTTACATTCTTTTTGTGCATTAATATCTCTCTCTGTGCAGTGTGTGTCATACGGTTTACCAAAACACCAGACTACAATTATAAGCTTTTTCAATATAATTGCTACTTCATGTCAATTTATATTCATCAGTACATGGTCACTTTAACAGAGCATGAACAGCACAGAAAATAGGCTCAGCACCAAAACTCTTGCAACAGTTACTACACTATCAAATTCCTTTTTAAGGCATGTCGGCAGCCATATTTTTTTTCTCAGGGTAGCAATGAGGAAAAACCAATAGCTTTACAACTGCTTGCTAAAGTCACAATAACACTTCTGACTAAAAATTATGTAATAACACTTTACTGGTTACATCTACCAGACAATCGACAAATTTTTAACAACTGATTATTTTAAGTTCAAGTTTATTTATATAGTGCTTTTTACAATGGCACATTGTAACAAAGCAGCTGTACAAGTGAAAGTCCCAAACATATTTCAGTAAAATAAAGGGTCTCAAAACACTTACATTTATTAAAAGAAAATCAATTTTATTTAACACAATGTGCAAAGCTTTAGCTTAGAACATTTACTTAAGATAATGTCAGCAGTCTACCTGTGTAATGAAGAGTGTGGCACAAGGGGATCATTTGCAGCTTTAAATCGTGAAACAGACAAGCAAGGTCATGCAACAGCAAACAGGAACAACAAAGACAAAGCAGTAGAACAAACGTAATAAAGGCATGGGTTGAGGAAGGCAGCAAACAATCAGAGATGGGTAACAATCCAATAATCGGGGCAGGCAACAAACAATCCAATCAAAAACTTGGTAAACAATCCAATCAAAAACCTGGTAAACAATCCAATCAAAAACCTGGTAAACAATCCAATCAAAAACCTGGTAAACAATCCAATCAAAAACCTGGTAAACAATCCAATCAAAAACCTGGTAAACAATCCAATCAAAAACCTGGTAAACAATCCAAAGTACGTGCAGAAACCACTTAGTAATGCCGCCGGGGCAAAACAAAAGTTCGCAATGTGCTAACACGAGGCTCGAGCTTATACACACAGAGGATAATAGAGTTCAGGTGTACAGGAAGTGATCAGTCCCAGGTATGGGGCATTATGGGAATTGTAGTCCAAACTGCCGCTAATACTCTGGAGACGGTTTCCTCTGGTGGTGGAGCAGGGACCTCTTCCATAACAGTGGCAAGGAACCAAAACTCCAGTGATGTGTAAATGGAGAAAAAAACCTGGCGTGAGGATGAGCACCTCGTAAGACTGTACCGGAGCAGGGGCAATTTTCAGGATGAACTGGAGTTTGGGTCGGTCTGTCAGATGCTGGCTCCATTCTGGAGCAGGTTTAATCTGAAGCAACCCCGGGATTTAAATCCTGGGATAAAAACAAAACAAAACAGAGAATAATTAGCATAGCTGGTGTTCATAACATTAAGAGCATACGCATTTTTAGGTAAAATGGAAAAACAAGTAATGAGATGCATTATGAGAATGCTTGGCTAAAGATGTGTCTTTAATCTAGATTTGAACTGCAAGAGCATGTCTGAGCCCCGAACAGCATCAGGCAGACTATTCCAAAGCTTAGGATCCAAGTGCAAAAATGCTCTGCTGCCTTTACTGGACTTTAGGATTCTAGGCACAACCTAGAGTCCAGAGTTTTGTAAGTGTAAAATGCGCATTGTCTTGTAGCACAAGAGAAGTTCAGTTAAGTACATATGGGCTTTATAGGTAAGCAGTAGTACTTTGTAAACAATACAGAATTTAACAGGCAATCAGTGTAAAGATGACAAATTGGGGTGATATGGTCATATTTTATGGACCTGGTAAGAACTCTAGCTGCTGCATTTTGGCTACTAGTTGTAGCCTGTTTCTTAAGGATGCTGAACAGCCACCTAGAAGTGTATTACAATAGTCCATTCTGTGTCATGAACCCAGTCACAGATCAGCTCACCAAAATATATTTTATTTAAACAAAAATTCCCACAAGAGGAAAAAAAACCAAGAACCAAAATAAGACTAGGAATTCTCAAAAGACAAGATTAAATACATTTAATGGCACTCAAGAAACACCACTGACTATTTTACACACCTGGCAAAAAAGTAACAATACAGCAGCACAAGGGCATTTAAAGGGAAGCAAACAAGGCAGGTAATGAGGGCAGGCAGGTGAAGGGCATAAACTAATTATGGG
This sequence comes from Chromobotia macracanthus, assembly GCA_036877525.1. Taxonomy (NCBI): domain Eukaryota; kingdom Metazoa; phylum Chordata; class Actinopteri; order Cypriniformes; family Botiidae; genus Chromobotia; species Chromobotia macracanthus. The sequence goes on from JAZGTH010000030.1 coordinate 5,887,306, forward strand.
ATAATTAATGAGGAAACATAAGGGCAAGGTCAAGACAGGGAGCACATGTCAAAAAATAAACAAACAATGGCAATGAGCTTTCACACAGACAAGAGGTACAGATCATAAAATACACAGAGCATGAGTCTAGATCCTGACTCAAGAACCAAGACAAAAATAGAGTTAGACTCATGCCCTGACACATAAAGCAAGGGCTGTCAGGATGGCAAGAGTATTTAGAAAAAAACCCAAGACAAGGAAGCCAGGACCCTGACAGTCTGGAAGTCATAAAAGCGTGAATCAGCTTTTCTGCATCAGAAATAGATAAGATGTCTTAGCAATGTTTTTAAGGTGGAAGAAAGCGGTTTTTGTAACATATGCCACGATTTTCAAAAAACAAGTTACTGCCCAAGTCTTTAACAGCATTGAATGAGGTGATGTCAACCTTCTAACTGGAAACTGTAATCAGAGATCTTCTGTTTACGTGGGTTTTGTCCAATAAGTAATATCTCTGTCTTATTTGATTTTAAAAAAAGAAAATTACGAGTCATCAAATGCTTTATATCATTAATACAGTCTGATAATTTAGCTAAGGTAGGAATATAATCTGGTCTTGATGTAATATATAGTTGTGTATCATCAGTGTAACAGTGGAAATTTATCCTATGACTTCTAGTAATATTTTCGTATAATGTATAATGTATAAATGTGAAAAGCAGAGGACCTAAAGTAGATCCTTGAGGCAGGCCATATTTTATTGCCATTAGTTCTGAAGATTCCCCAAAACTGAGCAAAAACGGTAGCAGTCAGACAAGTAGGAGCAAAACTACTGAAGAGCCTGACCTTGAACGCCAATGTAATTTTGAATCTAGTTGTGGTTTCTTTATGAGAGGCTTAATAACTGCTTGAAAGGACTCGGAACATGACCTAGAAATAGAGAGGAATTAATAATATTGAGAAGAAGTGCCTCAGCTGCTGGTAACAGCTCTATCAATAGTTTAGTCGGTATGGGGTCTAATAAGCATGTTGTAAGTTTATTGACATTATCCTGGCCTATAGCTGTAAAGCAGTTGTTTAAGACAACAATTTTTAACAAGGGTGAATCATCAGGTAAAGTTGCAGGTTGTATATTTTCAATTGTATTTCAAATGATTTTCTGTGTGAAAAAGTGCATGAAGTCATTACTACAGTACTAAGTTTGATGGAACATTGTCTTCAGGTAGTGTTTATTTATTAGTTAATCTGGCAACTGTATTAAATAAAAACCTAGGGTTGTTTTTATATTTTTCTGTTTGTGTGCTAAGATGTAAAGTCCTTTCTGCTTATTAGAGCCTTATTTAGAGACTTTTCAAGCCGGGACGTACTGTCTTTCCACGTTAATGTGAAAACCTCCAGATTTCCTCCATTTTAGAACACCCACTCACTGGTTTCATTTGCAAGTCATTGGAGAACCTTCACAGATCTGTGTCTATAACAATGGATAGACACTAACTGCAGCAGAGATTTATGCAATATGAGAACATATAGTTGGTCCCTCACTGTGTTATTAATCCAAGTGCTACAGGGGCACAGCTCATGTGGACTGTATAAACAGTGCATATTTTGGTGAAGAGGCCAAGAATAGAATTTAAATATTACCCTTGATGATCTCTGTTTGATCTCTGTTTGATTCAAAAAAGCTTCACTTCACCATCACCATTTTTCACCATTTTTTGATCTCTGTTTGATCTCTGTTTATATATATATATATATATATATATATATATATATATATATATATATATATATGTATATATATATATATAGGCCACACCCTGTATATACCTGCTATTAATATCATGCTATGATTACAAGTTGTCTGCCCAGACTGCAATGTACACATTTTGTCATGTATTTTGTCATAGTGTCATGTCTTTTATTCTGAAGTCATGTTTTGTAGTTCATGTCCCTGGTCTTTGTAGTCTTTAGTGTCACCCTGCCCTAATTGTGTCCAGGTATCCCTTGTTCCGCTGGTATTGATTTAGTCTGGGCTGGGGTCTGATTAGTCTGTTAGCCTTTATCAACAGCTCTGGTATGTTAGCCTTTATCAACAGCTCTATGTATATATACTAGTGATAATGTGAAGCTTTTTTGAACCAGCAAAGCTTTCAACACAATTGTATCGGAAAAAAGGTTCATTACACAAAGCTTTTCAAATCCGAACTTGGTGAGGTCCTTTCCTCTTTGCTGTGTCACAAAATCTTTCACAACCAACCAACACGTTAATCGCAGAAGCAAAAATTAATGAACGCATAGATTAATAAGTTAGTGAAGTTAAGTTTACTCAAAACAATAAAGATAATATTTTCTCCTGTTTGTAAAACAAATCTAAATGCAGGTGCATGCACAGAAAGACACACACACACATATAAAGAGAGCGATAACAGCACTTTTAAAAAACATTTTTTTAATACTTGAAAATTAATTTGTCCAGCCTTTTTCAGCTCATTACACTAGCTGGTGTGCCTTTACATTTGCATGGCAGTCTAGCAAACAAGCTTAATAACCGAATATGAGACTACCATTAATGATGCAGTTAGGCATAATAAATGTGACGCTATGCTAACACAAACAGGACATCCCAAATGATCATGGGTGTGTTAGTCTATTTGGGGTTATGACTTTAAAGATGTGAATTACAATAAAACAGTTCAGTTGTGACCTATCGCATCATTTATCATTAATTTCAGCTGTCATTATGAAGTAGTCTAGTATCCACTAAAACCATAGCCTTTGTCAAGGACTGTATACTTGCATAATTGTAATAAGTGTGATGTAAGTCATAAATATTAGGCTTCACATCAAACGACAAATATATTATCAGTTTTGGGGCAAAATCAAACGAAAGCGTTCTCACATTTAAGAACGCCCTCTCTTTGCAATGGGTTCCAATTCTTACATCTCACAATAGTCTCCTAAAAAGTCTCACCCCAATACCCTAGTGCAAGCCCTTTTTCGTGCATTTTTGAACCTTTAAATCCAAGTATGAAGCAATCACATGGGTGTCTGTGAAATAAAGCTTCTGACATCACTGGTCAAATAATTTTGATAGAATGAATTAAGCGCAAATACAAAGCTTCACTTAAAATTGCTTCAGTTTTTTGACATGCCTTGGAACTTTGGTGTCGTGGCTAACATCACTAGTGTTTGCTCTAGAATCTGGTTGGTTATTGAATGAATGTATTGAATGTGTTTAGCGTGTTATTTGATGTTTCTTGTGTCATGTTTTATGTCAAGACTCATTGTTCATGTTTAGATTTACTAAATTCACTTAAAACGAGATCCAGTCTCTGTTTCGTTTTGGACAACATGTTACAACTGTTTAAACAGCATGCACTTTTATAATGTATGGTACTGCTAGACCGCAGAGCTGTGGTGGAGAGAAACAGAGCTGGTGTCAAAATGTGTGAATGAATCATTATACTACTCATTAATGACTAGTTGAGCTCTAATCTGTACACAATAATGTGAAATATGTATAGAATATAAAAAATATAGCTAATTACAGCCACTGCAAATCTGAGAGTCTATAATAAATTCATGTGGCTTGCGACATGCTATTACTCTAATAGTGTCTTTGTTAGGATATGTAGGAACATTAACCATTTACCACATTCACTGAGTAAGTGAATGTCTGTTTACTGTCCCTCCCACCAACACAAATATGTTACTTAAATAAAATGTAAATAACTATGCAGTGCATATTGTAAATAACATACATATTTTATGTATGTTAATAAATATTCAAATACAGTTTAAGTACAAGAATTCATATTGGACTTCACATAGCAGTGTGTGAATCGAGGTGATCTGCTGATGATGCACAGCACAACACTGTCCCTAGACATTTCCCTCATTCTTCAGCAAAGCTTCTTAAGAGAAAAGAAACCACCACTGAGAACACCCTAGTAACAACACAGCAATTTACCAAAAAACACTGACAACACTGTTAAATGTTTCATAAGTGTGGTTATATGTTTAATGCAATGTAAAGTGTAGGGTAGATGCAAATGGTAATCACATTATTGACTTTGGCACAGTAGCAGCTAAATATAACAAAAAATAACATTTCTGTCTCATGCTTTTGTGCATAACGTCATCATTATTTTATTCAATTCAATTCAACTTTATTTGTATAGCGCTTTTACAATGTGGAATTTTCTCAAAGCCGCTTTATAGCGAAGAAAAAGAAAAAACAAGGAAACATAGACAATGATACAGTAACAACGGTATGTCAATTATCAATCAATTATCAATAACTAAGTATCGAGTAAGATATTTACTATGGAGTATCACATATCTATTATCCGCAGTCTCCCAGTGAGCACTCCAACACGGCAACAGTGGCAAGGAACCCAAACTCCAATGATGAATGTGGAGAAAAAAACCTTGGGAGAACCCAGGCTCACCGGGAGGGTCATTTCTCCTCTGACGCGTTACAGCTGCAAACAGTACTTTGGTGTAAGGGTTTATAGGTTTACAGCGTCACAGTCAGTATTCTGATTTAAAGTTTTATATATTTGCAGCGTCATAATCAGTGCTGTTATGATTTCAGTATTGATTTATAGTAATAACTATTTGTTTACTAGTTGTTAAGTGATTTTATATTTATTTTATGTTAGCCTGATGGCTGACATAATACAATCAGGAATGTTTTGGCTAGGATGCAGACGTTAAATGAGACTGAGAGCAGCTATAACATCAAACTGCTGGCATAGACAGAATCATGTACTTTGCTAAAAATATGAGTATAGATTAACAGTTGCATTAATGTAATAGGTGATGGTGGCGGTTGATTTTTCACAGTTCCCATGGTGGTCACCCCCTCCTTGGTTAGGCTGTTGTGAGCGTTTTCTCGCCAAACTGGACTTAATCTGTTTCGCTCCGAGTCCCTCGGAAGAGAGGCAGGGAGAGAGGAAGATAGAGAGAGGGAAACAAAACAGGCTTATATTAGCATAGCAGCCATTCTCACACAATGTGGAAGCCATGTAGTAGAGTGGGTAAAAAGTGTGCTCGGTTCCGGTTATGCCTAGCTGTTGCGGCCTAGGTGTGACAGTAGTTGAGTTAAGTGAATGCTCGTCTGAAGAGATAGGTCTTTAGTTTAGACTTGAACTCCTCGAGTGTGTCTGAGTCCCGAACATTGCTGGGGAGGTCATTCCATAGTTTTGGTGCTAGGTAGGAGAAAGATCTGCCGCCTTTAGACGTTTTAGATATTCTTGGAATTATTAGCAGACCACTATTTTGCGAGCGCAGTGTCCACAAAGGATTGTAATCTGAAAGTAATTCACGAATATATGAAGGCGCTAGACCATGTAGGGCTGTAATAAATGCGATATTTTACAGGTAGCCAGTGCAGTGTTGCTAGAATTGGGCTTATATGGTTGTATTTCTTAGCTCTAGTGAGCATTCTTGCAGCTGCATTTTGGACCAGCTGAAGCTTATTTATTTGTTTTGCATGACACCCCCCCCCAGTAATGAGTTACAATAGTCAATTCTTGAGATCATAAATGAGTGGATAAGCTTCTCAACATCTGAGACAGACAGCATGTGACGAATCTTGGAAATGTTTCTAAGGTGTAAGAATGCAGTACGACACAAACTGGAAATGTGACTATCGAATGAAAGGTTCTTATCTAGGATCACACAGAGGTTGTGGAACTGCGGAAGCTGATACAATAGTGCAACCTTCAATAAGGATGTTGTAGTCTGTCAAATCTAGTTTAGAGCTATTGGGTTCTTATTCGGGTTAAGCAGGAGGAAGTTGTTAGCCATCCATTTTCTGATGTCATTAATACAGTCTGTTAGCTTAGAAAAGCGATGAGTTTTGCCAGGTTCTGAGGAAAAAGCTGAGTATCATCAGCGTAGCAGTGAAAACTAATGTCATATTTCTTAATAATATCTCCAAGCGGAAGCATATATAATGAGAAAACAATAGGACCAAGAACTGAACCCTGTGGCACGCCATATTTGACCTGAGAGTAACAGGACTTTTCTCTTGTTAACATAGGCAAAGTGGTAACGGTCAGTTAAATAGGATTTAAACCAGGCTAGTGCTTGACCACTAATGCCAACACAGTTTTGCAGTCTATCAAGAATAATTTTATGATCTATGGTATCAAAAGCTGCATTGAGGTCCAGTAATATAAGAAGGGAGGTTTCACGGTCAGATGCTAAAAGGAGGTCATTTGTAACTCTGAGCAAGGCTGTTTCTGTGCTATGGTGGGGCCTAAATCCTGATTGAAATTTGTCATATATGTTATTTTTTGCTAAAAATGTCTGGAGTTGTCCAGACACTACTTTTTCCAGTATTTTTAGATAAAAAGGGGAGATTTGAAATTGGTCTGAAGTTGGTCAGCTCTCCCTGGTCGAGATTTTGCTTCTTAATGATAGGCCTAATAACTGATGTTTTAAAAGCTGTTGGGACATAGCCTAATTCTAATGAGCTAACAATTTATAATATTGAGCACTGGTTCCGACACAGAAGGAAAAACTTCTTTGAGTAGTTTTGTGGGAATGGGATCTAATATACAGGTAGACGTTTTTGATGAGTTCAATATTTTCAAGAGCTCGTCCAATAAAATGGCAGTAAATGAGTCTAGTAGTACTTGAGGCATGCTGTAGTACGCAATGCTATTAGACAAAGGTAAGGCTATCATCCTTTCACAATGTTAGCCAAAGATACATTGTCTCTAGTCTATATAATATACTGGGGCACTCTCTCGTGATTTTTATTTAGACTGTTTAGACTGCTTTTTGAAGCTTTTTGATTATACTTTAAACACTGTTTCTGTCACTCACTTGATGTTGTGTCAATATAGTCACACTAGGGGTTTGACTTTGGGGGACCAATTACTCTGCTTCTTATCAGAAAACTCCAGTGAGAATTGCCCTTAAAAATAAAGTGCCAATAGGAATTGGCAGGTGGAATTTGCATGCCAATCACCACCCTGGACATCTGGGTAAAAAAAGCGAAATGGTGTGTAACACTCATTCAGTTTTGTTCTTTGTTCCCATGGCTAGACCAAGATTTCCTACGAGCTGGGGTCATAATGACAAATGCATCCAACACGTGCTTGGGCAGTGTATTCAGCGGACATGCGGTGCCATGATCCTGGACAGGGTCTCGCCTACATTGGCACATCAACTGCCTAGTGCTGTTGACAGTTCTGCTTGTCCTGCAGAGGCTTTGGCCAGTGATCCAGGGCAAGCACGTGTTAATCTGGACAGAGTATATAAATTGCCAAGGTGATACTCTCTTTGCATGTCACAGATCGCCCATCACCATCTCCTATGGAGTCAGCAGAGGATGAAGTCTCTGCAAGCCACACATATCCTGGGTAACCTCAGTTTCCTCCTTGACCCTAATAGCATAGACACTGTGCAAAGTCAGGGAGGAGAGGGAACAAGTCTTGATGATGGCCCATTTTTGGCCCAACCAGACTTAGTACTTAGAGCTGATGCTTCTCTTAACAGCCCCTCTCTGACAGATTCTCCTAAGGGAGGACCTTGGACTTGCGGTGATAAACACCATCACTCAGGCTAGAGCCCCCTCCACCAGGCAGCTCTATGCCTTAAGAGATGCCTTTTCATGCACTAGTGTTCTTCCTATGGAAAAAAACCCAAAGACATGCCCCAGCGGATTCATACTGAAATTCTGATAGGAAAGCCTGAAAAGACAGCTGTCTACCTTCACCCTGGAGGTGTACATAGCTGCTGAAGATGGCATTGTCTGTGTTTAACCAGTGCCTTGAGTTCGGATGAGGATTTTTTCACATTGTTCTCATTCCAGCTACATGCTCAAGGTTCCTACGACTCCCTTTAGGGACCAAGTTGTGAGCCTGCAGGCCTTCTTACAGTTGGAGTAAGACCCAACCCTCTCCCTGCTGTGTCCAGTGTGTGCTTTGCATATCTACCTGGGCCACAAAGAGAAATTAAGAAGATCTGAGAAGCTTTTCATCTGCTTTGAAGATGAAGGGAAAGGCTGTCTCCAAACAAAAGCTATCTCATTGGATCGTGCATGCCATTATTTTGGCTTATCAGTTGCAGGGGGTGCCATGTCCCTCAGAGGTCAATGCACACTCCACTAGAGTGATGGTCTCTTCTTGGGTGCTTAAAAATAGTGCCTCTCTTGCAAACATTTGCAGAGGGGAGTATTGGCCACATCCAATACTTTTGGTGGTGTTATAGCCTCAGAATTGAATCAGCTTCTTCCACTGTGCTGTCTACCCAACAAGCACTTTGAAGAGCTGACAAAGTGTGCCTGCTATAGCACCTTTCCTCCTAGTGGTGATAATAAGTGCTTTTGACCTCTGCGAGTTTCCTCTATGGTGAACCCTGGTCATTTTGTTTTCTATTCAGCCTGCAGTATGACATGGCATTTGTATCTGTCATTTGTGGCTACCCAACTGGTTAGATGATTGTCAGATCATCATATGTCCTATGAAGTGATTTCCTTTCGTAATCCAATATAGGTAGCTCTCCACAGTATGCTTTCTGTGTTGGTATACCTGTGTAACTGTCTCCATCATAGCCTAAAATCTGGGTTGGTTCTGCATCAGGTAGTCCCCTGCTTATAAACATAATTTGATATGGCACTTCCCTTGACGTCCATCTGATTTCCTTGGTTGCGTATGTAACCTCTGTTTGCTAATTGAGGGAACAAGACAGTGTGTCCCTCCTGCCATAAAACATATTTTTAAGGCCAATTCTTATGGATGTTTACTGATATGAAGCAAGTGATTGGTCTCTCAGGGTCTGCACTTTTAGAGTGTTTTCTCTTTACCCATTCACAAAGACTGCTGCAGCACCTGCATCTGAATTATTGTTGAATTACTGCAACAGTCCATTATTGTGGTATAATATATTTCAGATAGCCCATATCGAACATGTAAAAAAGAAAAATGACCCATGGCTGGTCACTTTATATGTCGATCAGTCTCTGTCAGTCTCTTTCTGTCTGTGCAGGCAGTTCTTGCCCAGAATAAGTTGCAATGTGGACCAGACCATCGTTGGAAAACTTGAGATTACTCTACATGTAATCTCAGGTACAAACTAATAAGCTTAGTGTTTTATCTTTACAAAGCACCAAGACTATTATGAGAGTCCTTTGGGAACAGCTACAAACGTACACAGATAGTAACACTGTACAGACATAAGTATCAATAACAGGAAGCATTTTGTTCTTGTAGTTACCATCAGAAGGGCACATCCTCTCTCATAAAGTTACATCTGTACAAGTGAGATATGTGGCCCTTTTAAAGTTACTTTAAAGCTGTATGACATCAAAGTATTTATCCATATCCAGTATTTGTCCAAAGCCTTTAAGTGATAACATTTCAATTTAAGAATCATTTCTTTCCATGTACTTCCCACATAAAAAGGCGATTTATAACATCAGTCCAAATGCTATTTTTAGCAAAACCCTGCACTTTTGGAATTCCTGTGCTCCTGACATTTTATTTTGTTTTTATCTGGTCATAAAGATTAAAGACATCTCTTTAGCCAAGCATTCTCATAATGCATCTCATCACTTGTTTTTCCATTTTACCTCAAAAAAAGTAAATACAATTTTATGCTCTCAACATTATGAACAGCAGCTAAGATAATTATTCTCTGTTTCGGATTTTTATCCTGGACTTTCAATCCCGGGGGACCTACAGATTAAGTCTGCTCCAGAATGGGTCCAGCACAGGCCGACCCAAGCTCCAGTTCATCCTGAAAATTGTCCTTGCTCCAGTACAGTAAGGTGCTCATCCTCACACCATATAACAATGTCTACAGTGATAGCCTGGGCCACCCAAAAGCACTGGAAAAATATGATGGACTTTTTTTTAAATTTTACATAGGCTATTTAATGCTTATCTGCTTGGTTACCTATTAATTTTTATGGATAAAATTCCTCTCAGTTAGACTTCACATCAGCATACATTTCGTCTTTTAACAGCAGTTTGTTGTTAGAACTGCAATCATTAACTTTATGCTATTACTGCCATCTCTCTTAAAACCTTCCTTGGTTTTCTATCATTAACATCATGGCCCCATCCTTGTTGACGCATCCCGTATTTATCTCTTTCTCTGACATATCAGAGAAATCGGACCCATAATTCTAATCCATACAAATGTTTAAATCATTTAATTAAGCTTTCTTTCTTTCTTTCTTTCTTTCTTTCTTTCTTTCTTTCTTTCGTTTAACCAACTGTAGTTATGGACTGCAGCTTTAGCATGCCGGAGAAGAACAGGCCCTCCTTGCTAATCCTGGCTAAGGTTTTTTCTTCATTTATATATCACTGAAGTTTGGTTCCTTGCCACTGTCGCTCTGTGGCTTGCTTACTGGGAGACTGCTGACATTAGCTTAGAACATTCGCTTTGTACATTGTGTTAATTATCATTGTTTAATAATTTTATTAATTTCTTTTTTCATTTTTTTAAATTATCTTTCATTTTTAATTTCATTTACAAATAGTTCTTTATTTTATTTCACTGCTAAATCTGTGGATATTTTTTTTATTTTGCTCAATATTATGTTAAGTGGCATATCAGTGAGCTTGGTGCAGTTGAATATCTAAGAGACATCCTCTGTCCTAGACGAAACCTAAAATACTGTATGGAGGACATAAGATAATTTAATAATTATAATATGACCAATCCAATTCATATTTAAACAACTATCCCTTTGTGTTGTTGGCCAGATAAAATGACAGAGAAAAGAAAAACGGACATAATATAATTTTTCAGTGCACCAAATAGCCAAGTAAATACAAAAAGTATTTGTATTTTGACTGTATTATTTGTGTCCACTTCAAATATTGCTTTTGAGAAGTTTTATGTTTACTGTCCTCAACAACTGTCAGCTGAAATGTATGCCATGTTCAGGACAAATACAAGACAACTTCCCATTCACTGTGAAACGTTCACTCATCACACTATATAGTTAATTACCTACAGCCAAAATGAAGGCATAGGCATACTTTAGAAAATGTTCATAATGCTATTTTCATTTGAAAATTAAAACATTATTGTGGATGTGGCATCAGATTAATATGCAGTCATGCATAGAAATGATTAAAGACACATCAGAGACAGACTCAGCACTCAGTCAATGTACTCATGAACTGATATCAGTGAATGGCACAGACAGAAAAAGAACAGTGAGTTATTTTGTTAAATAAAGAAACAGCAGCTGATGGGGTCACAGTCTACATTTATTAGCTTTAAAGCAAAGGGATTTGTGTTTTTAATGTCATTTTGAATTATAGAAAGAGCAAACTGATAGATTTGTGTGCATTTATAAATAAATATTTAAATTAAAATAAACAGTTTAATTAATAATCATGTATTACATTGATTAAGAATTCCCCAAATCATTGATCCTCATTAAATATTAATAATTTTATATTTGCATTTATATATGTGTGTATATGTGTGTGATATGTATGTATGTATGTGTGTATGTATACATGTACAATGGAGAATGCTTATTTGCGAACAAGCCTCAGTATTAATTTCCTTACACCCATTTTCGCTACATTTTTGGTGAAGAATGCGAATAGTTTAGAATTAAATTTAGAATTCAGAATTAAAGATAGGTATGAGAAATCTCAGACTAGTGGCATTTGTAAACTGTACCAGAATTAATTAGTCTGCTTTGGCGAATGAATCCCAAATGCAGTATTGTTTAACCTGTTTCTCACAAAGGAATTTCAGCACAGTGTTGTGTAAACGTAGATATGAGCAACGCTCCTCTGTCTACATCATAAAGGCCTTGTAAATTATGGTTAGATCAATCCCATTGTAGACTTTAACTCTGTATCTGCAAATACATAAATTAGAGAACACAGTTTTAAACGTTGTTTGTGAGCAGACTCAGTGAGCAGACCCTAACCCAGTTTCTATTGCGTGTTTATTCAGAGTGAAACAGGTACAACTGAACTCGCTGAACAACTGAACAACTGTCTTTTATGAATAAAAAACTGAAGATCCACCCACTTTTGCCTTAACAGTCACTGAGTCTCTGACCGAGAAGCCTTAGTTTCTCAAAGCCACTGTTAATGATTATGCAACTGCAGTTATAAATTCGACCCTATAAAAACAAAGAAATCTTTTTATAGTGCATTGTGAGATTATATACCGCCTAATTCGAGCGAAGAAACCCTCGGTTAGAGCGAAGAAGATTGAGAGAACGTGTTCCTTGTTCGTCTTGTAAGGCCTTTATTTTAACTAGAGATAGACTGATGCCACTGCGTGTTCCAGGGCCTCTTAGCTATGCTCTCACTCCCTGGGAGTCACCATTAGAGTATGCTCTCCCACTCGTCCCATGAGTGGATAGTAAGATACTGCGAGCCGGTAGATGATTTGTGACGGTAGATGATCTTGATCAAGTCATAATTAATATGCAACAGCAAAGAAAACCTATTGTTTTTTTGTTTTGGTTTTCATAAATCTTCATTTGTTTTAATAACGGCAGAGAAGCTGTTTACTTCAGCGTCCAGTAACCTGCATGCTAGAATGGGCAGCAAAGAAAACCTGCCACATACCAGTGTGCAGCGCACGGTTGCCAGCACTAAGACCAGCTGTATCAAACTACACTCGTCTGACTTCCTTTTGTTTGGGCAACAATGCCACCTGTGGGCATTTTCGGTCAGTCTCTTCCATCTTCGTTTTATTTTAGTTTATTTGTTTTAATTGCTTATTATTTTTCCACCTTTGATTACCTTGGCTTATTAATTATTAGTATTTGAACAATAATGATAATTAATATTAGTGATTATTGGTTCACAGACTTAACTTTTCTTATTCCCCTGCATTATTTCTTTTAATCTTCTTTACATTTAGGATTGCATTTGATTGAATTTAATTGAATAAACTTAAATTTAAACTTTAATCGAATCAGTCACCCTCCTCATTTCAAGGTGTTCAGGACATAGCCTTCCACTACTTGGCTATTTTCATTTCATTTATTCATTAAATGGCTTAACTGATTTTACCCTTGATCAGCCTTTGTGATCAAGTGTTTCCCACATAGGTAACACTCCCCTTGTGATCGGGTAGTAAAGTGACAGTTCTGTCCGTGGTGGTATCTGGTAAGTGGACCTGTCTGTCCTGACAAGTCAGGGGAGTTGGTCCTGCTACTGGTACCCACCCGAAAGACCTCAATTCACGCCCAGGCCTACTAAGTCAGGTGCAGTCCCATTCAGTTGCTAGAGACACCAAAGAGAAAGAAACACTCTTTGTCTCCCAAACTGTTTGTCCTGTCCCTGCTACTTTTGTTAAAGAACCCCCTATCTACAGGATCTGTCATCAACCCTGGTGTGTCAGCCCACTCGGAACAGGGAAACTCTTCTTTACCTTTCCTTACCTTCTCCCTTTTTGTTATTTTGTTTCTGTCTTATTTCATATAAGAGACTAAACCTGTCTGAACCATCGGGAAAATTCCCAGTAATAATGTTGATGAACCAAAAAGCCTAGATCACCAAATGATCCATGAGGTTACCACACATCAGCAGTTTTACTCAGCATCTTTTCCTGTGCCCACTCACACCAATTATCCACACCCGTCTTTACAGCCAGGATAATAGGTGTCTAGTTGCGTCACTAGCTGTACACATCAGTTAGATGCACCGCACATAGCCCATATATTTAGCTCACTAAATCTGTACAGACTTGCATTGGCTCTTTGTGCTTTTTTCTCGCCACCTGTGTGTCACTATGTCCAGATCACCCAGCCCTACCACCCAACAGATCAGCTGCAAGGCCTGGCTGTGACAGACGCACTCTTGCCCAGGATCACCAGTGACATACAGCACCTGAGCCGAGAGCAGCTGGACGTCAACCGGAACTGGCAGATGGACCATGATCAAACTCAACACTGTAGCCACAAAGAGCCAGCCAGGATCATCGGTGCCCTCGCCCATATCGGCCTTAACTGGACAAGCAAGGATGCGTCACCCTTAAGGAAACCCGGAGGAACTAGGAGCACACGCAGAACCAGCTGCATCTGCAAATGACAGCGGATGAAAAGGACTAAGAGCTACAGGAAGAAATGGAAAGCTTAGGCTGGATGCCTTTGTAGAACCCTGCACACCGACTGAGCACAGAGAGCAGCTGGAGGAGAAGCCAGAAAGGAGCTGGTAGGAAAACTCCAACAGGTGGAAGCTCTCAATAATAGCCCAGGCAAAACCCAAACAACGCCTGTGAATGCAATCTGTAAGCAGCCCAAGCTAAAGCCCAACACCTGGCTTAGCAACAAGATTATTCTAAATGTAAGTGGACACAGACAAACAGATGAACCTAACATCAGACAAACAAAGGCTGCAAGCTGCAAATTGAACAGACAGGGGAAAACAATACTGAATTTCCCCTGACCAGCAGGCCAAGGCCCCCAGAAACGAGTCCCAAGCTGCAAGGGGGGGCGAGGGTCCACTGTCCACCTTACCAGCCAGCAATCATCAAGGGGTGAGGGCAGACACACATCACCTTGCCCCACGGACCCTGACAAGCTGGCCACACAACGTTTATCACAAATCCTGTGGAAGGCCACAATTTATGCACATACTCACAGAGCTACTGTTATGTATGAACATTGTCCAACGTAACTACACATGACAGCCTGTACCTGCTCAGGATCACCTCCATCCACGAGGTGCACAGCTTCCTGGACCACCAATCAGCAACTGTCAAAGTGAATTACCCACGGCTCCAACACGACTGTTACAGCCAGCCTTGGGCCTGTGTCAAACAACAGGACAAACTGAAAAAGAGGAAGACCCCAACTCTAAACTCTTTTCTCAGAAATCTGTATCTCTGCACCACAATCCTCTCATCCGATCCAATCCTCTCCTGGAGGGCTTACTACAGCACAGTGCCAGACCCTTCAGCAGAGAGTCAAAGGATGTTACAGCCAGCCAGGAACAGTCAAGCACCAGAGAGATCATGGAGCAGCCCACGTTCATCATACAACATGAAGTACATCATCCCATGAAAACATAGTCAGCAAGCCAACAGTGAACCGCACCAGCCAGGGCAACAAACCCAAATGTTCATCAGAACTGAACTTCCTCCTTACATCTGAAACAGCAAAAGGGGGGTCTCAGCTAGTCTACACCATTCCCCATGACACAGACCTACAGGCACCTGCCGGGACACCAATCATGCCAAATTTACCTGTTGTGCCATCAGGACTGCTGCTGACACTGTGCTGTGCATCCCTACCGAGATAGGATAAGTCCTAACCGACGTGATGCAAGAACCAGTGGACAAGTGAATGGCTGTAGTCTCATGAGCAGGATAGAAAGGTGGAAAGGTACCCAAGCTGAGACAATGCCTAACCGCATCAAGACCAGCCTCTGCCTGTATGTCTGAATGCTGAGACCACTTATGAACCATCTGCGATCCCACCATTATGATCCAAGCGACCATCGTCCGCCAAAGTCTTTCTACAATAACCCGGATTAATATTTGCAAATGTGCCATCTGGCCATAAATCATGCAAATAAGGTGTTGAGTGTGACAAAGAAACCTTTGTCTGCTTAACACCTATTGGTTGTTTGGTTTCACTGGACGTGACCGATGTGAACTTAAAAATGACCTCCAACAGTCTTCATTCTTGGTCTTCATCTTCTTGCTCGTGATCTCCACTCTTCCAACAAGAATCTTTGGCCCTGGCACCCCTCCCCGTAGGGGTGGGGGGCCGCATCCAGCCTTTGGCTAAGTCCATTGGAGACACACTCTGGACATCACTTCAGCTAACTTTGTCGATCTCCGGAACTTGACGAACTCCATCACGTCTGAACCACTCAGGACTCTCTCTCTCCATGCGCATTTGGATTTGCGCTCTGCACTTAAGCTCAATGCAAGTATCCATATTCTATACACATAGAATAGCTGTGCTAAATTGTGCCCCTTTATTAAGGTGATTTCTACTGGTGGTTCATTCAGAATGCTTAGCTGATTTGACTTGCACAGGCTTAATATCCTCTCTCTCTCTCTCTCGCTCTCTCCTTGCTCTCCTTACTTTTGGTTATGTGCTTAATGTGTTAATGTTTCCCCTGTAGTGTAGTTAAATAAACACCCATGTGTATCCACCCTTGATTGTTGTTGCGTTTAATGCTCACAAATAAGGTCACTTAAACTGTGTTCGATCTTTCTACTTGCTCTAAAGTCCTGTTAAAGCAGAGAAGCGTTGTTTTCAAGGCCAGACAAATAATGTTTCTTAGATTCAATAAGACCGCATATGCACTCGCTGGACAAATGCAAAAGCTGATTATTGGAATCATCCCTGCTGATCAGGTACTACAAAATATGTATATTAAATGACGATTAATTATATGTATTTTCCTCTGAGTTTCATTCCATGAATGAAATTGTGTTTTAACAACACCGTTTCAGTGATTTGACATTCGATTTGCTACATAATTGTGGTGCTGGTTCATGCTGGTGTCCCTAATTTTGCTGATCTTTGCTACATGCTCTACAAGACTGTTAAATCAATGTATTACATTGATTAAGAATTCCCCAAATCATTGATCCTGATTAATTATTAATAATTTTATATATGCATTTATATATCTGTGTATCTGTGTATATATATATTTATATATATATGTTTCCATTACACAGGGAATGGTGGAGAATATATTAACATTAATTTTGAGTGAACTTGTTCATATATAATTACGTCTGCAATGGAGAATGCTTATTTGTGAACAAGCCTCAGTATTAATTTCCCTTAAACACATTTTTGCTACAATGATTTGATGATGATTTTTTTACATGACTAAAATGCGGGTCTTCCAAAAGTCCTGTAACCATCAAATATTGCTGATTCTCATCTTAAATTATTAATAAATGCAACATTTATTCTTGTACAGGGAAATTGCAATATGATTATTCCCTTGGCTTTCAAAAAATATTAAACTTGGGACACCATTGGGATTATCCTAATGTTAGGACAAGTTTTAGGATTTCTTTTTGTCAGGTTAAGATGTTTCTGTAATACCCTTTTTCTATCTGTATTTAAGATAAGAACATGTACTTAGGAAATGTCATTCTACTTTTCAGCAGACCACTGCCTTGGTTAGCCTGAAAACCAGCTAAAACCAATAAAAGGAGCGGCAGAAATAAAAAGTCACACCAACTGTTTAGCAGAATCTAAGGTAGGTTAAAAACACTTTTGTCTAAGTAAACCGCGTCACTTGTGCTATACAGCCATGTCAGGCCATGTCAGGCCATGTGCAAAAAAGGCAGCACATGCTGCAAAATAAGGCCATATTTGTCAGGAACACAACAAAGATCCAATTGCGGATTAACTGTCTTTATTTAAACAGAGAAAGTTCAACACTGCAGGTAAGTCAACGGAAGCAGGGCAGCTCAGGTGCAGGCGGGGAGGCAGGAGCGGCACTGCGTAATCCAAAGGGAGGAAGAGGGAGATGGTGAGGTAGACCGGAACAGCGAATCTGCAACAAAAACGTGGCAAACAGAGGGAGAACAACAAAAACACTAGGCTTGGGTCTCAGGCAGAACAAGACAAGACAGAGGTCAGAAGCGGTATAAACCGAGACGATCTGACAAGGGACACACAACGAGAGGGAAAATATAAAGGGAACAAAATCAATGGGAAACAGGTGAGGGAGATAACGAGGGGACAGGGTAACAAGGAGGGCGGGGAAGACGTGGACACCGGAGCACGTGGCACGCCGCCAAAACAATGCCACGCGCCCCGACAAAAAACAATACAAGCTGGGTGATCACACCGAGGTCCTGACAATATTAGGCTAAAGGCTGTGTAGACCGTAAAAGAGGGCCATGGTGCAAAGAAGACTGTGTGGGTGAGTGTGATATAATACACAACAAACTAAATAGTGTGAGCAAGGCCACATTGGCTGTGAAATATAAATTGAGTATAGAGATATGGTAATACCATTGGTAGTTTGCATAAGAACATATAACATGAAACCTATGTACAAAAAATTATAATAAAGCTGTAAAATGAACTGATAATTGTTTAAAATTTGTTGATGATTTTCATTGTTGATGAAATGATGATAAGCATAAGCGAGTCTTTACCACCTTGCATAAAGAACGTACTTAGACATTATAAAGTCATTGATATAGGCATTACAATAATTAAACAGTGTTAGAGCCACATTAGGTGTAGTGTTAAATCAGTAGAAAAGGCTACATTAGGATATAAAATCAGAGAGCCTCATTAGGCGATAGAGCGAAAAAGCAACATAGGCTATGAGAGAAGGCCATGTTAGGCCATAGAGCAGAGGCCATAGGCACTCAAGGGGCAGTCGTGACCAAATGGGTGCAGCAGTGACAGCTGCCTACTACTCCAGGCGTGCATGTGCTCACAACCTGCAGTATGTGCTTTAACCACTCTCTTGATGGGTCAAATGCAGAGGTCATACCCTAAACATGGGCCACCATACATTGACAGATACATCACTTTCATTTCACCATAGAGCAAGGAAAGCCATACAGGTTGTGAAAGAGGTCCACATTAGGCTATAGAATAAAAAAAAGCCACCTAGGCTGTGAAGGCCATGTTGGGCCATGTTAGGCCATAGAGCCATAGTGCAGGAAAAGCCACATAGGCTGAGAAAAAGGACCATGTTAGGCCATAAACACGAGAAGGCCTTCTTTTGCAGCCTACGTGGCTATGTTAGGCCACAGAAAGCAGCTGCACAGGTCGTGCAAGTATGTCACCACCAGTAGCTGCGTATATAACATACCTTGATCATAACTTGAAAGAGCCTGCTGAGCATTTGGGTGTGGCAGATGGTTTGGAAAACAGATCTTATATAAGATTCAAATGCTGAATATGATGGCAGCTAGATTAATTTTGAACCAGTCTTTTGTTATAGAATAACTATTAGGTAATATTAATAATGGGGGAGTGATTATGAGTGCTGGGGCGTATTTTGAGACGAAGATGAATCATAGAAGCACAGGGGCAGAATGGGATACTAGATAAGGTTACTGTGACACATGATCCTGGACAGTCTGTCTTGGAGTGTTAGAAATTAGGTGAAAAACGTAAATCAGAAAGTGATATACCTCAAGTAGGGTCTAAATGTTAAAATGCGGCCTCTAGAAGGGAACTCTTGTACACAAAGAGAACTAACCTTTGCAATATTGATGTAGTGATAGGCAGGTGTTTATCGATTTTTTATTTTTTTTATTTTATTTTTTTTAGAGGATTTTGCTATATCTTTAGAAAGCATTCAATTTGATGGCTCAGTAAATAAACCTGGGATAATTAGGAACTTACACCTGGTGTGAAATTGTATACAAGCATAATAAGACAGATAATTCAGCATAAGACCTCCTTTTAAATCATATGGAGAACTGCACATTGCACATGCCATTATTTTTTAACTTCCAAAATAATGGACTTCAGTGTCAGTAAATAATTTTGTTGTAAAGTGGTATAAATGACACAATTTTGTGGTTTCATAAAATAGTGTACTCCCATAATGTTGATTAAAGGCTGCCATCATGACCATATAGATTTAATTATTTCCTTCGATCAAAGAAAACTTGCCATAGAATGTCTGTAGAAATGTCGAAAGCAGTAATTCGTAAAAATTATTTAGTGGTTACTTAAACTTACTTTGCAATCTTAGAACTGATGGATTAGGAAAACTGTTTTGTCACCACTATTTGCCAATCGGTTGCTGGCAAAGGAAGCAGCAGTGAAGTTTATGTGCTTACTTTGGATTATATTTGTTCTTAATTGGGGGCACACAGTAGCAGCAGCAGGTGGAAAAAGGACAATCAAGAATATTGATGATTTTGTTCAGAGGCCACTGAGAACATAGAGGATCATGGTACGCGGGTGCTACGCCATACAGCCAGAAGAGAAAGTGGAACAGCAAAATCATCAGAGTCAGTGTTATCACTGTCAACAATAACTTTCTGTGACATGTTGGGTTTGAGTGAATCCCAGCATCACAATCTGTGAATGCAAAATGAGCGAGTACTGATCTATATACTCCAAGTGTTTGGTGGTTATCGGCTAGATCGATGAGTAATGAATGACGTGGCATTAGAGTCTTCCTTGTAGAACTTGTCCGAGAGCTTCCATTTCCAGAGAGTTCTGAAGGCATGCTTTGTTTGATCTTCCATCTTAAACGTAATTTGTATTTGCAAATATTTAAATATACCATGTGAAGAAGCATGACAGAACTAAATGAGCTTGCAGTGAAAATAATATTTGATTCTGCTTAACTGATTGAGTAAAAATAATTCAGTAATTTCCAAATGCGACCACCCTCCTAGAATTTAACTAATAAATAATATCCATTTTCTATCTACCATTACATAAAGGACATGGTTATCAAAAAATAGAACAAATGAAATGTTCATTTAAATCTTTTGCACATGTGCAGTATATTTGCAAAGATATGGCTTTATATTGTCACTTTACATTTATCTGCCTGTTATGTTAGTAATTTAAAATGTGCTATATTTTAAGTTTATAAATCTGCATCCATGTTAGCAAATATGTGTGTGTGTTTATGTTTCCCCAGTGCTAATGGATGCACATTTTGTATCTCAATTTACTAATGGTATTCTGATAATATTGGACTCCTCATTTAAACATTTGCAGTATCAAACTTGATGTAGGAAATTAGGATAATGAATTTAAAATAGTAAGATTATCAAGAGCTGCAATAACACAGAAATTGTTCAGAATGTCCAATGGCCAATACTGGTCATTGGATAACTTTAAAGCTTTTATAAACAGAATGAAGATTACATTATATGGCACAACACAATTTAAATGACCTAATAAAGGCAATAATGAAGCTGAACAATTATGAAAATGTGTACATATTATGCATAAACTACCCATTTTCATGCTGTTTGTCTGTCATCGACATTACAAGCTAAAAACCTAACCAATAAGTTAAACCTTTAATCTTAACCATATATACCATTGCACATGGACTCATTGACTCATCTGACAGGAAAGGTAGAAGGTCAAATTTCAGTCCTTCACAGATTTGCATGTCACCATAGGGTTGATAAAAATACAGGATGCCCTGATTGAGTTAATTACTCTGTCAGATGAGCCGTCCCCAGGGTGCTTCTACTGTGAACCATTTGTAACACAATCTCTTTCTGATTTACACCTCTGGCATCCAGGAAAGCCATTTTGATAGCTGATAACCAAAAGCTAATTAACTGCTGGATTGCAGATGGAAGAAATGCTGTGTGCTTTCTTCCAATGAGCAGCTCCATTAGCCTTCAACCTCAGAGTGGAAAGCTAAACTATGAATCATTTAGTCCAATATTCAAAATATTCCCATATTCCCAAAATCAAATTATTTGCTTTTGCTTATGAAGTGAAGGCCAGTCAGAGCTTACCAGTTAAATGTCCTTAACCATTCCTCTCAATTTATTTAATTAGTGTTCATTCATCTGAACATGCTTTTACTAAGTTTCTTTAATTATTATTAGTGTTTTTGTTGTGATGGGGGACAGCTACTTTAAAACTCTACTCTGTAAGCTCTTCATAATTTAACATAGGTAAGCCACAGTCAAGCTGCCCTTTAGAAAAAGTAGTTAGTTACATTTAATTTCGGACCACTGAAAATGTTATCCCGGGCTCTAATTAAACATTACGGTTAATAATGTTACTGAGCTGCTTAATGCATGTACAGACTTGCATTTATTAATATGCTAAACTAATAATTGCACAACATCTCAACAACAACTGATTCTTACTAATTTTATCTCAAAAAGACTTTACCCAGAGTAACACAAAAGACTGAAAATCATATCACATATAAGCTATTAATATAATTACAAACATAGCAGGAGATTTCTCTACACCGAACAGCTCTTTATCATTTAGATGCTCATTACCGTCAAGAAAACAGAACTCAAAACTGAACATGACTATATAACAAGTTTATAACTTTACACTGTAAAACCTTTTTGCTGCCTTGAATTTTGAAGTTCAATAAAATTGGCTGTACAAGTCATTTCAACTTACAATTAAAAATTTTGTCTAATGTTGCATTGTCGTAATCTACAACAAAATTGCTTAACTTATTTTGAGTACAAACATATGTTATCATCACATTGATTACATAATTTTTCTGCACAATCAACATAGGCATAATGTAACACCTGATTCATGCACTCCCAGTAAAAAAAGACCTTTCTCTGGCCACAGCCCAAATGCCCTTTTAAAATGCAAGGTCTACTAGACACACAGGCAGGTGTTCAGCATGAGACTCAAACACCAGTCCCCTGGGCTAGTGTCAGCATGCCAACAACACATGCCACTGAGCCAAATGCATAAAGGCAATAACGTCTCATAAGCCAAATGTTATCTTTGAGAAAGTAAGCTGAATGTAATTGATAGCCTTACCAGCCTAGCTGTCACCAAAGAAGCGGGGACCCGAAAGACATGCTTCTCGCACCCGCAAGGCATGATCTGCAACAGCTCCTCATATGTGGGGAAGGCAGACTTGGAAAACTCACATACGGTCTCACTCTCCCCAGCTCTCCCCCAGACTTGCTGGAAGCTGGATGATATCTGACAGATAGGACACAGACTTCCTCTGACTACTCTGCACCCCCTCAGAAGGGGAGTGAAA
Organism: Chromobotia macracanthus; assembly: GCA_036877525.1. NCBI lineage: Eukaryota > Metazoa > Chordata > Actinopteri > Cypriniformes > Botiidae > Chromobotia > Chromobotia macracanthus. Next base: position 5,909,937 of record JAZGTH010000030.1, read on the forward strand.
AAGTTTTTTGCAAACTCAACAGTGGTGGGACAGAGTCTATGGGGCGTCCCCCCAGGCTCACCCAGGCAGACAGCCAGAAGAGAGTGGTGCTTCACACTCAACCTCCTCACGAACTGAACATGCATTTTCTTAATCCAGGCAAATGACTGTGTAACAAGTTCAGGTTAAGACGGAGGAAAAAAAAGATATTACATTTAGGCATTCAGTCAGATGTGAAAAAGCAAAATATGAGTGATAATAAGTTTAAAATGTGCATGCCCTCCTACCCTCATTATATCATGGCGGGTGACATGCACGATACTTGTGTATTATGTCTGGGAGCGGTGCATGCCAGGTCAGCTCTCAAGGGGGATAGCTGTCCTCATTGTGAAGTGTTTCCGCTGAGGACCTGCTCTGCAGATCTTAAGGATCCACCTGACAATTATTAATTTATTGTTGGGCTGGATATGAGCATGGATATAGGGAGATGCCTAAAGTTGAAGAGGCGCTTGTGGGCTATCTCTCCCCTTCTATGGTATTGTCATGGAGGAAACTTGCTTTGCCCTCTAGACCATGTGGAATAACATCAAATTAAGCTCACTGCTTCAGAGCTCAAATTGTCCACTGATAGTAAATACGACCTGTCCATCTCTCTTATGTTCAGGTTTCAGTTTTAATGCACTAGGCTTAAGTTTATGTGTAAACCCTCAGTGGGTCTGGAACCACTAAGCTAGCAGTGCCTGATCTCCATCAGTGCACTTTACAAGGAGGATAAAAGCATCTTTGAAGTTTACAATGTCACATAAGAGGGAAGATTTGAAATAAGGGCCCTCATTAAGATCTTATGTGTGTCACAGTCAGTTTGTCACTCCTCCTGATGATCATGTAAAGCACATCAATAATGGATCCTTTTTGTCATGATGAACATGTGGCTATAATTCTTTTACGACTTGCGCATAGACTTCATTAGGAAAGGCAATTTTTTGACTAGAACTGTTTATGGTGAACTTCATGTAATTTCATTGTTTTAGGTAATATTTGTATGTGTATTGGTAAGTTTTGTATTATGTGCATGATTTTAAATTTTGTATGAATTTTCATTAAAAATTAATATTGTTTTTTTCTGTTTTGCTCTGCTTGATTATAAATGATCTCAGTAACTAATCTTATTTCAAATCTGTTTTTAGGATGTCTTTATTTTGTACTGGTAGGACACTCTGATGGGGTATTTTCCACTGTCAAATTATCCCACCATTACCTAAAAAAATCTTTGGCAAAGTTACACTGAATTATTTTACGTAATCACAGAAGCAGAAAACCCGCAGTATGATTTAATATGATGAGATGAATCACTAGATATAGCTAATATTTTTTGTTATGGCAGGAAAATCTGACAAGGTAGAACAAATCAACAGAACACTCATTTTTGGTATAAGAAAACTCTAATACTCTCAACAAGGAGAAGCTACTCCAAGAAGAGGTCACCAAGAAATCAACATACTGAACTATATCTATAAAATAACTTTGCTGTCTTCAGTGCTGTTTTAGCAAGTAATTTTGTCTGTGTTTGAACCTATATAGATTCTGGCCAGCTTTGATTGTGTTCATATTAGTTGGATGGCACTTGCTTATAGATTTGGTAATTAGGTACTTTCTAATGACCAGGTTCTGTGGTACCTACAGTCTAAAAATGATTTTTTGATACAGCCAAGTCAGGTCATTGTTGCTTTAGTTATGTCTGGGACACAGGAAGGGTTAATTCAGCTTGCTTGAAATTGTTAAAAAAACATGATCTGTTTATAAAGTTAACTGACTATAGCAATTACTAAGTATATTTGTTGTTCATTCAGCTGGAAAACATATTGTTTGAACTTATATTTACAATGCAGCCATAAAATGTTTAAAATGATTGTGATCATGACACTTGACTACAGCGTGTCATATTTATGCGTTGACTAAATTGATTTTGTGACACATAAAGTGTTATGTTAAGGTAATATTTGAAGTAAGTTAACTAAAATGTAGTTGTTGAAAGAGCATGCAGTAAACTAAGTGAACTTTATCAACTTATGAGTGATTCACCTTTATAGTTTAGTCTGGAAAATACATAGAACATCTTAGGTTATGTATGTCACTCAGCTCCCTGAGACAGGGAACGAGACGCAGCGTCATGCTTGAAGCTATGGGGAACACACTTCAGGCGTGCCCAAGTCTGAACACATGTAAAACCAGGCCTATTTATAGGCAAATTCAAGGTCATGTGACATAGCATTGCATGCCACAAAGCCTTTAAAAGGTGCCAGCAAAACATGTCATCAGCTTGTCTTTAGAAAGGCTGAAGACAGTCTGAAGAAAGGCTGTGCAGGTGAGACCAAAGCGTGGCAAAGCAACGCAGTCTCTCATTCACTGTCTCAAGAAACCGGGTTATATACGTAACCTGAGTCATTCCCTTTCGAGGGAACTCAATGCTGTGTCATGCTTGACACTATGGGGAAGTAATACCCACTATGCCACAGTAAGGGAAGGCCTGGCTCAGATGCTGTGAAACACTGGCCCAGAACATAGGAGCAGAGTAGGACTTGTTAATGCATTGGATTTTAAGTTGCATTTAAGTATAAAATGTAAAATCTAAAAAATGTGCACAGAGAGGACCAGCCTGCTGCATCACAAACATCACTTAGGGATGCTCTCTTAGACAGAGACTTAGATGATGCTACACCCCTGGTAGAAAGGGCGCTAATGTCCAAAGGTGACACAAGGTCACAGGCCTCAAAGGCCAGGGTAATAGCATCTATGATCCGGTGAGATAGGTGCATTACCTCAGTTGCGGCCAACAAAACCGAGAAGACTAAGAGGTGAAAGGTTTACGTCACTGGCCTGAGTGTGGACATAGATCCTCAAAGCTCTAACTGGACACAACAAACAAGCCTCTCCTGTTGTTTGATTTGACAGAGGACAGAAGGCTTGGAGTACCACCGGGTGTGGGGATATAATCTGGTCAAGGGTCCAAAATGGCTTTAACAAAGCCAGGGGCAAAATCCAAGCAGGCAGGGTCTACTGATGGAGCCTGCAGATCTTCTATCATTTTGAGCGATGTAGTAAAGCTAAGAGTTAAAGCCACCTTAAAAGTTCAAACTTGAAAATCCAAGATTCAAAATCCAAGGCTGACTCTAGGGACTCAAATGGAGCTGAAGATAAACCCCTTTTAACAATAGTAAGGTCCCAAGAAGGATCTCTCATAAGGTCCCAAGAAGGTCTCTTATTGGGAGACACCAGGGGGTGTCTCCTAATGGAGGCTCCATCGGCAGGTTCGTGGCTAGCAGACATGGCGGCAACATATACTTTGAGGGTGGCAGGAGCCAACCCTGCAGAGAGGTGCTCTTGAAGAAACTCCAGCACTAAACCAACAGGGCAGTGAACTGGGTCAATATGGTGTCGCCCACACCACGACACAAAGAGCTGCCATTTCAGGGCATACAGTCTCCTATTGGGGCTCTGGAACTCAGAATGGTCTCTACAACCTTAGTTGAGATACCAGAATTTAAGAGCTGGCTCCCCTCAGGGGCCAGACCCACAGTTTCCAGATTTCTGGCTGGGGTTGAAAGAGCAACCTCCGAGCCTATGACAGAAGGTCCCTCCGGACAGTAGAGACATAATGTCTGAAAACCAGATCCAGCTCAGCAGAACGGCACTACTAGAAGCACCTGAACTTGGTCCTGCCGAACCATGACTAGGACTCCCAGCAGCCTCTGCCATGTCTGTAACACTGGCATCCAGCCCCAAAGGAGTTGGATGAGTGAGGCTGAACCAGTGGGGACAGGGTGTCAAACTCCTTGGAGGCAAACAAATCTACTTTCCATTGGCCATACCTCTGCTAAATGGGCTCCACCACTTGTGGATTCACTTCACTTGACATTCCCAGCCCCTGCCTCGACAAGATATCTGCTCCCAGATTTGCATGCCCTGGGATATACATCGTTCTGATGGGGAGCAGCCTGGTCTCCGCCAAAAGAAGGATCTGCTGTGCCAGCCTGAATGACGGCATGAATGCAGTCCTCCTTGGTGATTCAAGTACAAGACCACTGTGGTGTTGTCCGTATGGACTAGGACGTGTAGAGTGAGACCCAAGGTAAGAAACCAGGGTCTGAGCCACATAGAAAGGGTACAGAGCACTCGGCGCATAACCCTTACCACCCTTAGCGGGTGGATTTTGGGATGAAACCCATTTATCTTTAGACAGAACTGAAATGGTCTCATGTGCAGCAAACCCAACAAAATCACACTGGCTGCCATAAGTCCAAACAGCCTCTGAAAGTGGATGACTGTCAGACGTTGGCCTACCCGAATGCTACCCACAGCAGCAAGGATTGACTCCACACGTGCAGGAGACAATTGTGCCCACATCGTAGTGGAGTCCCAAATTACACATAGAAAAGTAGTTCTCTGAACTGAAGAAAGCCTACTCTTCTAGGGGTTGAGTTTCAGCCCTAAGTACCTCATATTAGCTAACACAACATCTTGATTCCATGAGAACACATTCTATGGCCCCTTTTGCCAAGAAAGTTTCTAGTTCCCCGGCCAACACTAAATGCTGCTCTCCTACTACCACAGTCTGTAAAATGCTGTTGAAATGTGGAGGGTGGGAGGCAAATTGAATTCTGTACCCTCTCTCTACTGTTTTGAACAGCCATGAGGACAAATTGAGTGGAAGCTTCCACACTGCCAGAAGCCTGAAGCCTGTACTGAAGCCTGTTCCCCATAGCGTCAAGCATGACGCAGCATCAAGTTCCCTCGAAGGAGAACTTAATTTTTCAAATATTCTATAAAGTGTTACTGATATACAACATTAATTTGAACTCACCTTTTAAGGTCCAACTCACCTTTTTCCAACTCACACTTAGTTAAAAAAATGCAAAACCTAAAAATTAAAAAAAAAAAAACATTGACGTTCAAATACAATCTTATGTGTACATTTGAATCTCTTAAGCTACAAATCTACTTTTGTCATAAAATCAAAAAGTACCCTAATGGAAAAAGCAACAGTCTAAGCCTTTGGCTTAACTCAGTAACTTGATGTTTTGAGAATGAACTTTTACAGTGCAAGATTCTGAACCGATTGCTATAAAATGTCATCGTATTGCTTCAACTGTAGATTTTAATTCCACTGGGTAGTCAAGGTGCATACACCAGGCCCATCAGGTTCAAAAAAGCATTAAAAATCACTCAGGTGATGAATTACCACTTGTTCCTCAATCACCAGGGCAATGTCATTGTAGAATGCTGGGAGAGGTTCCTTCACATTTTCCACAACTACTAGGATGGCCTAGATGCACTAGGATCATCACACCCTTGATTACATTTTTTACCTGGTCAATAGTTTTTTTAGAATGCAAAGAAGACAAGGTGATTAGTTCTGAAGGAATAACCAGACCCATGGGAACTGAGAAAAGTAATGTTTCATTTCTTCTCAACTTGTCATATGTTTCAGCTTACCTCACATATCTTTATTGTTGACTGTAAAATATAAGAATTTATGTTACAGCAAGATTAGTTTAGCTGGGGATTCAAACTTTGCAATGCATTCATCAAAACATCTAATACATTTACTACGCATTTGTCCCAAGTTTGTATGGTTCTAACATCTCTCACTATTTTTTTCTTTCCATGTTCTTTGATCCTAGAAAATGTGCACTTTTACTTTACACTGTATTTGTCTTGTAAATAAATCACCTGGTGATGCAACACATAAATGCTGTTGCATAAATGCTGGTTCCAAGACTTACCAGAACCATTGAGGTTTTTATACAACCATGTACATAACAGCCAGCAAAATCAAACATTGATGTATTGTAAGATTACAAACTTGATGGCAGTTTCCCAGATGGGCTTAGATTAAGCCAGGCTAGTGACCCGGAAGTCCAAGGCGGTGCTGCAGATGGTGATGGGGGACTGGCAGGCTGGGTGACAGTGAAGAGAGTTCAATTTAATACAAATAAACTTTATTTGTATAGCGCTTTTATAATGTGGCATTGTCTCAAAGCCGCTTTACAGGGAGGAAAAAGGAAAAAAAACAAGGAAACATATACAATGATACAAGTAACAACGGTATGTCAATTATTAATGTCAAAGTCAGATATCTACTATGGAGTATCAAATGTCTATTATCGGCAGTCTCCCAGTGAGCACTCCAACACGGCAACAGTGGCAAGGAACCCAAACTCCAATGATGAATGTGGAGAAAAAAACCTTGGGAGAACCCAGACTCACCAGGAGGGTAATTTCTCCTCTGATGCATTACAGCTGCAATCAGTACTTTGGTGTAAGGGTTTATAGACTTACAGCATTGCAATCAGTATTCTGATATAATGTTTAATAGGTTTGCAGTGTCGTAATCATTGCTGTTATGATTTAAGTATTGAATTACAGTAATGACTAGTTTTAATTTGGGTCTGGTGATTTTGTATTCATTTTATGTTAGCCTGATGGCTGACATAATACAATAAGGGATGTTTAGGCGAGGATGCCGACGTTAAAATGAGACTGAGAGCAGCTATAACATCAGATTCTGGTACAGACAGAATAATATATTTTACTAAGAATATGAACATAGATTAACAGTAGCATTAGTGTAATAGGTGATGGTGGCGGTTGATTTTTTCACAGTTCCCATGGTGGTCACCCCCTCCTTAGTCAGGCTGTTGTGAGCATTGTCTAATCGAACTGGACTTAATCTGCATCACTCAGAGTCCCTCGGAGGAGAGGGAGAGAGGGGAAGAGAGAGAGGGAAACAAAACAGGCTTATTCACATTCTGTGTGAACGTAGGGGCCGTTCACACAGAATGTGAAAGCCATGTAGTAAAGTGGGTAAAAAGTGTGCTCGGTTCCGGTTAAGCCTAACTGTTGCGGCCTAGGTGTGATAGTAGTTGAACTGGGTGAATGCACATCTGAAGAGATGGGTCTTTAGTTTAGACTTGAACTCCTCGAGTGTGTCTGAGTCCCGAACATTGCTGGGAAGGTCATTCCAGAGTTTTGGTGCTAGGTAAGAGTCCTGACGGGCCACGATGGAGCAAAGGAAGCACAGAGGCAAGGCGGATCTGAAGGGCTGATGGGAGAAGGTGCAGTCATGAACCCAGGGACTGAGATGAAGCCAGAGGATGCACCTTCCAGAGCCTAGCTGGTGATGAGGAAGCCCGAGGCGGAGCTGAAGAGCTGGAGGATTTAACCAATCAGGGCAGAGCTGCGAGACACCAGCAGAGGTGGTGGATCCCAGAGGGCCAAACCAGAGAGCTGAACTGAGTCAGCGAAGAGAAGGGATCCACAATAATTGTGAACATTTGAAATGTGCTAGACCTGTTTAGAAATGAATTGCTGACTGTGAATGCTGTAAGCCCTACAGTTAACCATGAGGTAATGACAGCATTTTGTGTTGTGTAGAGTAGAGTAGTTTACTAGTACCTGTACCTACTTTGTCACCACTCTGTTCTCATATGCACATTGCATCCTGGTATCTTCTGATTTATACATCAAACACGACTAGGACTATTCAATAAACTATTTTCATTTTTCTATCATAATTTTGTATTCTGCCTGCTGTTCTTCTTTTATATATTGGCTTCATAGTTGAGTAGAAGTGTCAACTCACAGCAGTGCTGACTATCTTTGAGTAACGGACAATATCATCACAAAGGTGATGTCTCTTACTCACTACAGCACTATTCCAGGTAGAGGGGCTGGATGGCAAACAAATTCATAATAAACAAAAAAACAATGCAAAACTAAAAGAAAGTTTGTGGCTAATCATTTTGGGATAGTGCTCCAAAAAGTGATGCTTGAGGATAAGTTGAAATCTGGGAACACCTCTTTCAGCAAGCATCTGTGTTCTGAGATTTTGGACTATAAGAGGCACAATGTCTCTTCAGAAAAATGTCAATAATTCAATAATATAATAAGACTTGCCAAATTTTGGTTCTTTCTGGTGCTCTGTGACCAATCATTACTGGGAGTAGCCTAACAGTCCAGTTTCCACCAACTGTTTTGATGCAGATGGTTTTGAAATGTGTTGTTTATTGATTTTTTTTATTAGGCAACCTGAAAGGAAATGACATTATGATAGAATTGAGGTCATCTAATGAGAAGGAGCTTTTGGATATCAGACACTTTATGCACAGACTTAAAAAAACCTTTTCAAAGCTTATAACACACAAGTAACTAAAGTAACATTGTCAGGTAACTCATTTCTTTACATTCTTTTAGATTCTTAAAATCCTATGATAACAAATTTATCATGGTCAGTGTTACTTCCTGTCTGCCATTTTTAATTATATTAAAAACCTACTTTTATGATTTCCTTTCACAGCGTTTCTCCGATTTAAACAAAACTTGGTACGTGGCATCTAGAGACACAACAAAAAGTTATGGAATTTTTTGGAACTATGTAGTCAACATCCTGACAGCCTCATAAAATTTGGTGACAGCACCACCTAATGGTCAAAAGTTAAAATTATTGTCTTATAATAGCTTTTACTTATGTTTTCTTTTACTGCTTTCCTAATCCCTTTATCAGAGAGGTCCACAAATATTTCCTATGGTCCTATTGATGGGCTAGACTCCATAATTGCTGCTCAAGCCACAAAGGGGCAAGGACCCCTATTGTATCCATTACTTTTCTTATTATTATTAGGGGTTTGTTTAACAGTTTGATTGGGCTCAGCCGCAGTTCGCATATAGTGCTACTTATCATTACGACAACATACACCATCTATTAGTGTATTTAGGTGTATAATGGGTCTGGTTCTCACCTTGATTAACAGAAATTATAGTGGCGCGTAAAGCAGCAAATTGCTCCATCAGGTCATCCATTTCCAAAATAAACAAATGCGAATACAATTAAGTCAAAATTGTTGTGCGGCAGAAATTATAAATCTGTTGGGTAGTGAATTAGCAAAAGCATTTTTCCTCGATACAAAAAGTTGTATCAAGAATGACGTAAACATGCTCTAACTCAGAACTTAAAGTGCAAGTGTACGGGGGAAGGCCAGCGGGGGAGTGGGGACAACTGCGCTAGGGCACAGTTCAAGGCAACCATGGCTAATGTGAGTACACCCTTAGCCGTGAGTTTTTAAAATACAGGAGCAGCAGGTAATACGGAAAATGTACATTTATCCTGCTACTATGCTTCTGTAAATGTAGCGAATTCAGTGATATGTGAGGTATGCTTAATTATAATAAAAGTTAACTTGATTGCTGCCACATTTCTGACAATGACATTCAAACACAGGAGCAAATAATTTAGCATGTCCTTGTCATTATCAGCATATACACAGAGGAAACAGGAAGTAAACACTGCTAGTTTATTTGAATCACAGAGAATAAACAGCAGTAAAACATCAACAATTAATTCAACATAAACTTGACAGTAAACATCAAACAATGTAAACAAATAGGTAAGAAGCTGATTAGCATAAACGTTACTTTATAAATGTTATTTTAAAATAATTTTTAAAATAATTTTTAATAATTTTAAAAAGTCTTTTCAGAGTCTTTTCAGAGTCTTTTCTTAAATAGACCTTAGGGGATAATCCACAACAAGGAGATTGCTGAAGAATGTAGCTTTTAAGTAGACTAGAAATGAGGAGTGACTGAGGAATATATAGTGTGGGTGATTAACGGAGACAGGTGAGCGTGATTAAAAGTCAGGTGACTGGGAGTGGGTAGGCTGTGAGGATGTGTCCCTGACATTACCCCTTCCTCCAATTTCAACTACAAACAGGATCTGAGGATGTTTGAGGATCAGAGTGTTACAGAAGACTTGTTTGAGATTAAAGGTTTGAAGGGCTTCGGGGGTCCAGGACAAACACTTGGTACGCTTACAGAGTAGTGACATGAAGGGTGCTGTGAGTATACTAAAATTTAAATGAACCTACGTTAGAAATTGGCAAAATCAATAAAACTTTGGAGTTCTTTAACAGACTGTGGGTTAGGCCAATCTCTGAATGCTTTAACCTTCCCCTGATCCATCTGGACTCCCTGAACTTTTGAATGACCTGCATAACATGGTGGCGAAGTTTGGCCAGGTTCCAGGAGTAAATCAAGATGTCGTTAATGTCAAACGACATTACGACAAAACAACAAAACGATGAAGGAACTCCCGGAACGCCTCATTTATGAATCCTTGGAAGACTGATGTGGCACTGGAAAGACCAAAGGGCATCACAAGATATGTCCACAAGTGGTATCCTCTCATCACCTTCCCAGATTTAAACAAAGTTATACACGCTTCGCAGGTCCAATTAGGAGAAGATGTGAGCTCCACGATGTTACTCAAGGGCAGCCAAAGACATAGGACCAGGGGAAGAGGGGAAGAAAAATAGTTAACAGTTTGTGAGTTAAGACAGCGATAATCTATACAGGGTCTAAAGCCTCCATCTTTTTTCCCACAAAGAAAAAACTTGATGCTGCTGGGCAGGTGGACAGATGGATAAGGTGTTGGTCAAGAGCCTCCTTGATGTACTCATCCATGGCCTGATTTTCCGGGATGGACATTTTCTACCCTTGGTAAGTTTAGCCCCAGGTAGCAGGTCAATGGCACACTGCAATGACCATTGAACCTCTGAAGAATGTATGGAAAGCCAAGGGCATCCCAGGATGATGTTGATTGTGGAACCCTCCAACACCAGAAAGGATATTTGCTTCTAATGAAAACAGCCGATCTGAACGTGATGGGAGGTGATTGATAATGAATCTTCACACGTCCTAACGGTTTTCCCTATATGGTTTCGATGTTGAGTATATGAGAATGGCTTTTACAGGATAATTGCAGTCAATTCAGAAGGGTTTGAGAAATAAAGTTACAAGATGTAGTTTCAGTGTATATACGTCTGGATTAATTTGAATGTTATTTACCGCAGGACAAGTAGGACATTTGATGAGATGACCAGGACTTTGATGAGATGACCAGAAGATCCACAGTATAGGCATAAACCATTACTAAGACAACGGGTTCTTTCTGCTCTTGTAAGATGATGTGAGTTCAGTTAAATGGGTTTTGGTGTTGGAAGTATAGATGGGGGCGAGGTAAGTGGACATACAGGTGAGGATTCTTCTAACTGACAGGCAGTCAGCTGTTGTGAGATCCTGATTGCTCAGGATTGCATATTATCAATACAAAAACTTGTTTTTGGATGTTTTTTTGAAACAGCACTTTTTCAGATGTTTGATTTCTGTTGTAGGTTAATATTGTTGTGTTCCCTAGAGCCTCTAAAGGTAATAATCAGCAGTAATTAACAGTCGTTTGGCATTGCATTTGAAACGGGCCAAAACAAATTCCCCACTAGCACATCAAAAAAAAGAAAAATAAATTGGATTTGCAGAATTAATCACAGTAGATACAATTTTTACAACATCATCTTCTGCCTGCACCTGTAATTCATGTACCCTATTACCTCATATTAAATCTTTAAGGACAAACCCATTGGCCCAACAATTAACTACAATAGTGTGGGCAAAGGTGTTCTGTGTTTCTGTGTTGCGTTTATCAGAATTAGCTTGGTTAATAATTTTAATGTGGCTCAATTTTAAATAATATTTTCAATAAGTTTTCAATCTGATACTGATCATAATTTAGTTATTTGACTTCAGAATTTCATAGTCTTTATTTTTTCTTTAGCGACCTGATGTCGCTTACAGTTTTGCGCTGGCCCGTTCAGGCACCTCTCATGGTCACAAAAAATCGGTCACAAAATTCTCAGGTGATAGAAATCTGAAGGTGTTTTGGGCTGAGGAATTACTCCAATCCAACTTAAGGCATTAGTCAATTTAAGCACAAGCCAACAATTTACATTAATAAATTAATTTATTTTACCAGACAGGTTACACTTAAATTGGTCTATCAAGATAATATCAAATTAAATCACTAAAAATGATCAGCTTAAAACATAGAAACAAAGTAATTGTAAGGAACTCTGGAGGTGAGTTAGAATCCATATTGGAGAAGTTTAATAAAGAATCCAAAACAGAGAGCACAATCGTGGTCAAAAAACAGGCAATGTATGCAAAAACCAATGGACTATCCAACCAGAAATCAAGGCAGACAAAAAACATAAATCCAATAAATAGGCAAAATATCATAACAATAGGCAAACAATAAAAACTGTGGGAAACACTCAGTAAGGCAGAGACTCTGGCAATACTTTGCCAATCATAGTTGCAAGCATATGGCTTTTAAACAGTACAAACAGGAAGTAGTTGTAGAAGAATTAAAGTGGTTTCAGTATTCCAGAGAGGGTTCCATCTGTTGGTGAGATGAATGAGACTCTGACTGTGGCCTTACAGAATCTCCCCTCTATGAACACCTCCAGGTGTTGTTCTGCTGGGGCATCCCCTTAATCTAGGTGCAGGTTAATTGGGGTGTGCTTGGTGGAACTCATGCATCAATGAAGTGTTTAGGATGTCTCTTGAGGATACCCAAGATCTCTCCTCTGGGCTGTAACCCTTCCAGTCCACCAAGTATTGCAGCTGGCCCCCTCTCCTCTGTGAGTCCAATATCTTTTTGACTGGCTGGAGTCAGTCTTGGAGATCAATTGATCTCCAAGCAGTCTGGAGATCAATTGATCTCCAAGGGGGGGTAGAGGTTCAGGTTCTGAGGACATGGAAGGAACACATGAAAGGAAGGAGAGATGTGATAGCTAGCAGGAAGCTCCAGTTTGTAAGTCACAGTGTTAATTTGTCTTGGGATACAGAATGACCCTACGCACCTGGGGCTGAGATTCCTGCTGGGTAGCCATAGACTAAGATCCCTTGTGGATAACCAAACTCTGTGGCATCACTGGTAGTTGACGTGGGGATGCCTCCTGCAGTCTGCCCGGATAAATCGCTGAGTCCCACACACACTCACTCCTCCTGATTCAGTCATCTACCACTGGCATTGTTAAAGGTTCCTCTGACCAAGGGAGCAATGGTGGTTGATAACCGAGATCACATTGGAAGGGGGCGAGTCCTATAGAAAAACGAGTTTCAGGCGTACTACTTTGATGTAAACTGGTGCCGTCTGTCTGTAACAACGTCCTCTGGTAATCCATAGATTCTAAAGACTTAATTGAACATTGCAGAGCAGTCTCCAAGGCTGCAGGGAGGCCTTTAAGGGGAATCGGATGGCAGGATTTAGGGAATCTCTAAGATCACCAAAATGGTGTTGGAATGGAATTAGGGGGATCTGTAAAATGTCAAGAGACAAATGTAACCATGGTCTTTGAGAGATGGGCAGTAATCCCTGCTGTTTTACGCAGACCAGCAGGGAGTTCTCCAGGGGGCTTTAGATAGAACATGACTTGACATAGTTAGTTATGTCTAGGTTAAGACTTGGCCACCAGAATGCATTAAGAATTAAAGTGATGATACGTTGTATACATGGGTGTCCAAAGCTAAGGACAGTATGGACCCATTGAATTACTCATTGTCTGAGGGTGCTTGATACATATTGTTTGTTGAGAGGACATTCTGGTGGAGTGGGATCTGCCTGTTGTTCACACTGGCTTTCTTCCATGATGTTCCATCTGACAGGTGCTATTATCACACTGGGTGGTAAGATAGGTTTTTGATAAGGTGGAACACATGGTGGATCATATCTTCTAGAAAGGGCATCTGCTTTGCTGTTTTTGCTGCCTGACCAGTAAATGACTGTGAAGTGGAACAATGTGAAGAACAGTCACCAGCAAGCTTGCCTGGGGTTTTAACATTTAGCACACTTAATGTATTTAATATTCTTGTGGTCAATGATTACCTGAAAAGGGTGTGCAGCCCCCCCAGCCTCCACTCTTCCAAAGAGTTTTTTGTTGCGCACATCACAATTTCTCTCTGATGGTATTGATATTCTAGAGAAAAAAGTCCATGGAGTTCCATGCCTCAGTGATAACACTGCTCCTGTTTCACAGTCAGATGACTGATGACAGGAAGACTGGGGTCTGGATGTTTTAGAATGGGGCAGTTGTGAACTTGTTCTTCAGGCCTTTAAGTGCTGCTTGCTCTGTGTCAGTCCAGTAATTACTTTGGTTTGCCTCAGGAGAGAGGTTAATAGATCTTAGGTAATACTGTAGTTCCTGATGAATCTTTTGTAAAAAGTTGCGAAACCCAGGAAGCTTTGCAGTTCTTTCACCGTGGTAGGGTGTGGCCAATCTGTTACTGCCTTGACTTTCATAAGGTCCATCTACACACATCTTGATGACTTATTTTATATGGAAAGTTGGTTTTATCACAGAAGTTGGTTCTGGTTGTGTGAAATTCACATTTCTGTTCTTTCACATACATGTGATTATTAAGTATATGTGAAAGTAACTCTTTCACATGTCGAATGTGTTCATCTCTGGTTTGTGAGTAAATGAGGATATCATCAATGTATGCAATGATGCACTGGTTCAGAAGGTCTTGGAAAATCTCATTAATGAAAGACTGAAAAACAGCTGGGGCACTGGCAACACTATATGGCATGACCTGGTATTCATAGTGCCCCCTAGTGATGAGAAACAATGTTTTCTATTTATCTGATACTAATGAGATTATAGGCACTTCTAAGCTCTAGTTTTGTGATGGAATGTACCTCACGTAGTTGCTCCAAAGCATAGGGCATTAGTGGTAACTGTCACAGAGCCAGCCATGCCTCCTGCACCAGACATCACAACTCCCCCAACTCATTCCCTCTCACCTGCCTACTGATTCTATGCACATGCACAACTAATCAAGGACTCTCTATAGAAACACCACTCTTGAGCACTTCAGTTTTGTTTGGTTTTGTTGATGTTAACTTCTCAATGCCCAAACTCCTGATCTTATCACTTACATTTTGGTAATTGATACAGATTATTTATCTGTTGGATTGTTTATCTGTCTTCCTTCCTCCATCGTCTGCTCCACTGGGATTCTACTAGAGAGAATCTGAATGTAAACAAAGTCAATAAGTTACCATTCATTCATCTGTAGATTTAAAGTCAACTGTTGTTCCTGATTCCAGTTTTGTTTACCATCAATATGCAACTGTCTGAGCTCGCCTCCATTAATAAAGATTATTTGCACATGGTTGATGAGGAGGTAACCAAGTTGTTTTCACTTTACTAAATACTTCCTTAAATGCTGCATATTATTCAGGAACATTTACCTGAATATTGGGCCAGGTCAATACTTTAAGCAAACTTACTTTAAGGCAAAGAAATGTTAGAGTTGAAGCAGTGTTCTTGACCATTTATTGAGCTCATTTTGTGTCCAGGATATGCTGGGGTCATGGATTGCCAGTGACCTATGATAACTGGGTTTTTGGGAGAATATATTACATATGAGATTTTTTTTTCTTACTGTACTAAATAATCCAATCTGAAGGGTAATGGGAATAGTTTGTCAAGTAATGCCTGTTCCCATGGGTTCATTATCCACTGCTGTGATGTTGATAGATGGCATCATTGGTGATCAGGTTGTCCACAGTAAAAGCAGAGTTGTTCTTGGAAAAGACAATGGCATTCTTCAGGAGAGACCCTAGTGTATCCGATTTGCATGAGCTTGGGTTTTACTGGTGAATTTTGGAGCAAATTTTTAGGTGGTGGCAAAGCCTGAGTTGACGTGGGTCATGGGTTATTGTAAATTAGTAAAAATCCTTTGGACATGTCTGCTGAGCCATCAACCCAGGTTAGATCTGGTAGGGTGAAGAGACTGAGTGAGATGTTTATTGTCGGCACAAAGACTGCTGAGTTGAGCTTGAAATCCATGAAAAATTTTCCCCTGGTATGTATAGGCCACTTGGAGCTGTGATACTTCTGCTAAGTAGGCAAAGTATTCTGTAACAAACTCTGAGCTGGACGCAGGTTAGAATCCATGTTGTAGAAGTTTAATTAAGGAATCCAAAACAGAAGCCACAATCGTGGTAGTCATGGCAATGTATCCAAAAATCAATAGACAGTCAGCAATCAATCAGCAATCATGGCAAAAAAATGTTAATCCAATAAACAAAAAAAACAAAAAATCAGCTAGTGATAGGCACGTCCGAAACACTGTTTTATGAAGCTTTGAAACCTTTATGAATCTTTTGTTGTGAATCAGTGCTTCGGAGCACATATCATACTGGTCAAGTCACATGATTTTAGCAAAACATTTTGAAACGCTGATGGTTCACCACTAGAGGGTGTTGATCTCACATAAAATTTGCCAAATTTTACTATAAAAGCAAACAGGTCAAGGCCAGATGTTGTGTGTTACTAAATAGAAGAAAATTGGATATAAGCAATAATTTAAATGGTTTTTAATAATTTATTATTTCAAAAACAAGAAAACAATTGGTTTTTCAAAATTGCAATTGGTTTGTAAAATCTATTATTGAGTTTGGCGTAAGATCTTGTTGCTTTTACATTTTACATTTGTAATAACAGGTGTCACCTAATAATGGTGAATTATTTGGCGAAACAATTGGTACAATTACTTCAAACTTAGTAACTTAGATGGGTTTCTCCCATCACTAATCATAACAATTGGGAAACAATGAAAACTGTGGGAACCATTCAATAAGGCAGAGGATCTGGCATTTCACAACGCAAGGTTGCAAGCATATGGCTTTTAAACAGTACAAACAGGAAGTGGAGCTGGAGTGGTTTCAGTATTCAGGAGAGGGCTTCCTCTGTTGGTGCAATGAATCAGACTCTGACTGTGGCCTTACAGTCATAGCCGGATATAGATACACATAGTGATTGTGAGAAAGTTCTTTTTATGGAATACTTCCCTGAGTCTTTTGCCAAGCCACTTTATATACACAGATGAGACAAAGAGTCATACTACCACCTATTTAGAAATTCGGGTTTCATGACCTGAAGGAACACCCTAACCAGTCCAAAATAGGAGTGTAAATTTGTTAAAAGTGTGTAAAGCTGTTAAAGCCTTATGTAACCCTGTCTTATAGTTTGACCCTTTAATTTGACCTTTATACCCATCACACCAAGACCTTTAATATGACATCAGACATGAGAATAAAAACTCAAGGACTTCATGATATATATAGTTAACACAAAGTCCAGGCACATTCAGTGGCCTGACAGCCCTGCAGGGAGAGAAAAGGAAGAAGGTATACCAGATTAGGAAGGGAGAAAGGGTGGGGGTTTGGATTCTCTATATTGACGTAACACATGCTGCATCCCAATTTTCCTACATTTATTATACCCTGAAATTATGTACTGTTTTTTTATGGAGAAGTATACACATTTTAGTGTGTAGCAAAATAGTATGCGGGTACAGGGACATACTAACACATAGTGGAAGTGACCGTGATTGCCATGACAACATTGTGATCATTAAAAATCACACACATCAAAATCCAACTCCTCCTTGAATTTAAGCATTTCTAATGTAATGCTTACTAAATAATTTTGGGAAGAATAACTTTTTTGGCTTCATGGTAACATCGTGGTATTCCTTCATGGTAACATCACCTTCTCACAATGAGTTGTTGGTAATATCAGCTGTTAAAGTGTTAATGGATCTGCACTTCACATTTTCACCAACAAATAGTCGACCATCCAGGTACTTTAAGGATACTCTTTTCAGCATACTACTATGGAACATACTAATTCTAATTTTGAATACTATTTAGGATGGATAGTGATCAGTTAGATCAGTAGCCTTACAAATCCTTCAGCTACAACATTAGGTTTAACTGTAGTACACAAAGCTGTACTGTTCCAACCTTCTGCTCTGCTCTCATTCTCTGAGCGTATTAGAGCATATTAGATTACAGCTCATGAATTTAGCATGCTTTGCTATGCAGAAGCCAAGCTATTCAATCAGAACTTACAGAGTGATAATCACAAAGGCTTTTTATAGCCCAGGTCAAACCACCACACAAAATATTAATGCCTTTGTCTATGACGTCATGGTAAGGGAGCATTAAAATTTGCTGTACAAGACTGGAGTTGCTGTGAAAAATACATTCAGCAGTTAGTGAACATGCAAATCTCAATTGGCTAAAGAATAGAGGACAATTACACATAAGTTACTATAAAATCTCTCTTTTCTGTTTTTAACTATTTCTTTTCTATATTGTGCAAATTTCTAGTGTGAAGTTTGTGCATGTTATACATTTTCTTATTATTTAATAGAAAATATAAGCAAGAAGTGTTTAATGCTTCTTTTTCATAGTGGATAGACATTTATCTATCTACCTTTATCGAAGTGTTTCATCTTCCTTACATGTGTATGTGGATAATATTGAATGATACATGCTCTGCCATGGGATTTACTCATAAATGTAATGTACCAAGAGCTTCACTTAGTCATAGATTAAGACCTATCCAGATTAAGACCTATCCAGATATATGTTTCTCCTTAAAGCAGAAAAGAATCACTTTTATGAAATCAAGATCCAAAATCGTGATCCAAGAATTAGAGTAACACTTATGGTACCATTTTTTATTTATATTTCATCTGTAACTAAATGATACAGGCCAAAATGAAATTTCCCTTGCGGTAATTATGGGTGGCTTAATAGCGCGGTGTGCGGTTCACCTGCAGAAATTGCCTTTGCAGTCCACTGATCAAATTGGCACCTTGCCTTTCAGAATCGTTACCTAATAACAGGTCTAAAGGGATGCTAGTGCTCATGTTTATGATACTACCTCAACCTAAAGCTACTTCATGAGCTCAAAAGTGTGTGGTCCAAGGTTGAGAATGTTGTGACAGTAAACAACAGATAAACAGAGAGACAAAGTAGAAAGCCTGATACTTTTTTACCTACTACCAATTTTGACTAAAACTAAATTCACAGTGCTCAGAATCCTGAAAAGTTAATTTTCTGGTTTATGGTTGCAATAAATTCATATTACACCACGCTACAGTTCTCAGTGTCTTGAGTAACCTTTGACTTACTATCATGCTCTTAAATTAGCACACCTTTAAACGTCTGTCTCCAAAAACAGGAGATGTCATCGGTTACGAGTGCTGCTCTGACGGAGGAGACGCTAATGAGCTGTATCTGTTATTCTGGATGATTTGTTACCCCAGACTAATTACTGTGTGTCACCATACATGATAATGAATCTATTCTTTATATGATGCTTTATTTTCAACCAATTCCATCCAGAGATGCTGTTTACCAGTGAATAACAGTGTCAGTATGTGTGACAGGTTTTAAACTCATAAAGAGGCAGCAGAGCCGTGTGTCAGATGGTTTTTCCCTCTTGCTCAAGGACGGGGATTTTGACCTCTTTCTCTGCCAGGCAGACAGCAGATTTTCATAGAGAAAACATGTTTTTCCAAGAGTCTGTTTGGAAATTGATGGTGACATGCTGGCGTAAAGGTTTTTTATATAATGATATTCACAGACAGACAGTAGAAATTAGAGGTCAAATTATGACTGCAGATAAAAGCACACAAAATGTAAGAGAGATCAAAATAAATATAAATAGAATTATGCTTTGCTTTTTACCCCAGCAGACAGAGGCACAAATTAGCCAAATTTATCCCACTTAAATGGGAATAATGATTTCAGTCTTATTAAAAGCCATGGTTAACCATAAATATTAAAAGAGTGCCTGAGAACTATAAGATTCACATTTTTTATTACATCTTTTTATGAACATTTCAACCACTTGAAATGTATTTCAAGTGGTACGTATTATTGCACACCAAAACTCAGAATATTGCTTAAAGAGACCAGGTATCAATATAATCCAGGTATGGAGTCCTAACTTGATGAAAAGCTTCAGTATACATATGAGTAACACAAGTTAAGACTTCTAAGGAAATCATTTCCCTAATAATCTTGTGCCATCCTTTCAAAGATGGGGGTTTGTCACTGATCCAAGTCAACAATATATTTTTTCTGGCAGCAAAGGCTAGAATATCAAATAGATGTCTGTTGAATTTGTTGTGCAAGTGTCAGACTGGGAGACCTAAAATCAAAGACAAGGGATCCAACTGTAGCTCAAGTCCAAACATACGGCTCATACAAACAATAACTTTTGACCAATAAGCTCTAATTACAGAACAGTACCATAATAAATTAGTATAATCTCCCACCTCCACCTTACATTTAACACATAATTGTGAATTGCTTGAGTAAAACTTGCTTCAAAGAAGCGGTGTGATATGTAATCTATGCACAATCCTGAGCTGAATAGCTTTGGCCCTATTGCAAATAGATATCTTATTTGCCTGACTCCAGACCAATTCCCATTCCTCCTCTGTGATGGTCAATTGAAGCTCCCCTTCCCATAATCTTCCAAGCTCCTGGGTGTTCACTACTTCATATGAGCAAAGGGCATTATAAAAATATGAGATCTGCTTACACGATGGGGGATTCAGCAAAATCTTCTCTATAACTGACGTGGAGGAGTTAATGATAAGAGTAGTACTTTTAAAAGTATAATCCCTAATTTGAAGAAATCTAAAGAAATTAATCTGGGCATTTTATATTTTATAACCAAATCTTCAAAAGACATTCAAAAAGAAACACAAAAAGAACCTTCAACAAACAAATCACCCAGCCTGTATATCCCATAAGAGTTCCAAGTTTTAAAACTGGAGTCTGAAAGACTAGGCAAAAACTATTATTAATGGTTATTATCAATGGGGGTTAGAGAAGACGAATCAGCCCTGCCCTCTATCTTATGTATAATAGACCAGGCCTTCCACGTATTACATACAATTATGTTGTCACATAATGCCTCACTTACCTTGAAACTTCTAACAAAAAATACATTTTGTAAAGGGCAAGGTGGCTGTGAAGCCTCTAAATCAAGCCATATAGATTTAGGGTCCTCTTTAATCCATTCGGCTATGAATCTTAGCTGACAGGCCAATTGGTATTTTCTAACATTTGGCAATTCTAAGCTCCCTGAAGAACCAGAAAGCCGCAATTTAGAAAATTTTAGTTCATTTATATGGAATAAGCGGAAGCCTAGACTAAGCCATTCTTTTAATTCCTTTATTGTTTTATTCGACAATAAGATTGGTATCATCTGTAGTAAATGAAGCCTGGGCATTATATTCATCTTGACTACAGTAATCCTCCCAAGCCAGGAAAGAGGAAGATCTGACCATCTAATCTAAACCTAGATCCTTACGAATTTTATCCAACAGTGGGATAAAATTAACTTTAGGCAATTGACAGATCGTGGGGGTAATATTAATTCCTAAATATGTAAAACCAAATTCCAAAACCTTAAATGCAAAGGAAAACATATTAATTATATGTGTGCTTGGGTGTCTTAAATGCAAAGCAACAGACTTGGAGAAATTTATTTTGTACCCTGAAAATTATTGTACCCTAAATGAGTTAATAATATCTACTAAACTTGGCACTGAAGCACTGAAGCACTGGCACTGAAGATCTATTTTGCATGAAATGTAAAATGCCTTGCTTTCAACATCAATATCAACAATATATTGTCTAATGTTCTAGTGTGAACAAAATATGGGTTAGAGATTTGCGAATCATTGCATTCTGTTTTTAACATTTTACACCGCATCACAATTTTTTTTTTGAATTGGGGTTGTATTACTGCCTTGTTACATCAGTCAATCAGCTTGTTTGTCAAGGCAGAGTTTCAAAATGACTGATCATATAGTAAGATAAGGTATTCAGAGATAGTGAATAATTTAAATGAATTGATATTGAGTTCATAACACCTATAATCTTAGTTCCAAAGATTGAACCATATGAGTTCATTAACCACACTTGTGTCGTTTTTGATGCCAAAACTTGATATTTTAAGTAATGTTAAGTTGTGATAACTCAATGTCTTTATTAATGATTACATTGGGGTTTATAGTGTAGGAAATATGGTTGATAATGACAGATTTGGTATCGCACTACTTTGCATGTGCCAGGAATCTATAGACAGCAGACACATGACAGGTAATTTAATCAAAGGTTATAAGTGGTTTAATGAATTTTATGTCATTTGACCACTATGGGGGGCTGGCCCCAGACTTTTGGTATCTCTCGGTATGCTTCAAGGAATCTATAGATGGGGATTTTTGGACAAAGCACTTAAAAGTTAAAAGAAAAAATAGCCATCTCAGCAACCAAGTTTC
Source organism: Chromobotia macracanthus (assembly GCA_036877525.1). Classification (NCBI taxonomy): domain Eukaryota; kingdom Metazoa; phylum Chordata; class Actinopteri; order Cypriniformes; family Botiidae; genus Chromobotia; species Chromobotia macracanthus. The sequence goes on from JAZGTH010000030.1 coordinate 5,931,972, forward strand.
GTGTCCATACAAAAAGCATTGCGAAGATACAGCCTCACAAACATTTTTGCATGCTTTTCTTCAAATTCAGCTGTGCATTATTCAAGAATGGTTGGGTTTATTAAGCTTTTCATATTTTTTTTGTCTAGGGTGTGCCTAGTTGCTACATTGCAAATTTCATGCAAATTGGACAAACACCCTAGGAGGTGTATAAAAAAGTAGATTTAAAACAATTTAAAATGGAGGGAAATTTTCATGATGGAATTTGAATCATCATAAGCCAAGGAATTAGAGGAAAAATTATTTTGTTTCTGAGACTTACCAATCAAAAGTTTTGAGAATGAACAAGAGTGAAACTTTGAATCGTTGGTGGCATTAAGGGGTTTGAGGTAGAGACTCCAAATTGCTAAGTGCCATTTCAGACTGTCACCTATCAAATTTCACAACTTTTTACCATACTACTGTAGATATTAGATAAATGTGCATTGTATGTGTATTGTATGTATGTTGTGTAAATTAATAATAATAATAAATAATAAATCTTCTGCCTTTTAGCACATCAGTACTGAATTATTATTAATATTACTTTATTGTCCTCAAAAGGTAATTTTTTATGTAGGCAGCAGTATACATTCACGTACAGTAACACAGAATGGATCCAGCATCCGGCAGACCGACCCAAGCTCCAGTTTATCCTGAAAATTGTCCCTGCTCCTGTACAGTCAAGTGCTCATCTTCATGCCATAGAACAATGTCTACAGTGATAGCTTGGGACACCCAAAAATTTGATGGACTTCTTTTTAAATTTTAAATAGGCAATTTAATGCTCATCTGTTTGGTTGCCTGTTAATTTTCACATTAACATACATTCAGTCTTGTAAAAGCAGTTTGCTGTTAGAGCTGCAGTCAGTAACTTTATGCCATCACCGCCATCTCTGTTGAAACCTTCCTCAGTTTTTATCATTAACATCATGGCACCATCCTCCCTGACACAGCCCTTATTTATCTCTTTCTCTGACATGTCACTAAATCACACCCGTAGTTCTAATCCATACGAATATTTAAATCATTTAATTTGAGCCTTTCTCTCTTTTAAACAATCGTAGTTACAGACTGCAGCTTTAGTGTGTCGGAGGAGAACTGGCCATTCCTGCTAAGCCTGGTTTCTCACAAGGTTTTATTTTTCATTTATATATCACTGGAGTTTTTTCCTTGCCATTGTCGTTCTGTAGGCTTGCCTGCTGGGAGCCTGCTGACATTAGCTAAGAACATTCACTTTGTACAGTTTGTTAATTACGATTGTTTAATCATTTTATTAGTTTTAATTCTCTTCCTTTTTTCAAAAATTTTCATTTTCTTTCATTTTTAATTTCATTTTTAAATAATTCTTCATTTCACTATTAAATATCTTTGGACATTTTTTATTTGTACAGCTGCTTTGTAACAATGTGCCATTGTGAAAAGTGCTATATAAATAAACGTAAACTTGAAAATTTTATGGTAAGTCATTTAAAAACAGTTGCAGCAGGAATAAAGGAATTCTTTTATCTATTTGATTACATAAGCATAGTTTCAATCTCCGACCAGAGGAAGCAGTTGAAATTTTATATACAATGGATGGGTGACATAGGACTAACTGGTCCTTTCCTATGTCTCTCTTTGTTCATAAAATTGTGTGATGTTTCTTACATCAGTCCCCACTATGTTGCTGCACATTTTAACTATGTTACTCAAATTATTCCTATTCCTTACATTGGACGTCTGCTGACCTGTTTACAGTGCATCTATAGCTTTTTGGTTACACTTTATTTGAGTAGTCCACTTTATCGATAGTTCACTTTAACTCTCATTAGGGTATTAGCAGACTGTTAGGTTAGGAGAATGAAGGCCCATCTGTTACGCTGGCTTAGGTACAGGTATACTTAAAAACCTTTCCTCTGGGACACAAAAATATAATAGATAAGGGTTGAAGCCAAACAACATTTTTTGTTATTGTTAGAGTAAGAATTATTAGAATACGTTGATGTACTTGCAAAGTTACATATAGTCCGTAGAATATCTGTTGGGTGACCATCAAAATAAAGTGTTGGCAGATATTAAGCAGACAATCTACTAATACTCTAATGACTAATAGTTGCAAAGTTACTTATCGTTAGAAGAAAGTCTAAAATTGACCATCAAAAAAAGTTTTAGGTGTTTTACATGTAGGTAAAAATGAGGACATTGCAGTTCTACTGAATTACCATTTTAATGTCAAATTATTACTAAGAAAGCAGTGCATAACGGAAATGCTGAATAATTTGTGTGTGTGCTTGTAATGTGTGCTGATTATGAGAATGTGTGACATTGAGATGGAGGTATTCAGTAAAGTATGAAATAAGCTTTTCTGGAGAACAGTGCAGTGCTGAGAGGATTGAGGGTGGGGGAGTGTAGCAGTAGCTCATGTTATTTCTTAATTAACAATGTTCTGTTTTTTTAAGCCGAACTCTTCGTGCTTTCATTGCTACTAATTTCTGCAGATATTAATTTGCATAAAAATGCTGAGCATCTAGGAAAGAAACTTTAAAAATGTGAATTACAGCACACTTAATATACTGTTATAATTTATTTAAATAGAAGTATCCATATTCATTTGGAAGATGCTTTTATCCAAAGCGACTTACAGTGCATTGAAGTTATACATTTTCTTAGTACATGTACTCCCTGGGAATCGAACCCATGACCTCTTATACTGCTAACGTAATGCTCTACCACTGAGCTACAGGAGAAGCTTTCATTTGTGCATATTCATTGTCTTTCAAGGGAGGATTTACCAATGTGTGCCACTGCAATGCAATCTCACTAGTTTTGTCTTCAAAATCAATATAATACAATCAAAGCCAAAGAAGAATTTAGGTTATTCAGTTTTGTTCAGCCTTCTCTTCATGCATTCAAATGGCATCTTGGGGCAGTTGTGGCCTACTGGTAAGTGAGTCAGGCTTGTAATCAGAAAGTTGCTTGTTTATTTCCAGCGCTGGCAGGTAGCAACTGAAGTGCCCTTGAGCAAGGCACCTAACCCCGAATTGCTCCCCGGACGCAGTAGTGTGTTGCCCAATGCTCTGTGTGTGTGTTCACGGCTTGTTCACTTCTCACCAGTGATGGGTTAAGTGCAGAGGTCACATTTCGGGTATGGGTTACCATATCTGCCAAATATGTCACTTAATCTTGCACATCAGAATTTAGCATGTCTGTACTTCCTAGATAATGAATAGATTTCATTTGTGCAGCAGTTTCAGAATTACTAACATGGAGGGACTGAGGCTGTAGGTCAAAGAGCATTTTGAGAGATGGTGTTGCAGCCCAGGGTGATCATATTTGTGTTTGTAAGTATCTGTCCATCAATTTCTATTGTTATTTATATTGTAATTTGTTTTTGTTTTAGATGTTGTTTATTGCAACCTGTGCAATTGTGTGTAGTGACATCTGAAAATAAATTTGAGAAGCCTTAGAAAGTGCTCCTTTCCACTCACAGTACCATTGTCAGCCTTCAGCATTTAAAGTTTATTTCAGAGCAACAGATACCTGTTGCACTTTTCCCCCCATACCGGCACTTTACAAACACAACAGACTCCGGTGACCATTTTTTTGGTTTTGGTAAGAGTTGAGAACAGACAAAATATCTCCCTCAGAGATTTCAACTAATGCTCATTAAATCAGGCTGTACTCCCATTTCAGACTGTTTAAACATCCTGCCTGACTGGAGTGAACCTGTGTCTCTGAGCTCAATGTTGTGTTTTAAAGGTGGGGCGAACAGGCACATTAATGGAAGAAGATGAGGGTAACAGGAGCACTGCTGATAAACAGTTTACACTTTCCACAACCCAAGTCATTCATTACCGTTACAGTCACAGACTAATATATAACTCGCAGAGGCTGAGATTACATTTACATTTTTTTAAAATTCAGCATGGCAAAATTACAATGTTATGGTGATTAATGCGTACATGCAAATAATAACATTTAATTTAGTTAATATTTAAGTTTAAAATATTTTATAGAGCAATAGAAGAACTATATAGGTACATTTTCTGAACACATTGAAAATGTGAGTGGTGCTTGCTGTAGCAAAACTCGGTCCAGAACATATTTTAACAATGGTAACATTTTAATTCTAACATGATTTTAGCATGATAGGTGTATTGAAAAATGTCCTATGAAATGTCTGGCAGTTGCGGGGGTGCTCTAATTGGTTGGCTGTGCCTGAAGTTGCCAGGGCAATATCTAAAGCCCACTGACAGCCTGAGTCAAACAGGCCCACCCACGTCTCTACAATATTCTAATGCTGAGATATGGCTTATTTATTTTATTACATGGTTGCTAGGGTACAGTAAATGGTCGCTAGGGTGTAGTTAGACAGTTAACAAGGTGAAACTATTAGACAGATGTGTGTGTGAATCAGAAGAGAGTGGTTTTATGTTCTGGTGCTGAGATATAGCTAATTCATGTTGGTTGCTAGGGTGCTCTAAATGTTACCATAGCATGGCTGGACTGTTTCCATGGTGGTAATTGAAGAGTACTTACCAGTCAAAAGAGGCCATGCACTTGTCTCTGCTATGTTCTGATGCCTCTCACCTTATTCAATGGAAATCAATGGGGTGGTTGCTAGGGTACTGTAACTGGTTTCTGGGGGTGGCTATGAAGTTGAAATGTCACAATTTGTTGCTGCTTGTTTGTCAAGCCAATATAATAACAACTGAGGGGAAGGGAGATCAGCATGGTATGTATGTGTGTGTGTGTGTGGTGCAGTAATTTTGTGCACCTAGCGAGGATGTCTGCTTCAACATAAATGTAATCCTGTGAATGACTGGTATACAGAATGAAAGTTCCCAGCTCTCATCATCTTTCTGGGTGAAAACTGACCTCAGGTGACACTGGTGAGAGGACTATCCCCCACCAAACAGAACTATATGTTTTAAGCGTTAATTGTAGGATAGAGATTTACAGGGACTTGATGTACAGGGTAAGGTGGAGAGACAGAATCCCTGTTTAAGGCCAATAGAAAGTCCATGTGAAGGTCCTGTGATGACAATTGGCCAAGTATTGATTTGTTTATCCTTAAACTGGCTTTATAAACCCCAGTGACAGTTCTGACATAAGTGACATATAGGTGCTGCCTAATGAGCAGTGACATCCAGGGTGATGTCCTTGCATTTTACATTAACAGTTTATAAAGAGCTCTCTTTGCTATACTGCCTCCCCCTCTGCCGGCCACCCCTTCCCAGTTCTGCAGCTGTCTATCTGCAAATAAGTATCCTTTCACATGGGTGCGCTACATAATAAGCATCACACAGTACAGATCAATTTACAAAATACTGTAGATCCAATCAAATGTGCCCCATTACTGTGGAAAAAAACGTCATGCAGAATTTTAACATTAAATAATAGAATTTCTGGTATTCTTTTGTTTTTCATCAAATCACACTAAACAGTAGATTTCATCTACATTTTGTAATGTAAAATTGTCTGTTGAAGACATCTAATCACAAGGGGAGTTGTAATGGGTAGGTGAAGATCCCAGGCCCACCCCTGGCTAAGGGACTTTCTTAAGGTATATCAAGGTGACATTGATGTAGACAAACATATGCCTATTCTGTATATCTTGGAGCACATAATTGACGAAAGCGTAGAAAACACAGAATCCACTGACCAGCCAAAACAGGATTACAGTATATTCAGTATACTCAGCAGTATACTCATAGTGACCAGCACCTGTGGAGAGTGCGTTCCATCTTCCTTGTGAATGTGGAATGGATAATACCTGTAGGTGTTTCAAAAATCTGTATTTATGAAGACAGTGGCATTTTGTGATACTCCAGACCTTTTCTTCAAGGCAGAAAAGAGGTAATGATTCTTGGTCCTACTTTATGGACCAAATTGTAGTTATGGTGTCCTTAACTACAATATACTTGTAATAGGTACAATATACTACAATGTGCCTATTCAGCTAATGTTGTCAAATTGTACTTGGTGCATTTATTGCAATTTTGCACTTTTTTCAATTTTATGTTGCAGCCTGATACTATAATTGTTTAAATTATTTTTTTCTTATTAATCTACACTCAGTACCCCATAATGACAAAGTGAAAACAGGATTTGAGAAATGTCTGTAAATTTATTAAAAAGAAAAAACTGAAATATCACATTGGCATAAGTATTCAGACCCTTTGCAACAGACCCTTCGAAATGTAGCGCAGGTCCTACCTATGTCTCTTGGAATTTCTTCTTCAGCTGAACACAATCTGAGTTATATGGCATGAGGGTGAGTGAATTATACAAGAATTTTCATTTCTGAGTGAACTACTCCTTTAATATAAGTGACTTGATTCATCATTTTTAAATTGTTTACCCCACTGTACTTGATATATGAATAAATATGGACCAGCCTGATATGGCAGCTGAAAAGATTATCTATTACCCATGGTGCAACATGGAGTCAGACAGTCTGTAAGCTTGCCTAGACCAAGCCAGGGCTCAAGCTGAGACAGATAAGTAGATGCTGCTGAGACGCTTATATAAACAATAGAAAATAAGAACACATTGCCCATGTGCAGTCGTGCTTGAATTGTAGAACTGAATTGAAGAAACCACAGCAAAATTATCAGTTTCTCTGGTTTTACTCTTCATAGGTGTTTAAATAAAATTAACAAATTCCAAATAAACATATTGTTATTTAGAGCATTTATTTGCAGAAAATTAACTCTGAACAAAACAAAAAATATGCAGTGTTTTCAGACCTCAGGTAATGAAAAGAAAATAAGTTAATACTAAACAACAAAACACTAATGTTATAACTGGTATGTTATTTGGTATAATAAGCCTGGTTTTTAATCACAGCTCTCATGTGTCTTAGCATGTTCTTCATCAGTCTTTTACATTGCTGTTGGGTGACTCTGCCACTCCTGGTGCAAAAATTCTTAATTCTTCCAGGACTACTCTGTATATTGCTTGATTCATGTGCCCTTTACAAAGGTGAATTTGCCAGTCCAGCCTTGCTCATCACAGATCATCCACCAGATTTCATAGTGGGTGCGAGACACCATGGCTTGTAGGGCTCTCCATGTCTCCAACCATTAGACAACCAGGTGTTGGGCAAAGCTATAAACTGGACTCTTCAGAGGAGATAATCTTACTCCAGTCCTTTACTGTTCAATCATTATGGTCTTTTGCAAACCTCAGCCTGGCTCTTTGCTTTTCATTGATAAAGCGCTTGTTTCTAACTTTGCACAACTTCAGCCATTTCTCTAGGAGCCTGTTTCAAATTGTCCTCATCGTGCACTTCACCCCAACTGCCATTTGCCATTGTTTTTGTAGGTCACTTGATGTCATCCTACCTTTTATTGACTGACATTCGAATGAGTTGGCAGTCATCTTGTTCAGTGGAGTCGTTTTCACACTCTGCCGGTCTGTAGTTTTGTTGTCCCCAATGTCTTCAGCTTGACCTTGTTCTTATGAACCGATGTCTTTGGTTCATAGGCATATATTCCTCTGTGCCTTTTTGGGCCTAACTGATGAAATAATGATCTCCAATTGTAGGTAGGTCTATATAGGAATGAACTAATCATCCATTGCTTCTCCTGGCATCTGTAAGTGTATACCATAATGTTGTGATATTTTTATTTATACATTGCAATGAAAACACCATTTCACCAATTAATTATATAACAGTCAACAAATACAAAAAAAAATTCTTTCTTTTAAAACAACTCTCGAATCTTTACTTATATTTGCTGGTACCACAAACAAATCCAATATCTTTAAGTCACGCCGTAAAGAATTCCACTTTCTGGTCCAAGCCTTCACTTGTTTTAAGTGAGATTACTCTCAATAGCTGTTTATTTATTCTTATCACATATTTAAGCTAAGCTTTTATAAACTTGTGTACGTTTTTGTGTCCAGGCTCACAGCTTCCTGGACACCAATATTTTAATGATCCATGAAAAACAATTCTGTCTGTCCATTTGAGATTTTGTTAAGGAAATAAGGGTGTCATGATTGCATCTGATCTGTGTCATTTCCTGTGTTTTTGGTTTGCTTTGTTAATTTAGTCATTATCTTGTTAATTAGGTCATAATTAGCTTCTCCTCCATTGCCCTAGTTACTGATTGTAGTCACCTAACCCTGTGTGTGTATTCTTCTATTCTTTATCAGTCCCCTTTTCTCAATGGTGTTTTGTGGCCCCCCGGTCTCTTGTGTTCCTGAGTTTTGGTTATTAAAAGCATATTTTCAGATTATCTATGTTTCCTAGGATTTCTCCTACAAACACTGTATTTATAGCACAGTGTGAGTGTATTAATGTTGTTTGTAGTTTGCTAAAGGTATCTGAGAATGTTTAGACTTGAAAGCAGTAGTGTGTGTCATGTTAGACTTAACAAGCGGATTGGCTGTTTTGCCTTGTTGCTTTGATCGCAATTGGTTAATCAGACTGTCATCCAGGAATCTGACCAATGACAACTGTGCACATCTGTCAAATTATGTTTGAAAATATGTCTGTGTTCCCGCTGTTAATATTTATAATATTTGCTGTTACATGGTCGGTCCTCTGGTTATTTTTACATTTGTCAGTCAAAATATAATTTTAGCAAATTTTAGTTGTCAATGGTTGTTTGGATGTCAACCAAGAACATGGGAATATGGACACAGAGGAAGGGTTAGGTGGGATCTGTGTTGTCCTGCAAAAACATTGGTAATAAGAGGTTATTTTTTATGTAACAACCTAATGTTATATTTTTGTTCATGTCCTTAATTTGTATAGCCCTGTCTAAAAAAATCATTTTAGAGAAATATGCAAACAGATATATAAATTACTTTAAAAGTATCACTTTGAAGTCAGATAATTGAAATTAATTCATTAGGATGTAAAGGTGAACCCATTAAAGGAGTCACAGGCTATTGGGATGAATTGTACGAAAGCTGTAAATGCTGCCGGAGAGTAATCATGCCTATTAAGTGCTTAACCAGTGGGTATTAGGCGTATTGCAACCTGCTGAAAGTAAACACTTCATTCTATACTTTAATATTGCCTTTTTTGTACTATTTCTTTAAGGTGTAATTTGTTAAAAGTTGCTAGTTGTTAGCTCACTAGTGATTTTAGCACAAATGTCAAGTAACGGCTACATAATATTGAATTTCACAATTTTCTTTTCAACACTAATGATAACTGTAACTGATAACGATAAGAAACTTGCACACAGTGCTGATTATGTGTATATACATAGGGCTAGGAATCAATCCCAAAAATAATTGATTCCGCAGGGTTGGAATTGATTCCTTCAAGGGGGATCGACTCTTCTTTAAAAGCTTTTTTTAATCACAAACCCTGTCGCCCAGTCAATTTAATTTGTTAACTCAATCACATAGTAACTCGTGAAGAAAAGTTGAAACCATACAAAACTCAAACTTTTCCTTATAGTGGAAATGTTATGTGTAGTTATAGCGGCGCTCATGCTGTGGTCTTGGGGCGGACATTGCCATGGTTACAGTCAACAAGGTCACACTAGTATTTGCTGAAAACTAAAAACACAACACAAATTGTGATTTGGCATTGTTATAATTTTCTCATTGTTTCATTTTAATTATTTAATTATATAATTTAATAATAATTTGTTGTTTGGCCCAAGTAATGTTGTTTTAATGATGTGTCTAAAGAGCATTGTAAGGTCCTTATTGGTGTAAAGAATTTGTTGGAAATGTGTTTTCTCTGTATGAGATTTTAGATCATATAGCATATAGCTTTATGGGAATTTAATGACATTTAAAACAATATTTTCCTCCATCTTTTTTCCACTCCACTATGAACTCAGTAAATGTTCTGTGATTGGTTGTTAATAATCTGCTCAATGATTGGTTAAAGTTGAAGCAGCTGCCAGTGCTGCTCAGAAAAAAATATTTTTATCTTTAGAGGCACCAGCCATGAAGAGTCATGCCCATGGAAGTGGCAGGATTCTGGGTGCTCGAGCACCGCTGCCACACCACCCCTGTGACACCAATGAAACTGCCTACTGTATGTCTCCCATTGAACATGAACTAGACTCTTGCAACAGGTGCAAAAAAAGAATGGAAAAAGAACCAGTCCATTCAATTCCAGAATCAGGAATCAGAATCGATTACAAAAATTCTTGAATTGAACAGCCCTATACATACATTGTGATTGGCTGCTAAACTGTAGGGTTCTAGGTTGCTAGGTTACAGGGTGATTCAACACATTACTGGACTGTTCAAATAAAGCTAAGATTCTGAATTTATTCTGATTTATTTAGCATGCATTCACTTTTTTAGATTGGAAGAAAGTTTACTGTGGAGAACAGGCACAGAGAGAAACACATGCATCACAAGGAAGTATCAACTGCAGTATAAGAGATATATTAGTCAATATATTACAATATATTATAGACAATACATTAGTCCATTTTTATCAACATTACTAATCCTTACAATGACATCTATCCATGCATTACTTTAATATATGTAATGAGCTCAAGTACATTCATAAGACATTTCCCACATTAGCCATTGACAAGTATCATAGATAGATAGATTCATAGATAAATTGCCAATTGACAATTTTATTTTTTTTTAGCTGCGACTGTGCTTACATATGATGCATCTGTGAAATTTTCCATTATTTCAAATCCTTATCTTCCTTATTTTGGTGATTCACTGATGAGCTAAGACATCCACTAGGTGCGTGTTTAAATTGGTAAACAGTATGATCAGATGTCTTGGGACAGTGCCAGTTTCAGCAGGAATTTTAAGTGAAGTGCATTTAAGGGTGACACTGCAGAGAAGAAAAGCTTGATTTGCTGATACTTTTATTCTATTTTTTTTTTCAAAACAGCAACATCACATGCAGGCTGCTGCACATTATTTTTTTTGTGCAAGCATCCTGATTAACAAAGAAATGGCAAAATAACCAATGACTTTCAGCCACAAGACGTTTTCTTCATGCAAACATAAACATATGGGTTGTTTTGCTGTCCATGTAAATATTAATTTTCTGTCATACCAGAGGTCCATTAGACATTTAAGATCATAAATCAGTCAGACACACAATACTTATTACATAGTTATGCACCTGAATGTTACACATGGCAGTGCAAATTCCTACCTGCCCTGTGCCAGTTTGAGAGCTAAAAATATCTGGTGACCCCAGAGTCAAAAGAAAACCGATTCTGTGGGATAATGTGGATGGTGTGATGTTGAATGTCAGCTGTAGTGTTTTAGTATATCAGTGCCTGTTCAGCAGAGCTGTTAATATTGAGCAATTATTGATGAGATCCACTGCCTTAGGCAAGAAACAGCTTTTGTGACTAGTTGTTTTTGTTTTAATGGTTTGTTTCTCTTATTTCATGATTATGTTTTGAAGGAGTTGACTAAGTTGTGAGGGATAATGATCTTACCTGCCCACTTTCTGCAGAATGTTATAAAGGAAATGAGGTTTGCAGTGTAGAATTGAACCAACTCGCAATAGTGTTCATAACACATTTTGCTTCATAATGTGAATGTATTTCTGAATGAGAAAGCATTTTTAATGAGAGGGTGGGATTTTATTCATTAGGAATTAATTGGATCATGAAAAGTGGTGTTCCATACAAGAACAGAGCAAAAATGTGAGTTTGCAATCCTGAAATACTGTCGTTAGTTTAAAGTGAAGTGACTTGGTTAGTGTCGGTTGAAAAAGAAAATTAGAGAAGCAGAACAAGACTTTACATTTTAATTTGAAATATGTGTAAAAGTGTTTTGTTTATGTGGAGAAGGCTTACAACAACAGGGTGGCTTGTTTGGGGCTCTATAGCAGTATGGGGTACCAGCCCCACTTATGCATAGTGTCCAGTCCCTATGCAACCAGTGCGACAGATATGTCCATATTCTTGGCAGTAAGTCGAGTTTATTTCCAATAAGTATTGGACAATACCAAGACTGTCCCATTTCATGATTCTGTTTGTGACATTCATGGACAGGATCTCGAAGCTGAGGGGTGAAGGGGATTCAGTTTGGGGACCTTAGGGTGGCATTGCTGCTATTTGTGGATGATGTTGTCTTGATAGCCTTGAGCGTTTGACAGCGTCGAGCTGTGCAACATTTGACCTACAGCACTTAATGAAGATCAACACCTTCATTGTGGAGGCCATGATTCTCAGCCAGAAAAAGGTGGAATGAGTTGTTTCCCCAAGTGGAGTTCATCTCATATTCTTCTTTCTTCATAAAAATCAAACTGTAAGGTCATTAGGCAGATCGGTGTGGCAACAGCAGTAATGATGTTATGTGCCAGACCAACAAGTTCTCAATCTACAGTCTATGTTTCAACCCTCACCCATGGTCATGAGCTGTGAGTAGTTACCAAAAGAACTAGATTAAGAAGATAGGGCTTTCTCCATAGGGTGTCTGGGCTGACTCTAAGATACAGGGTGCGAAGCTTGGATATCCAGGAGGGGTTTGAATTAGAGCCGCTGCTCCTTCATGTCAAAGAAGCCAGTTGAGGTGGTTCGGGCATCAGGTTAGGATGCCTCCTGAATTGCTCCCAGGAGAGATGTTCCAGACATGTCTAACTGTAAAGAGACCCAGGACATGCTGAAGGCATTCTTGCTTATGGCTGTCCTGGGAATGCCTTGGGATCCCCCAGGAGGAGCTAGAAGAAGTGGCTAAGAAAAAAGATGTGTGGGTTTTTCTTCTCGGGCCATTGCCTAGATGACACGGTCCTGGATGAAGCAGAAGGAGAATGAAAAGAGGGTGGCACAGAACGAAAAACATGACAGCAGAGCACATGGCAAAACATAAAAACCTTAAACCAAAGGAATATATTAGTCATATATGAGTTTAATATTTGACTACAAAAAAAGATTGCAAGCAGCTCAGATACCTGAAACCTGAAAACTACTGTTGGATTAAACAGGGAAAATGTAAACTGTAAGAGTAATTTGCCATTTCGCCACAAATTAATTTAAATTACAGCAAATGCTGTATATTTTTTTTTTTTTAAAAAAAATATGTTTTTCAGTAAAAATACTTTATTATGTTTCTTAATTGTCATTTAAAATCTGTTAAAAATCTGATATTTAGTTTATACAGATTTTCTTTAAATTATGTTTTAATAAACAGTTTATTTCTGTAATTTAAAAACAATTTTCCCTTGTCATTTGGAAATAATCAGTTAGTAAAAAAAAATATATTTTTTTAAAGTACAGAACGTAAGAGTCTCCAGACACAGACCACACACAGATATGAAATGTGGTTGCAGCACACGTGTATATAATCTTGACAGATTTTCTTCTCTAAAATCTTAAACATGCTCATACTCACACTAAGATTTTAAAATCTTGCTGCATCACACACTGAAAAATATTATTAAGATTATCATGCCAGAGGGAGCACTTGATCTCACAGGGTATGTAAACAAAATATAGATTGATGTATTATTATTATTAATGTTTACATTTGATGGCTAGTGTTAAAACTAAAATCTTTCTACACTCACCCAGTATATTTTTAAAATTGAGGCAATTTCTCCTCTGCTCTTGTCTTTGACAGAATGGTCATGATATGCTTTCATGTACAGGGAAAATAGGCAGTCATGTTGTTTACACACTTTAACAACCCGTTTATCCATCTTTGGTATTCATAAAGCAGTTTGTTCCACAATCACTATTTTATATAAGGTCTGTCACCCACCTCTGTAACTTACTGACTGTTGTGAAAGTACTGATGCAATCATCCTGAATATCAAACATTTGATATGATTGAAGTAGCCCCAATGTTTCTCAGAGCAGATCGAAAGGTGTCGGATTTGATGTGTAAATGCCTCACATTACCAGATAATCTCGACCGAACATCGAACCCGATCAAGATCATGGACCCAATGTTTTCTAAGATTCTTGGAAGGGAAAATACGGGGAAAATGGGCCTCAAAATTCTGCAGTCTGAGCCTGGCTTTACCTCAGACAGAATGACAAACTGCATCATTTAATTTTTTCAGTTCTGTATTGTGTATTACACATACCGTATAGCTGGACAAATCTGGCATTTGCACATTTTTTTACAATATCAGAGAAAGATGCCATCAGGGCTTTAAGGCAATAAAACATGATGTTCTGTATGCTTGTTTAAAACACTATGTATTTTAAAAAGTGTTTAACAAATTAAAAATGCTTTGACAAATTCAATTGCAAAATACATTAGTCTGGACTGTAGGTAAATGAAAAAGAAATAAAACAATTTTGAATTCTAAAGCAACTTTTAGATGATAGTCCCACGAAAATGAAAATTCTTTATTTGCTCTTAAAATACTATTTTAACCCATCATTTACTCACCTTTGTCATTCCAAACCCGTATGACTTTTTGCTGTTATGTTAAAACATAAGAAATTTTGAGAAATATGTTTTGAAAGCATATTTCTCAAAATATCTTATTTTGTGTTGCACAGAAAAAGTTATATAGGTTTGGAATGACTCAAGGGTGAGTAAATGATGGAAAAAATATTGGGTGAACTATCCCTTTAACGTGATATGCAATGTCTATAATGTGATAGCTCTAAATTATATCATATTATATTATAATCATATTACATGGCAAGTTTTAATTGATTGACAGCACTAGATAAAACAGTGCATTAATTAAAATTACACATATACACACTGATTTAATATATTGGCATTGATTTAGAGTAAAGTCTGTGTGGAGAGTTGGTGTGCCTCAGGTGTGTTTTCACACCCTCATATATTGTTTCCTGTCAGTGAGGAAATCGGTTCAATCGATCACAGATCAAAGCCTCCCATGACTCTATTAGACGAATGACTTTAACCCACCTTGTCACTATAGCTCAAAAAACAACAAATCCAGGCTTCTTGCGTCAGAATTGTCACCCCATAGAACAGACTGCAATTTAAGTTACTATGAGAGCCATAGAAAATGTCTCCTTTGCTGAAGGAAATCCGGCTAAGAGCGTTTGTTTAACGTTTATTTTAAGTAACAAAAAGTTTAAAATGTTATTTTGAATGTTCTAGGAATGGATAAACCAGTTTTTTAGAAATTGTATCAACATTATTGCTTGGTTATATGAATGTGATTGCAAAATTTTTTTAATTCTGTAACATTTTTAAAGCGTTCCTCTAACAACTTAAAAATGATGTTTTTTAAATGTTTTTTTATAAGATTTATTACGAACTTAATCATTCTACTAACGTTACTGCAAGGACGTTTTTTGATAACTTTGAGAGAACTCTGAGAATGTTACAAACATTCTGAGAGCATTCCCTGTTTGTTGGGAATATTCCCTTCACATCTGCCACTGCTGCTGGGTCTGTCCAGACTTGTATCACTCATGTGTTCCTGCCTTCATTCACCCTCAGAATTGCACACTTTTTATTTCTTCATTTCCTCTTGCCACCTGCTTTCACTTGATAACCCTAGTTCTCGCCCATTCCAAATGCACAATCCATCATGGTAATGTGTTTCAGGAATCATTTGTTGGCTGAAAAAAGGGGGAGATCAACTGTTAATTGACAGTATGTCCGTATAAATAACAAAACTCTGTTTTGTGAGGTTATTTTAAATGTGGCTGGGCAGGAACTTTTTTTACCATTCTAAAACAGGATATCTGACCTCTTGTGGATATCTTATGTTCAACTGAATCTTCACAAAATAGGCATAATATTGCATAAATTGTAAGCTACATTGGTATTTCCAGCTAGCCTACTTTATAGATAACTGGAGACAAGACTAGAATGTAAACACTCTCCATTTTGTTTCATTATGTTGTGCTTTGTCTAGTTGTTTTGAGCTAAAAACGCCTGTGTATGTCCCCTGTATGCAGTGAATGTCCCTTTAACATAGTATGTAATTTCCAGTGGTAATGCAGTCTTAACCCAATGAAGGGCTGCCAACTGGATATAGCAGACTGAAGTGAGTGTGTAATAAGAGTGAATATTTTTGAAAAGACCATGTACAGTCATGTTCATGTACTGCCAAGTTGCTATCCGGAGGTGAAAAGACTTTCAACCAGCATAACAAGAAAATAAACAGTAATAACACGCTGAAATGTGTTAACTGTTCAGCAGAAAAAGCCATCTCTTCCTCAATATTTAATCCCTTCAGATCATGGGGTTGTCACCACCTCTCAAAAGCCCTGCCGATATTTAATCTCATTTTAGTACTGGCTATGCCACTTTCCCTTTATGAATTTCCTTCTCAGTTCTAGGTTTCTTAGTTTTGACAACAGGTCATTTAGAACTTTACAACTAGCTGACATAAACTTGCATAAATTCTAATCAGCTATTGAAATTCTAATGCATAAAATTCTAATACATAAAAAACGTGCATAAATTCTAAGCAACTGTTGAAAAACAAGTTACAAATACTTTACCATGCTCAGAACCCACAAATGCGATATCGCAGCTGGGTCTTCTTTTTTCTGTTTATAGACATGACACAACTACACAAAGACAAATGAAGTCAAACTAACAGTTACCATGAAACTGACTGTCAGGCCCAACAGCTCAAATCGTTATAATAAAGCTCATATTGTTATTATAACCTTACCCTAATTCTTAACAGTAAGGAGACATTACCAAACATTTATGCTTTATCTACTTGCTTAGTAACTGATTTTTGTTCATTTTTAACCAAAAAAAGTTATGGACTGCAGCTTTAAATGCACATTTTTGTTATGTTTAAATGTATGATCATGGAAATTACTAGTAAACAAGACTTAATAAATAGTCTACCTTGTGTTTACCTTCTCTACCCCTGCATTTGTGTTGCATAAAGTGCATTTTTTTAATGCTTTAAAACAGAAATGGAAACAACAATACTGTAAGGCAGCAGTGTCCAATCCTGCTCCTGAAGGGCCTAGTGTCCTGAGTTTATCTCCAGCCATAATCAAGCACACCTGAACCAGTTAATCAAGGTCTTACTAGGCAGACTAGAATTTTCCAGGCAGAAATGTTGAAGTTGGAACTAAAGTCTTCTGGACAGTGGCCCTCTGGGATCAGGTGTGGACACCCCTGGGGTGTTTCTCAATTCTTATTTGTGCATCCTCGTTTCCTTTCCTCACATCCTAAGAGGGTGGAGCGGAGAGGGTGAAGAATGGTAGGCAGTGACAAAAACACTTCTGCATTGGATACACCTGTTTCCTTGCTTATGCCTCTGGAAGCTTCCTCACCCTTTGTTCCTCACCTTGTCAAGGTGCAATTAGACTGTTGAGATGTTCTTTAAAATGGCTGACTTTGATCAGTGTCCAGGTCATGGGCCTGGAGGATAAAGAAGCAAGGAAATGAGGAAGCATCAAGCATCCTGCTGTAAAGGCTTATGTTTCACTAATTTGTTGGTTTTCAGGTTTGCTATGAGATCATGGGTTGCACCTGTCATCTGCAAAGAACCAAAGGACCCAAACAATATAAAAAAGGTTTAATTCTTTAGAAAAGGATTGTGTGTACTTATGTGTTGGTGGGGGCCTACAATAATTAGGGCAGAGACAGGATATACAACCATGATCTGTGGTAACTGTATATGTCTGAGCCCATAATAGGGGACCAAGCTCAACCGCAGCAGGTCATCAAAACCATGAAAGACCCAACCAAAGCTCCACTGCCTTCTTAGCTTAATGTGTAAGATTGTAATGTGTTTGTAATAAGACCAAGACAATTCCCAAAATAAAGATTACAATGGGTGTAGCTGTATTTGTGATACTCCTTGTATTTTATAACACAGTGAGAAGGAATAGTGAAATGTTTACCTTAGGGTCAAATGAATTGCAGCATTTAAAATAAATTGCTGGCAGTAGCTAAGAGCAGCACTGTCTGGTTTATGCAGCATACAAGATGTATAAGATAAGTACTTGAATGATTAAATTTTCACAAATGGGCAAACAGTTGTCCAACAGTTGTCAAACAAGTTTTATAATGCTACCCTGTGGTATTTGTCCAATTTTTGTTATATTAAGTTTATATGGTAATATATAATGTATATAACCCATGGCTTTCAGTACGGTGTGAAAACTTAAAACCTGACCACCAGGATACCCTGAGTAAAGTACAACATAAAAAAGATAACCCAGGATCACATTAATACTACATAAACAAATGTGAAAAGCCCAACAGACTTATGGGTGACAATTCATACAGATAAGATTTTGTTTAGATTTGGCAAACCAAAGGATAAAAATTGACATAAAACTATGATGTGTACTTTGTATGATGCCAATGTGTGGTCTTGGTTGTGTAGGGATGACTGGAGCTATCATTTATTGCGGTTACATACCTCATTTTACATCAGCTCACTTTTGCTGTATCCATGACAACACTCCAGCTAGTCAATCCCCCTGGGATGCATGTCTTGACGGTATTGCTCTGTCTTCATTGCTGAAAAGGTTGACCCAGTGCTGAAGCACTGTTTTGTATGTGTGTCCTCCAGTTGCTTTTCTCCTGGCTACTTTTGTCGTTTTTCATAACTGGAGCTGTCTGTGTGTGGCAGCAGTGTATGGGGCTCTTCTGATACAGCTTTACTTGAACTGATTTATTTTACTATTGTGCCTACAGCGTTGTATACCCCCATTCGAACTGATGTTGATTATGTTTATATGCCAGAATACCAGTCTAAATCTGCATCCACTAGTAAATTTAATAAGTTTGGCAATCTATTTTCCCCCAAGTTTACTAAATGTAACAGTCATGTGGCAATTTAATATTTTTAAAACTGATTTAAAACACATTTGTGTTTTTTTCTACAATACACTTTACTGTAAATGCTCCAGAAAATACAGCAGGTTCCTAAATCAGCTATCACAATAAGTGAAATATTTATTTTTAAAATGTTTGTATGGTAACACTTTACAGTAAGGTTGTATTTCTTGACATACATGAATTAATTAATCTATTAGCTAACATGTTGAATTAATCCATTATCTAACATGAATTAACAATAGCTACATTTACATGCAACCAAATAATCCACTTGTAATCAGATTCATGGCTCAATCAGACTGAAAAGCCTTCATGTAAAACCTTACTTGATCCAATTGAGCTCGATCCAAATGTAATTTCGATCAGATTGTAAGGTGTGGTATAGACCTGAAAGAATCTGATTAAATGGATAAAATTTGAAAAAGAAATTCTCATTCTGATTCAAAAATACCTTGCATGCATGCTCAGTGCAATAATACATATGTATCGTCTTCTGTCTTAAACGTGTCAGAATATATAAATATAATAAATACAAATATTAATGATATAATATACATGCTAATAAGGAACAAAACAATTATCTAATTTGGTGTCATGTGCACAGCTTTCTCCACCATTCTCTGGTGTGTAACAGCAGACGCAGTATTTTGTAATCTGCATTTGGATTAAATTAATTTGGATCGACAGAAATAGGTGCATGTAAACATACCTAATAAACAGTACTTCTACAGCATTTATTTATCTTAGTTCATGTTAATGAAGAGGACAGAGGGACCAAAGAGTGAATTGACTACACAGTATACATTTTAGGCTACTGTTGTGTAGGTTTTCAAAGAAATATTATATTGTTAAATTACCATTTGTTCAAAAGTGTTTGTCTAAATATCTCTATGTGTACAATGTGCTCCTGGGTAAAGTATCACTTCCATTCTTGCAACTAGATTTGGGACTAAGGGATTGTTATCAGAGGATGGTATCTGTTATATATGTTCTTCTTGGTGGAAGTAGATCTCCTAAATCTCCTTGATCCATGCCAGGCAAAGGTCTAAGAAGCATTGACATGATCTTGGCATTCAGATATCCATGATGGGAAAAGCAAATCCCATCCTGGCTCCGAGCACAGTTTTTCTCCAGTCTGTGAGTTGTCAGGCAGGGTTGTTGTTAAGGTTACAGATGCTTCAAATACAAATTTGCACAGCAGCTTAAAGTGTTTAACATAAACATACTAAAAGGAGTCTGAGGTTGAAAAACAAACAGATGTAGCTATGACCTTCAGAAACAGAGGAACTTGATTTGACTATATGTGGTTCTTTTTTTTTGTTAATGCACTGCACAGCAGAAAAGGAGTCTTGGCTAGAATCTGTTATTTCACCCTCCATGTCTGTGGCCATTAAAGTAATGTGCAGGTTCACAATGACTGGGCTATATGCATAATTGACGTTAGAATTTTCCATAAGTGTTCTGTTCAAGCCTTTTATATAAGCACGACATCAAAATTAAAACTCATGCATCATGAAATCATAAAGATTCAGAAGTAAAAGAACCATTTCACATGAAAGTTGAAGAAATTGGCCTTGAAAGATTTGCAGGCTGATAGAAAGGAATGAACTGAATCAAAAAAGTTAAAAAGTAGTAACTGATAATGTAAACTCAAAAGACCTATATTAATTATATCTGAAAAGCCATGCTATGCTGCTAACCAGCCAATATCACAGTAACTCACAGAGTACTCAAAGATGGCGGTGCACACAGACACAGCAGCTTTACACTCTCCCTTTTGGTTCTTTTTGTTTGTGTTTTGGTGTGTCTAATTATAACTCTTGAAATTAGTCTGGCAAATCACAGTTACAATATATTATATATCGTAAACATAGGTTGTTGATGTAATTAAACAGCTACAAGAGGATTTCTTTAGTCACACAACATACCAGAGGAGATAGCCACTGGGCTCTCCCTGGATTGTTATCATCCTGATGCCATTCACATTATAGTAGGGAATTTCAAAATTGACTTCAAAACAGTTCTCTCCAAATTCCTTCAACACATCAAATGCACAGAAACACCTTGGACAAGTCCTATTCAAATGTCAGGAAAGGTTACAGGTCAATTCCGCTGCCTCATTTAGGACAGTTTGACCACCTTTCTGTTTTTAATTCCAGCATACACCCTCATAAGAAAGAAAGCTCCCACCACTACCAAAATTGTGAAAAAAGGCCAGGGAGGCGTATCTTCTCAGCTTTAATACCATCTGTTTTGAGAGGACCATCTGGGATGTCTTTAAGAATCAAGATTTGGATGTGTACCCATCAAGACATCTACAGCGCGAAAGATTGAGGACCACTTTACCCACAATGACTCCAGCAGGGGATCCAGCACCTTACAAAACCAATCCATTACTCACAAACTTCAGAAGCTAATGCGTCATTGGCAGCCCCAATGTACGTGCACCACCATTCACAGTCCAGTAACACAGGGTGTGTGGGTGTATGAGTTTGCTTATGGCTGTTAACCCAAGAAATGCTGCAGGCCCAGATAGAGTGACAGGAAAGGTGCTTAGGTAATGAGAAGACTCTCTGCAGTCTTCACAAAGATCTTCAACTTGCCCCTGTCCACAGCCCCCATCCTGCCTGAACTTAGCAACAATTATCCCACTACCAAAGAAAACAGTCATCCGTCATCTTGACTACCACCTGGTTACACTTACCATAGTTTTAATGAAGTGCTTTGAGAGGCTGGTCCAGCAGCACATCACAGCCAGCCTCCTTCATTCCACCTTCAACCCACACCAGTTTGCATAATAGGTCCACAAAATGCTACTGCCTTGCACACAGCATTATTCCACCTAGAATGTCAGGGAAACTATGTGAAGAAGCTCTTTATTGACTATAACTCAATGTTCAACACAGTCATCCTTAACAGACTGATGGTTAAAACTACTGGAGTTAGGTCTCCTCATCGATCTGCCACTGAATTAAGGACTTCCTGACCAACCATCCTCAGATGGTTAGGTTAGTCCCCCACTCCTCCTCCAACTCTCAGCACCATATCGGAGCTGAACACTCCCTCGCACACACATACACACACATATAAACTTATGGAATGCACCAATCTGATCTGATCTGATCCTACAATCATCTTCTTGTTTACTCAGAACATTTACGATCTGTACCTTAGTGTATGCCCACTCAAGATATTTTATATCTTTTTTACTCAGGTTCAATACTTATGCAGTGAAAACTGCTGCGAAAGAATTGGTGCAGTATGTGAGGGAACTTGACACAGTTTCCAGGAAAGGGTTCAGCGAGCACCATCCAGGAGAGATATCAGATCCAAGAACCAGACTCAGGCTGGCCAGAACAAGAGCCACTAATAACAGGCAAAATTGGTTCTGGCAGACAATTGCTAGAAGTCTCTGGAGCCAGAGTTAGAGAAAAGGCATACAGATACAGCCTTAGCCACATCTGTACCATGGTGTCCAGCCCCAACAGAGCCAGAGAAATGAGGATGAACCAGAGGGACAGTGGGTCAAGTATTCAGAGGTGAACAGATCCACATGTCCATATCTCTGTTATATTTACTCCAACACTTGACGATGGAGATGCTACTTTCTGGGCAACAGCCCTTGCCTCAACAGGATGTCGACTCCCAGAATGGCTCTGGGGGAGAGCAGTTGATCTTCACAGCAGGATTTGCTGTGTCTGCCTGAACAGGAGCATGAACTCCTAGTGTCTAGCATGGCCCAATATTTGGATAATGTATGGATCATAAAATACCCCTTTTTACTTAAGACATACAAACCTAGTGTGGGAGGTTTAAAGACCCTAAGCTCCAGAGAGTCTGGAGGCAAACCTCCTCCAGATTGCTATCAGCAACTTCTGATACCAGGACAGTTTATGACACCCTGCACAAGCTTCAAAAGAATTCCATGGACACCACATGGAGTTCCAGTAACCCCAGGTGGCACAAGAAAGAACACTTCTATCCAAAGGAAGAACTCTTTCTAACTTACAACTAAACAGTCCTAAACTGTATATAGTTGTATACATTCCCATGGTATGCAGGCTACAAAACTATGTATCTTTATCAAAGAAACTTTGCCTGCTTAACACCTATTGATTGTTTAAGTTTCACTGGGCATGACCGAGCTGAACTTAAAAATGACCACCAGCACCTTAGTTTTTGTCTTGTTGTCCTAGTCTTCGTCTTCTTGTAAGGATCTTCGGCCCTGGCACCCCTCCCCATGGGGGGAGGGGGGTTCAGCTTCTGACTCAGTCCATCTGAGACAGACTCTGGACATCATTTCAGCTAACTTTGTCGAACTCCGGAAATTGACGAACTCCATCACTTCTGAACACTCTGCACTAGAGCCCAATGCAAGTATTCATATTCTATACACATAGAATAGCTGCGCTAAGTTGTGCCCCATTATTAAGGTGATTCTACTGGTGGTTCATTCAGAATGCTTAGCTGATTTGACTTGCACAGGCTTAACATCCCCCTCTCTCTCTCTCTCTCTTTCTCCTTGCTCTCCTTACTTTTGGTTATGTATATAATGTGTGTAGGTTTATGTCTAGTTATGTGTTACATGTTCCCTTATATGTTACATGTTCCCCTGTAGTGTAGTTTAATAAACACCCATGTGTATCCACCCTTGATTGTTGCTGCGTTTAATGCTCACAGATAAGGTCACTTAAACTGTGTTCAATCTTTCTACCTGCTCTAAAGTCCTGTTAAAGCAGAGAAGCGTTGTTTTCAAGGCCAGACAAATATTGTTTCTTAGATTCAATAAGACCACGTATGCACTTGCTGGACGAATGCAAAAGCTGATTATTAGAATCATCCCTGCTGATCAGGTACTACAAAATATGTATATTTAATGACGATTAAATGTTTTCTCCTTTGAGTTTCGTTCCACGAATGAAATGGTGTTTTAAACAACACTGTTTCATTGATTTGACATTCGATTTGCTACATAATTGTGGTGCTGGTTCATGCTTATAATCTGGAGTCCCTAATTCTGCTGATCTTGGCTACATGCTCTACAAGAGTATTAAAATCAATGTGTTACATTGATTAAGAATTCCCCAAATCATTGATCCTGATTAATTATTAATCATTTTAAATATATATATATATGTATATATGTTTCCCTTACACAAAGAATGGTGGAGAACATATTAATTTTAATTGAACTTGTTCATATATGACAACTATCGTTGAACAAGCCTCGGTAGTAATTTCCCTTAAACACATTTTCGCTACACTAGTGATGCATGTAAGAGACCACAGCAGTGTTATCTGGAGGACCAAGGCATGTTGGCCCTTGAGGTGTGGGTGAAAGTGTTTCAAAGCTAGAAACACCAGCTTATTTTATGCCATTTATATGCTAGGAGAGATAAGACCCCCCACAGACCATCAGCTGAGGAGCCATCAAAAGCTGCATCTGAGCCCATGAGAGAGAAATACGACATGTCAATGCTAAGCTGACAACTCTTCTGACTATGCAAATATTAAACAGTCATTGATACAATTTAGTATGTATATGCCCTGATGTCACAAAGCAGCCAGAGCTGCATTCACACTCTTTTTAAGGGAGCGAGGTAATAGGACTAAACCGAAAGAACTCAATATTTGTAAGCTACAACCCCGAAAGCAAACCTGAGAAACCTCCTGTTTTCTGTCAAAATCTCAAAGTGAAAGAATGCATGCTTTAGATCTGTCATGACAAGCAAATCCTTATATTGGATCTGAGACACAATGAGTTTGAGCATTAGCCTCTTGAACCTGTATGTCTGTAGTACACCACCAAAGCGAGAAGGATGGGAGGTAAACTGAATTCTGTAGCCTCTTACTATAGTCTCTAGAAATCCTCAAATGCAGCAAGCTCTTCTGAGTCGGTAAAGAAAACGAAAATAGATCAAAAACAAGTCTCTGCTTTCTAACTCAAACTGCAAACCCCACAACTGAAGCCACTGCATCACCTTTGAAAATGTAGGACCTGAACCAGCATGCTCCACCCCCAAGCAAAACTATTTAATTCAATTTTATTTATATAGCACTTTTTACAATGTTATATTGCAATGTTATATATACAATGTTATAAGCAGCTTTACATATAATGAAATATAAAACACAGACAAATGTCAGAAATGTTCAACAGAATACATGGTATTATTGCAAATAATATGTGTGAGATGTATATTAACAAAAATAACTAGGAATACTAGGTTTGTAGTTGGTTTATGAATAAAGGGTTGACTGAACCGATAAAACTACAATATCATATTTAGCAAGATATGCCAAGATATGTTACATGGAGATGGCACACAAGATATGTATATATGCCAAGATGTGTTACATGGGATGGCACACAGAAAGATAGCATCTTATGGGACAGGGGTATAAGGTATTTGCAATAGTTCCATAAAATACACACAACACACAAAAATAAAATACATACATATTCAAACTATACACAACAAAAATACCTGAAAATTACAAAATGACAGAGATTGAAAGAGATTTGGAGACAAAGGAATAACAAAACAGAAGAGTCCTTAGGACTGTAATTATATAATTTCGCTGGAAGCAATATTACCAATTTACAAAACGCTAAGCTAAGTTCGATGTCAGCTATCTCCAAGTAAGCAAACCAACAGAGTGACAGTGGCAAGGAACCAAAACTCCAATGATGTATAGATGGAGTAAAAACCTTGGGAGAAACCAGGCTCAACCTGGAGGGCCAGTTCTCCTCTTGCATGTTAAAGCTGCAATTTGGAACTTTCTCGGATATAAACGGAAGGTTGATAATAACTATTTATAATTATTTATTCATTAAAAACTGTCTGTTTGTACAGAGTTGTACCATCCTGTCCCTCACTATATGGTCTGGATAAAGTCTGGATCTAGCCAATTACAGAACCTTGGGGAAATAAAAGAGACAGATTAAGTGTGAAGCCAGTACATATGTTCTTATGATGGGAAATTTTTAAAGGACAAATTGCTTTTTAAAAGGACCCAGATTCTTATCTTATGAAGCAGGCTTTATAGAGTATCTATTAAGAGTAAAACAGTGTTTTTCTGTGTGAAAGGATTTTGGTCCAGTAAGTAAAATTTGATGAATTTATGTGTTTATTTTGTTGCGCCTAGAAGACATATACAAAACACACACAAACTGTGTGATGCACATGTGACATGCCCTTCCTAAACTCCTGATTGCTTTGCATTGTTTATCCCTCAGCACAGGGTTAGAGAGCAGCCAAACTATTATCACTAATTCACACACAGACATAGAAACTAATGATGCTTAATCCACCTTTTAAAGTCTCAATGACGTGCATTGCTACGTCACCTGACCTTGTCTATGTCATGATTTCATGTTTTCAGACACCGGGCGTGCCTGAAGTGCTCCCCTTAGCGTTAACTCTAACTCAATACTGAGTTCCCTCAGAAGGGAACTTACGTATAGCTACTAAAACCTTGTGTTACTTTGGCAGATGGCTCTTCAGAATATAAAGTATATAAAACGATCTATGTATAATATGAAATGTATGATATTAACCCTTTTAACTTACAACCCCGAATCAGAAAAAGTTGGGACAGTATGGAAAACACAAATTAAAAAGAAAGTAGTGATTTCTAAATTTACTTTGACTTGTATTTCATTGCAGACAATACAACAGCACATTATTTAATGTGTTCCCCATGATTTTTGTTTTTCTTCAAAAAAACAAAATTCCTATTTTGGTTCTTGCAACACATTTCAAAAAAAATTTGGAACAGGAGCAATTTAGGGCTAGTAATCAGGTAAATTGGTTAAATAATGATGTGATTTGAAACAGGTGATGTCAACAGGTGATTGTAATTATGATTTAGTACAAAAGCAGAATACAAGAAAGGTCTAGTCCTTTAGGAGCAAAGATGGGCCGAGGATCGCCAGTTTGCCAACAAATACGTGAGAAAATTATTGAAATGTTTAAAAACAATGTTCCTCAAAGAAAGATAGGAAGACATTTGCTTATTTCACCTTCAGCAGTGCATAACAAAATTAAAAGATTCAAGGAATGTGGAGCAATTTCAGTGCGTAAAGGACAAGGGTGCAAGCCTAAGCTGAACAACCGTGCTCTCAGATCCCTCACTGCATCAAGAATCGTCATTCATCTATGAGCAATATCACCACATGGGCTCAGGACTACTTTGGCAAACCTTTGTCAAGTACCACAATACGTAGTTACATCCACAAATGCCAGTTAAAACTGTACTGTGCCAAAAGGAAGCCCTATGTTAACAGTGTCCAGAAGCGCCGTCGACTTCTCTGGGCTCAGAGGCATCTGGGATGGACCATCACACAGTGTAAATGTGTACTGTGGTCAGATGAATTAGTATTTCAGGTATTTTTTGGGAGAAATGGACGCCGTGTGCTCCGGACCAAAGAAGAAAAGGATCATCCAGACTGTTACCAGCAACAGTCAGGGTCTGTCATGGTATGGGGTTGTGTCAGTGCCCTTGGTAAAGGTAACTTGCACTTCTGTGATGGCACCATTAATGCTGAAAAGTACATAGAGATTTTGGAGCACAATATGTTGCCTTCAAGAAGACATCTTTTCCAGGGACGTCCATGCATATTTCAACAAGATAATGCAAAACCACATTCTACACACATTACAAAGTCCTGGCTGTGGAGGAAGAGGATACTGGTACTTGACTGGCCTGCCTGCAGTCCCGACCTGTCTCCAATAGAGAATGTGTGGCACATTTTGAAGCGCAAAATGTGACAACGAAGACCCCGTACTGTTGCCCACCTTAAGACTTGTTTACAGCAAGAATGGGACAAAATTACACCTGAAACACTTCTTCACTTGGTGTCTTCAGTCCCTAAACGTCTTTTAAGTGTTGTGAAAAGGAATGGCAACATTACAAAGTGGTAAATGCTTTACTGTTTCAACTTTTTTTGAAATGTGTTGCAAGACTATTCCAAAATAGGAATTTTGTTTTTTTGAAGAAAAAACAATAAAAATCATGAGGAACACATTAAATAATGTGCTGTTGTATTGTCTGCAATGAAATACAAGTCAAAGTAAATTTAGAAATCACTACTCTCTTTTTTTATTTGTGTTTTCCATACTGTCCCAACTTTTTCTGATTTGGGGTTGTACAACTCATCTTCTATCTTATTTCCTTTTAGGTGAATGTGTGCAAAACAGAGACAGTCCTCTGAAGTGGTTTACCCACTCCGGTTCTGTCCTCTCAGGGGATGGCCCGGGTCGAGGATGGACATGCAAAGGATTATGATAGGTGCACTCTAATATTAATAATCATTTAATGTCATATGAGAACACTGGGCAACATAAAAAATGCAAATGTCTTTTAATCACATTTGTGTATGAAATGAGCTTATCAAAACCCCACTAAAGCAGCAAATAGCACAAGCAAACATTGCCATTTCTCTTAATGACCAGCTGTAATATAAGATACAGACTTTATATGATGTGCAAAACTCTCTTTGCAAATGTAATTTCCAGGCAGACACACATTCTAAACAGAGAAATTTATGCAAATCTAGAAAAACTGTTTACTTGAAAACATCTGTATATTGTGTGTGCCTTTCAATAAACATGATGATGCCCTGGCTTTCATTTCATTAACACTAAGGAGTTGAAAACAGCAATGTTTTTTTGTGCCACAGCTCTGTGACAGTAGAGGACGGTCAGGATGGTATGGACAGTAGTAACCTGACTCCTGGCTCAACTCGACAGGTCTGCATCCAGCGCCATCCCAGCCACGGCTTCGGTTTCATTGCAGGCAGTGAACGTCCTGTCGTTGTACGCTCTGTCTCTGCGGGTAGGGAATGTGTCTGTCAGGAGCTTTGGGCCAGACGGCTGTTGTCCACTGGGTCAAAGGCTCAGGGCACTAGCCAATCAGCTAATCTGTTTCAAAATCTACTGGCCTCTTTAGAGTTTGTACAGACCAAACAAACCAGACAAATGGGAACTCAGATCTTTTGGAAAAGTTTGGTGGTCCAGAAGAATAAATGTTGTAAAACACTGCAAGGACAGGGTATGATTACCTAGGAGACAAGCATGACCGTAATAATTTAGTGATCTTTATCATATTTACAGACAAGGGAAAGGAAAGACAATGTCAAGTGTTTTTGACCAATCAATTCTGTCAGCCTCTCAGAACAACACAAGTTTCTGATATGTCTCCTCTACAGACGGACCATCAAGTGGCAAGCTTTTTCCTGGAGATCATATCCTAGCCATCAACCAGGAACTTGTGAGTGACGCGCCCCAAGAGAAAGTCATAGACCTTGTAAGGTAACACCCTTTACTGTCACCAGAGCGGATGGGTCTTGTCAGGACGCATGACTGACTTTGCTTTATATATTTCTATTCCTTGGGTCTCCATCAGATAAGAGAATTAATTTAAGATAAGAAGCATTTTTAAATTATGCAACTCAGTTCCCAAAATGTCTTTTTATTCTGCAGATGGTGTAAGGACTTGATTGTTCTCACTGTGCTGCAACCTCAACAGGTAGTTAGGAAATTTTGTTTTAACATTAAAAATGATATCTGATTAATTGTTTTAAATCAGTCCATTTAAATACTATGATCAGTGTACTAAGCCAATCTAAATATACATGTTTGGTACATGACTTTTACTGGATTTTACAAGTCTTTATTAAAAGGCTGAAGTCTTTTATTAAATGATCCGTGTTATTTATTCCATATCTATTTAGGGTGGTTGCTAATGTGTTCTGAGCAGTTATTGGCAAACAGTTGTCTAGCAGTTGCTCAATGGGTAGAAACAAAGATAAATAGTTAGCTTGAAAGCCCTGAGTGGTAGTATGTTAGCTTTGTCAGGCCAAAATAATTACTATACATCCTGTACAATTTTCATAATGTTTAATTACATAACTACTAAAAACTAAAATAACTACAGCTCAGCGGTGTGTGATGGTTTTTGAATGATTTACCCAGATTTGTTACTTTGTATTTATTTTTTACATGGATGTACGTCAAAACCAAGAAATTTGTTTTGAATCATTCACACATACAAAATAACATGTAAACAATCTTAATCTCTGTTTTTTCTCTTTTACTTCCTTTTGTTTCCTTAGTCACCTAAGTCTGCCTTCATAAGTGCAGCCAAGAAAGCTCGTCTGCGAACCAATCCCCCCAAAGTGCGCTTTTCTGAGCAAGTGTCCATCAGCAACCCAGACCCAGTATGTGCTGCTGCCTTTTGCTCAACTCATGTGTTTACACAGCTTTATGCACACAACATTGCTGGGAACAATATGCTTAATAGAACTGATGTGACTAGTGAGCGAATTCTAAAAGACTTGTAATTGTATGATTTTGATTGGGTTATGATCAAAAGGTTATTTATGACACGACTGTTTACTGTCTTGTCATGATAATGTAATAAATATAGTTAATTATTTATAAGGGAATTAGGTAAATATAGCAAGTGGTAGTGTGTTCTGTTGAGAGAATGATATAAGATATGTCATTTCAGAGTTTCAGTATTTAAGCGTGACTCCACATCTCCTTCTCATCTCATTTCATCAGACTGCAGGTTTATTACTTTGGAGTGAAAAGCGTAAATCCCTCTCTGATGGTTTCTCAGTCTAAATCTGGACCACTATTTTAGAAGCTAAAGGAATAATGACTTTGCACTTTCACTGTGATTTCACCTCCATCCACCATCTATGAACTCCTTCATAAATGAAAACACAGGCCTTGGAAATGACTACACTTGGCTTTGTTGAAATTAAAGGGTTCTAGTGTTTGTCTGTCTGAAATTGCTTATAAGCCAGTCTGAAAGATATTGGCAGATGTTCTGTTTATGAAAAACATATGAGCTCTAGTTTGTTTGATTGCTGAAATAGTCTGAATATAGAATACACCGACTTGAAAACAGGTGTCTAGAGTATTGCAACTACAACTAGGTTTCTGAATTAGATCAGTTCATGGGCTTTAAGAAAGGAGATCCTAGCAACAAGTGTTGTTATAATTCCATCAGGTTCTTAATGATTTTGGGGTAACAGAATTATGTGAACTTAGCAACAGTTTCCTTGTTACAGCTCCAGCCTACTTAGGAGTAAATCAGTAATGTACTGAGGGGAAGACTGCAGCCTCCCCATAACCCTTAATATTGTTAGTTGACATTCAATCATGTGTAGCCTTTCATTAGCACTACAGCTGCCATCACCTCTTGGGTCATGGGTCAGTAGCTCCCATGTTAATGTCAATGTCCATGGATTATGTCCCATACAGTCTGTTATCTGCCTTGCGAACAAGAGTCAACACTACACCTTTGGGTGCTCGTCGCACTAATTTAATAAAGTGGACCAATGGGAGGGGTGTGCAGTTCTCCTGGACGAAGAAACTTGCTGATCAGGCCTAGAGGGCCAAAATCGGTAAAGATCAAACCACCATCATCTAAGCCTCTTCTAATCATGTCAATCCATCTTGTGTGATCAGCAGATGCCAGCGGGGCTTTCTTCATTAAAACTCGCCTGTCAGCACAGATTTTAGAAGCTGCTTCCAGAGGGTTAGGCTTAAATACAAATGCCAACGTGGGACTTATTATTCGTATCACGTCAACTCTCTCCATAGTTAATGCACATTTAATTAGAACTGTGTTGATTGTATGAAAGTAAAACTGAGAGTTAGTCCTGCTCACATCATCATCTTTCATTACATGATTGCCACTGACATGCCAAACTGATGCTTCCTTATTTGTTTCCAATCTGTGTTTGAGCTTAAAAATGCATGTCTAGAAGTAGACCTTATAGAACACAGGGTAAAATACTGCACCAAATCTGCATACTGAATTATTTCATATAAAAACATATGTCTATTGGACCTTACTTAATGTCAATGCTGGATTAAATGGAATCATTTTTGGATGACACATAGTGAAACATTATTGGAAAGTTCAGAACAAGTACTCGTATGTCAGCTACACACAAAATACAACAGACAGGCACCTAGTGCAAATCAATATGATACTGAAGTTAGTGAAAGTTATGGCTTTTTAGTCCTGATACAATGTCACAGCAATATATTTGGGGAAAATTAAATTCATTATAAAATGATACATGAGATGATGCTTTAAAGTTTTCATCATCTACTTCATCATCGAAGGGTGCACTAAGTAATTTTTCCTCTTAAAGAAGTTGAATTACTACAAAAGATAAGTTACACTTTTGAAAGATCTTTGTAATAAGATAAAAACACTGAAAAAAACACAATCTCCTGAAAGGAGATTAAAACAGAGCTAGAAAAAGGTTCTCTGCATGACCAGGACCTCAAGGTGGCCACCATGTAAAGACCACATGCCTAGACATTTGTATTAACTTTATGCCAGTAACTCTCCCTATAATCTGGTAACTGAGCTGCAGAATAAATTATTTATGGGTGAAAAATATTTCTATGAATAAGGAATTTCTAAAATGGTACTGGTAATTGAAAAAACATTTGCTATTGTATGATGCTGTATCAACAAAATAGCTACATTGGTTATTTAAGAACATTTACATTTATTCATTGAGATGACACTTTGGTTATGTATTAGTTAGATGCTCTTGGAAGAGGTGTGTTTAAGATGTTTTTTTGTTGTGATGGTCTCAGCAGAAGTTAGGGTGTAAAGGTAAGTGACTTGGTGTGATGGAGAACACCAAGAAGGTGCTGGTACAGTAAGTCATGAGCCTTGCATCAGAGCATCAGAGCCTTAAACTTGAAGAAGGCAACTACAGGTAATGAACTGAGATCAAAAAGGGTGTGAATTGAGCCCTATTTGATTTTCTGAGAACCAAATCTTGTGAAGCATAAATTTGCATGCCAGAGTGCTCAGGGACATGTGAGCTGTGATGTTTAGCTGTTTGTGTGTTTGTTTGTATATTAGGAATAAGAAAGGGCCAAGTACTGTACGTACCCTGGGGCCCCCAGATTGAGGGAAAAATCAATAAGAGTCAGCAAGCATAAACAAAAGATTACTCAGTGCACCTTCACTTTTGCTTATTGAACATAGACAGAATGGTTTAAATAGGAGTTCATTTTTTTAGCTACAACTATGCACTGCAAGATGAATGTTATTATTTAATTAAACATGCATTTATAGAATAAATGGCTTGAATATGTGTTGATGCGGAAAGAACAGCAATATGATCAATAATTAGTCCTATTCATTCATACTCTGGCTCAGTGGTTTCAGTCCAATGAAACTATTCTTCTTTAGACAAATATCACCCCTTTACCATTGTTACAGACATAAAATGCTTTGCTTGCTAATGCCAACAGTTTTTCATCAAGTAGAGTCTTCTCATGTGTTTCTACATTTCCTCTTTCTCCCCTAGAATTTATTACATTTACTTATTAGATTTTCTACATTGACCTTCAGAATGTTTTCTTTCCTGAATATCCCATCAAGGGTTCACTGACTGCTCATTTCTTTCTCTCTCTCTCTCTCTCTCTCTTTCTCTCTGTTTCTCTTTCCTTTCTGTTGTCTTTGCTTTAGACCATGCTTAAAGACGACTCTCTGCTTCTGATACCAAATGTGTTGAAAGTGTTTCTGGAAAATGGACAGATTAAATCCTTTACGTTTGACAGCCGCACAACTGTTAGGGTGAGTGCAAAATCTCATCTGTTACAGGAATAAAAAGGAAAATTCAAAAATAGGAATTGCACCCAATGGAAGCATTGTTTATTTGCACAGTCTGTCTGTGTCATTTCAGGAATCAGGAATTAAGCAAATCAGGTACCAGCACAAACAGGGTCAAAAATTCTGCAGGGCAGTTTAAAAGTGCTTAATGGCATACTGTACAGCATCACTACACCACTGCAAACCATACACCTGTATCAGCTTTTAAAAATGTTATTTGTTCACATACACATCACAGGTCTGAATTATTATTGTATTAATATTGTATATTATTGTATATATATATATATTGTATAATTGTATTATTGTATAAATTCCTGGCAAGTCCAAACATTGAAACACTAATGCAATTAATTCCCTGCATTTAAACTAAATCAGATCTTGCCGCCCTCCTCTCATTATCCAAACAACCTAGATGAGACTATGCAGTCCAACACATCTAAGCAATAGAGGCAGAAAAGGGAGATTTTCACTCACCGGAAGCACTTGGGAGGCCAGGGACGATACATCCAAATGATAGAATCTGGCGATCAGAGTAGAAGCCCCTTTAAACAAACTGAGACAAACACTGAGAACCAGCATCATCCAAAGCTTACGGCTCTGTAGAAAACACTGGAATAGTAATAACTTGTGAAATCCCTGAACAGTGACGACAGTGCTTGTAAATCGTTCATACATTCGGCAGATGCCAGAGCGAGAAGGACTAGTGCCCTTAGCACTTATGCCAAATCCCATGGCAGCACAGAGGGATGTGGGTAGGATATCTAGCACCCCTCAAAAACATGACTACCAGTTTATACCTACCAACTGATTGCCCAGTAATAGGGGAATGAGAGAAGCCTATAGCAGCCACATAAACCTTTAACATGGACAGTGAACTGCCTGCGTCCAGTCTGTGCTGCTAAAAACCCAGAATGTCAGACCCAGGAAAGCGCTCTGTGTCCGAATTATGATCCTTACACCATTTGACAACCATACAGGCATCTGGTAGAAAGGAGGAGGAGATCCATACAGGCTGGTTCTAGGCCAAGACGATGTGAGAGAATCCCCCCAAGGGGGATTGTGACAGTGAGAAAAACAGTGAACAGTGCGTGTTGTCAGCTGTCGCAAACAGATCCACCTATGCTTTCCCGAAAAAATCCCAGATCAGTATTACCAAACTGGAGTGAACAGCCCGTTGTCGAAGCATCCGTTGTAACCATTTTTCATCAGGTTATCAACCCCAATGTCACACCCTGACTGTACAGCCAAGTGTGGCACCATGGCTTTAGAGCTTTCATGCAGCTGTGAGTCACCTTGATGCACACAATGTCACAAACCCACAATCTCCAAGGAACGCAAGCATTCAACCACAACTGGTGGCATACAGATGATGTCGCCGCCATCAGACCCAGGAGTCTCTGAAACTCCCTTTAGGTGACTGAGTGGTCACGCCGGAACAGACACAAGGCAGACAGAATGCTCTGCACACGCTCCATAAACAGGCAGGCTTGCAAAGTTAGTCTAAATGCACACCCAGATATGTTATAGACTGGCTTGGGAGCAATATGCTTTTCTGCATGTTCACTCTTAGCTGCATGGTCTGAAGATGATCAGGAATGACCGATAGCCGGAATGACCAGGCTAAAGTGGCTGATGAGCACATCACATGAATGGACCAGGATTAACCAATCAATTAACCAGATAATTCAGCACGCAAATGCCACTTTCTCTTAGAGGGGAAAGTGCGGCATTTATGTACTTCATAACCGTGCAAGGGGTCAAAGCCAGCCCGAAGGAGAGGACAGTAAACTGAAAAGCCTTGCCCTCGAAAGCAAACCTCAGAAAGTGTTTGTGATAAGGTGCTATCTGAATGTGAAAATATACATCGATCACATCTATTGAAGCAAACCAGTCTCCAGGATGGATATGAGTCAGAATCTGCTTCAGCGTTGTCATTTTGAAAGGATGCTTGTATAGCGCTCATTTGATTGGTCTCAGATCCAAAATAGGACCCTGCCACCTTTCTTCGGCACTACAAAATGGAGACTGTAGAATCCGGCCTCTGTCTCGCATGGATAGAGAGACAAGTCCAATTGACAAGGCCATATTACATCCTCTGTCTGGCTTGGCAGGGAGACCCTCAGACAGGGGTCCCATCTGGCAGGCCCATGCACAATGGTGGGGTGACATCCTGCAAGGGGGGCATGCAGAGCTGCTGGCATCAAGCGGAGAGCAGCCGCCACCCCAATAAATGCATAGCGCTGCCTGGGGGAGAGTGTTGAATATACACTACTAGCAACATACACTATACAAACTAATGGCTGTCAAAAGTTTGGAAACACTTGACTGAAATGTTTCTTATCTTAAAAATATTTTAATCTGAAGGCATTTGATTAAACATTAAAAATGTACAAATAAAAATATAATTGTGCCAACATATTAATTTCAATTTAATTTTTGTTATTAGAAAACTACAATTTAAAAAAAATGTTTTTGAAATAGATGATTTGGACCAAATAATGAAAATAAGAGCACAGGATAGAGGGGAACTCCTTCAAAACTCTTTTAAAATCTTCTCAGGATGATTCCTCAAGCAACTGGGTGATGGAAAATGTCAAGAAAATTTTTGTAAATTCTAGATGAAGGGTGACTATATTGAATATGCTAGAATATATCCTATTTTACCTTATTTTTGATTTTCTTTAGTCACAACATAATTCCTAAAGTTACATTTGTGTTATTTCATAATTTTGATATACTTACTATTATTAATAAATTAAAAAAAATATGAACAAAGAAAAAGTGTCTCCAAACTTTAGACTGGTAGTGTATACTGGCTGTGACACTGTGTTACAGGGCAGGGAGCGCAGAGGAAAGAGGAGGAGGAGGAAATAGCTCTTGTTGTGACAAGATTTGTGATTTCTTTGCACTTACACAAACAAAAGACACAACAGCATTTTCTCAGTCGCCCACAACAGCCAGGGGGGCGCGAAGAAAACACTGGAGGTTAGGGGCAGGCCCCCTGTTGAGCACTTTCCTCCTCCGTTCGATCCCATCAGGAGCTCTGCTTGGGGCCCAATGAAGAACCATGGTCCGAACAGGGGATTCTCCTGGAGCCGCGGTGCCTTTTAAGTGGGTCTTTCTACTCCTTCTGCTGAACTGAGAGCTCGGGCCAAGCAGCCGAATACGCAATGTTGAGTGAACCACTCTCGAACGGGAACATTAGTATCTATTCATGCACTAATACACTAAAATGCCTTTTTATTCATTATCTTTGTTATTCACTTACATATGCCCCAAATGCTCTTTAATTATTTTAAGGTACAAATGTGTAGTTGTTTTTCAAGGTGTATATACCATCTGGCAATACACAAGACATGACAGCAGAAAAAATATTGGGTAACAATTGTGGTATTGTGGTTGACATATTTCCCATAATTCTCCATGAGCTGTATGTAGTCAAAGATCAATCATAACAGTGATATCAGAGATATCATTTGGTAAATATCACAGATTATCAGCAGATTATATCAATACTGCTGGCTGTAATATCACATGGTCTATAGTTTAAACTAAGTAATCTATCCGCCTCCCAGAGCCAAAATTGCTCTAATCAAAAGTAAAAATACACTAGACACTATGGTCACATGATCTCTGCATTGCTGCATTATTTTTATGTTTCTATAGTGTATTGAACATGGAACACTGTTATCCTTTTTCCACTCTTGCCACAGGACGTGATATCATCATTGCAGGACCGTCTCTCTCTGCGCTACATTGAGCATTTTGCTTTGGTGCTGGAGTCCTGTGGACTGGCCCAGAATCAGGGACTGCATCTGCTCCAGGAGAACCAGCCACTGTCTCATGTGTGTAAATGCCACCCAAAAACTAACGACTGATGAGTTATTTCCACCCATATGTCTGTCTGCCAGTCTATTCCTTAGCAACCACTCTGAACACCCTAGCAATCACATTACAACATTCTAGCAACCATCCAGAACACATTAGAAACTAATTAGTAATGCAAGTACACCAGCTTTACAACCTTCAAATCTCTCTTTGAAATGAGCAAGTTCATAACATAGGATTTAAATAACCTTCAGATGTCAAGACTTCTTAAAGCTGTACATTTTCAAATATGACTTTGTCAATTTTTTCTAGTTATTTTTAAAATAATATTATTCAATAATAATTGAAAATAGCATCTAAAATAAGATTACTAAATTACAAAACAAAAGTTTATTTAATATTATTTTTTTTACTTTATTTTTTAATTTATTTAACTAAAAAGTGAATTACATGATTTTATTTGGGTAACAATGTTAGAAATTGAAATGTTGTTACAGTATTTGTAAGTGTTCTATGGAAAAATGTCTTTCAGGTAGTTCACAGGACCTACTTCCAGGGAATGAAGTGTCTTTTCCGAATCTGCTACTTCCCCAAGGACCCTGCTGATTTGTTGAGGAGAGACCCTGCTGCATTTGAGTACCTCTATATACAGGTGATTTTAGTCATGAATATTGACTTTCCCAGTAACCCACGTTCACAAGTTAAATGTATAGTATAAATCCACTTATTTGTTCTAAAATTCCCACAGAGTCGCAATGACGTCATTAAAGAACGTTTTGGAATGGATTGGAAGTCTGATGTAACACTTAGGTTGGCAGCCCTTCATATCTACATCACTGTGTCAATTGCAAGACCCAATCAGAAGATTTCTCTCAAGCATGTTGAGTAAGTGCTTGGGCTCCTGAAGAAATGCATTGAAGTACAGACTGCCCAAAATGTGGGAAATATTAACTGACTCTTCCATGGTAACATACACATAACAGTTTAAAAAATGTCTACAATATAGTAGCCATAATTAACATCAAGTTTTGTAATAAAAATAAGCTGCTGTGGAAGATACTGTACCATTGATGGAATAAACAAAGAATAGAAGGTGGTCTTGTAGAAGTAGGTGATTTGTAGTATCACCCTTTATGCTTTGAAGACTGAATCTGTCACACCTCTTCTAGGAAAGAATGGGGCTTAGAACCTTTCCTTCCCTTGACCCTGTTGCCCACCATCAAGGAGAAGAACGTCTGCAAGACGCTTTCACAACTGTTGAAGACATATCAGCATCCTCCACCATCTGGTAACAAGGTAT
Organism: Chromobotia macracanthus; assembly: GCA_036877525.1. Lineage (NCBI taxonomy): Eukaryota > Metazoa > Chordata > Actinopteri > Cypriniformes > Botiidae > Chromobotia > Chromobotia macracanthus. The sequence continues at coordinate 5,970,460 of JAZGTH010000030.1, forward strand.
AACTGCTTACTAAAAATCTTTCAAATTTAATAACGTCAATGCAAAAAAAAATGAATTTAAAGTCACATTAATTTCTATAGCGCTTTTCACTGTTTTCACATTGTTGCAAAGCAGCTTTACAGACAACACATTTATATAAGAAATAGTTTGCAGACATTTCTTTAACACTAACGCTTAAAAATAAAATGTCAATAAAGACAATAGCACCATTTATCCAATCAGCCTGATGCATAAGGCCATAACAATTTTTTTCATTTTAATTTTATGCCCTAGGAGCATATTTGATATGTATAATGCTGGAATAGGGATGGATGGATGGATGGATAGACAGATAGATAGTATTTACTATATAATAATTTACTATACACTATATATTTTACAATTTGTAATGTATAGCAAAGAGTTTAGCAGCAATCAGAAGTTTGCATCACAGTAAAGTGTTACAGTAACAAAAGAAATAAAGTGCAATTATATATTAGATAGATGTTGTGTGTGCAGGTGGTTTAATGGCGGTAACAGATCTTGGGAAGAATCTGTTTGTATTTTGTTTCATATTCCTGTATCTTTGTCCTTTAAGACAGGGGAACAGAGTCTATAAACCGAAAAGGTGGGGTCTACGGAAATGTTTCAGCCCTTCTTCTGGAGGTGTCCTGTGTACACAGTCCAGGTCTGGAAGTGGATTACCCACAATCTTTTGTGCTGTTGTGACCACCTGGGCCAAGTCCTTCCTGTCCTGGGCTGTGCAGCTGGCATACATCACAGTCACACAGTAACAGACACTCTCTATGGCCCCCTGTAGAAGAGGAGCGGCCAGCTTCAGCTTTCTGAGAAAGAAAAATATTTGTTGAGCTTTCTTCACCAGGTGTGAGGTGTTAAGAACTAAGTAAGGTCTGCTGTAATGTGGTTGCCCAAGAACATGATATTCCCCACAAGCTCTACCATCTGTATGAGCAGTGGTGTATGTGCGTTCCTTCCGGACCCTCTGAAGTCCACAATGACCTCTTTGGTTTTAGTGGTGTTTAGAACCAAATTGTTCCCTAAGCATCACAGGGCCAAGTGCTGAATCTCCTTTTTGTAGAGGGTCTCATCATTGATATGAGACCACAACTGTAGCATCATTGGAGTGTCGTGTCCAGCTTGAGTCGAGTCTAGCTCATCCAAGTCCAGCTCACTGAGTGTTCCAGTACTCAAGACTCAGACTCAGTCTTGGACCCATCCAGTCTCGGGTGAGCTGCACTCGCCTACAATATTGTATCATTGGTAAATTTCACAATGGTGTTAAAGACATGGGTGGGGATGTAGTTTTGTGTAAAGAGAAGGAAAAAGGCTGGGCTGAGCACACAACTGAACACTTGTGTTCAGGACACTGAATGTATATATATTCTCCCCTATTTTTACCACTTGTGGCCTGTTGGTTAAAACGTCTCTAATCCATGAACACAGTGAGGTGAACAGACCCAGGTTATGGAGTTTGTATACTAGTTTAAGGGGTATTGTTGTATTTAAAGCAGAACTGAAGTCAACAAATAACATCCTGACATATGTGTTAGACAGCTCCAAATGGAACAGGGCTGTGTGGAGTGCTATGGTGACTGCATCCTCTGTAGATTGATGCCCCCTGTAGGCAAACTAATGGCTGTCTAGTTCAGGGGTTATAACACTCTTGCTATGCTGCAAAATAAGCCTCTCAAAACAATAATGATTTGAAGCAGACAGGGACAAGCTTCAGGGAGAGGTTAAAGATGTCCTGAAACACTACTGCAAGCTGATCTGCACACAACCTTAGAATCCTGTCCGAAACCAGGTCCGGACCCTTGGTGACGCTGATCTTCCTAAGTGCTGATTTCTCTTGGTGACACTGATGGACAAGAGCCTGCTGCTGCTGTTGCTCAGGCTGGAGTGTCAACTGGACTGTCTCTTTGCTGGCTTGTGTATCAAAGCGTAGAACAAAGAACCGATTCAAGGTGTCAAGGAGTGCCTGGTCTTGGCTGACTGCTTGCTGTACTTAATGTTTTTTTACAAGTGCCGGGGTTGTTGTTCAATTCAATTTTATTTATACAGCACTTTTTACACTGTTGCATTGCTTCAAAGCAACAGTGAAACCCTAACCAGCTTTACATATAATGAAAAATAAAACAGTCTGTCGTACTGTCAAACGTAGCACACAGAAAACAGAATACATGGTATTATTGCAAATTTAATTGTTCATTATGAGATATATATTAATAAAACTAATTAGGGATATAAAGTCTGTAGTTGTAGTGCTGTGCAGCTTCTCCAGTGCTAACTTAACATTAGGTAGTGGCAGTATGTAAACAGCTGTGACCAAGATGACAGAAAACTCTCTTGGCATGTAAAATGGTCTGCATTTCACAAACCAGATATTCCAAATCTGGAGAACAGTATGTCTCAATAATGTTTGTGGCAGTACACCAATTGTGAACAAAGACACACTCCAGCACCTTTTCTCTTACTTGAGGCTGCAGTCCTGTCTGCTCCATACAAAAGTGACCCGGTGTCTGAATAGCTGCATTGAGAACAGTTTTATCAAGCCATGTTTCTGTAAATTATCACGCAGCTTTTCATACCCTGTTATGCAGTCCTCAGCCATAGCTTACCCATCTGATTGATCGGAAGATTGTTCGAAAATGCTTAGCTTAGCACGTAGGCCTCGTCTCTTGTCCTGCTTTTGCTTCTGCTGCCGAGTGGGATGGTGATAGCTCCACACACTAAAACAACAAACTGGTTATGCTGCTACATAACCACATGACGGCATGCGAAAAGATGCATAACAGACCGTATCGCAGCAAATCATTGCCCTGTTGCGGGTAAAAACATTACCCAGTATGGATGTGCACTTACCAATTTTATCACCTTTTAACTTATATATTTCTGTTCAGGTTTCTCCACTTCAAGGAAAGCTACAGTATATGCGTGTCTTGAATGAACTTCCACCATTTGGAGGCTTCTTGTTTCACACAGTTGGCCTGGTAAAAGTAATTTGACATGTAACTTCTAGAAAAAGTCCTCAAGAAATTACAATTTGTACACTGATTTTACTACTACAAGAATGATGTTACTATATAAAAAGACATTGTTTTCATCATCTCCATTCTGATTACTTTTTCTGCTGAAAGGATGAGAAACAGTCAGCCACTACACTGTTGGTTGGGCCAACGCATGGTATTAGTCATGTTATCGACCTGAAGAACAACTTAACAACCGTCCTAGCAGAATTCAGCCGTGTGGCTAAGGTCCAGCTCTTCAGAGAGCATCATGGAGTAGCCCGCGTTGAAGTTGTTATTCTGGAGGCAAAGGTCTGAATAAATATATGAATTTATTTAAAAGCCTATGAATACAACTTATAGATTAATAGACATTGTAATTTGCATTTTTATTTACACTTTTTTCTGTATTCCTTTTTTAAACAGGATTGTAATGGCTAATATACTAATATCTGTTATGATACTAATTATTGTAGCCCCTGGTCTTGTTAATGGAATGGCCAGATGCATCAAACTTTGCATGTTTGATCTCTGGTTATTACAAGCTCATTGTGGACCCTAAAAGGACCATCTACTGCAGGATACCTGGTCAGCCTTATATGATCAAGGCAGGTATGTTAAAAAGTCCTCTGCTTCTAAGGTCATCCCTGGATTGATCATCATAGTTTGTGGTTGCAAAGTTATTTCATCTTATTTTCTGACAGTGCATTTGCATTGCTTTTTATCATCTCTGATTAAACGTCTTTGAAAAGAAGAGAAAATGAAAAAAAGTGAAAATGAAAAAAAATATATAATATACATGTAGAATTTTTAATAATACCATGCAGTGAACATTAGTATTTATAAAATATAAAAAGAAAATAAACAGTGAAATAGTCACTGTAATTGAAATATTATATAAAAATTATATAAACAGAATACAAAACCTTATCCTCAGCTAATGTCAGCAGTCTCCCAGTAAGCAAGCCAACAATTCCAATGATGTATAAATAGAGAAAACATTGGGAGAAACCGAGCTCAACCGGGAGGGCCTGTTCTCTTCTGACACATTAAAGCTGCAGTCCCTAACTTTTTGTTTAAAAGGAAAGCTTATAGTAATGATTTACAAATTTATATTGATTTAAAATGGATCCAATTTGGGTCAGATTTTGTGGCAAATGTCAGACAACTGAGGAATTCTTCAACAGAGATCATGGTAGGGGCATAACATTACTGACTGTAGCTCTAACATCAGACTTATAAGACTGTGAATATGGTATTTGTAGTATCTACAGAGACCAACTGAGATTTACAGAGACCAATTGAGTTTACATAGAAACAGCCAACCAAGCAGATAAGCCATTAAATAGACTGAAAATTAGTAATGAAGTCCATCACATTATTCCCATTGCTTCTGGGTGACCCGGGCTATGGCTGTAGTAATCATTAGATGGCATGAGGATGAACATCTGGCTGTATCAGAACTGAGAAAAAGAAGAAACAAAGAAAACAGCTTCTTTCACTGAACTGTATAAATCAACAATATAAGTTGAACATTTGATTAACATATGGGTGGACGTGACATGCCTATTTTAACTGACACGCATCATCAACTGTTCCTTAGTGCTGTTCTTTAAAACAAGTTTACCACAGAGATAAAGTTTTGCATAAAGTTTGTATTTTGGTATGTTGCAACCTGATAACTACAATCATATAAATTCATTTTATTCCTCATTAATCTACACTCAGTACCTCATAATGACAAAGTAAAAACCGAATTTTAGAAATGTTTGTAAATTTATTAAAAAGGAAAATCTGAAACACATTTACACAAGTATTCAGAACCTTTACTCAGTACTTAGTTTTGAGCACCTTTGGCAGCAATTACAGCCTTTAGGTCTGTCTTTTTAGGTATGATGAGTTTTGCACACCTGGATTGGGGGATTTTCTGCCATTATTCTTTGCAAATCCTCTTAAGCTCTGTCAGGTTGGATGGGACTGTCGGCCATTTTCAGGTCTCTCCAGAGATGTGCAATAGGGTTCAAGTCAGGGCTCTGGCTGGACCACTGTAAAACATTGACAGAGTTGTTGCTAAGCCACTCCTGTGTTGTCTTGGCTGTGTGCTTGGGGTCATTGTCATGTAGAAAGGTGAATTTTTGGCCTAGTCTGAGGTCCTGAGCACAGTGAAACAGGTTTTCATTAAGGATATCTCTGTACTTTGCTGCATTTAGCTTTCCCTCAACCCTGAGCAGTCTTCCAGTCCCTGCTACTGAAAACTACCCCCCCCCGACGCGCCCCACACAATCAAAAAAGAAAAGTTTTTCCTCTCCACAAAAAAAAAAAAAAAAAAAAAAAAAAAAAAAAAAAAAATAAAAAAAAATTTTTTTTTAAAAATTTTTTTTTTTTGTTTTTTTTTTTTAAACCAAAACAAGTGTGGGTTTTTTTTTTTTTTTTTTTAAAAAAAAAAAAAAAAAAAAAAAAAAAAAAGGGGGGAGGGGAAAAAAAAAAAGGGAAAAAAGAAAAAAGAAAAAAAAAAAAAAAAGGGGGAAAATTTTTCATAATTTTTGTTTTTAAAAATTTTTAAAAAAAAAATATTTTCCCCCTTTCCTTTGGTTTTTGCTCTTATATGCATTATCAGCTGTAGGGCCTTTTATAGAGAGGTGTGTCTTTCCAAATCATGTTTAATCAACTTAACACAGGTGAAATCTGATCAAGGTGTAAAAGCATCTCAGCAACGATCAAGAAAAATGAGAGGCACCTGAGCGAAATTTAACTGAAGTGTTGTTGCAAAGGGTCTGAATGCTTATGCCAATGTGATATTTCAGTTTTACCTTTTAATAAACTTAAAGACATTTCTAAAATTTCCATTTTGTCATTAGATCAATGAAAAAATTAATGTAAATGATTGTAGTGTCAGGCTACAACATAACAAAATTGAAGTGAAAGGAGTTTACTTTCTGAATACTTTGTGAATGCACTGTGACTTTTCATACTTATCCTTTACCTGACCATGATAAGAAAATGTGAGAAAAATAGCATTATTATCAAATGTGGTGATTTAATCAGCAAAATGTACAACACGATTTCTTATCAGCAAATAAAACATTTTTTTATTGATTTTATATAAATATTGGCTATAGCAATCATTCATATCCTGCTTGATCTCTCCATCCACATCTAGAGTCAGTTTATGAGATGTAATTTCCTGAAAACTGAAATGCTCTTTTGGATAAGTTCATGAAAACATAAGCTGAGAACATTTATACCAAATTACTAAATTGTGTTGTATGTATGCACCATTTTATGTGGCCTACCAAAGAGAAAGACCACAACATTTCATGACAACCCACTAGTCTTCTTTCCGCATCCATCTCTGAAAACCCAATTCAGCAGATTTACCTTTTGTCATCTGGAGTCATTCCCATCAGTCATGTGTCTTGTACTAGCTCAACCACTCAGACAGTTCTGTCATTTAGATTCCAGAAGCTCCCATGCCCATTCCCGCTCTGGAGTTACCATGTTAAGCGGGACCCGGCGAGAAGAGAGAGAGGGGTCGTCCAGAGAGGCAACACAGAAGACATCAGCACCACCCATATCTCAGCACCTTGGCCTTTGTCACATCCATTTTAAAGAACAACAACAGCTGCAAGAGCTTCATCTACTAGCAGAGCAGGAGCTTGACATTAATGAGAACCTTATCTTGCAGATGCAGAGTCGTTCACGCACAAAGTCTGACCCCAGTCTAAAGAGCACGGAATCAGTGGCTGAACAAGACAGTCACACCAATGAAAGCTCCAGCTTCAGGTTCAGAGCAAAAACAATGGAACTGTCACAACAGGCAAGGAGGTTTTTCTGTGAATCCTGCACAGCAAAATTCCAGGCTGATGGTCTGATGTCAGACACTTTAAAATCTGGAAAGCGTATTTTGCAGCAGTGCACGAATACTTGTGCTTCTTGTGAGGGAGGGGCTGTTGATCTCATTGCTTTGCCACTCCCTGGAAATGAGGAAGATGAGGAAGTAGGAAAGTTACAGCCCCCCCCTCCAGCAATAGCAGCACCTCCCCCAGGGTTCCGTGATAACAGCTCTGATGAAGATGACCCAAAGAAGGGTCGGAAAGGAATCAAAGCTGCTGCTACTGCAACAGCAAAGAGTCAAGAGGAAGTTCCTGTGACACTGATTGACAATGTAGCCACTAGGACGGTTCAGGATCATGCACAGGAGTTAGATGATGCACTAGTGTCTACCCTCCAGGCACTGGAAGCACTGGCAGCATCAGAGGACTACCCACATCATCACCAACAGACACCACAGACAACAGGTTGACAAATAATACTACAAGTGCTGGTCCTTTATTGTCAATTAATAAAGTCAATCAAATTGTAAAATCAGATTCATTTGAAGTTGATTGGGTTTCTGATGGTGAAGTATTCCACTCAGAAGTAAAAATTATGAGTTAATTTTGTTTATAAATAGCACAGGTATTTGTTGCTGTAGTTTCATTTACCTCAAGTGACCTTACTTTTCGTGATTTCTTATAATCTTGGTGGTCTTTTGTTTCTGTTTTATTCACAGGGTTAATTGTGCTTGCTGCCATAACTCCTGAATCATCCCTAGACTCTGGACATGAGACAAATTCATCAGAGCTAACTGATGTGTCTGAGATGGTGTCGGCCATGAAGCAGCATCAGAACCAGGCCTATGTTCTTGCCCACCACATCAACAAAGAACGAATTTTCCCCTTGACACTCCCCGCCTGTACCACACAAGCATTTGGGGGAAGAAATTTTTCGATTAGTCAGATCCGTCGTGGGTGTCCACCAAAGCCTGTGATCTTAAGTAAGACTGTACCGTTGAAAGTGTGTCCCAATCAAGGGACTGGCAACACTGTGGAGCAGGAAAAGAGCCACGAAGAAGCCAAAATTGAAAACGATACAGCAAACACTGAACCAGATTCGGTCAAAGAGTGCTTGGTAGAGTCTAACCCACAGATATCTGAGGAACTTAAAGCATTTGAACAGGATTGTGCTCTCCAAATCAATAAAGAGAAATTGCCTCTTGCTAATGAAGAAATTGTGAGCTCTAATACCTCTGAAGGTGTCCAGGATAAATTGTCTGGGGCTAACTGCCCAGAAACACCCAACATAGCCTTACCTGTTCTCTTACCTGTGGATAGAGCAGCATCTGCTAAGATTTGCTCAACAAATATGTGCCAAGATGCCGAGACTGCCTCAAGTGAGACCACTAAGCCTTCAAGTTCAAAGGATATTCTACCAGCTGCTGACTTGTTCTGCACATGTCCACTTCGGCCAGAGCCAGGCCCACAAGTGCGCCTGAAAGATCCAAAAACCCAAAAGGTGGTAGTGTTTCACTCATCCTCTCCAACAGATGATGAGCGTCTCTGTGACAAAGAACTTCAGTCAGTCAGCAACAAAGAAAGTACAGCTAAGACATCTGATGCAAGTGTATCTAAGCATAGCACCCTGCTTCCTACTAAATACTCACCAGTTACGCCTGTTAAAGTAGAACGGAAGGAGATGTCAGAAGCAAAGGCAGAGAACTTCCACAGTAAAACCTCTGAGGAACCACAAAAAATTGCTAAAAGTTTGCCTGTCTTGATAGATCCAACACATTTCTTGAGCTGTGTGGAAAAAGGTGCAACTATCCCAGGTGCAGAGTTTAAGAAGCAAGCGAATAACAAAGCAAAATCCCGGTGTAGTACTCCATTCCTGAGTTTTAGAAATTTAATTTCAGCCACTTTCCCAGCACGTATGCGTCGAGAGACAGATGAACGTCATGCACAGCTCCAGAAAGTTAGGCAGTATGAGCTAGAGTTTCTGGAGGAGCTGCTAAAACCTAAAACATCACAAGGAGAGTTCCTGCAACAGGGATCTTCTCCTGTCCCTTCTTTTACACCATGTCTTTGTCAGCTACGCACAAGTCCTGTACAGAAAGTTCCTGGGATCTCACGAGAACAGCGACGCAGCTGTGATTGTAAAAGGATGTGCCGGAGTATGCGTCTCCCAGATACAGCAGTTGGCTCTGCAATGGAGCAGAGAGGAAGAGAAAGGGCTATATCTAAAACACCCCCAATAATTCCAAAGTCTCCACATGCTCAAGGAGAATTACGAAAACCTCAAACTTTGGAAATCAAAAGTACTCGCATCCGCTCCACAAGCCTAGAGTCAAGGGAACCCAGAGAAACACTAACATCATGTTTGCCCACATGTACCACCCGTTCAGAATGCACGGGCACATCTCAGTACAAAAAACTACAAAGAAGATATAGTATAGGGGAGATTGATAACAATGACAGCACCCCCCTGTATGCTGAGGTCAAAACTATAAAAGCAAAGAGTTTGGAGAAAGAAATGGAAAGAGTTAGGGCCACTGGACTTAGACTCCCAACTCCAGTGGAGCCTGTACATGCTAAAGATGGGGATGTGAAAAAGAAGGGGATATTTTTTATTCAGCAAGAGGATCTTGTTGAGGAAAATGATGAGGGTACCAGTGAGGTTCTAGGATTGCCAAGTGAAGATAATGAGGACATAGAAAAATGCTGCTCCTTTTGCTTCTGTTATCGAAAATGTGAGGCTACTGATGAGAGCAGTGAAAAAGATGAACTGTCCTATTCCATCCCCTTGCAGATCTTGCCTGGAATGCAACTAGACTCAAGGGAAATGCCAGTAATCAGCAAAACTCTTCAGGTACTTGATGCAGAGGATTGCAGTGGGGAGGAGGAGGAGGAAGAAGAGGAGACCCAAACACAGAGGATTGATCTGCGGGCCTCTGGGAACCTGGAAACTAGTTTGGCAAGAGTACAGTCCTTGCAGGGCAAAACATTCTCTCTACCTGATGGATTCCTAAATGCACAACTTGATGCCAATGAGCTGCTCTCAATTTTAAGGCAGTGTACCAATAGTCCCCAGATAGAAGGCGAACCTTGTATTCCTCCTGCAAGATTGGCAGAATACAAGCAAGAACTTGCAGTCTGTTTTAAAGAGTTCAGGGCATCATGCAGACGAGTGGCAAGTGTTGAGAAAAGTCCTTCACAAATGCTAAATGCTGTCACAGCTAGCTTTCAGGTGCTGTGTAACCTTACTCAAACATTTATTCGACTGGTCAGAGGTGTACGTGCTGAAACTCAAAAACTACAGCTTTTACGTAAAGTAGAGGAGGTAGCTGTAAACTACACCCTTCTTCTTCGGGCTGCTGAGGAGGCAATGGGACATTCTAGTAGCCTCCCCAATAAAAGTGCAAGCCCTCTACTCCATACCACCACTAACATGGGCTCTCTTAATCGGTCCATTAAAACATTGCTCAACAAGTAATGACACCATTGCACATGTAGGATAATGTGACAGGCAGGAAAGCCTGTTCCTCTACATAAGGAATGTGGCTGGTATCTTTTCTAATCATTAATTGGTTTACATTTTTACTGGCCATTCTGTTAGTTTACTGCCTGCTAAATTCCACTATTGTATAACTACTGTGTATCTACTGTTATATGTTTATAAAGGTTGTCCTAACTTGTAACCACAGAGGATCTTTGATATTATATATGTGCACAGGAGTAAGAAAAAATACTCCTTTGTACATTATGGATGATCAAGAGGGCTGTCCACTCTTATGTCCATTGAGGAAGGGTACAGTGAAATGGACTTTTTGTGTTTAGTTGTTCCTATATTTAAATAATAAAATACCTGTCTGGGTTATTTTGTGTCTAAATAAATGGTTATATATATATATATATATAAAATATATGGAAAAACAATATTATCATTATTGTAGAACCATTATACCTACATAATCTTAAACATAAATATATGTAACTCTGGGGTGGTACAATCCAAGAGATTTTAACACACTTTGTAAAATAGGTAGAGAGGGAAATGGTTATTTGGTAATGTGCTTGTTTATTTTGATTGTTGTGATCTGAAAATGTTCCATTTTCACAATATTGCATTCACACTGTCTGGAAGGTTCTAAACGGATACATTTTTAATGAATACTTACGAACACAAGAGCCCACTAACCAGGTAGTGGAGGGAAACACCTGCTCAGGGCAGACAATGATGTAGCAGATTAAAATTTACTGGAATATCAATTAAATGGAGATGGTGGTTGAGCTGTGACCAAGTTGAAACAAAGGGGACTCCTCTTTGCTAATGCACAAAAATATTATTGTTTGCTCTCACATGCTAATCTAGGACTGATCCAGCTCCATACCTCATATAGTGGAAAAACAGTGGCACCATTTTTTGTATTACAGAGGGATGGGCTCTTGGTAGCCCCACAATTCAGCGTGATCAGTGTGATTTGTTTGAACATATATAGTCTATATAGGTGCACTGAAACCCAACATATTTTACAATGTTTTCTAAATATTCTTTTATTATATTTCTTCTATTCCATTATTTAAAAAATGTAATTTATTTTTGGATTTTCATGTGAACCCACACACTCCACCCCCTCCAAAAAAAACTACACAGAATAGTTTTATATGTATTTTAATAAAACCAACCATCTTACGTGTGAAAACATTTCTGTCTCCTCTTCCCATCTAACAGACTAAGGTCTTATAATCGTATGTATAACAGGCTCTACTACTGTGAAGTTAAAACATCTCATTGTTCTGGAGTGTTGCATGTTACCCTAGATTTAAATAAAGCAGTCACTGTCAAGCCAGCAACTGGAAGACTGCTTAATGCTGGATTTAGATTTGAATGTATTGTTGGGTAAACAAGTGTACATACAGAAACTAGTGTTTTACAATATTTCCTTATAAAAGAATAATTATTCTATGCTCTAATATGTAAAATATTATAAAGGACATGAAATATTTGTGGTTTAAAATCATTTTATAAACTTACATTGCAGATATTTATCAAAATTGTTTTTTAAGAGATCACAATCTTATGAAATCACAGTATCTTATGATTTTTAGTAGTCATGTACCAGAGACCCAGAGAAATAGGACCTATGTTGTAGAGTATAATAAAGCATGGAACGCTTATTTTTATAAAATACATTACACTGAAATATTTTTTTCATACATTTTCTGTCAAACACTAGTTGTTTTGGACATACAAACTGAGTTTTGTCACGGTGCTTTATTCCATTTGTTGTGTGCTCACATTTAGTTCCTCAAGTTCCTGACTGTTTATGCTCTCACTGTGGTTCTTTTTCTGTGTGCAGTTATGTTTAAAAGCAATAAAGAGTATTAAAAGTAACATTTCTAGCTTAGTTTTGCCTATGAGATCAAGGTTTGGCTGGTTAGAACTATTAATCCTTTTTGATCGGCATGGTCCAGAGCTATTTATGTTCCTGCTGGTAGATTCCCTTACCTGCACCCTTTTGGAGGCTAAACGAATCTCAACATTTAATTATTAAAAAAAGAAGAAAAAAAAACCTACAACATATAAATAGCAATTATTTCATTTTATTATGTTTTACCAGTTATTTGAGAGCTCTTATTCACATGAAATATATTTTCTGCATTCTGCACTTTCTTGTGGTGGCATCAGCCAATCAGCATTTTCATGACAACTTTTCTGTGGCTCCGAAGTATTTATTCACGTTAGTTATGGTTTTCAAGAGAAAGCAGAGCAGATGAATATTATGGACCTCCATGAACATATTTAGCCTAGTATTTCCAATGGACTGGATACATAATGTCACCTAAAGGCAACAAGAAATCAACATTGGCCTTCCTGGTCTTATAGTGGATTACTCATCAGTGCACACTTTATAAGAGGGACAAACACAAAATATATATACTGTATATTTCAACAGGTGTAACAACGCTCTCTTGCGTTTTCCCTTTAACTGCTTCAGATGAGTCCTACACATGCATTCAGGCATATGTTCATTCTAGAACATCTACTTTCAAGATCACGAAAACATTCCTAAGGGATATGATCAACTACTTTTTCTCAATTAATATGTGCTTTCATGCTGAATACAAAACATTATCAAAGTAAAATTAGATGATGTATGCAGTTGTATGCAATTTCATGTTGACAGTGGCAGAGAGATGTTTGTTCACTTCTTTTTACAAAACTTTCAAATATCATAGTTTAGGGTCCACCCCAGTTTTTATGGCTCAACTAAGGTAAAAAATCAAAGCTATAGCTTTCTTCCTTTTACAGATTTGCTTTGTCATAAGGCAGTCATAATACTGCAACTTCAGATTTTTTGACCTATGGCCTCACAGTGTCCTCAGATAAACTCTGAGGTTAATCTTGGTGGACTGTTAACTAGACAAGGCCTTGAGAAGTACTCCAGCAGTCTCACAACATTTAACAAATAGGTGTTGTGTTGAAACAATCACAGGTCTCTAGCTATACAAAGGATTATTTTTTGGCTATTGCAAGGCATTGTTATCATTTTTGCCCATAACGCATTTAAGCACCTTGTAAAAAAATGGACATGGGCATTCAGTTTTTCATTTGGGATGGATAAATATCCATAACTAAATTACATTTTATACATTTGCTATACAAATATTCCCAGTATGAAAGAAAATAAAAGCTCATTTTAATGACATCTAATGACAGACTTGGTTCTTTACTGTAACCATTTTCAATATTTAAAATGACATGGAACTTTATAAGGTGCATTTTGGGACACGTTATGAACAGTATTGTAGGAGGTACTATTTATTTCTGGGTATGTCAACTGGTTTTCCTTCACTATCTAATCAAACTGTCTTTAGAATAGTTCTAGAATAGTTTTTTGTTGACTACAAAGCAAAGAATAAGCCATTAGAGTAATACATTTTTAAGATCATGGGATTACAATTTATCCAATTTTTTGACTGGTATTGAACATAAGCCTTTTAACTTTTATCCCTTGTTTGTCGATATCAAATTACATGTTTTTGTCTAACAATGATCATCTGTCTGTCAATGCTCAAAATGAACCTTTAACTACATTGCCAACAGCATAGTGCGGTATTTTACTGAACTCGCAGTGTCGTAAGATTTCTTGCTCATGTAATGAAGTGATACATCGGTTTCTTCTCACACACACTATCGTGTCACTCACAGCATCAACAATAGCAGAAAACAACCTGTGGTACAAAACAAGAATACCTGATCGTGACTGTTCCTCATTTTTATTTGTAAAAAATAAATTAAAACCTCGAAACCAAGTACTATTAAACCAAAATCCAGGACAGTCAGGACATTAAACAGTAACAGAAAACTGTGTTTTTAATTAACCATTAACCTTTAATGACATAATACAATACTTATGACTTAAAACTATCTTCATCTGATTTATTTAGAACTTTATTTTTACATTTGAAAAGTGCTAGTTGTTAAATGTCAAGTACATACCTGAGTGTAAAACAATTCCTGAAAGAAAAAGAAACTGAAAGACATTTTTTATCCCTCCTCGTAGTAGTCCGTCACTAACACAAAAAACACTTGAAACGCATGAATTTCACTGGCATGAAGAATGAGTTTCCAAACAACTGCAACAAACAGTGACATCTGGACTGATCACATTTTGCCACTGGAGTCTGCCAAACAACTGCTTTTACTGATGTTGATCAACAGTTGTGGTGATTCACAAAAATAATTAAACTAATTCATAAAACATGAGCATAACTAATTTGTCAATTCACAAACCATTTGTTCATTAATTTCAATGCCGTTACATTAAAATAATTTACATACAAATGGTTTTACACAGAAATCTCGGTTTTGTTAGTTTCATCAATGAGGCCAAATGTCTAACGACAGACATTATGTAATTGTTTCCATAAATAAGATGCCCAACAATTTACAATATTTGCCCATATGAATGGCTTAATAACTTGAACATTTTCTTTTACTGCCCCTGATTAAATACATCAAATTTATTTGTGAACACATACCTATATTGCAAAGGCAAGATCCTTTATGCTGAAACTAATTCGTATTAGTTTTGAACTAATAGGAAAATAGCATTTTGCCCATTTCCAAAAACAGAAAATTATTTCAAACTTAATATTCGGAAGCTCTAGTCATTCATCCATTCTCTTTTAATGTGCTGCCAAAGTTGTTAAAGCACAAATCATTTTTTCAGATACAGCTTATAACAAATGCTTATATATATATATATATATATATATAAAACACTAAAGTGAATATTATATTGGTATGATGGACAATAAAAGCATGATGACAAATAGTACAGCCCCTTACCACCACCTCACATCAAAGAACTTTCGTTTCTGCATACTGTTGTCAACTACAGTTTTATTAAATACAACAGCTATGCCAGTTGATAGAGCTAGATATTATGCCTCATTACATCACTGAGGTCTTTCACAAGTACATACTGGCAAGAAGGGGAATGGCTTTTTTGTGCTGTGTCTGTGTATGCCCACCCTCTATAAATCATTTTAAAAAAGTGACATCATAAAAGCAAAAAGGTGCTAAGGTGATTCGCATTTGGTAATGTATGCATTTATCATAGCATAACTGACACTTGTTAAAAACTATTCACAAGTGATTTATGTTTAATTCAGTGCAAGAAAATACATAAGGCATTTCTCCAAAACAGAAGATCCAAAATCATTGGCAGTATGTGCATGTTTGCTGTTGATTAACATTTGACTTTACATAAACACTGAATCTGTAGTGGTCTTCATTAATTTTAAAGACAAAACATCTGATCAAAACATACCAAGTTAATTTTAAAAGCTAGAATGAGAGCTCAACACATCGGGACAGAAATCGTTATAGAGATGCCGTTTTGAGTCACACAATTTTACGTACTTCAAAAGTAGTAGTTGCTCAAAATAACAATGACTGGCTTTAAAAAGGTAAGATAAAACCTGGACATACTAGTTGGTAAACTACATTTAATGAGTACAGACTTTATGGAAAAGTGTTGGACTAAGCATCCATTTTTCCCCAGACTTTCTTTCTGGGTTCTTTCACCTAATACAAAAGTGCTAATGATGCTCTTTCATATACAACAAAAGTAAATGGTGACCAGGAGCTTCTGAGCTTCAAAGAAATTAGTAAAAAACTATTCACACAACTTTAATCTTACCACAAGGTGAATAGTCATGAGTGACATGGGAGAACCAATGGTATTTACCTTACCATAGAATGTCATAATATGCTAATGCAAATAAAATCTGACTTGAGGACAGTGTCCTATTTCTTAAGGCTACTGCATGACTTGACACACCAGTCATTTGGGCTTTAGTTTATTTTATGGTGCTTTTTTGCCCTTTTATGAAGTTGGACAGCAATATGCTTTTCTTTTACAAAAAAGGAGGAAATGGAAATGAAACATTTCTCACTTTGTTTTGTGCTCCATATACTGAAAGTCAAAACTTTCAAATGACATAAACTAAACCTTTATTATAGTGAACACGATTTACTTGCAGAATTTAAGCCTAGTATAAAATATAGACATTTGAGATCATGAATGAGTGAATTCCTTTGCAGATTAAGCAGAGAGGTGTGAGAGGTATGACAATTTTGAAAACACTATACCGTTGGCCACTTACACCACTCTCAGTTTTAGTTAAGTTCCTGTACATACGATCAGAACATGAGATAAGACAAGTTGGTTAATGTAACCATCTATGTCACATGTAGTTATACAGTATAACGCTGGCTTTCGTTAGAGGGTAAGAGCATTACATTAGGGTGTCTTTGTGATGTCGCATTATATGTTGGTTCTTTTCCGATGGTCGCCTGAAACCCTTTTTGCAATAGTCACACCTGTGGGGATAGTCCTTAGTGTGAATAGATATGACATGTCGCTTAAAACCTGAAGCGTCTGTAGTGTTATATTCGCAAAATTGGCATTGGTAAACCTTGCGACCACTGTGCGTCTTCATGTGCTTTTTAAGTTCGTTCTGTTGTTTAAAACTGCGCTTGCAGCGCTTACATTTAAATGGTAAGTCCTTGGTGTGAACAGACAAGATGTGGCGGCTGAGTGTGAAGGGGTCTGATATCTTAAAATCACAGTGACGGCACTGATGTACTTTATTCCCCTTATGTGTTTCGGCATGTTTTTTCAGTTCAGAGGGTCTGTGGAAGCCCTTCTCACACACGTCACACTTGTGTGGAAAGTCTTTAGTGTGCACCGAGATGATATGGCGTTTTAAGTCACTGGAATTGGTGCTCTTGTGGTCACAATGCGGACACTGGTGAGTCTTGTGCCCCTGAAAGATCTCGATGTGCCTCTGAAGCTCTTTGTCATTAGCAAAAGCCTGTGGGCAGTGCCCACACTTAAAGGGAAGGTCTGCACTGTGTTTGCTCTTTATATGAGTCTTCAAGTTGGACTGATCAGCACAACGGAAGTCACAGTGCTGGCAGTGGTAAGGCTTCTCTCCCGTGTGGGTCCGCATGTGCTTCTTGAGCTCAGAAGGGTGACGAAAGCCTTTGGCACACTCTACACAAACATGTGCAAAGTTCTTGCTGTGCACGGCCAGCAAATGGCGGTTCAGGAGACCCTGTTCAGCAGTCTTGTACTCACAATACTTACACTTGTACAGCTTGGACTCCTTGTCTCGCAGGATAAGCTTGTTGGAGCTGAGAGGGCTGGCCTCATGATAGTGACGTGTGTACTCGGTGTACTCAGTCATCTTCTCGTTCTTGATGATGAGCTTGTGGCTTTCCAGATGGTTGTGAAAACTCACCTTCTTGTTGGTGGTGAAGTCACAGTCAGTACACTGGTACTTCTTCTTGAACACGTGGCCTGGATGGTTCTTCATGTGCCGTTTCAGGAATCCCCATGACTTGAACTTCTTTCCGCAGATGTGGCAGGGGTATACTGTCAGGGGCTGCCCATCAGGACCAATGATTACGGCTACAGCAAAGAAATACAACATGCTGAAAAAGTCCACTTTTTAAATAGTGGCATTTTTTGAATAAAGCGGCATATTTTCATATGGAACAAGAAGTGAAGCAAATAAAAAGCAAATGATAGGGCAGGACCATCATTGCAGAACAGAGTCAGACTTCTATGTGTGCATTTACATGGAGCATTTTATTCCAACTGTAATTGATTTAAACATCCAAAACGAATGAAAAACTCCATGTAAACACCTTGATTAAAACAAAAAGGCCCAAGCGAATCAAAACTTTAAGAGGGGTAGGATAAACCTTTTTTAACCCATCAAACTGAAAATTCCACCACAGAGTAATCCGAATTCTGCACCTACATCCTTCTGCACCTTCTATTTACATGGAGGTCTGCAATACTGTAGGAACGATCAGATTTTTTGTTTTATTTTTTATTTATTATAATAATAATAATAATAATAATAATATCATCATTATTATAGACTGCCTGCTAACTATGAGCAAGCTGTCAAGATATGTACAATACATCTAAGCCTCAAGGATCAATGAGCACTCAGCAGGAGACACTCCGGCATTGTAGAACATCCTATCAATGTTATAGTTAACTAAAACTAAAATTAAATTTCTAAACAAATGAAATTCAAACTGAAACTAACACAAAACCAAAAACTATGCTCTGTTTCAAAACTAAGAAAAATGTTTTTTTTTTTCTTTTTTTTTACCTTGATCTCAAATTAATAGGGAGTACTTTACTTTAAATCATACAAAGTTGTCACCAGCCAAGACATTTACTCTGTATTAACCAAAATAAAAACCAAAATAAAAACATATGTTAATAGACTGAAATTAAAACAAAGTGAAAAACTAAAACGAAAATAAATCTAAATTTAAAAACGACAAAAATTAAAACTAAATTTAAAATCCAAAACTATAACAACTTTGCAACATTAATACAAGGATGTTTTCAACAGCTTGTTAATTTTTTAATTTCACATTAAAAGTATAGCAAACTAACAGAAGCTTTTTGTTTAAGTGACAGAAAGTAAGTATTTTTTTGACAGTAAGAAAAAACTACTGTATACTCCCATATGACTTCCCCCAACTCTCTCTATATCTAATAAATTAAGCTGAAATGTGACATTTTGTATATGGGATCTAAAGTAAGCTGGTTGGATCAGGAGGAAAATCATTACGAGTAGGTAATGGGTGCAGAACAGAAGCTGGCAGGAGCAGGATTAAGAGTCCTGCGCAGACCTCTAATGCAATGCTTCTTATTGAGACACCACCACCACAAAGGTAAGCTTCTTGCAAACCTCCCAGCAATAGTAGGCCTACATAGACATATTGTTGCTTAAGAGCAATGTTTTCCATAAGTGCAAATAAGACTCCATTTTAACAGCATTGAAAATTCAACAAACAGGACAGGGTATTTCACAAAGTTATTCAGATTAAAAAGTGCTGGCACATGTAAACACCAAACCAGATTAAATAACACCTCATGTAAATAGTCAGTCACTACCCTTTACAAGGAATGACAAAAAGTGTACATGTAAACATATCTTATGTAAGGTTGCTGACTGTTGATAAACACCAGCATTCACTTTTGAGCAGTGGTTCTGGGGGCACAGAAGCTTAAATGCTTTGAGGTCAAGGTTTTGTGGTTTTCTTACATGTAAGGGGGCTTCACAAACAAAAGGTTGGGGAACCACTGCTTTGAGGAGGCTTTTTGACCTGAGAGGTGGAAGCTGAAGGTCTCATTCACCCTTCAGAGCATCTCCACATTTCCCAAAGGTAACTATGTATTTTGTTTGCTATAATTGACCTTTATTACATTCACCTAACACGTTAAATGTGTTATTTTGTTAATTATTGGCAAACTTTTAAAATGACCATTATCTAGAACAGTAATTATTGTTTACTGGCTATTAGTTAACATCTAGCCAACAACAGCTGAAAAACAGTCATTTCAGAGATGGAGCCACTTGATACATTTTAATGGAAAAACAGACATTTCTTTATCCTACCTGTCTGGCATTGTCGTAATTCTCCCCTCCTCCTCTTCTTGATCTTCTGTTTGAGAGCTGTTTGAGGACTGGTGCTGATGCTGTCAGAGATCTGTAGGTAGGGGGTGGCAGCTTCATTCTTACCCTCTAGACTGCTACCTGTAGAAAAAACAAGACTGGTGAGGTGTTAGGATTAGCTTGTGCTGTGAATGCACTTAATGGAAAGTAGAATGCCAATTATAAAACAAATCTAGATTCTAAGAGAATAATTCACCAAAAGATGAAAATTCTATTATCACTGAAAGCCACACATCTTGTATTCTTCTATAAAACACCAATCTCCAGTCTCATGCATATTTTACTTCAGCTCTTTACAATCAATTTTGAGACATGAAAGAACTAATGACGTCTTGTTACATATGGCACAATACATCTTTATGTGCCAAGTAAACATGCACACAGAAATAGGATTTTCAGCAAATAATTGCTTATATTTCAGTCTGTTTTAAAGCTATCATAGGTCTTTAGAAGACTTGAAATAAGTAGATTTGTGGAAAGTTTTATGCTAACCGCTTGACTTTTTTTACCATAGAAATGGTATTTTTTCTTTATGTTCTAAATTCATAAATCTTAAATGACTAATGATGATTTCATTGTTAGGTGAACTACCCTTTTAAACCAACTTTTATCTTTGCTTGCAGACCAGGTAACATAAATAAAGCGAAGGACCATAGGCAGCAGCCCAGGCTGCAGGGACGAAGGTCTTGTTCATTGCTGTGACCTCCAACTGTGCTTCTTGGATGGCAGGAGCCTCTTCCTCTCCAACGATCACCTCCATATAAACCTGGTCAGTCATCCCCGAAGAGTCTACACTCAGGACAAATACATGTTTCAGACTTGCTGCTTTAGACGATATATGTCTTACTACTTAGATTAATATATTAGATAATACTTAGATTAGAAAATAAAAACAACTCACTGATATCTTCCTCTCCTTGACTGGCATCGTTCATGGCCAAGTAGACCATCTTTTCTCTGGGCAGCCTGCCTGAGACCGCTTGCTCCAAAACTGTGTGCCCGTTTCGAAAATCACTCTCTGCTACCACCTCTGTACTGCCTAGACCAGAATCCAAACAAATTTATGGTTAGGAAACCTTTACACAGTTCTCACAAAGATAGGCTATATCCTTATAAATATAAGTTTAATTGTGCATTCTGAATGAAATTAGTAAATCTGACCACTTAGAAAAACAACAGCATAATCTGGGGTACCGTTTTATTGTACACAGGATAAATGTGTGAGATGAGTTACACGACAAATTTGAATAACAAAAGTTCAGGATTTTGGCAACCCCTGATGTCATATTTGTTTTAAAGCAATAGATAACTGCACATCTATCAATGAGAAGGTGTGTACTGCTTGACTTACGGCGTTTCTTGATTTGTGTCCCTTACCTATTTCCACATTTTCTCCATCACCATCAGCCTTAAAGATATAAACTTTAATGACCTCCGAGTTGAAGTCTTCCTCCTTTGACTTGTCATCATCCTGGTTCATATCCGTGCTGATTTTTAATGGTGTATCGCCAATGTCTAGCTTCTCTCTAACTTCATCCACTGTAAAGAGGCCAAAACTCAGTAAGTGTGGATCAACCCATCTATTGTCCTATTATTAAAAAAACAAAGTTCTAGATGAAATTAATCAAAAGCTATAATTTTTTTTGTTACTGCCAGTTGTCTTCTGTAGTTTTATTGATTGTTAGTTCAGTAGTTGTACTGATGGACCTACATGTTAATGTGACTAAGGAAAGGTTCCAAACAAAGAACCGACTTCCATTTCCCAAACCAACTGAGAGGTTCTGTTGCTGTCCACTTACAGGAAATCATAAGATAGTCCTCTGAGGTGCTCTTCACATCCTCTTCATCATCTGACTTAATCGTGACATCAGATGGCATGGTGTCATAAGAATGGATCACTGTCTCCGCGTCGGTCACCATCACCTCTGCAGATACCAGGTCATGATCCAGAGGGCTCTCTTCATGCTGTGAAATGAGGTCAGCTACAAACACCTGATCAGGAGCCGTCTCTTCAATCAGATCAGCTGTCAGCTTGTGGTGATTGGAGGTGCCACCCAGAGCCTCCTCAATGGCTACCTTAGCTCCCAGGATAGACTCAGACATGATCACTCCCTTGGTAGTGATGACATCCTCATGACAGATGTCTGGCCCTTCCATCCCCTCAGCCTTCAGGTCAGTCTCCAGCATTATCCCTTCATCTGTTACCACATCTGAGACCATCATGGCCTCAGGCACTGACACCACGATGTGCTCGCCATCAATGTGGGCTATACCCCCCATCCCAGCAACTAGAACAACGAATATAATAAATATACAAGACACATTTTTGTACTAGAAAAATTGAACAAGATCTTCAGTGTCCCATCTTTACCAAAATCTGGCATGATCATTGTATGGGGCATTTTAAGATCCTTGTAAAGCTCAAGGATCCCTCCACCTTGATCCATCTCTGTTTTTCCCACAATCCTGTATGGGCACGGGATGAACAGTATTAACAAACACTATAAACAAACAATAGATGAGCGTTGAACAGATAAATTCACATGAAATGACAACTCAATCTATCATACTGAATTTGAAACAATTCTCATTACATAACTTGTAAAAATATAATATTTCAAAATGTGGCTCCTTTAACTTTTTAAGTATGTGGCAATGTGGTGAGAAACCTAGTATACTTTTCATAATAAACAGACCTTCACATCTGATGATGGTTCATTTCGTATATGAGTCGCAAGTATTACACAAATCCCTGACTCTGGCATCTGGGTTGAAAGTTTCTAAAAACAAAAGAGACAAAACAATAAATATTTTTGTTATTATATAATTAAGAGACATGTAAGAAATTGCAGATTGCCTCTAAACAGATTTAATTCCAAGACAAATAATATAGCTGCAAGCATCAATGACAGCAATGTCTTGGCATAATATTTGCCAAATTTGGTGACAATCCCATAAATCCCCTAGGGGGAGTAAAATTCAGAGCCTGAAATTGCCAGAAATCTACACACAATCCAAAATGTTTGACTTCCTGTTAGGTGGAGCTAATGAATGTAATTCTGAGACCAATACATGTACCAAGCTTGGTGACTGTAGGCAAAACTAACCCCATCACTTTAGTCAAACCACACCACCACACCCATGCCTACGCTTTTGCCCATGTCTAACAGCTGACTACTATGATGTGTGTACCAAATTACATGTAATTTCAAGCTTGTGAAAGCACCTCAAATACACCTAAATGTGGTTTTAAAGTTTGACACATTATCATGGCAACAATATTTAAGATATCACAAATCCATTTAGAAATTTATATCGGCCATGCGTCTACATTATTTTGACCAAGATTGAAGGCTTATATCAGGGTCATCAGCCCATCACAATAAACATATTTGCCAAGTTTGATGTTAGCTGCTGAATGCATGCTGTAGATAGTAGAGACTTCCTGTTTCGTTATAAATTTACCACCTCGCCAGGCAACACCGTTCAAGATTTCAAAAATCCCCATGATATGCTTACCAAGTTTGATGACAATCACATCAAAGGAGTTTGGCTGTGTTTACACAAACAGAAAAATATCAGATTTACCGAACCTGTCTGCAACGCCGGTGCAAAATAAAGAGCATTAAAGCCAAATATAAGGAGTCTATATGGATATATGGAGTTGTCACGGATTTGGAAAGCATTAAACAGTCATTAAGAAAGCAGCATTTAAAAAACACTTTTTTTTTTTTACGATATAAAAAAAAGATATAAAAGAATAAATAAAATAAAAATTAAAAACAATTTCACACTTTCAGTGCTTGGGCCCTAATAATAACAATTTTGAATTTTAGTTTCTAAAGTAACTAAAAGAAAGTCTACAAGTTCTTATAGTAACTGAAGTTTGGTATTGGATTCTAAAGCAATTTAATCAACCCAATGCAATGTGGTGGAAGAATTACAGCAGAAAAGTTTCAAAAGAAACAAACGTGTAGTTTAGAGAGCTTGGAGCACTGTGACACTGTGTGAAGTTTAAAACTTTAAGTTTAACTGGTGTAGTTAAACTTAAGGCCCAACAGAGTGTTGCTGTGTCTGAAGTAGTATAACATTAAAGTTAAAGTTGAAGTGTGAAGATGTATTCATAAGTATGTCTGTTTATTCAGAGTTTGCCTGTTTGTCAAAGAAATATCAAAGTAACTAGAATGATGAGCTGATGGTTCATCGCTAAGCATGGCCCACAGGAAATGTTTGATGGAATAGAAAACATTGTTGATAAACCATACAAATGTGCTTTCTCCAAGTTTAGAACTTTTCCAAAAATGCCCAAAAAGAAAAGGGAAATGGAGGCAGAAAATAACAGTGTCTAAGAGGTGACCAGGCAGGTGGGATTATTCTGAAATATTGCAATTAAGGCAGAACAGACAGTCAGTCTGCTCCTAAATATCTAAACACAGACAGGCACAACTACCAGACAGACTCTGATAACAGGCAAAATTCTTATTTTGTGAGATTCCCAATTGCACCAGTGCGATCCAGATGAACCGGAAGTGAAAGAGACGGTGAGCCCAGTACTGATAATGACCCTGCTGTTAGGAAGCTGACTGTTGCAGACATGCAAATTCTTGTTAATTTAGTGCACCTCTACTGTTTGTCAGATTCAGAGGCATGTTTACTACTTATGACTTGTGGTAAACATTGCACCACAGCCAAAACTAATGGCTGAATCCTCTTGCCGGTGTTACTGTAGTGTACTGGGCTGATCTAATTCTAAACAACGTCACCTTTATCTCAGGTTTCATAATTTCCAGACACAAAAAGAACTGAGGAAAGCATGGGTGAGACTGAGGCCTGTGTTTCCAGTGCGTATGTAGCATCTAATTTTTTTTGCACCCATGTTAATAGATTAGAGCTTTCACTGCGTATGGATGCAGTGTGTACAGTCCGTTCCAGGTGCGATCATGTCAGCAGCGAGTATATTTTGCTGCTAATGCTCAATTAATGTGACAGTGCACTGATTATGGTCAAAATACACATGGAGTAACGCAAAAACTTTTTAACAAAAAAGCACACTGATGATACCTACTGTTTTAAACAGCCATCATATAGGCAAATTTAAAACAAAACAAATACCTGAAAACACACTTTCCCTCCAAACTACCAGTTTAAATAGCTCATTTTGTTTTAGTTTAAAACTAAACAAATTCATCTTTCAGTTAAGCTAAACAAGTTCATCTTTCAGTTATGCTTAACTGAAAGAATAATTTAATCAAGTAAATGTCAATACAGCTTTGTCAATACATGACAGTACAACAAAGACACAGTTAAATATAAGGTTACACATAAGGTGGAGGCATTGGGATATTAGAATGACTATAAAGAGATACTAAAGTGAAGGTGTATTAAAGGGTGGTCCAACTTACAAATGATATAGTTTAAATGCCATTATGTCTTTAAATGTGCATGGAATTTGCCAAGAAAATATATTATTTGGATATAAGCCATAACTAGCATAATGAATGGTACAGTGTTGCTGTGTCATTTTATCTTGTATAGTAGTAACAGCTATCAGTATCACAATCAGAATGAGTTTTATTTGTGTGAACACATGCATAAGGAGTTTGTTGTGGTTTCAAGAGCTCAGCATACTTACAGTATATATATAAACAAAGGAAATAAAATAAACAATATATAATAAACATAAGATTTAAGTGGGGGAGTTATTCACAGACATGAAGAGTAAGTCATGTATATTAAAACCTTATATATCTGTAATTTACAAATATACATATGTATTTACATGATTATGCAGAAACCCTAGTGTAGGATATTGCCCTATAAAATATTGCACATTACAGGCAGGCTGTAGTAAATGTGCTAACTGTTCAAGGTGAAGATGGCCCGTCAAAAAGAAAAATTGTTCTGCCACAGTGATATTAAGAATTGTAAGGGAAGGAGTGATGGGGGTTCCTCATAAAGTCTATTACAATATATAAACTAGTTAATAAAATAAGCTTCCTAAAAAGTCTTTTGTAATGTGAATTTTCCCATTAAAGTTTTTTTCTAAAAAATCGCGAATCAGCTACGCACTGCAAACTGCAGCCGGTGTGAAAGCACAATGGCCGCCCACCCTTCGCTCCGTATACGTACTGGATACGCATGCGGTGTGAAACCGGCCTAATACGGCAGGTACTAAACCGGTTTACTTCTTTTAAAATAATACGGGAGTACGTTCCTGTGCAGTACGCATACTGAAACTGAGTATGTCGATTTCCTACAGTTACCATTTCGAAGATATTTTTTTTTTTTTTTGCAAGTTTTAGACATAACTTAAATAAGTAGAGAACTTCTGAAATACTGCAATACATTTGTGTCCAAAACTGAACACGGGAGAGCACAAAGTGTCTTTAATAAATGTTGTTTCAGTGAGTAGGGACTGTATGTTTTCGGACTTAGGGCTAAACTGTCCCTAAGTTAGCAACCTGTAGTTTATAGGGCTCCTAGTTCTCACATTGACCGGCATAAACGCTTGTGTCAATACCTCTCTGTTCACTATATCTGACACTGCACGCAAAAGGAGCAGGAAGGTTATCACAACGTTTGAGCAACTGCTAACTCTAAACGTATCCTGCTAAACGTCGGTCTTGATTATTAACGATTGCATTTATTTCTTTGTAGACTGCGCAAACGGAACAGAAATGGCTTACCGTAGACATACACTTTATTAGCTCAAATTCTGTAAATCGACATACAGCTGCTTTTTAGGATACGTCTATGTTAAAATTCGTAGTAAACGTCTCTCTTAGTAAAAACCTGAAACTAGCAGGATAACTAGCAACATTATGGTTGACACTGCAATTGACTTGCAGTTTAAAATCTTTTAGAAGAACTGGTAACCGTTGTCCAGCTTCACTTTGGTATGCTCTTTTACCAAGCGAACCACTTATTCTTTGTCAAATTTTGGCAGTGTCAACAGAGAGGATATCATCCTATTCGCCAGCGCCAATGTTTTGCTAGCCAACACGGAAGAATCGATACACTACTTCGACGAGCACTTCCGGCTTTCAATTCCGCCGTGATAAAGGTCTATTCCAAAGGCCCGCCGAAAACTTGCTGGAACTATCTTAAGTGTATATACATCACGTGACGCCGGAGCATTTTGAACTTCGGTATCGTCACTCGTTTAACAAGGCAACGTCATCGTATCTTATTAATATTCAGTAACCTTCGTCATAGTAGTATTCCTAATTGGAAATACCCGCCCAGGCGCGAGCGTATAAAGCCAAAACAAATGTTACTCATGTCACTTAATGTGACAAACCTCGAGAAACTCCAGAAACTCAAAATGTAACAATAACCTTTACAGATATACGTCGGTGTTCCTGTAGAGATGTTCATATTCAGGTAAATATGTGGGCAGATGCAGTCGCTTTACTGCGCCATCTTGTCCTCCGCCATTTTCCTACAAGCTAAACGGTTAATAGCATTAGCTAGTCAATATATAAACGCGAAAACTAATAACACCATCCTGAGTTATAACACAAGCACGCAACACATTTGCACAGGCTTCATTTATTCTGCACGTGACCGTGTAACCCGTCCTCAGCGGAGCTCGAGCTAACAGGAGCGCGCACTCGGCGCTTCCTCGCTCTAGAACACAAGACAAGGCCCATACAGGCCGACGGTGACCGTTTAGTATACTTGCCATGCAAATACAAAATGTTTTACTCACTTTGCAACTGTCTTTCGAGCGTTGACGCGTTTACGATCCCTTCTGATGTGTCAGAATTTGTTATAGATAGTTTTCCAACACAACTGAACAACTGCGGCCTGTACAACTGAGAATCCTCGAGCACTGTTTTCCAGGCCTAAACCAATCACGCTGCTCGTTTCGAGGTGTTAGCCAATCAGGCTTGTCGTGTCAAGACTTGAGCTATCAGATTGCTCGGTGACACCAGCCCGGGAGGGGTGTGCGGCACACGCGCTGACGTCACCTTGTACAGAAACCATTGGAGACAAGACAGCTGCAGCTTGAAGTAACAGGTCTGCCGAAAGTGACCAGTCAGCAGTAACTATACATTAATGTCGTTTTCTTTAGACTGCAAATCGAGGCGGTAAGTTCAATTTATTACATATATCTATACGTCCACATATCTTTGTGATTAATACTTATTTTATACATATTATAATTATACATATGTATATTACGATTTCTTGTTAAAATATGACAATAATGTATTTCCTTTGCGTTATATCTGGCAGCTTTAGTAATTATTTAATTGTTGACAGACACGTTACAGTGAAACGGAGCAATGACTTCAGCATTCGCAGTCGGCTGTTTGTATCGGTGTCCTTTTTGTTCAACCAATGTTTAGACCATGTGAAAAACACAATATACTTGGTAATTTGCAAAGCCACAGGCTTCGTGCAGTTCATCATGAACTTAAGTATAAGTTTAGTTGTGGTATGCATGTTACATGACAGATTTGTTATGGTGTTAAATGATACCTTGAAAGGTGATGTTACGTATCATGTTAACATTTGAAACGCATGTCAAACACTTTGCTTTATGTATTTGTTTTACACTTGATATTACTGTTGTTTATTATTCTTAAAGACTTTATAATCTTCGACTGTCACTTGAAGCAATGCAACATTGTAAAAAGTGCTGTATAAATGCTATTTAATTGATGGCTTCTGTTCTATGGACTGCCGCATGAATGAATGTGAATGGATGGACATTTGTGTGGGATTTTTGTTTGTTTTTTATTGAATTGACAACGGAAATTGAAAATCAAAAATGTGTATAAAACTGTCTGTTTGCTATTTGGTTAATGTCACTTAACCAAAGGTTAATAAACAGTTCTTACTCATCTATTTTTTATTGTAATTCCTGTTTTATCAACCATATATATTTGTCTCTACCTGGCAAACATTGTTTTAGTTTGCATGCACTTTTAGTGAAGGTACAAAAAACAACTGTAAATCACAGTAAAACGACAAATTATTTAACATTTTTTTCAAGTGTTAGTGTCTGGTAAAGACACTAAAAACAAATTGCTTCCAATTTATAACTAATGCGACTAACAATATTAAGGGACCTTTGTATCCATAAAATAATAATTGCAATTTGTTTATGATCATTAATTTTGATGATTGATACACACTATAAAACCTAAACTCGCGATGGTGATTTACGTCAAGTGTTATGCAGAAGTCGAATCAGTATTCTTAATATCATAATCTCTATTTTTACATTGAAAAAATAGAATTTGTATTTGTAGAATTGAATTGAATTTATTGCATCCTTTTAATCTGTAGACCAATAGCATTTGAGATTATGGTCCACCTTTATGCGGAACAGGAAACTTTCATGACCATTTGTAAAGACCTTTTGGCACACCCCCTACCTTACTGCTTTGTCTTCACGGGTCGAGCTGGGTCCGAAAACCTGAGCGGGTTCGGGTCCAAAGCTTCGACGAGTGCGTCAAACAGGTCGGGTTTGGTATTAGTTGCCTCGGGTCTCGGGTAATTTAAAATAAATGTGATTTATCCAATCTCTTTAACGGAGTGTCTATTTACAGTAAACAGCCCACCTTGTTGGCAGATGCTTTTGCACTAAGCAAAGACGTCATACGCCGTATTGGCATAGCTCGAAAGGCGCGTGACATGAACTTTTGACGCGACCGCAGAGTTACTTTCCTTCGTTGGGGTCCAGTCGGGTTCGATAATAAATGGCATTGGGTCGGGTCAGACTCGGGTCTAATTTCATCGGGTCTATCTGGGGTCGGGTTTCCATTTTAAAAATTAATTTATTTACGCCGGGTTCGGGTAAGAAGTAACTCGGGTCGGGTATGGATTTTAGTACCCAAGAAGATGATTGCACTGCCTGTTTAATGTGTTCACTTTTAATTTCAAAAGCAATTTAAAGAGCAATACACTAAGCGTGTACTCACACAAGCGCGATTATCCCCACACCGCGCTGTCCTACACTCACACTTGCACAGTGAAAATACTTTCACTAATACACTACCTAATAGATTTTATTGTTGCAACAGGCGCAAGTATTTTGAACTGGCAAGTATTTTCAATGGAAGGTAGCTCACAAAATCACTAGTTAAAGAGCGCCTGTTAAGTGATTCTGGGTATATCATTTCCTAATTTTATCACTGACAGCACAAGCCTCTGTCGCTGTGACAATTATGAATATTTACAGGTGAACTATGCGTTTATTTACAATGTACAAAAACCTGAAAAAGAACAATTTACAAATTGAATAATTTTTTTTATCTGAACCCAGATCACTCCATGAGGATGCTGAGACAGAATTAATCATCATCCAAACCCTCAGTGTTTCACCCCGTGATGTGGTGGTGGATGCAGAGAACGAGCTAGAACCACCATGACTTACGAATAGGCAGCTGAAGTGCCAAAGAGCTGCAACACCTTTTCTGCCAGTTTGTCCTCATAGCATGCATCTCCAACCAGCCTCAAACTGGTTGGCTCTATTTTATATACACCAAAGGTATGAAGGAACATGCGGTTCCTGGGTTTGTTTTTATGTGTGTTTATTCCTGCTGAATCTCTGTATTTTCTAACTTCAGCCCAGAATGTCACTGTGTTTGTTTCCTCCCATTTCTGAGGGTAAATGGACTATAACTGATTAATAATTTAGTCCGTTTTAATTCAACAATAATACTTTTGGGAGTATAGTGTGAAATGTGCATTTTTGTGCGTGTAATGGCAAAGGCTGTGTACATGCATATTTATATTTGTAATGTGAGTATATTTGCAGTGTATGTAAATTTAATAATGTTGTATTTATTTTGTATTGTTTGTTTTTTTTTTGACTTTTTAAAAAACTATAAAATTTTGAATTTGAATAAATCAAGATGCAAAATCTTGTGTAAATGACCTGAATTCAAATTTAACTGTTCAAATTTAAAACAAAGGAAAAGCAAACAATACAAAGTAATTGGCCAATGGAAACGCTGCTGTGCAGAACATCTCTAGTTACTATCGCAACCTTAGTTCCTTGAGAGATGGGAACGAGACAATGCGCCAGTAGCTGACCGATATCTCCTGAAATGTTATTGAATAACGCCACTGAAAATACTGGCCAATGCCGTTTAAAAATGCACTCACCGGAAGCACTCGGGAGGCCAGGGACAATACATCCAAATGACAGAATCTGGCAACCAGCTAGCCCCTTGACAAATATCTTGAATAGAAGCCCCTTTATACGAAGCCCACAAAGACACAATAGCCCTAGCAGAATGAGCTTTTATGTTAAGAGGACAGTCCCTCCTTGGCTCTTATAAGCCAAAGCGATCACCTGAGAGACACTCTCAGTTTCATGAGCATTCAACCACAACTCTAGGGGCAGCATGGGGAGAAGACAATACCATTTCTCTATATTGCTCAGCACCCACTCCGAAATCCCCGGAGTTGCCTCCAAGCCTCCAAGAACTGACACAGTGTGTGTATCATGTTCACTGGGGATGCAAGGAACACACTGGCACTTGGGGGCGGGTCCCCCATCGAGCGCTCCCCTTTTCTGGTTGATCCCGTCACGAGCTCTGCTTGTGACCTGGCAAAGAACCATGGCCAAAACAGGGTTTCCTGGAGCCGCGGTGCCTCTTGGTGGGTCTTTACACTACTTCTGTCAAACTGAGGGCTTGGGCCAAGCAGCTGAATATGCAGTCTGCTTCACTGGTCTCTGGGATGAGTGCGGGGCAGAAGATGAGCGGGAGTGCACCATGGACTGGGAAAGGAGCGCTCGAGAGCGCTTCTGAACCTCAGAAAAACGTTCAAAAACTCTACAGCATCACCAAAGAGACCGGAGGGAAAAACTGGAGCAATAAGGAAGGCCATTTTTAATTGGCATTAGCCAGTTTTCCCACTGGTGTTATTTTATATTAGATTTCAGGACATTACAGAGAAAGGGAATTCCCTATAGTGTCAACTGACGCAATGTCAAGTGAACCACTCTCGAAAGGGAGTTAACAGAGTTGACATCAATAGAGTGGTGTTCTTGCCCTGTGAAAGCAAGCCCTCACACTTGCGGGGCAGTACTGGCAACACTTTCTACAGAATGTAAGCTATGGTTCATCAAGAAAGTCACTACATTTGTTGGGGGGGTAGTCATTTTAAAAAAAAAAAAATCTAAATCCAATGACAAAGTCTAGGCAATACTGCACTTGAAGACTTGTAATTTGCCACTGCATTCAATGTGCAACACACCTACCAAAATGCACTGAAATTAGCATAAATGGACCACTGCTGTAATCATGGCTTTTAACGATTACGTAACCGATGCACCCGTAATCACAATTTGTTTTTTGCATAATTGAGCAGCCCATGTGTGTAACACTACTTAAATGTAAAATTAAATGTGAAATTAGATGAACCAGTGACTGAGCTGTATGAGTTGTGCTGTTGTAAATGAAATATCTGCTCAGATAATGGTTCTTTTTTCCATAAATGTAACTCATCTGCACTCAACTGTATAATGTCTGATCTTGATTTACCATCAGATATGGTTCTGCATTTTTATTTCACATTTAAACAACATTCTATTATACTGTAAATGAGTGTTTCTCAGGTGTTCTAGTATGGTCACAAACAGGAAGGAAGATAAAGATACTTAGGAAGATACTTAGGACAATAAAATGATCATGCTTACAAAAGAAAAAAACATTCCACGTTTTGTTATTGATCTTAAGCGTTTATGACTATCTACAGTATTTTGACACACAATTTGTTTGTGACATACACAATTTTTGTGACAACCTAATCTTCACCAGCCAAACTATACAAGGTAAAGTAAACCATGACCCAGGTTACATGTTCAGTATTGTCACCACTTGATGTACAATGTTAAAGCTGGACCCTGAAGCATAACCTGTTGAAAACCAGTTCAGTTAGAAATATGGTGGTCCTAATGCATGTAATTATCAGTTTATTCTATAAGTTGTGTAACCATTTCCCTTCCAATGTTGCTGCCAAACAAAGGTTACTAAAACAAAAATGTCTTTTCAAATATGAAATGCTTTCTCTCTTTGTAAGTCACTGGATAAAAGCATTGGCTAATATAAATGTAAATGTTTCATTGCGGAAATTGATTTTTTACAGTCTGTCTGAGACATGCCACTTCTCATTACATAATCATATAATGTTTGGATTTACTGACTTAGTGCATCCTTTTGTACCTGGACATACATGCATCCAAACTTATATTCAAATTTCTGTATATTGTGGAAGTGTAGGACCTTGACATAACTCAAAAGCACTTTAAATTTGACAAGTGTCGCAGTAGCTATTGCACCTTGGCATATTAATGTGACCTCAATTTTATTTTTATTTTTTTACAAATGTTTGTGATCCAAGAAAACCGTCCTTAGATTTTTGTCTAGAAAATATAAAAGACATTTCCTTCTTGTCAGAATACAGTTACTGTCATCAAATGAAAAACTACTGTGAGATTTAAGAAATAACTGTCCGCATAAAAATCATATCCTTATTTTTTTATACATTTAAACATGCAAAATCTATGTCAGGTTGTTCCACAGAGTCCAGGAATTAAATTCCACACATTGCTTCACACATAGTAACATATTACAGGACATCACACATTTCTCTAGCTCTTCAAGCAGCTTTAAAATTGAAATTAAAGTAGATTGATGTTTAAAAACAAACAATATATTACAATGTCAGCTGGGGTCTCTGGAGGTAAACTGGTGCCAGATCTCTTCCTTCATTGTCACTCCCATGAGTGTCACCTCTGGTATGATTCAAACTAGCATACCAGTCTTGTTTTAGAGCTTCTGTGTTGATTTTCCCCCACCACGTTATTGAAGGCAGTGCTACCACATTGGATTTCACTATGAGGAAGGTCAAAATGGCTTCCAGAGTTTCAGTAACAACCATCTTTCCACGATTCATCAACAGGTACACATGGTTTGGTCATTCCCAGTGATCTACTATGGAAATAAATATAACCTCAGTTCTTCACAGGTTATTGTTACAACCCTGGTATTTTTTTTTTGAGTTACCTTCTGGATGTCTGTGCAATTCTTCCTCTAGAAGAAGGTGATGCTGGTGCCATGCCTCTGCCTGGTGTTTGCCTGGTCGCAGAAGCACTCCTGCAGCCTGAGTATGCTGCACCATTAGGGGGGCCAGGGGACTGTACCCTCCTCATTCCTTGAGCACCTGTTGGCCCTCTGACATGTGGTTGTGACACAGCCATAGAGCCCACAGGACTGAGGGCCTTCAGGGGTGTCCGCAAAGAAAGAGGAGACTGGCCACCACCTCTCATCCGTGTAGAAGATACACCTGCAAGAGCACCCAGGGAATTCAAGCTATTATGAAAATTAAAAAGGTATGTCATTTATATTGTGCACTTACCCAAAAGTCTACATTTCACAGAACGTTTAAGCAAAACTTTCACAAATGGGCAATAATCTGACCATCACTGCTAGCCCACAAATTAGAAGACATCAAAGGAGGCCGACGACCTTACCTTCTGGCTAAGACAACAATCACAAAAGAAGTGACTGCCCTGCAATGTTTATTTTTATGACTTCCATCAAAAACTGGGTGGCAGCACAGACTGAAGACTGAGGGATATGATCTCCAGTTAGACAGAATATCTTCAGGAAAGACTGACAGGGGGTACAATTGACAGTCTCAAAGTCCTTTTCAATGACACTCTAAAATCCTAAAGCTGACCAACAGAACAACAGCTTGTAATTGAAGTCTTGTTGTTACACAATTGTTGTGTTACACCAATTACACAATTCAGGGACAATGTCAGTGTGTCAGTGCAACAATGGCTTAGGGTGAGTGAAGGGCAGACATACAAATGCAGTTATATAGCACACTGTAACATCTGTATAAAGGGTGCATGTAACTGCATGGGATAGTGGGCAATGATGCTCGTTGCCGAGGGAGTTAGAGTCATACACAAGCAGAGGGGTGCGATACCAACCTGTGGGGGAGTGGGGATGGAAGGACGTACGGTTGCCTGAACTCTGTAAGTTAGCCTCCATGCTGCGGCTGTTTCTTATGGCCTCCAGAGAGCGCAGGCTAGTGCGCGGGGTCAGGTTAGGCATGCTGTGCCTTAGTTCTTCTGAAAACCACACATATGGCCTGCTTAACACAGTACCTGTCCATTCAGAATT
Organism: Chromobotia macracanthus; assembly: GCA_036877525.1. Taxonomy (NCBI): domain Eukaryota; kingdom Metazoa; phylum Chordata; class Actinopteri; order Cypriniformes; family Botiidae; genus Chromobotia; species Chromobotia macracanthus. The sequence goes on from JAZGTH010000030.1 coordinate 6,005,506, forward strand.
CACATGCAGGGTCCTTTCCTTTCTAAACACATGGCATGCACCCAAAGCATGTACTAAAGACATTCTAGATCAGCTACGCTAAATTAAAATTATAGGTTAGACTAGGGCTGCAAGATATACCAAAATATTGCAATATGCATAATGCAATTGTTTGCAATAACAACTTTAATACTTCAAAAAGTTATATAGTCAAAGTTTTAGGTTGGTACAGAAAGACTGGCATGCAATTGTTAGTTGGAATACATTTTTCCTTTCCCAGAAAGAATGAAAATGTTTGTTGGTTATATTGCTAATGTATATATTGTATGTATTTTACTTTGTGCGGTGTGGATTTCATGGTACTATTGCAAATCCCTTATACCCCTGTTCCATAAGATGTTATCTTTTTAAATGCCATCTCTATGTTAGCTGGAACGGCATATCTTGCTTAATGATTTTGTAGTTTTATCGGTTCAGTCACCCATTTTTTTAAACCTACTATAAACGTAGTATGCCTAATTAATCTTATTAATATTCATCTCACAAATTATTTGCAATAAGACCATGTATTCTTTGTTGAACATGTCTGACATTTGCTCTGTTGTTTATTATAATTCTTTTTTATTATATGTAAAGCTGCTTTGAATGTAACATTGTATAAAGTGCTATATAAATAAAACTGAATTTAATTTAAAAACTAATCCCAGACCAAAATTATTTATCTACACAGCCCCGCCGTCAATGCGTCTGGTTATGTAGGGCAGATATTCTAGTTTGTGCAGTTGCAAAAATGGACCAAGCAGCCCGGCTCTGTGCCATCTTGTAGACAATGTTTTGAAATATTCTGGTTTTCATAAAAGGTTGTGTGACAACCAGGAGTAATGACTAAGGGTGTACTCACACTAGGCACTCTGAACTAAGCTCGAGTGCACCCAAAATGCACTGTTCATTTGACCAGTGTGATTGCCTGTGAATCATGCACAGTTCTTTTAACCTTGCTCTGGACCGCTTGAAGAAGTGGGCCGGAGCACAGTTTGATTGGGCTTGGGCACAAATTGCATGTAGCGTGATCACTAACTGTGCCAGAGCTCGGAACAGCTACTCATCATTACGACAACATACGCCTATTTCTATTTGTACAAGACAATTTTTAATTAATTTAATTTAACTCAAGTATATTTAGGTTTATAACGGGTCTGATTCTCACATTGTTGATGAACAGGAATTGCAGTTCATGAGTAGAGCTGCAAATTGCTCCACGAAGTCAGCTGTCTCCGTAATAATCTTATGATATGTGCTGTACAATCAAGTGAAAATCACTATGCAGCATAAATTTAAAAAACGTAAACACTCGGGCACAGTTCAAGAAAACCATGGCTAGTGTAAGTACACCCTAAGAGACAGTTTGACATGCAGATGCAACCTCACAAAATTAATACATAAATTTTCTCTCTTGATCTTATCACGTTAATAATGTCTCACGTGTCTGTTGTTGTTGACCTCTGATTTAGAGAGTTAATTGCCCAAACACAGCACTTCCGACAGGATATTACTGTACTAAAGTAAAGGATACTGCATCCATCAGATATTAATGCAGTGTTTTGTGGATGCCCTAAGTGAATATGCCAGTATGTCCTACCCTCACTTTTGGCCCCTGGGCCCTGCAGGGAACATCGGGACAAGCGCTGACGAGGGGCAGCCAGGCGGTTGTATTCTGACAGCGTGCTAGGAGACAAGCAACGAGGAGAGCTGTGGGGAGAGGGGGAGTAGCGCTGGAGACGCTGGGGTAGAGAACAACATTCATCCTCTTCATCCTCCTGACTGTAGGAGTCAAACTCCTGATCACTGTAGGTGCCTCGCTGCAGAGACTGCAGAGAGGCAGAGGAGCTGCGGCGTGAGGCTGAGGCGTAGTCCTGTCTGAGACCTTCAAACACACACAAGCAGGATACTTTAGTCTAATGTATGAAAAGTGCAAGGCTGCAGAGGACAGGATTCTGTCTATAGCAGGGTCTCTAATCCATGTTCCCAGAGGTTCACAGACCTGCAGACTTTAGCTCCAATCTACCCCAACACACCAGCCTGGATGTTTCTAGCAGGCCCCTTGATTAGCTGCTTTAGGTGTGCTTATTTAGGGCTGCAGCTAAAAAAATAAATGAAATTTAATAATTGTTTTTAAACTTAGCATTAATATGTATTGCTAATAATTGGCTTACAGTTATATTATATATTTCTTTTACTATTTATCTTTTTTATTTCTCTATAAAATTCATGAACATCTCAACTGATCTCAATATTTGGCAATTGCTGCAGGCAGTAAACAGAATACAAACTGCCTGAAATTTCTTCCTTAAAATGCTGAAAGAATTGTTAAATGGAACTGAATTAAGAATGGAATTTGATTCTGTTTCTCTTTAATTAGAATGTCAAACAAAATTATTAAATTTACATCATATTCTAAAAATCAAACGTTGCATTTTGTCTTTAAAGTTTAAATAAAGACATTTAAGGACTTTTATCATGTTAGAACATTAATTAGTAGGCTGCATGGCCTAGATGACATCAGCTGAGGAAAGCTGTTTCAGAGTAATGAAAAATTATTTTTAAAAAACGATATTTAGATTATAAAGACACTAATGAATCATGCAAAATAAAACCAGGAACATGTAACAAGAAGGTGAAAGGAACTAGCTAATTGATTCTTGCTTTAACTGGCCAACACTATGTGTCAACAGACACTGAATGCCAGGTCAAAATAATGACACTGTTGTGCTTTTACCCACCCTTTAATTGCTCTATTATATTCAACTACCAAGTAGTAATTACACAATAATGGTTAATCTGCAAAGGTATGTATCTTTGATATGTTAAAAAACACAACTGTAGGGAATTTAAATAATAATTACCATGACTCACAGCCTGGTTGGCTTATGCTAATGCACAAGAGTTTTTAAAAAACATCAAATGAAAAAAAACAAAGAACCTTAACACCCACAGCATCCAAATACCCATTTGTCCAGAGATCCAGAGATACTCACTTTCTTCTTGCAGACGAGCCATTATCTGAACGTCTGTAAGGTCCTGAAGCTTATAGCCCATAGAGATGGAGTCATCAGAGGTGCTTAATTCACTATCTATAGAAGACTGTGAGCTGAGAGTGGATTGTATGCCCATGTAACCTGTGAAGAACAGAAAAATCACCATTCCAGTTGTGCTAAAATCCACAATGTCATAACTGCTATGAGGCAAAACACCAGTTCATCTGGCTACTGTGTGTCAATGTGCAGCTCCCATATAAGCCAATGTTAATGCTACGTTACATATCAGGGACTAGCAAAAGAAAAATCAGTCCATAAATTTACTGAAATGTTTGTATTCAATTTTGTCTCTTTATTTTATTAGTAAACATTCTATAAAGCAATAGGTGGGAGAGGTCATGCTATGCTATGTTAGTATAAACTTTCACAAATTTAAAATTCCTGTGTTTTGCCAAACAACCATTTAGCCACGACAGCATTCACGAAATAGCACAACCTTTTCTACCTTATTATTTCAGCAGTTGTTTCTAAAAATATCAATAGTTCAAAAACACAATACTTTGACAAATTTGTTGGAGGGAACAACAAAGATTGTGCTGTAGATGTTTGTGACAGCGCAGCTCATACATTAATGAAGTCACTTTTGCCCCACAGAAAGTTTCACAGTGCTCCTGCCCCAAAGAACTATGTAGAGAATAAACAATTCCAGAGTACTAAGAGTTGAAGTTCCAACTGAGATTGTTACAGATTGAGATTTTAAAAATCTGCTGCTGTAGCAATTAAAATCATGTGTAGGTTCCAAAGGAGGTTCATTAAACTCAAAAAATCATGCAAAAACAATTCATGACTCAAATTATAAACACACCTTTCTAAAAAGCTGAACACTGAGTTGGAGACAGACACATTTCCTGAAACACCTCATTCATGACACGTGATCTTCCCCAGCATTGTTAGGTACATGCAGCTGCAGCCACACCTGAGCATATTTGAGTGTGTGTGTTTGTGTTGTGAGAGTTTGGAAGGCGTGTTGGATTAATGCCATACCTGAGCTGCCAGAGGTTAGTAGTGTTTTGTTAGTTGATTTGAGGTACCCAGCAGAAGAGATGCTAGCTTCGGCCATCTGAGACGGGCTGCTGTAAACATTCTTCCATCGTGAGGCTATGGTGCACAAAAAAAATTGGAGTATTGGAGTCCTCAATAAGATGACAATTGTATGTATATATACAAGTATAAAACTCACATATTTAGTAGTGTCACTACTTTCAAGTTAGTATGCAACACTGCATATACAACCAGTGCCACATCATTTTGTTTGCATCACTGAATTTGTCTTTACATGTCGAGGTTTCATACTTCGGTCTAGTCGGTTGATGAGAGTCCGACAAGCGACTTCAGTCTCAGGACTGGGGTGATCCAGAACCTTCCTGCACCATTTCAACGGGGATTCTGTCCCCTGTTCTGCCATCTGCTTCTTTGGTGACACGTACAACCTACAGAGAGAAACATGACACATATAACACAACATATTCTAAGCTCACACTCAGTTAGAAATCTTATCTAGCCCAGACTGATGCCACAACCAGAACTCTCTCTGTTCTTCTGGATCAATAGGTGCATTTACATGGAGCACTGCATTCCGATTATAATCGGTTTAAATGTCCAAACAGAATGATATTCCATATAAACACTTTTTTCACCTTTTCTTATACCAAATCAAATTAAAAATTCCACCACGTATGTAAGTTAAACTAATACTTTGAGTCTACATCCCTCTGCACGTCTGGTCAGTAACTTTTTTTTTGCACAGGAGCGGGCGGTCTGACAATAGATTGCCCAATCAAATGTTCTTAGCAAGGCATCACCACCAGAAAGGTTAGCTTTTTGCACACCTTCCAGCAATAGTAAACCTACATAGAAACGCTGTTGCTTAAGAGCAACGCTTACCATAAGTGGTGCACATAAGACATCTCCATTTTAAAAGTATTGAAAATGCGGCAAGCAGGACACAGACTAATGTAATGTAATGCTGGCACATGTAAACACCAGGTCAGATTAGATAACACCTCATTTAAACAGTCAGTCAGAATCCTTCAATCAGTATGATTTCAATCGAAATGACAAAAGTGTGCATGATGTGGCTATTGATGCTTTAAAATAAATACTGGGTAAAATGAAGTGTTTGAAGTGTTTTATGTGACACAGACAGCTTTTACTAGGACAGATGGCTGAAGTACATTTTTCAAGCATTCATTGCAAATTCATCTTAACAAGCATCTGTGCCAATTAACGGTTGAGATGAACCCACCCACTCTTTAGATTAATTCTGTTATGAGAGGAGGTCAACAGCATTCATTATGGTCATATGATTGCTAATCCTGTTCAAAGTCCAAGTCTGTGCTGTTTGAATTCATCTGAATGAAGTGTCCTTAGTCTCTATCGTCAGCAACTTGAATTCTCTCACTTTCATCATGGTAGCAAACTTCAAAATATTAAAATAGCACACAACCAAAAGACGGATGCGTATTTAAAGGTGAAGCGTGTCTAGCAATTAGATAATGACTGTTCCCAAACAGATTTCTTAAACACCTCACTTGTTTGACAAAAGAATTAGTCCCACCCCCACATTGTCACTGATTGGTGTGTTGTGTCAGGTATCTTTAGTCACATTTAAACTCAAGAGAAACTTATAGAGCGTCTCTGCAAAGAGCAAAACACTGCATGTATCAGGCAGGGTGTGCACTTCAGAAAGTCAGCTTATGAATGGCTCACAGTTGTCTCTGCACATTAAACTGAGATTTCACATTTTACATTTAAATAGATTTTATTAAAACCTTCTAAAATGTTTTCTAGTCACAATCCTGTCCACAATAAACTTCTCCAATAAAGCAAACTGCGCAGTATCACATAGCATAAATCTACCCAAAGCTGCTTACCAGCAAAAAAAAAAAAAATTCAACACCAAGCTGCCAGCAAATTTGCCTCTATTAACCTTATGCAACACATATGACCAGACTAATAGGAGCTAATTGCTGCCAATGGGAATCCTGTGGGATTATCTGTTGGGTTGTTTGCAGGAATTTACAATTGCAGCTGCATATTATTGATTGGCTTTAGAAAATGTTTATTTAAATATGGATAAGTAAAAGGGAAAAAGAATAAGGACAAAAGTTAAAGACTCTGGGTTTTTCTTGCATAAAGAATTTGGAGGCACCTGCTTCAAACTTCCAGCCGTCTCTGACTGACAACAATAAGGGAGGGAGAAAAGTCCTTCAGTTTTGCTCAAGGAATTTCATCCTAACAGTTTCTATATTCCGTGGCTGTTTAGGTGAATATTGTTTCTTCTGCAAGTACGTTCAGTTTCTTAAAGGGTCACAGTTTTTTATTTTATTTTGTTCCCTGAGGTGTAGTAATAATTATTTTTCTAATATTTTTTGGGCAAAACATTCAAAATTAAGTAACTTATGCCCTTTTTAGCCCTATGATTAAAAAGTCAGATTTGAGTGTTCCCTTTAAGAACCTTCAAGTGTAATCATCAACATGTATGATTGGCTAGTTCATTGGCTAGTGTCTTAGCCAATGAACAGTACAGCCAGAAACAACACAATCAAAAGCAACTGTCATAAGAGATTTGAAGACTGAACCGATATTTTACATGGCCCTTTATAGGAAAAAATATCAGATTTACCGACAACAACGAATTGTGTTCCACACATTCCATTAATTTAAAAATCACATTTTCAATAAACTGAAAAATGTTCTCGCTGGCAAGTTAAACAAAAACTATTAAAGTTTACAAAGACTCATATTTTCTTTGGAATGACTCATAAGTGAGATAATACAAATAAATTCTAATTATATGCTGATTTTAGCATATTATATATGCATTAAGTATATTATGCATGTGTAACTGTTACATGTATTTATAAATGTTTACAAACTCAACACAAAATTACAAATACAAGTAAAGATCATAAAACCCACCAGCTGTCTTCATCTTCGGCTTCAGCACATGTCTCCAAGTCAAGCACATCCACCTCATCTAGAGCAGACTGGTCTATACCCGGATCATTGCTATCTGGAGATGAACTCATCGCAAACTGTCCCTGAGTTTGTTTGGACCCAGAAGCACAGGGGAGGCTCAAGAAACCAGCCTGCTCATCTTTATTTTCCGGCCTGGTGGCTTCAGGCAGTGGAGACATTTCTTCACTGCTGCTGCTGCCAGCTGAAGGTGACCACCCAAAGTTCCCAATGTCCTCAGTCCTCGGGGTGGAATCTGTTATCTCAGTGTGGAGGTTATTAATGTTGCTTTCTGTCGTAAGTTTGCTGTTGCTGGCACCCTCCAGCACCAGCTTGTTGCCTCTGTTGCGCAGGGCTTGATTCTGCACCTCCAGACGTCGTACAAGCTCCTGCAGTTTACAAACCTCCTCTAACTCCACACCGGTTAAGTTCTGATCAAAACCTGGCTCAGAGCTCGACATCACCCCATCTGCACCGTTATCTGCTGGCTGAATGACACCTCCACCATCAGGGACAACCATTCTCCCACACAGTGGATGATAAAACACAGGAACAAATGTGTACAGGCCTACTGGTCAAAATTTACAGTGGGACACAAAAAAATAAAAAAATCACTGGCAAATAGATAAAATAAAAACAAATCAGACATAAATATACTCTACAAAATCAAGCAACATGCAACCCAACGGCATTTCTCATAGCTTGTTTATAAGTCCGTTTCTTTAATCAGTTTAAATCCCCTTCTGTCTTGACTTGGAAATATTTGTTTGTTTTTTTTATCTTCAAGATAAAATGAGATTTTACTCATGTTCATTTTATTTTATTTTTAATTAGTTACATGCATGTGAAAACTACATTAACCTGGCTTTAAGTTGCTTTATTACTTAAAGTAAAAAATGAATACATTTATAAATTATATTTGCTTAATATAATTATCTGAATTAAAACAGTGATTCATGTGTGTGCAGTCTGACATTTCAGGTATAATTTAAAATATTCCTTGGTTTATTTATTATTTAAAATAGCTCTTGGTTTGGTGCAATTTCTTTTGCCTTGTTTCTTTTATGCATGTTTATGTTCTTGTTACCTTCTTACCTTGTTACCTATATAACTTTTAAAGTATAAAAGTTTGAACATTTACATTTAATTACAAGTCAATTATTGGATTTATTATTAGTATTATTTAATCACCCTTACCATACATAAAGATAATATACCATACCATGCATTAAAGATTACAAATACATCAGAAACGTTAACCAAGTCAAAGAATTATAAATTTAAAAGGTTATTATTGGGAGCTTACTACTTTACATCAATCAATGTTTTTCCAGTGATGCTTTCTAAACTAAAGCTGGAGTCTTTTCAACTACAATCAAAAAGTCAAGTGATATTTTCAGCAAACAGCTTATGTAACCAGAATATGCATGTCTATTACAATAACATTAACAACAGCAGCACACGAGTTAGCTAAACAAACCAGCAAACAAGTGAGGACCATTTAAACTGTGATACGCTAAAATAAATCTTTCATACGACTTAATTCCTCTGTATAGATTAAATGTTACGAATACAAGTGAGTCAGTTGTGTCTGATACAACATTAAATGTTTTGTCGTTATTTTCATCAACATTAAGCTAATTCGTTTCTATGTAGTAGCATGTATACCCGAGCAACTGTTTTCGATTAGCTTATTACCGCATATACTATATACTAATCAACATACCTCTCTTTCCGGCCCAGATTCTCCAATTAACTGGTTTAATATTTAAAGCGTTGAAATAGCTTTAAATAAGTAAAATGCCGGTTTTGCAGCGGCTACTCTACCCCAGTTACCTCGGCTGTAAAGCTAGTAAGCTCGTTTGTGTTCGACCTGTGAATTGATTGATAGCAGTTAAACCAATCAGATAAGTCTTCCCGCCCATTCCAGTTAACCAAGGACCATATTTGGAGTTTTAGCTCCGCCCGTTCAGAGAATGTCCAGCCTGCAGCTAGAGCCGTTGAAAAGAGTTGGGACACACTTGATTTCGCCGCTACGTAGTCGCGTCGTCCGTGTAGCTCAATAGTTCTAAACAAATCTGCGCAGTCAACCGGTTGTATATACATTATTATGGGAGAGAAAGATCACAGAAAGCAAGCTTTTCAAATAACTATAGTAACTAAACTGTCTATCATATGGAGTAATACAATATTATAATAGCTCCACTTGCCAGTTTCTTCGTCTATTGAATGGCAAGCCGCATCTCGCACCATTCGGGTGTATTTAAATGCAGTACGTGTGAACAGAAAACAGGAAAGGAGCGGTGTTTTTATCACCGTATAGTTCGCTTTGCATAAAAGTGTCTGCTTTATGCCTATTTGTAAATGAAGACAATATTGCAACGGCACCGTGACGTCATGTATATGCAAATTAGCACGTGGCGCCATCTAGCAACATTTAGCGACTTTTGACGCAGGCTTTGGCTACTTTCCATTTGAAATAGTTGCCAACACTGTTGGTAGGAACTTGAATTCAGTGTTGTTTTAGAATCTTGATTTATTGTTTTATCATTTATACCATGTTGTGCTATATATCTTAAGTGATATATTAGTGCCTATTAGTAACACTAATTGTGTAGCTGTTTGCAATGTTGATAAATTGACGATGTGATGGGTCTTAACCTTTTTTATATTAGACACCTTGATTTTCATTATAATCATATACTTTAGTACATGAAACAATGTTTTGGGCAAACTACAGAACCATTTGAAGTTGTTTAGCATGATGCTTCCCCATCTGACAATATTTTGCTTAATACAATATTGTAAGTGTACAATTACAATATGAAATATGAAGTAAATATGACTTAAATATAATACAGATGGTATTATATTTATACATTTAAGCTCTGCAATAAACATTGAGCATGCATGTAACTGAAATTAATGTAAACCAATTGTAACCCAAACTAAGACATTAACATGAGCATTAAAAATACATTTAATAACAGAAACATAGGCCATCTGCACCACAACTGCATGCATGTTAAAATGTCCACTACATCATGGATTTAATCCAGTACGTCACCACACTACATGCTGCTGCAAGGGTATCTTTCCTGTTCAGTGCCATATAAAGAGAGGGGCTTCTCAGTTCTTATTTGTGTTCTTATTTCCTTTCCTTGTGTAATAGTTCCACCCCTTTAGGATGCGAGGGAAGGATGCAAGGATGGTAGTCGGAGACTAATGTTTCCCAGCTCATGGCTCCCAGCTCATGGATGTGAGGAAGAAGCTTCCTCGCATCTAGTTCCTCACCTCCTCAAGGTGCAATTAGAGAATTGAGACGTCCTTTATGATTGACTTCCATCAGTTTCCGGGTCAGAGAGCGTCCTCAGGGTGCCACTGCCATTGTAGATTGTGTTTTTCTGATTCCTTCCTAAATTTTGTGCTAAACTTGATTTTATTTCCTTTAAGAAAACTACTTTGATCCACATATCTAATGTACTGTTATTAGTGAACTTCTAAATTTTTGAGAGGTTCTTCCAAGTTTTATCAACGAGTCACTGGATTGGCTCTAGCACCTATCTTGGTTCTACACTGTAAAACTTTTTTCTGAAATTACAGTAAAAAAACTGTGAAATAGCAACAGTGAAAGACTATCCAAATCACCATAGTATATGCACTGAATTACGCTAAATTAAGAAAGTGCATAACTTTACTTTTAACTGTCCTAATATGTAGAAAACACACATTCTTACTGTGAAAATAAAATATTTTGGTAAAATGAATGGGAAAATACCATAACTTCATAAACAAGTAATCAACATTTTGATTACTTGTTTGTGAAAACAAGTAATCCCCTAAAACCCTAAAATCAACATTTTATTCTGTCCAGTTTACACATTTTGCTAATGTGTACATTTAAATTTACAGTATAAAACCTTTAAACATTCAATAAAGAAATACTATCATTCCTACAGAAAGAAGGATGTTAAACAAATGGTGTGTTTGTTAAATTAAACATATGTTTAAATAAAGTGTTTTTTTACTGTACTGTACTTACATGTACTTAAAGTACTTTTGTGTAATGTGTTCTTGGCTACTTAATGTGCTATATACACACATATATGGTAAATAAAACATACTAACAACTTAACAGCTCTAAAAGATAAAAATATACAGAACATTTGGATGATTGCTTTTTATTGATGTAGTAAGAATATAGATTGTAAAAATGTATAGAAAATGTAAAAAATAATCTCCTGCTGCTGAGGTCACGTGTAAAGTTTAATTTGCGGGTACTGAAGTCAGGTTAGTCATGGCTTTCTAATTTAGAAGTAGGTGAGAGACGTGGGCACCATTAACGAAGTGAACTTGCAACGCCATTTTTGTTCCATTTAGCACCATTTCTGCATGCTCAGCACGCTGAGAAGCATCGCTGAGAATACATTAACTTTAAGGACTGTAACATCACGCCAGCAGAGGGAGCCCTCACCGGAATACTGACTGCTCATGCTCCCTCTGCTGAACTCTGAACTTACTTCCTGTTTGGCATTTATATAAACCTTGCTGCCACATGGCCATGTTGTGAAGTATTGCCAGCTTAACGCCTGACTACTAAGCATTCTCTTTTACTGCCTGCTTTCCTGTGATTTACCTATTGTTTGGTTCTCGTTTTCTGATTTTTGCCTAGCCCCTTTGTTTGACACCTGGATTGGACTGTCTATGTTTATTACGACCCTTTGCCTGTACTTTCGACTTTGATTATGGATAACCCCAATAAACATCCGCAACTGGATCCTGCTTCAGTTTCTGCCTCAGCCCCCTTACAGAATACTTCGCCTACCCTCAATCCAGCGGATGTTTCACAGCTGCAAGCTGCATTTGTCTACCAGGGAGAACTATTATGCAGCTACCACGAACAGCTAGTTAACTTACAGGCATCGAATGAACTACTGCTCCAGCGACTTTGCTCTCCTCCTTCCACCATGTTGAGCACGGTAAGACTTGCTCTTCCCAATAAGTTTGATGGTTCTGCAGAACGGTGTAAAGGGTTCATTCGACAAGTACGCAGTTATTTGGAATCGTTGGGGGATCAGTCTCATGCTAGTTCTGATCAATGCTCTTTTATCATGTCACTATTATCTGGCAAGGCTATTGATTGGGCTGCTGCGGTTTGGGAGACGGACCGAACAGTTTAGATCTTCACCTGAGTATTTTTGCAACAACGAGAAGTATTTGAATATCCTGCTGGGGGTCGGGATGTTTCGTCTCGTCTTTTACACCTTTCTCAAGGCTCACATAGTGCAGCAGAGCACGCAGTCGAATTCAGGACTCTTGCAGCTCAGAGTGGATGGAATGATGCTGCACTTAAAGGGGTGTTTCGGGAAAGCCTATGTCCCCAATTGCAGTTGGAGATGGCATGTCGAGGTGAGGAATCTTTCTTTCAATGACTTTGTTAACATGACTGTTAAGATTGATAATTTGCTCAGGAACTCACCTAAACCCAAGCAAGCGCATGCATCCCACCTTATCCCGACCTGCACTCGAATCCTGAGGCACCATGTGTTACCGAGCCCATGCAAGTAGGATCTACCAGACTGTCTGAGGACGAGCGTAGACGAAGGTTCATCAACAACCTCTGCTTTTATTGTGGTGAACCAGGTCATCATAAGTCACAGTGTCCTCAAAAGACCCGGAGGTCCCTCACAGCACAAGACCGGGTGAATGTGGACACCTTTTCACAAAATCCATTTAAAGTCTTCACATTACCCGTACAGATTTCTACCGAAAGTGGTTCTTTTATGTTGACAGCATTAGTAGATTCCGGCGCCGCTCTCAACCTCATCAACTCGGACATCGCCCGGAAACATCAACTACCCACCATTCCATGCTTTCCACCTATCAGTATTACGGCTGTCAATAATCAACCCATCAAAGGAGGAGTTCTGGAACAGACCCGATCTGTTTTTCATGAAGAGAACATCTCTCTATATCTGATCGACTCACCCAAATATGAAATAATTTTAGGAATGCCATGGCTAAGTTGCCATTACTCAAGGGAAAACCCAAGAGGTTGTCATGGAACGCTTCCGCCAATGCAGCCTTCCAAAAGCTCAAGACCAGCTTCACGACGGCCCCCATCCTTAAACATCCAGATCCAGAACTCCCCTTCATTGTGGAGGTCGATGCTTCTGACTGCGGGATTGGAGCCGTGCTCTCTCAACGTCACGGACAACCTCCCAAGCTTTTCCCGTGTGCCTTCTTCTCTCGGAAGCTAACCCCCGCTGAGTTTAATTATGATGTGGGAAACAAAGAGCTTCTGTCAATGAAGGCTGCCATGGAAGAGTGGAGACATTGGCTCGAGGGGGCAGCTCATCCTTTTCAAGTTATCATGGACCATAAGAACCTTGAGTATGTCAAGTCTGCTCGACGTCTGAATTCACGCCAGGCAAGATGGTCTCTGTTCTTTTCACGATTCCATTTTACAGTCACTTATCGTCCAGGCTCCAAGAATAGCAAGGCAGATGCACTATCCAGGCGCCATGATCCCCCGCGACAGAACTACAATCCTGAACCCATCCTAAGTCCAGCCTTGTTTGTTGCTCCGGTCAACTGGGACATAATGGAGGAAATTCACCAGGCCGTCCTCACAGAACCATCACCAACGAACTGCCCCCCTTCCAAACAATATGTTCCCCAGACACTACGTCACCGGGTCATCCAGTGGGTCCACACATCACTCAGCACGGGACATCCTGGCATTTCACGAACCCTTAAACTTGTGCAGAATTCCTTCTGGTGGCCTTCAATGACCAAAGATGTGGCCAATTATGTCAAGTCTTGCTCCATCTGTGCCCAGTCCAAGACTTCCAGGGACCTGCCGATTCCCCAACGACCTTGGTCTCACCTCTCCATCGACTTCATCACTGACTTACCCCTGTCTGATGGTTACACCACAATCCTGGTCATCGTCGACCGCTTCTCCAAAGCCTGTCGTCTGGTTCCATTAAAAGGATTACCTACTGCCATGGAGACTGCTCAAGCCATGTTCCACCATGTCTTTCAAACTATGGTCTACCTGAAGACATTGTATCAGATCGAGGAACTCAGTTCACCTCTCAGGTTTGGAAATCCTTTTGTAACCTTTTAGATATCAATGTGAGTTTAACCTCTGGCTATCATCCGCAGTCAAACGGTCAGGTGGAGAGGCTGAACCAAGAGATCGGCAGGTACCTGCGGACTTACTGCAGCCGCGAACAACATCGCTGGGCTGAATTTCTCCCTTGGACCGAGTATGCCCAGAACTCACTCACGCACTCCTCTACAGGACTCACCCATTTCAATGTGTGCTGGGTTACCAGCCTCCCTGTTCCCGTGGTCAGGAGAACCATCGTCTGTGCCTGCTGTTAACGACTGGATTCGTAACAGTGAGAGGGTGTGGGACAGTGCCCATGTACGGCTTCAACGCGCTGTGAGAGGCAGGAGATTAACGCTAACCGTCACCGTCGCCCACACCCTCCATACCAACCTGGACAAAGGGTCTGGCTCTCCACGAGGGATCTCAAGCTACGTCTGCCGAGCAGGAAGCTCTCTCCCAGGTATGTTGGCCCATTTAAAATCATAAGACAGATTAATGAGGTCACTTACCAATTAGAGCTTCCTGCTGACTACCGCATCTCTCCTTCTTTCCATGTGTCACTCCTCAAACCTTTCCACCGGGACGCTGACCCCGAGGCCATATTGCAGGAGCCACCGCCACCGCTGGACATTGGCGGAGGACATTCAGTTTCTGCCTCAGCCCCCTTACAAGGACAAATTAACTTAATAGTAGTTATTTTATCTTCTGGTCTGTGGGTTTAGTATTAGCAATGGTTTACCATGGGTTTGCTATGTTTAGTTGCAATTTCTGTGGCAAGTCAGTTAAATCATTAAGGGGATATGCTGCAACTTCGTCAAAAATTACCATTATTTAAGTGCTTTGGAGCTGATTGTAAACAGACATTCTGTAAATATGACACTTTTTGGGCTTTTTTACTGACCACTTTTCATGGAAGCACATGCTTTGCAAATAGCAATATTAGTGACTTATAGAGCTTCTGTTTATTCTACTTCATCTTATACAAAATCATCTCCTGATATGATCTGCCTTCTGCATGTAATAAAGGGCCAATGAGGACTGCATAATTGAGAGCTTAGTCTTTTAAAGAAATGTTCAAGTATGTGGAGCCTAAGATAGAACTTTTTAGGAAGAGAACAGGAGAGAGAAGTTTGTCTGTTATGTGTCGGCGAGAGAGACGGTAACATCTAAACTGGTAGAATTGTATGTAAGGGAGAACACTCTGAACACCCTAGAACACTCCTCAGATGTTCTAAGTGATGTTAGTGATGGTCAGATATTCTAATCCAATGATTTAAAATCATGTTTAAAACTAGTATTATACCAGGATGCCTTTGAAAATGCTAACCCTTTAGGCTCTGCAAAGACAAGACAAAGTATTAACCCTTTACTTAAAGTGGTGAGAATGTAATGAATGTCAGAAGTAATTTGTTTTAACTTAAAACAAAAAATGTATTTGTTAGTTCATTTAGTAGTTTAGTAGTAAAATCTATGCCAGCCAGCTGTATTGCGTTAAAACAAAACACCAGTTTTTAACTATGAAATTAACAGTTACCCAAAAAGTATCCAGTAAAGTGATATACGTTGTCACCATATTTTGCGGTGAAGTTCTGGCAACCACAGCTGCCAGCATTTTATTATTTTATGAAATTACACCATTTTTATTTTATAGTGTAGAACTTTTGCAAGCCATTAGGATGGAGGTGGATGACATCCCAAAATCTGAGGGTGTTAAACACATGGATTCCTATGCTAAAACTGCTAATGTTGTGGATTCACTGGGTGTGTGTCTCCCTGAGTCTCCCACACCTTTGCCGAAAATGTGGCGCCCAGTGTAACGAGGAGACAGAGACGGTAGGATCCATTTGCAGTAATTTATTAGAGTAGTTGAACAGGCAGGGTTGGCAACAGCAAACAGGTATGGTGGAGGCTAGGCTAATCGGCAACAGTAAACAATCCAAGGGTCGGAGCAGGCAGCAAACAATCAGAACAGTGATAAACAATCCAAGTCGGGGCAGGCAGCAAATGATCAGAGAAACGATAAACAAGCCAGGTAATAACAGGTAATCCAATAACTATGTAAACACTCAGAAATGTTAGGCGGGGCAAAACAAGACTTCGCAATGAGCTAATCAAAGACTGGGGTTTATATACACAAGAGTTAATGGGTATCAGGTGAACAGGAAGTAATCATCCCCAGGGATGTGGCCCCCATGGGAAATGTAGTCCAAAGCAATCTAATATTCAGGTGACGGTTCCCTCTGGTGATTTGGGGGAGGTGGTATGGGAGCCTCCACCGTAACACCCAGCCACAGACCCCATGCTCAGGGACAGAATGTTTATTCATTAAATGGTACGCTATTTTCTCACAAAAATAGTTAGCATAGGGCAGTTTCTCCATTGACATCCATTCAAAAATAACGGCCTCTGGTCTCCTTCCTGAGTTAGTAAAGAGAATGAGAATGGCGAAGGATCACCCTCTGCTCCTAGAGGGTGATCCTAGGAGGAGGATCACCCTCTGCTGATACTGAAATTAATATAGAAACCCAGCTTGCCATTTGTTTTAGTTTTGCCTTGAAATTAAATCTATATATTTTTAACAATTTAATGTTTTCACTATAGTTTTGCAGAACTCCATTCTCAATGTATCTGGTTACCATGCAAACATTATCATGCTGGCACTCGCAACACCTTCAGCCAATAAAAATCAAAATCCCTAGAGCCTTATAAACAGTATATGACATTTTTCATAATCATGACAGAAAATCAAAACACTGCTAAACTCACTAGCAGAAAGGCAATGCAATCCTATTAATTTATCATTAAAACAAAATATTTACCCAGAATTCAACACTGTGTAAAATCAGCACTGCATTCGCTACTGGGAAGCACCCTATCAGCATAAGAGTTCCAGAAGAACAGACAGTTTGTGATGAGATTTTAAAAGACTTATGTTTAAAGAATAATATTGTAGATTTATCAAAACATCTGAAATACGTTAACTTGGTTAAAACATTCTAGTGGACCATTTCTCATAAAATTAATAGATTTAGAAAATATTATTAGATAACAGATGTGGCTACTGGAACCAAAAACATCCTATTAATATTAAATTCCATTCTCTTAATGCAGTTTCATCCACTGCTGTGTAATTAGATAAAAATATTCTTTAACATGCAGGGGTGCATCCTATTGGTATAAATATATGGTGCACTTTTAAAGGGTGGAGTGTTTAAGGCATTTTAGACTGTTGGTTGTCTATATTACATTTTATTATTACTTGTCTATATCATGACAAAATGTTTGACTTGCTTTACATTACATTTCATTTCAAATTCACTTACATTTCAATTGCCGTACATAAGTACATTGCAGAATCCTTAAAATATGTATGAGTGTGTTTCTAAACACGTTTGAAGTAGTTTAATTTACAATATTATGTGTATTCTAATTTGTTTATATTAACACATGTACAATACAGTAGTTAACAAAGGTTCTTATATTGAACAAACAAAATACATTCACAATGGCATTCTTAGGCTGAAAAAACACAATAGTACAGCAAGGCGCACACAAATTAGAAAGAATAAATAATATTATAAATAAATAAATAATAAAATAAATGTCTCTTATCATTCCAGCAAATTTCTGGGCCTGTTTACTCCTCATACAACTTAATGGAAATATCTACAATGAAAATCACATTCAAATATAGAGAAATAACATTTTGTCTTCATACATTTACATTTTAGGGTTGTGAATCAGACTCATGATACGATATCGGTTCTCTCATCCAGCGATACAATATTTGCCCTTACCTTAAATTCAGCAGTACAATTACGATTAGATTTTTTGATATGTAGATATTATGTGCCTAGTTTACACAGCCAGACAGTTTATATTCTCACAAAACTCACATAAGCAACAAAAATGCATAACATTAATGTTTAATTAAACTCTTTGGAAATTGCACATCCAGTATCCAAACTGGGACATTTACAACAGAAGTTACACTTTAGTTTATATTTTTAAATAAAGAAAAATAAATAATGGGCACATATTAAGCAAAGCACACCTAGAATGTGGAGCAAATGATTGCTGTGACCTTAAACATGCTCCAGATCATTCAAAAACACCAAGTCAGTGCATTATAACATTTAATTGTATCAGTTATAAGCAGTCAGCCAAAAATGCACATTAATTATTAATATTATTCTCCTACAGATGAACGGACAGACAGACAGACAGATGAAGACAGACAGTCAAATGAATCAATGAGGTGGGTGTTTTGAATAGATAATTTAGTGGGATGGATGAATAAGGTAGGTAGGTGGATTGAATAGTGTGCACATAAAATAATATATAAAGCTGTTTAATATGGAATAATAATTAAACAACAGTACTGTAATTCAAATGCAGACAGCACAAACAGCATTTAATATCAATGAATATTTAGTGGAAACTGCACTAAGATATCTTTTTTTTTTTTACACAGTATATTATCATTTGTACCTGTTTGCTACCATTATAGCTTTGAGTCAGATGAGTCACACTTATCCACTTTGATCCGGATCAAATATAATGCACTTCCAATAATTGTCACACGTACTTAACAAAAGTTTCTTAAACTTTACACTGCACACAAAATCAAAATAACAATCATAATTAAATCAATCAATATATGTCATAAGGCAACACAGCAAAACATGACTAGGTGTTTTTCGTTCATGATCTCTAAATTATGTCTGAGGTGCCTGTGTGACACAGTAACCATGGAAACTGTAGAACATAAGTGTTCTGATGCTTTAAATTCTCATTTCCGAGGCTTGCCTCCATGTATGCTAGAGAGAGTTATCATAGAGAAGTTTTCATGTATGTTGACTAACTCCTGCATCTCAAGTAAAGACACATTTGTTAAACCTGTTCCCTTGTCTCACGGCTCATCATCCAACATAGTGTCAGAAGTGGTCTGCACGGAATCGTGACGACGGCGAAGGAGAAAAAAGTCTTCCATTGTGCATCCACACAGTAAGCTATCGGAGATCATCTCATGATAAATTATGGCTGAAGGCTTCCACAGTACCAATCCGCAATATTGCTGAAAATTGGCGTGTTTTTGAACAGGAATTCGATATATTCATTGCTGTGGCACACTCAGAGAAAGAGCCTCGCACCAAGGCTTTCATACTGCTTAACCTGGCCAGCTCAGAAGCAATTGAAAGCAAATGAACATTTGTGTATGCACCCGCGGTGTATACGCGCCAGGAAGAAGACCGACAAATAATTACCCTGGCTGATACACGCGAAGACCCAGAGCATTTAAAACGCAGATAGAGAGAAACAAGTTTAATTCAAGAAACCAAACCCAGGTGAGACAATTGAGGCATGTGAGTGACTTACGAAACAAGGCACGGAGTTACAGGTTTGTAGATTTACAAGAAGAATTGATAAGGGATCGATAAGGGATTGTGTGTGGAATACTTAATGATGGAATGAGAAAACTCCTGTTGCGTGACAATGAGTTGACATTAGCAAAGGCTATTGAAACATGTCAGATACATGAACTAACAGATCAGCACACAAAAACACTAGCTGGACCAAAACACAACTTGGCAAATGTGGACAATGTATTCAATACACTGTAAAAAGGAAGCCGTTTCGTACTCCCAAACCCAGGCTTGACAAATTTGCCCCACAGCAAATTCACAATTGCAGCAATTGTGGAAGCCAACGCGAAGCCAAATGGGAGAGATGTCCTGCATATGGCCAGCAATGTCACAGTGCAACAAATGGAACCACTTCCAAAAATGCTGCAAATCAAAAGTTCATCACACAAGAAATCTGAAAAAAATGTGAATCAAATTGATGTTGCTAAAGCCTCAAATAGCAGTAAAGACTCATTCTTTATAGATGGAGTTGCTTTGAACCATCAAAATGGGATCAAACTTGACTCAAAACAGCCAAAGAAAACTGCAATATCTTGCACAGCTGAAATCAATGGGAAAACAACTAAACTAAAGATTGACACAGGAGCATCACGCAACATCACGTCCTTGCAGACGTTTGCACAAATAAAGTGAGAATCTTTAGGAGATTCTCTGTGTTACCCTGCCATCTGAATGGTCAGATCTACACTCCAATTCTATGTGGTCCAAAGGGATGTACAGCCATTGCTTGGGCTCTCTGACTGTCTTCGGATGGGCCTCATTTCTCTCAATAAAGCAGAACACCAGGTCAGTCTAAAACAAACATCAAGTTTTGCTCAACAGATCAACACAGAATATGCAGAGCTTTTCCAAGAGGAAAAAGGGAGATTTCCTGTGACATACTGCATGAAACTTGACAAAGAAGCTCAACCTGTTGTTCGTACAGCATGTAGAATTCCTGTGGCAATGCAACACAAGGTGAAAGCAGAGCTAGAAAGGATGGTCGCTTTAGGTGTTCTCACTCCCGTCTCTGAACCGACCAGCTGGGTATCATCCATGGTGGCCACTCACAGGAAAAACTCAGATGACATAAGACTGTATATTGCTCCCAGAGAGCCGAATAAGTTCTTAATGTCCACATCACCCCATGCACACAGTGGAAGAAGTGGCAGCTATGGAACAGATCTTTGCTGGCTACCCATGTGCAGTCATAGTGGATGATATCATTGTGGGTGAACATGTCGAAGAGGAATATGATGCAAATCTAAGGAAAGTGTTAAGATTGTGCCCGTGAAGTGAACTTGAGACTGAATCCTCAAAAGTGTAAATTCTGTCTAGGTGAGGAGAGTTATATGGGTCACATTTTCACAAGTAAGGGACTACGACTGAAACCCAGAAAAAACATGAGTGTCAGGTTGCTTCCATCCATAAAATTTCAAAGACAGGAGTTCGTAAGCACAAGGTCAGGCTGCAGACATTGGGGACAACAAAATACAGACCGGTAGAGGGTGAAAACGACTCTCCATTGAATGAGATGACATTCATTTGAATGTCAGTCATAAACTGTAGGATGACATCAAATGACCTACAAAAATAATTACAAATGGCAGCTGGGGTGAAGTGCACGGTGAGGACGGATCTAAACAGGCTCCTACATACAGGGCTGAAGTCATGCAAAGCTAGGAAAAGCTCTTCATCAGTGAGAAGCAAAAAATAGCCAGGCTGAGGTTTGCAAAAGACCATAATGATTGAACCATAAAGGACTGGAGTGAGATTATCTTCTTACTCCAATTTTCAGCTTTGCCCAACACCTGGTCATCTAATAGGTTATTCAAAGACCTGGAGAGGCCTACAAGCCACAGTGTCCCGCACCCATCGTGAAATCTGGTGGAGGATGATCTGGTGGAGGCTTCCTTCTGCTCTGACAATGTTCCCTAACTTTGAAGATTGTTTTTTCCAGCAGGACAATGCTTCATGCCACACAGCCAGGTCATTCAAAGTTTGGATGGAGGATCACCATATCAAAACCACGTCATGGGCAGCCCAGTCTCCAGACCTGACCCCCACTGAAAACCTCCGGAATATGATCAAGAGAAAGATGGATGGTCACCATTACTAAAGTGGTGCTAATACTCTGGAGACGGCTCCCGTTGGTGGTGCATCGGAGGTGGAGCAGGGACCTCCTCCGCACCACCAGCGGGAGCCGTCTCCAGAATATTAGCTCCACTTCGGACTACGTTTCCCATAATACCCCATACCTGGGTTTGATCACTTCCTGTTCACCTGAACCCCATTAACTCATGTATATAAACCCCAGGATTGTTTGCTGCCTGCCCTGATTATCGGACTGTCCCATGTTTATGATTGTTTGCTGCCTGCCTTGACCCACGCCTTGTCTCTGTTGTTCCTATTTACTATTGCCTAACCCTGTCTGCCTGGTTAACGATTAAAACACTACAAATGGATCCTTGTGTGTTTGACCCATCATTACAGTCACAAGCCAAGTGACTGTAATGATGCCCATGACGTGGTTTTGATATGGTGATCCTCCATCCAAACTTTGAATGACCTGGCTGTGTGGCATGAAGCATTGTCCTGCTGGAAAAAACAATCTTCAAAGTTGGGGAACATTGTCAGAGCAGAAGGCATTACAAACAAAGCCAAGCTGTTTGAATTTTTGTGACAGGAGTGGCATGCCAAGACTCAAGAAAGCTGTGACAATAAAACAGTGTTATTCCACCAAATATTGATTTTTTTGAACTCCTAACTCTTAAAGTTAAAACATTAGTATTGTGTTTAGAAAATTAGTGTGAATTTGTCGTCATTTTGACCAGAGTTTATAATCTGCAAATAAATGCCCTAAATGACAATATATTTATTTGGAATTAGGGAGAAATGTTTGTTTTATCTACTGACAACATGTTCATTTTAAGTAAATACATACCTATAAACCAGAGTCTTTTTCTGTCAGGAATCACAGAAAAATGAACCCAGATAGCGTTTAACTGAAAAATCTCTCTTTATTAATAAATAAACAAAACAGCAATCCACGAGAGGGTTAAAACGGAAAACAATACAAGCTACAAACTGAACTGAAACTCTCTAAAAGACCGGTGCCAAAACCGAAACTAAAACCGGGAAAAAAACCAGAGAAAAACACTGAACGAAAAACACAACTGGACAGAGACTCTGTAAACTTGACAGGACTAGAAAACTAGAAAACAAGACATGACTCACGGCGCAAGGAAAACAGGGACCAGGAAACAGGCACACAGGATGCAGGAAACAGGATCAAACCAACACAAGACAGAAAACGCGGGGACATTAAATAACACGCGGACAACGAGGAACAGGTGCACGAATAAGCGCAAACGAGACAAGAGAACAAGGGGGTAGGGCCAACATGCACGACCGGACAGCGAAAGTAAACAAACAGAGGCCATGTGCTTCCACACGAGACAAGGACCCAGAGCATGAGTTTAGATCCTGACTCCAAGAAACAAGAACCAAGACTAGAAGGAGTCAGGATCTAAACAACATGCTCTGACAGAAACACGGGGATGTCAGGATCCTGGCAAAATAATCTAGAAAGACTCAGAACAGGAAGCCAGGACCCTGACATTTTCATAGTATTTACTATTTTGTGCAAGACTTTTTTTATAAAGATACCATGCTTAAAACATCGGAATACATTTTAAACCTTTTATTATTTATTAAACAAAATATTGTCTCATTTTAACATGATTTCATATGCAAAAGTAGAGGTTACAGTCATAGGGGCAGGACAGGATGTGTGAGGAAGTGAGAGGTGTTGTTACAGGTTGGATTCATTTTCTCACCTATGCAGCCTTTTTCTCTTGCTCAATATCTGTGAAAAGAGGAAAAGCACATATGAAATATAGTGGTGCAACAATGAACAATGTAAATCCACTTCAGTACAGATTACATAAGAAACAGGTGGGCTTTTCACATTAACCCAGGGTCATTTTTAATGTATTCCTGGGTAATTTAAGTAACTAGTTATTTTATTGGTTGCTTAGGACTCTCATTGGTCAAAAATTCAGCTTCACATATCTGTATATTATTAAACATCACATATGTTCTAATTGGCTGCATTATATCAAACAGTGCAGACGTAACTTGTGACAATTGAGAGTGTGTGATATTATCATCACAATGTGCATGCAACCATGTCTCCAGGAAACTTTAAACTCCCTGGAAAGGAAACATGCAAATTTAGATGTAAATTAATTACCAATTCCTAGTTCTTCTGATGTAGTGCAATATTACTGTCACAGTGTACAGTTCAGTTTTACACTGGGTGGGAAGCTGTGATATTCATAATTAGAAAACAAAACTTATAATAAAAATTGTAGCAAAAGAAAAAAATCTCTGATCAATCCATCATAAGCTTTTTGAAAACACATTATAATGTTGCAGTAGGATTGGCTTGAATATGTCAGGAGCCAATCCTTTGTTTAACCGTTTTTTGTAAGGCCAAAGGTGAAACAATGGCAGGCACTCTAGTATTATTTTGGGAACTGTGACGTATGTGTATTCTTGTAATGTTTTGCTGTGTCAGATCAGCACAAGACTGTGCAATGCCAAGCTACACAAACTGGAACAATAAAACAGGAGTTGAAAGCTGCCAAACTCACTTACCCTCTTTAGTGGGCAGAGTGTTCTTCTCTGCTGTGTTTGTGTTTTTTAGACATCTCGTCAAATTTCTGCATTTCCTCATTGACGGTGTTCTTGTCACTCATTTTTGAGAGTCTGTTTGATTTAAAATAATGAAATGCCTAAACAAAAACATTTTCACAGTATGTATGATTATTTTTGATGATTTTTATTTGATTATAACTTTGTCAAACACAACTGACAAGGAATATAACTGTATCTAGGTCATGATCAAACCACATTTCTAAAAAAAAGTGAAAGTGCATTTTCAAATACCCATTTTCACCAAAGCATAAGTTCACTAAGTTTTATAACTTTGTATGAGCATACAGACTGTTACGGTGGAGGCTCCCGTACTGCCTCCCCTGAAACACCAGAGGGAGCCATCACCTAAGTTTTAGCTTTCAGTTTAGACTACAATTCCCATAGGGCCACATTCCTGGGCCTGATTACTTCCACATCTGTTCCCCATTTACTCTGTTATATAAACCCCATATTTCTGAGCATTTTCACTGTTTCTGGATTACACGTTGTTACTTGGATTGTTTATCGTTATTCTGATTGTTTGCTGCCTGCCTGACTTTGGATTGTTTATTACCTGGATTGTTAGCCGCCTGCCTTTTGACCACTGCCTGTTTAATGTTGCCGATTAGCCTAGCCTCTGCTACACCTGTTACTGTTGCTCGACCCTGCCTGTTTGACTACTCTTAATAAACTGCTGCGAATGGATCCGACCCTCTCTGTCCCATCATTACAGAAGACTTTGCCAACAGAGGATCCAGCGTTCATTTCCCAATTAACCTCAGAGTTAACTACCCAGGCTTCACAACTGAGCATGCATCACCAACAGCTCGTGCAATTAACTACCCTCACCGACGAGCTTGTAAAAGCTCTCCAGGGAATGCAACTGCCTTCAAGAGATACTATGGTGAGGCCACAGGCAACTTCTAATGTTCCGACAGCATCAGCCGCCCATGTAAATCCCAGACTAGCTTTCCCTGATAAATTTGATGGCAGCGCTTCAGGATGTAAGGGATTTCTATTGCAATGCTCTTTATATGTGAACCAACAACCTGTATTACATCCCACGGACTCCAGTCGCATTGCTTTCGTTGCTCATTGCTAACAGGAGAGCGCTGGACTGGGCTACAGCTGTCTGGAAATCTGATAAATTAAACTCACCCACATCAGAGACGTTTCTGCAACTCTTTCGGGAGGTTTTTGATCACCCGGCTGATGGACAAACTCCTGGTGAGCGACTACTCAGCACTAATCAAAGTAAACTAACTGCTGCTGAGTTCACACAAAAGTTCCAGCCCAGACTAATTGGACAGATGATACCCTGAAACTGCTCTTTCGGAAGGGATTAAGACCAGAGCTACAAGCAGAACTAGCATGCTGTGATAAGGGGAAGAATCTGAGTGATTTCATCTAACTTTCCATCCAGATAGATAATCTCATCTGCTCTCGCTGAAACTCCCCAGTTTTGTATCATCCAACGCCCATAATGTCCCCGGAGGTGAACCTATGCAGCTGGGATACACACGCTTGTCTCCAGAGGCACACCAACGTCGCCTACAGCATCGTCTATGCCTTTACTGTGGTCAACCTGGTCACATGAAATTGAACTGCCCAGCTAAACCCTGCATCCAGCAACCACCGGTGAGTGAAATTACTTCCCCAAGTACTCAAAGCCAAATTGTGAACTGTCTGTGGAAATTACCTTTGCCAGAGAATCCCTTAGAACCACAGCATTGACTGAATCAGAGGCAGCCAGGAATTTCATATCCCACACATTTACTTGTCAGCATAACCTTAAATTATTGTTCTGTGATTCCTCTCTAGCGGTGGAGGCGCTAGACGGACAACCCCTAGGAGATGGTCATGTTCTACAAATAACGGAGAAGATTAAGTTGTGTGTTGGATTATTACATTCCGAGACCATACAACTATGTCATACCTTCCTCCAAGTATGCTACCACCCTGGAATTACCCTGGGTACGTCTGCATGATCCAGTGATTTCTTGGAGAGATGGACAGATACTACAGTGGGGTCCATCATGTCATGATTCCTGCTTGGCTAAACTACAACGCACTAATACTAGAACTCTAGAACAATCAACATTCCGATGCAACCAGTCCTTGCCTCAAGTGTTCCGCCCAAATACTCAGATTTACTCAAAGCCTTTAGTTAAAAGAAGGCATCACAACTACCTCCTCATCGTTCAATCGACTGTGCCATTGATCTCGCCCCCGGTGCCATGCCTCCTAAGGGTCGGATCTTCCCTTTGTCTCAACCCAAGTCCAAGGCTATGAAAGATTACATAGAAGAAGAGTTAAGTAAGGGTTTCATCCTGCCATCCAATTCACCCACAGCCGCTGGCTGCATCTTCCAAGATGAGGTCTGAGACCGTTTTATTACCACACTGAACAATCACTTCAAACCCCTACCTCTCCATGTCCCTTAACAATTAGACAGGCCAAATCTACACTAATTATCCTCAACAAACATTGAAACATTAAACAATCCTTGGTTTTGCCAACTTCTACAGGCGTTTCATACGCAATTTTAACATGGTGGCAGCACCCCTAACTGCATTGACCAAATGTCAGTCATCCAAATTGGCTTGGACACCAGAGGCACAACAAGCTTTCTCAGATCTTAAGAACTGTTTCACCTCAGCCCCAATTCTCAAGCACCCAGATCCCGATCGATCCTTCATTGTAGAGGTAGACACTTCCAATACTGGAGTGGGAGCGGTACTGTCACAATGCCATGGCTCACCACCCATGGCAGATGCATTATCCTGTCAGACAGACAAAATCTTAGATCCAACCTCACAGGACAATATCCTCCCAGAAAAGCTGCTAGTGGCTCCGGTCCAGTGGGACATCATCACTATAATGTTTAATCACTCAAGTACATGAGAATCCTAGTTCCGGTCATCCTGTTGTAACAGCAACTCTCCAATTACTACAATCTTTTCTGGTGGCCTTCAATGACTTCCAATACCATTCAGCACATTCAGAATTGCACCAACTGTCAAACCACTAAAACTCCCAGACAATTACCTGCGGGTCTTTTACAACCTCTGTCTACTCCCCAAAGGCCGTGGTCTCACATTGCTGTAGACTTTATCACCATATCTCCCGAATTCTCAAGGTAACACCACTATCCTTACCATTGTTGACAGGTTTTCCAAGGCCTGTAGACTAGTTCCATTGCCCAAATTCCCAACATCTCTAAAAACAGCTAAAATTCTCTGTAACCATTCATTCAGGTTTATGGTCTGCCTGAAGACATTGTCTCAAACCAGGGTCCACAATTCGCCTCACGTGTCTGGGCTGCTTTTTCAAACATTTAAATGTAAACATCACTCTTACCTCTGGGTATCATCTACAGTCAAATGGGCAAACTGAATGGATGAATCAAGAGAGCATCAGATTTCTGCGTTCTTATTGCCAGAACAGACAGTCAGACTGGAATCGCTTTCTATTCTGAGCTGAATATGCACAAAACTTGTTGGTAAAACCAGCCACTGGAATCACTCCCTTAAAACGTATTCAGGGATTTCAACCACCACTCTTCGCATGATCTGGAGAACCCTCTAATCTACCCTCAGTAACAGAGCGGCTACAACAGAGTGAGGAGGTATGGGACCGGGCACATAGTCATCTCCTGCACACTGTAAGAAAACAAACTCAACAAGCTAACCAACATCATCGTCCCAGTCCTGCTTATGCTCCTGGCCAATGGGTGTGGCTCTCCACAAAAGATCTCAAGCTGAAGTTACCATGAAGAAAGCTCAGTCCCAGTTATGTCGACCCTTTTCAAATTTCTAGATAAATTACCCCAGTTTCTTTTCGCCTTAATCTCCCCACTAACTACCGTATTTCTCCCATTTCCATGATTCCCTCCTAAAACCCGCTGTTGGTTTGCTGCCTGCCCAACTTTGGATTGTTTATTACCTGGATTGTTAGCCGTCTGCCATTTTTGTTTTTATTAAGGATTTTCAAATAATACAAACACAAACAACAAAAACAATCAGACAAACAAACGAACAAACCCACAGCACTGAAAATTAAATGAGTACATACATTGTACTTGGAAACATCTCTACGTGCTTTAGTTTTAAAAAAATAAAATAGTAGTACTACTTTTTTAGTAGTACTACTACTAGAAGTAATAAAAATAAAAACTATTAAAATAAATGTTCAGAGTTTTTGTTAAAAAGAATGGAGAGGTTCCCAGAGTCTCCAAAATTTATTCGACTTGTGATTGGGATCATAGGTTAGTTTCTCAAGAGGAAGAAAGGATGACAGCTGGAATATCCACATAGTGACTGCTGGAACCTGGGGTGTAGACCACTTCAACAGAATATACTTTTTTGCCAAAAATGAGAGGGTTGTAAACAAAGGCTTAGAGTCTGAGTCAAAAGGATCTTTAGGAGTGTCATTCAACAAATACAGTGAAGGAAATGAAATAAAACATTTTCCTGTTATCTCCTGAGTTACAGAATGAACCCCGTTCCAGAATGATTGGATGTGATCACAGGACCAGAATACATGAAAATACGTACCCTTATATGTCTTACATTTAAAACAAAGATTTGAACAACCTGGAAGCATTTTATGGAGACAAACGGCTGTAAAGTAAATTCTATAAAAAAATTTGAAATTTTGTTGATGTAAAGAAATTTGAAGTACATATTGGAAAAATGTTGTTACAATTTGCAGAAATAAATGATACCCCCAAACCCATTCCGACAGCGGTTTTAAAGAATCATAAGCTGAGGAGTCAGAATATACCAACAGAGCATATAACTTGGAGATATTCCCTTTAAGAGTTTTAGCTGAAATTATGGTTTCTTCCAGTTCTGATAAAGTTGTACAAAATGTGTTCTGCCTTGAAAGAGATTCTATAAAATGTCGGATTTGCAGGTATTTAAAAAAATCTTCAGCGAGAATATTAAACTCTGTTCTGATTTGTTCAAATGACTTCAAATATTCACAAGTCAGCAGGCCTGAAAAATCAGACAAGCCCTTAGAACCCCACTCCAGCAGTCCAATACTCCTAATCTGAATTGGAAAATCAGGATTTAAAGCCAAGGGAGATCGAACAGAAATAATCTGAGGAATGCTCAAATGTTTTTCCACATCTTTCCAAACCAGTAATGTATTATAAACAATTATATTATCAGTGAGGTAGTTTATCTGGTCAATTTTATTAAAAAAACCCAAAGGGTTTCCAATCTCCTAGCTTCTAGAATAACGAAATAAGGATTCAAAGTCAATCCATAAAGCGTCCTGCCTGTTCATAACCCAGCTTGTTATAGTTGAGTTGGCCAGCCAATAGTAAAACTGAAAATTGGGCAGTGAAAGACACCCTAACCCCCCCCCCAAAGGTCTCTTGGTTTACAAAGTTTAGAAAGACCAACTCCAACTCAATTATTCCTGATATAACAAGATATGAGAGAATTCAGAGATTTAAAGAAGGATATATTTAAATGACACAGAAGATTTTGAAACAGATAGTTTAAACGTCGACTCTCCCAAAAAGGAAGTCGGCAAGGAGGACCATTTTTCCAAATCTTTTTTTAATTCTTCGAATTAAAGGAGAGTAATTTGTCTCAAATAAATTAAAGTCGTGAGTGAGAAAGATGCCCAAATATTTAAAACCCCTATCTGAGACCTGAAAAGGAGATAGGTGTAATAGGTGTGATGCAGGAGAAATTAAAAGACATAGAAACAGATTTTCCTAAATTAACTTTATAACCCGACACAGCACTGAATGAATCTAAAGAATTAAAAACTGCTGGAATAGAGGTCTGTAGGATCTCCAAGTACAAAAGAACATCGTCTGCAAACAAAGAGATTACATGCTTTTTCCCCATTAACTATGATCCCAGTTACATCTGGGTTAATCCTGATAGATTCTGCCAAAGGTTCAATAAATAATGTAAACAATAACGGTGATAGGGGACACCTCTGTCTGCAACCTCTACGTACTGGGAACCCTTCGGACCTCAGATCATTCGTATTGACAGTAGCAACAGAATCTGCATAAAGATGTTTAATGACATTAATAAAGTTGGAACCTAACCCAAATTTTTCCAAAACTGAAAACAAGATGGACCACTCTACACTGTCAAGCTTTTTCAGCATCCAGAGATAAAATCATTGCTGATTTATTATGAGTATTGAAATAACGTTAAGAGCATGACGTACGTTATCCGTACCGCACCTAGATCTCACAAAGCCTGCCTGATCAGAATTTATAACATTGGGAAGGATCGTTTCAAGTCTACGGGGCAATACTTTTGTGACAATAGTCCACATTGAGGAGACTGATGGGTCTGTAAGATGAACAGTCCAGAGGGTTTTATCTTTTTTTAAGAGCAAGCTAATGGAAGCGTGTCTCCAGGAGGACAGGATTTCGCCTTTCCAAATGTTATTGATAGCAGGTATAAGAACTGGATGGATTTTAGGCCAGAATTTTTTTTTTAATTCCAATGGGAAACCATCTGGGCCGGGGCATTTCCCATTCGGCATGGATTGAATAGCTGCCCAAATCTCTTCCACTGTAAACGGAGCATTTAAGCTAGAACGATCTTCCTCTGCAATCAACAGTAATGGAATATTATTCAGATAATTGGTGATGTCTGTGTCCGTCGCTTTTGATTCTGAATTATAGAGAGGTTTATAAAAATCCTTAAAAGTTCTATTTATAGTCAGAGGGTCGTTTGAAATGTCACCACTTACATTCTGTATCATAACAATTGAACAATCATTATTCTGATTCTTTAGTTGATGAGCAAGCAATTGGCTGGATTTATTGCCAAATTCGTAATATTATTGTTTAGTAAGAAGCAAAAGCTTCTGAATATGGCTAGTGTGGTCAATACTCAATTTGGTCCTTGCATTCACCAATGCTTTTAAATTTGAAACTGTGGGGAAGTTCTTATGAATTTGTTCCAACCTGGAGACCTTGTTTTCAAGATTTTTCCTATTACTATCTCTGGCTCTTTTAAGTGCAAGAAATAAGATGACTGCGTAGAGTAGCTTTGGCTGCATCCCAAATCATGGCTGAAGACACTGGAGAATCTCTGTTATCAAGCCAGAATTGAGACAAACAGTCTAAAACAAAAGAGCAAAAGGGGTCACTGTTTAAAAGAGATAGATTAAACCTCCAGTATGAAGATCTAGGAATACTGAAAGCAGGGTCAATCTGCAAATGTACTGCTGCGTGATCTGATAAAATGATAGAGTCCATACGACAGGACTGAACAAAAAATTGTTTAGGGATTAAAAAGTAATCAAGCCGAGAATAAGAATTATGGGGATGTGAATAAAATGTATAATCTCTCACTTTAGGATTTAACTGGCGCCATATATCTATCAAACCTGTATCTGTACGTAATTTATTGAGAACACCAGTTGATTTGGGGTTCTATACATTTGCAGACGAGGATTTATCCAGAGAAACATTCATTATACAATTGAAGTCTCCAACCAGGAACCCTAAGCCTTTACAATAATAATTAAACAAAATCATTTGTGATATAAAGTTTGGCAAATCGAAATTTGGTGCATAAACATTGAGAATTGTTATATGATGTTTAAAAAATTGAGCCTGTGTTTATAATAAATCTTCCTTCGGGATCTGATTTGTTGTGTTCTAGAATAAAAGGTAAATTCTTGTTTATAAGAATGGCCACACCTCTTTTATTCTGTGAATAAGAGGAGAAATGACTTTGACCTACCCAATCTCTCCTAAACTTTACATGTTCAGTATCAGATAGTTTTGTTTCATGAAGCAGTGTTATGTCAGGTTTTTTTTTTTTTTTTAAACTCATTCCAAATGAGTTTTAGATAATTGTTTTTCCTTTTTATTACATGGCCAATCCCTTGGACATTCCAAGTAACGAGTTTAATTAAACCAGCCATGGAAAACTCCCAGAAACATAAATATATAATAAGAGTAAAACAGGAAAAGAGAAGAAAAAAATAAAATGAAAAATAGAAAAGGGGCTGTATTTAAAGCTACTCAAGCCTCATATGAATAACACTTTAAGGTAAATAATAAAAATGTTAAATACAAAAAGTAAATAAAATAAAGTAATAAATGAAAATAAATAAAAATAAAATGAAATAAATAATTACACAAGTAAATAAAAAGGGGGACATTATAAATGAGTTCAGTTCCAATACACAGTCATTCAGAACTGTACAAAGTGATGGCAGGGACTCAGTGAAGGTCAAGTCTATGTTCCTCCGTTACAAATGAAAACAAATGAAAGAATACCTCAGTTAAGAGTTTCCATGAAAGCGGCAGCTGATTCATTGCTGTCAAAAAGGCGAATCTGCCCATTTAAAAAAAAAGCGGAGCCGTGCTGGATAAGCGAAGCCATGGTACATTGCAACGGGCCATGAGTTTTCCCACAGCATCAAACTCAATACATTTGCGCGAAACCTCCACCGACAGGTCGGAATAAAACCGTAACCTGGAGCCATTGTAGAGGATATCACGCTTCTTTAAAGCTGCCTTGAGTACCTCTTTCTGGGAGTATCGTAGAAACCGAACTAGGACACTTTTTGGAGGCCTGTTTGCAAGCGAGCCAGAGCTCGATGAGCACATTCAATCTCCAGAGAGGGAAAGTCAGCAGGTAGGCCGAGTAAAGTTGGGATGAAACCTTAAAGAAAGTCCGCAAGTGGGGTAGAGCCCTCCGCTTGATCCGGGAGACTGACAATCTTTAAATTCTTCTGACGGCCGCGGTTCTCCAGATCATCGACTTTCAGCTGTAGCATATCCACTGTCTTTTGCATAGCAGATAACTGAGTGTCATGATTGCTATAACTGTCCTCAGTTGCGGTAATTCGAGTTTTGGCCTCATCCATGCATCTTTCTAAGTCGGTCACCTGGTTAGATAAATTAGAAAGAGAAAGTTCAACTGACGCAACAGACGTTTTTATATCACCCAAGGCACTGTCAATTGTATCCAGACGTGATACAGATTTCCTTCAACAGATTTGTCCATATTATTAACACACAAGGCCACAGATTTTATTTCTGTTAGAATCTGGTCTGTGGTTGCCGTGCTGGTTGATACTGAGGAGCTAGTTTCGCCATGCTGATCCTTGTTATAAGAGCACACGGTCGATTGATGAATTCATTGTCACACTGTGATTTTGGCATACTTGAGGCAAGATTTAACTAATAATATAATGCTTACTTGGCGAGAACAAGACAATAAACCATAGTTTGGAAAGCAGCGAAGTCTCAAGTGTCCATCTTTCTCCGGGTCACGTGACCACACTCAGCCGTCTGCCTTTTGACCACTGCCTGTTTAACGTTGCCGATTAGCCTAGCCTCTGCTACACCTGTTACTGTTGCTTAACCCTGCCTGTTTAACTACTCTTAATAAGCGTTGCCGATCAGTCTCTGTCCCTTAGTTACAGACTGACCCCGCCCGCCCGCCCCTATTAGGTGTGTATTAAATCAGGTTACACAACCCTTCAGTACCCTATCAGTACAAGCAACATTAAACATCACTGAACTAAACATTAATGAAAGATTAAAAACTTTTACTGCACTTTAATGCATATTTTGTGGTGATTTTGAACATTTGGGCCTAAAACCTAAACTAAACCAAACCTCCTCAGTCGCCACACTTCTATTCTAAGGGATTACAATAAACCTCTCTAAAAACGGGTTTTTCAGTGCAATCTTAACATTTTCTTAATTTGGTATCTAAATTACTTTTCCCAATACAAAATTGTTTAATATGACTGAATCAACGTGAATGGTCAATTTTATGGTCAAATCAGACCAGCTGTCTAACAGATTATGTGTGAAGTGATAAACAAACAAAAGTCACAGTGTTAACAGTCAAACGTTAAAAAGGTAAAACTATTTGCACTATTTTCTAAAAGACTCCGATATATCAACCGATTTTTCTAAATGTTTAAAATCATGTCTTTACCACACACAATATGACTTGGCGCCAACTTATTGTGCGCTTATTGTGTCAAATTCTGAATACATTTTAATATTTGAAAGATATTGGTTGACGTTTTGCGTGCATTGTATTGTCATTATTGTGTAATGCTCCATGAAATTAACTGACATCCATCCAGATGTCTAGATGTCGGACTAGCGCACGCACAAACAGGTAATGCGTATAAACATATGCAGCCTAGCCTTGCCTTTAAGTTCTGCACTTCACATTAAATACATATTAAATGGTATGTGGGATTTAAATGCAGGATATAATGACTTCTAATCGCATTTGTTTACCATCCTGTGGTCTACCGTGCACTTTTAGTCGCTAATCCTGATCTATACTGCTTAACATTATCTTGAACAAATTTGCGAAAATGATAAGAAATGAATATAGCATAATGAAAAATAATTCTCAGGTGAAATAAATATATAGTTATGTGTACTTTTAAAATCCTACCTAGAGTTGTCCTAACCTCTGTGAAGCACTTAAAGTGGTGAGCTGGTTTAAATAGAAATCACGCCCCGTTTCGACAGTACGAAGGTAATCTGCTCGCTCTGATTGGCCAAATTTCTCACTTGTGCATTTTGATTGGATAGACTGGCAGCACAGAAAAAACTGTAACCTAAGGTAAAGTGTGTGCAAATTAAAACTAATAACTAACACTGATCTGAAACGAATCAAATAAGACAGTGAACTCGTTACGAGAGGACGAGCAAGACATCAGCGACCCAAACGGCTGTAAATCAAGTAGATATTAAACTTAAAGAATGAAGTGATGAACGTACCTTAAGGAGTTCTGTTATAAATATACCAGCAGCACCGCCTTTGTTTAATCCTATTTAGGATTGGTTACATATGATTAAAACGCCATTACAATTTCTTTTTTGATAAGGCATGAGGACAAGCTAACTATAAAACAGAAATGCACTCCTAAATTTTTCATAGATGACTATTAGGTAGTTTTTTTATGATTATAATTTGTTTAAAAAATAACAATTAGAACACTTTCAGATGTGAATAAAGTTTCATAGGCATCAGAACATTGTAGAGACAAGTGGTTCACGTCTTTTGACCCAAAATGGCAGGTAGTCTTTAACTATTAACCTGGAAACTGTCCAGCTAGCAACCATTTAGAGCACCCTAGCAACCAGCATGAATTAGCTATATCTCAGCACCGGAACATCATAGAGACATGGGAGTCGGCTCTTTTGATTCACACACACATCTGTCTATTGGTTTTACCCTGTCAACTGTCTAGCTACACCCTAGCAACCATTTACTGTACCCTAGCAACCATGTGATAAAATGAATAAGCCATATCTTAGCATTAGAACACTGTAGAGACATGTGGGTGGGCTTATTTGACATAAGCTGTCAGTTGGCTTTAGGTATTGCCCTGGCACCTTCCTGACCACATCCTACCAACCATTTAGATCACCCTAGCAACCTCATGACGTCATAAGCCATATTTTAGTAGACCTCTCATGCTAAGCCATGCTCACATCATGCAAAAGTGTTAGGATCATGTAAAAATCTGTTAGTATCATGCTTAAACATGCTAAAACCTAACACTATCTGTCTGTCTGTCTTCAAACTTGTAAGCTTTAGAAACGACTACAATATTAATTTCTTAAAATTCTTTATACTATTTTTAACTTTTACTAGACTTTCTCAAGCCAACATTTGGCTTACTAGTTACTTACTAGTTAAACTATATTATATTTTGGCATCTTCAATGTAGTCACCTATTGCCTAGAATTTGCAAAAATGTTTTCTTGGCATTTTATTACCCAGTTTCTTGAGTCACCCTGAGATGCTTTTTAAACAGTATTGAATGAGTTCTAATCTATTTTAAGCTGCTTTGTCTAGACTATTTGATTGACAGCAGGATTAACGAGGAAACAAGAGGGCGGGTTCAAGACACGAGACAGGAAAGCACATGGCACAAATTAAACAAACAATGGCCAGGTGCTTCCACATGTCAAGGACACAGAGTCTAGATCCTGACTCCAAGAAACAAGAACCAAGACTAGCATTGAGTCAGGATCCAAACATGCTCTGACACAAAACACAAGGGATGTCTGGATCTCAAGCCCCACCGTATCATCATAAATGGCCATCTGTGAACAAATCTGTGAGTCTAGCCCCTGACGGTAAACTGTAAAGAGTGCCGTTTCATCTCGGTAACATACATCTATTACCATACCAATTCACAAAAATCACTATTCCAATTGCTCAGAACATTCAAAGATAATGCAGAATGGTCCAGTTATGTAACAAATTTGTACTGTAATTCTATAACCATTTTTCCCAAGGATGGTACCACAAAGTTCAGTTACTTTGCAAATGGAAGAGCAGAGATCTTGATGCCATCACACAGCTGGACTCTGCAATACGTGCAATCCCAGTTATCTTTATTCAAATATACATTTACAATAAATAAAACAAAATGCTGCTATAAAAGTGGTTCAGGCAACATGTGCCTTCTCTGATTATCTTCACTGTATTTATAATTAAATGAAATATATGTAAACAGAACTCTTTAAAGAGTGACTTTTGTGTTTCTTTATTTTACCTTTCCTTTAGTGTTTAATATAGATGTTTGTACACGTAAACAATCTTAAAATCTTACAGGGATAGCTTGTCCAAACACATTGACACATTGTGGTCACTTGCACAAGTTGATCTGAAACAATTCAGATGAGCGTTGATGACTTATAAGCTACATGTGTATGACAAATATAATTGTTGTGTTATA